>CM053622.1:133710154-133745652 GCA_028646595.1 Phalanger gymnotis
ATGAGACCTCAGTATTAGGGTAGCTGAAGGGAATATGCATATATATATGTATATATATATTAATATGTAAGTATATATGTATGTATATGTGTATATGTATGTATATATATATATATATATATAGAGAGAGAGAGAGAGAGAGAGAGAGAGAGAGGGCACAGAAGGAGTTGAAGACGAAGGGAAGATATCTAAAAGAAATAAAATCAAATTAAGGGACGAGAGAGGAATATATTGAGAGAGGAAGATAGGGAGAGATAGAATGGGGCAAATTATCTTGCATAAAAGTGGCAAGAAAAAAGCAGTTCTGTAGGAAGAGAAGAGAAGGCAGGTGAGGGGGAAATGAGTGAATCTTGCTCTCATCAGATTTGACCTGAGGAGGAAATACAATACATGCTCAATTGGATATCTTCCCCCACAGGAAAGAAGGAGGAAGAAGGTTAAAAAAAAGGGGAGATGATAGAAGGGAGGCCAGATGGGGGTAGAGGTAATCAAAAACAAACACTTTGGAAAAGGGACAGGGTCAAGGGAGAAAATTCAATAAAGGGGGATTGGTTAGGAAGAAGCAAAATATAGTTATTCTTTCACAACATGAGTACTGTGGAAGGGTTATACATAATGATATGCATGTGGCCCATGTTGAATTGCTTGACTTTTTAGGGAGGGAGGGTGGGTGGGAAGGGAAGAGGGGAGAGAATTTGGAACTCAAAGTTTTAAAAACAGATATTCAAAAAAAAAGGGGGGTTTTTTTGCATGCAACTAGAAAATAAGATACACAGGCAATGGGACATAGAAATTTATCTTGACCTACAAGAAAGGAAGGGAAAAGGGGATGGGAGGGGAGTGGGGTGACAGAAGGGAGGGCAGACTGGGGAACAGGGCAACCAGAATATATGCCATCTTAGAGTGGGGGGGAGGGTAGAAATGGGGAGAAAATTTGTAATTCAAACTCTTGTGAAAATCAATGCTGAAAACTAAATATATTAAACAATAATTATAAAAAAAGAAGAGAACACTTTTAGCTGGAGGAATCAGGTGAAACTTCATGTAGGAATGGTCTTTGAACTGAAAGGCACCTTAGGCTCCTTTGAGCCTTTACGGAGGAGAAAGAATCTGAAAGACAGAAATGTAAAGGGAGTACATTCCAGTCATGGGGTAGGGGGGTGGGGTCTATGTGAATGTGCCAAAGCAGTAGATGACATGTCAGGTTTAGAGAACAGGTACAGTGGTAATTCAGTTTGGCAAATGAGATTATCCTCATTTTACAGATAAGGAAACTAAGATCTATAATGTCCCCAGAAGCATTCCCAAATCCTGGGAATGATTTTCAAATGCAAGCCTTCTTTCTGACTCGAAGTCCAGGGCCCTTTCCCTTAAATGGCCCTGCTCTCTTTTGATGTGGTATCTTGGGTACAAACATTTAGCTTTTTGTGCCATATCTCAGAAAAGAAATAGTGGGGCTATACTTGGTCTAGAAAAGAGCCATTAAAATAATCAAAGGAGTGGATAGACAGTGAAGACATGGGGCTCCCCAAAGAAGAAAACTGACAATGCCATATAAGTTTATAGTGTCATGAGGTATATTAATAGAACAAACATGGACTTGCTGTTAAATCTTGGCTGTTAGAACCAGGGAACATCCCCTTGAAACTCCAAGGGTATAGTGAGAAGACAAATGAAAGAAAGTTGTTTATATTAAGCTTTTGGAACTCATTATCCAAAGGAACTGAAGATATAAATAGATTTAAGAACAGTTACATCAACTCACACATGATTTGATAATGGCTCATTAAGAGGAGCTAGGAATACTTGGTCTACATTCTTAACCTTTTGAGCTTGGCATCATAGAGGGAAAATAACATATTTTTCCAAAATAAATAAAATCTCCTACCATCACTACCAGAGATGGAGTTTTGGATGGGATGAAACTGTTGTGACCCAATATGGCATTTTTTTGTCTTCTTAGTGTTGTTAAGTGACAGTGGCTTCTATTATAATGTCATCTTCATGTCTTAGCACATGGAAGAATCTTCTCAAAAAAACCTTTGAATGATGTACAAAAACTGACCACTGATGCTGGACTGAACCATCCTGGGGAGACTGTCAAAGGAAAGTCTGGTGGAGGAGGTAGCTAGAATGGCCGTCTCAGGCTGGGTGGTTCCATTTCCCCCCTCTAGACAAGGTCCAGCTTGTGAATGTCTTTCTGAAAGTGTGGCATCCAGAACTATGCATAATCCTCCGGGGATGGCCTAACTTGTTTTTATTTCTCCCCAAAGAGAAGATTTAGAAGAACTGGATAAAAGGCAGATATACCCTAGAAAGGATACCTTTTGAAGCATAGTGTTGACAAATTGCCCCAGAGTTTCCATCCAACTGGGAAATTCTGGGATCCTAGGACTTGGCTCTGGTTTGAAAATTAAGCTCTTGGGAGTATTTGAGTCTTTCTCCAGTTGTTGCAATAATAACTTCAAGTCCTACTCTCTGTCCCAGACAGCCAAGAATCAGATGTTCCTGAGGATCTATGTATTGATGTAGAAGAGAACACGGGATGAAACAGGTCCCAACCAAAATATCTTTTCATCAGGGGTTCTGCTGGAAGAAATCTAGAAGATGGAGAATACTGAATTATATTTCCTACTGTGTGGTATGAAGTGAGATTCAACAGGGGAGTTATTTTTCTAGTTTTACCATCAAGTTTTTAGACCCTCAACAAACTATTTAACCTTTTTTTTTTGGCTTGGTCAAGGTCAAATTGCCACTCACTTTACATAAGTGAGGATAGTATCATCATGCATATGGAAACATTTATTCCATTCAGTGGAGTCAAAGAGAAGTTATTTGCAAAGAATACAAATCTCATATCAGCCCAGAATGTCAGAGTTCAAAGGGAACTCAGGAACAACCTAGTCAATATTGCTTAATTTACAGATTAGGAAAATGGTACCTAGTCACTTGTCCGAGGTCACACACCTGTCTCATGGTGACAAAATTGGCACTCAGATACTTGATTCCCAATTTAATGTACTTTCAGGATATTTTAATTATGGTGTTTTGGAGGACTTTCCATTCTTACCTGCTAAAATATAGAAATGAAGATCCTCCAAAGTCATGGAACATAAGCTGCTTGAGGGAAGGGATAATTTTTTTTGTCTTTGTATATATGCTTGTTGATATAATTGATATAATTAATGGTCAAGCTTCCCAGGAGGCTCCATCTAAGTAATTCAAGATGAAAGCTCTCCTAGGGATGAGATCCTTATTCCTGCCTTCGTTAATCCCTCCGGAAGTTCTTCCTGAGCCTAATCTTGAATGTACTTCGGTCTCCTCATTCTGACCTTCCCTCCCACTTGAAAACAGCTGGAGTGAGCCTCATTTGTGTGTGGATTGCAAATCTTTTGAAGGATTATAAACCCAAATGAAGGTAAATTAGTTTTGCAGATACATATTTTTGAGTCAATGAGTCTACAAAAAATTATAGCAATCTGTAAACTACTCAACTATCCTTCTGACCATACCAGTATCTTATCAATGAAGTGCCTGATGACAGAGAGTGATGATAATAATAATGATATGAAGAACAAGATTGGTGTTAGGGGAGAGGAGGAGTTACATTTTCAATTTTTAAATTCTTGTGTACATCTTGATTTAATTTGGGCTCAGACTGATTTATCTTGGGCCCTTGGCCTGGGGATGTGGACTGAGCCAGATAAACCATTATAGGGTAAATGAATGAAAAAAAATTGAACGGTAAACTAGAAGATTAAATCTAATTCTTAGGTTTCTAAAATTCTTTAGATAAGGGCTTAATTGGGGACAGAAACAATTAAGTCAGCTGCTACTGAATTTTTAACCAATTCCCTGCTAAAAATGAAAAGATGAGAAAACCTTCTTTAAAAACTTTTCTAAATAATCTGGAAACATGATCTCAAATTGAGGCTGTATCTGCCACTAAAAGTGTTAAATGATTTCTTCTTTGGGAAGAATTTTTTTAAAAATTTAAACTATCTAATCCTGAGAAAAGGATAATGTAATTTATTTGTTCACTTCCTACTGTATCTTGGTGTTTCTTTCCCCCACTGACATTTTCTTCTCTGTATTGATTTGCATTCCTTTCTCTGCTTAACACTCTCTTGGAAGATTTGGGTGGGGGTGGGGGAAAGGAGAAGTGTGTGTGTGTATGTGTGTATGTGTGTGTGTGTGCACGCGTGCACATAATGGGCTAAAGGATAAAATAAAAGTGAGTGTGGCTTGGATTATGGTTCTTCTATATCATTTTAGTGGTCTCTGGGTGTATATACAATAGGTGAGTCATAAAGGCACGTATCAGTTTTAGGTGGAAGTTGTCGATGATGGTTTTATTGCTCATATATACAGTGGGAAACTGTAATTCACATCTTTTTGAGGGGGGAAACATTTTATTGTATATAAATATTTTATCTGTTAGAGTTATGAAAATCTTTTCTCATACTGCTGTTTCTTGCTCAACAGTAAAGGAAGACAGTTATTGAAGTTGGCTGTGAACACTTTACAGGTACTGTTAAAGGTATATTCACTTTTGTCTGGAAGACTGTAGGGTGCATTCTCTGGAAATGAGTGAATTGAATATAAGTCATATTTCTATCGCTATTTTCTATCTGGGGATGTGTACCTGCAACTTTTTTATTGAACTGAAAGCTGTGTGGACATATTAGGCTCAGATGAAGAAATTGTTAAATTCTTATCTTGCCTCTGGTACTATCATGCTGGGCTTTAAACAAGTTATTTTATCTTGCTTCTATTTTTGTAATATATTAAATAAAGATATCAGCAAACTACCTTACAGGGTTTTCAATAGAAATTAGAAAAAAAAAAACCTTTAAAACTATTTAATGAGGTATAAACCATACTCACTATGATTTCCCAGTTTTCCTTGAAGACATCTGGGTTTTGGTCTATCGTCATTCTTGGCTTGGATAGAGAAAGACTTAAAAGCAAGGAATTACAATGGAGACTGTGTGAAGGTGTCTGTGTGTACAAGCTAGCATGTTTGGAAGAGTGCCCTGGAGAGGGCATGCAAAGTGACTGAAAAGTAGTGTTTACATTTAGGATTTTCTTTCTTTTCAAGTGTCAAATGTGGAGCTTAAATGCCTGTTGTTCTAAGTGAGGGGAGGACCAGGAAGACACTGCAGGCTGTTTCCTAGTTTGATGGTACCTTGGTTTCCAGAAAAAAAAAAAACCTAAAAGAACCACAAAAAAACCCCAAACCCCAGATTTATTCCCTGGACAAGTCATCTCAGAGATAGTTATAAAAGTTAACTGCTGGTCAGACCTGGCGCTCACTTATTACTCAACTAAGGTGACAGGGAGACAGATACAGAACTGGAAAGGGTGGCAGTTTGGGTTCAGGACAGAGAGCAGTATGGGATTAAGTGTTGGCTCTCTCCTTCTAGCTCAGCCAATTGCCAGCAGTTAGGTACTGTCTGTTGCCAATTTAATTTACTTTGGTTACTCTTGGAGGACAAAGTGCTGCAGTAGTTTATGCAAAGTATCCCCTGAGGAAATTCCCTAAGTAAGGTGCTCCCAGCTGTGAAACTGATTGATTGTTTTAAAGCTCCCAAAGAGCCTTTGCTGGCAGCCATAGATGTTATTTGAAACAAATCAAAAAAATATTTGCACCAAGTGGCAGGATTCTGTGAGATTATAGCCAATACTTCAAGGATCAGTGATTTGTCAAAGTAGGTCTTCCCTCCTGCCTTGCATATTGTAACCCCTCTTTGGTTTAATAAATTATTATGGCTGAAAAATTCACCAGCCTGTATAGGGCAAGCTGGTGCAACCATCTCATGGGTGACAGGTGCACAATCCCATCACAAGGCTATGCACAAACTCTTTATATTTATAAAGTGATTAGCACAGCGTCTGGCACATAACAGGTCCTTAATAAATGCTTGTTAACTTCCTTCCATTCGTTCTTCCTTCTTCCCTCTCTCCCTCCCTCTCTCCCTCCATTCCTTCCTTCCTTCCTTCCTTGCTTCCTTCCCTGCTTGTTAGTAACTGCCAGTGTTTATTTCACTAGCATATCCTTTAAGACCACAGGGTCTCCTTCATACTAAGATGAGGCATCAAAAGAGAAGAGAGATGTAGTAACAATTTAAATTTGAAGATCTTTCCCACCCTTTAATAGGCCATGTGACCTGCTTAGTTGCAGGAAGCCTAGGGTAGTGTGGTAGGAGGAGCTTCCTGACAGGGGGGTTGGGTGTGGAGTGCAGTTATGGCTGCTAATGGCCGCCCTTGTGATGGTTAGAACTGAACAGGCTGTGACTTAGCTGTACTGTGCGTTTGTTTTGTTGTGATATCGTGTTTTAAGTTCCTTGCTGTTATGATAAAGTGGGCTAACTAGCTGTGGGAGCTGAACATTTTGTTATGGGATATGATTCTCTAGTGTCTGAATAAATGTCATACTTCTTTTACCTTCTTTATGGAGAGTCTCTCATACTTTGTGATACAGAACTACATAGGCAGATTCACGATTTTCATAGATATTATGTTTATTGCCTTACTGATATAAGAGAAAGAAGAGATTATGTAGGAGAAATCTTTCCTTATTTTTTCCCTTAAAAATGGGACACGTGCTTGGGCAAGAGGGAAGTAGGATTGGGGGGCAATGGAAGGGGAATAGAAGGCAATGAAATAAATAAATACATTTTGTCTGGTCCTCCTTCAACTGAATGTGTTAGAAATCTCTATGGTCTGCAAGCAAGTGTATGTCAAAATATTATTTGGTAGATAATTGTGAAGACATAGGTTTGATGCTGCTTTAGACACTTCTTGTGTGTTCCTGGGTGAGTCACTTAACATTTCTGACCTTCAACCTGGGTAGACTGGTACTGTATACAGTTATCCTTTCCATATCATGGAGTGTAGGGGCATGGTGTCCCCCCATCTGGAAAATTCAAGTAAAAATTTTTTGACCTTCCCTTCATACCAGATAAATCTGATTTTTTTCTTTTTCTTTTATGTGGTGTTCACAGTACCTGATTGTAAAATTTGGATTGATATTATATAACACTGTATATATATTTTATGCATTCCTGAGTTTCTAAACTTATTCTGTGTCATCTGCTGGCCTTTGCTTGCGTGTTGTCTGGGGCTTCTGCAAAACTCCAAAATTCCCATTTAGTTTCTTATGCTGGCCCATGGTATTGAAACTGTGATAAGGAAAGTCACAATGTGGAAGGCATAACTGTACATTGTTCTCTTGGTTCTGCTCACTTCACTCTGTGTCAGTTCTGTCCTTGAAAAAAATTAGAAAGTTTAGAAAGAGAATATGACAACACTGATTTGTACATCCCAGTGGAGATGTCCAAAAGGCAGCTATCTAAAAGGGCTATTGTGAGGATCAGATGAAATAATGTGTTCAAAGCATTTTGCAAACCTTAAAACATCATATAAACATGAGCTATATTATTGTTATCACCCTCTATAAGCAGAAAATGTCAATATGTAATATTCAACAAATATCATCAACTACAGATAAGGCACTTGAGAATATTTCGAAATTCATTGTTCATCTTTACATTTTGAATTATCTATGAAAGCCTTAAAAAACTAGATTGAATGTACTAAAAAGCTCTTGGTTGGTATTCTTTTTCTTTTTTTTTCTCTGAACCCGCAATGGACAAAAAAATATATTTATAGATACTCTTTTTGCTGTAGCAAGGCAGTAGAAAATTATGGTGCCCATCAATTGGGTAATGTCTGAACAAATTATGGTATATGAGTGCAATAGAGTATTATTGTGCCATAAGAAATGATGAAAGGGAAGACATATATGAAGTGATGAAAAATATTCCCCCTTTTTTCCTCTGATTACTGCTACCACCCTGGTGTAGATCCTTATCACCACACCTGGATTACTGCAAAAGCTGCTGGCTATTTGTCTAGCCACGTGTTTCTTCTCACTTCAGTCCATCCTCCATTTAATTGACAAAGTGATTTTCTTAAAGAGCTGGTCCAACCACGTACCACCTCACCTCCCCATACTCAAAAAACTCCAATGGCTCCCTATTACCTCCAAGATCAAAAGCAAAATCCTCTGTGGGGTGTTTAATTCCACCCTCTGCCCTAAACACACACACACATATACTTTTCCAGTTCTGCACATAACTTTTCCATCCAGTGACACTTGCATTTTTACTTTCTCTTGCACAAGAAACTCCATCCCTTCTCCAGGTATCCTCCATGCCTAGAATGCTCTTCCTCCTTATCTCTGCCTCATGGCTTTTCTGGCTTCCCTCAAGTCCCAACTAAAACCACATCTTCTTTCCCAATCCTTCTTAATTCTAGTGCCTTCCATCCATAATTTCCTATTTATCTTGTATATAGTTGTTTGTACATATTTACTTGCTTCTTGTCTCTTCCTTTAGATTTCAATCTCCCAGAGGACAGGGACTCTCTTTTGCTTTTCTTACAATCCCAATCACTTATCACAGTGCCTGACCCAGTAGGTGCTAAATAAATATTTATTGACTGACTGAAGCGAGCAGAACCAGGAGAAAAAATTATAAGATAACAACATTGTTAAGAGAAACACTTTGAAAGACTTAAGAACTGATTGATTTAATTACCCAACCTGGTCTCCAGAGGATTGCTACTCACCTTTGGACAGAGAAGTAGTGAAGTCAAAGGCAGAATAAAACATACATTTCGGGTCATGGAAAATGTATGGATTTGTTATGTTTGGCTATCCTTATAAGGACTGCAGTTTCCTTTTTTTTAATTATTATTTTGAAGGGTGGAGGAATATGGAAACTAGTAATAATGTTATCCCTCTCCCCAAAAAAATAAAAGAAAGAAAAGAGGGTCATAAGTTTTATTTTTAATGAACATGAGAGAAAAGGAGGAAATTCAGAGAGACAAGCAGAGCAGCTTTGAAAATAACATTGGATTTATTATATACTTTTTCATAAAAGTAAGATGTACGTAATAGAGATTTGTGTCTGCACGTATAATTAGCTTTTTCTGTTCTTTTTTGGATATGGAAATGTTCTTTTTTCATGTTTGTTAAACTCAGAATTTTGAAACAATTAAAAATGTTTTAAGAATGTTTCAGAATTTGTTGTTTATCTGGACATTCATCCATGAACAGCTAAACAGATTACTAAATGTAATATACTAATAAGCTCTTGGTCGTTTTCCTTTTTGTTGCTGTTGTTGTTTGGTCTGAACTTGTGATTTCAATAGTCTAAGAAACTTTCAATGAGGAAAGTCCCTCTACCAATTCATATCACTGATTCTTCTTCAATTTCTAGATTTAAAGAGCTGCCTATGGGCACTGAGAGGTTAAGTGTCTTCCTCAGGGGTCACACCGCCATTGTGCGTCAGAAGTAAAATTTGAGTCTGGGTCATAGTTTTGCCCTTGATGGAAACAGGGAATTTTAGAGGAGAAGCAGTTTAAGAAGAAAATAAGAATAGTCTGACTTTCAGATGCCAACAGGACATGTGATGAAGATGTCCAGCAAGCAGTTGGCAGGTGATTCCCACTGAATTTTTTTTCTATATCCTGTTGCCAAATTCTTGACCAAAGGTAGTAACCCAACCAAATTTTCTTGCTAAACCAGAAGTTTTATCAATGAAAACTGTGGCAACTTTTATTCCATTTCAAATCCAATAAAGATTAACAGTATGAATAAGCCCTTCCTACTATTACCCTGACTACTATTATTTTGTTATGCCACCACTTCTGCATTATAATCAAACATACTGCATTGGAGAAAGCTTTGGCCAATAACCTGAAATACTCTAGATTGTTGGTGAGCAACTATGGACTAGTCTGCTTCTGCCATGTTGCTTACTATGTATGGATAAACGTTATTGTTGTGGTGTTAACTGCCTTCATAATATTGTTTCACTTAATGTTATGATTTTAAAGAATTAACGACAGTAGGTGAGATATCTTTGGAAACATTTAATAGGATGAAGAATTTGGACCATGTATCTCTGTGCTTTCCTGGGCTCATTAGAACAATTATTCATAATTACTCATTTATTTAATGAATTTGGGTTAAAAAGGTAAGAAAGCCAGAGAGAAGACTGAGCAAAGGATTTCATTCAATTCAATGAATTTAGCAGATGCTAATTTTTCCTCCCTAATTCTGAATACAGAGATGGCTATAGGAAATATATTTATATCTCTTGATGTCCAAGGTCTCTTTCAGCTATGTCAATATGATCTCTGCATTTCTTAAACAAATGATTTGAATATTATAATTCATACCTTCACAGAGTTCTACTATGATGTGTCATCTTGGCATAAAGGTGATTCTCAATTCATGAAGGCTATACTAATGGAACCCATGCTCTAGCAAGTTTTATTCTCACAAACATTTCAACAGTATTTCTGGAAACAAATTAAGTCTGTTTTCTTAGAATCAACCCACTTACTGAGTATGGACCAGTTAATCAATTGGTGCCTCAAAACCTAAGTGCCTTCTATGAGCCAAGCACTTTGTTAGGTGCTTGAGAGCCAATGAATAAAGCAATTCCTGCACTAAAGGAGTGCACATTCTAATGAAGTTACAAGAAGAACTTAGATTTATTCTACGTAATTATAAACAGAATAAATATAAGGATAATAAATTCGAAGTAGTTAAATCCAAGGAAGTTTGAGAGAAAGGGCCCCTGAGATCAGGAAAAGCTTCATGTACAAGACGGTATTTTTGTCTTAAAGAAAGAAAAGAATTCAATAAGGTAGAAGTGAAGAAGGAGTAATATTCCAGGCATAGGGCAGGGGTGGGGCGTGGGGGAGTAGTTAATGAAAGTCGTGGAGGTCTAGTCAACATAAGCAGGGTTCGGTTTCTGGTTAAGGAAGAAACTTTTGGGGCAGTAGACAGAGCATCAGGCCTGGAGTCAGGAAGACTCATCATCCTGAATTCAAATCTGGACTCAGACACATACAGGATACATGACCCTGGACAAATCACTTAACCCTGTTTGCCTCAATTTCCTCATCTGTAAAATGAGCTGGAGCAGGAAATGCTAAACCGCTCCAGTATCTTTGCCAAGAAAACTCCAAATAGGGTCATAAAGAGTCAGACATGACTGAAAAATGACTCAACAACAACACATGGAGATTGAGAGAGATGAGTATTGTATATGAAGCAGGGAGGTCAGTTTGGTTAGATGGTAGCGTATAGAAGGTAAAGTAATGTACAAAGAGTCTGGAAGGGTAGGTTGGGGGCAAGATTCTGAAGGGCTTTAAAAGTTAAAGAATTTATATTTGATTGAAACAGCTCTCTCCAAAGTTATCAATGGTCTCTTTATTTCGAAATCTAATTGTATTTCTCAATCCTTATCTTTCCTGCCCTGTCTACAGCCTTTAATACTGTCAGTCACCTTTTCCTCCATGATATTCTTCTCTTTGGGTTTATGTAACACTAGTCTACCCTGGTTCTTCTTTTATCTGCATGACCTCTTATTCTCAGTCTCCTTTGCTGGATCATCTTCTAGGTCATGCCTGCTAATAATGGTGGGTACCACTCAGGCCTCTGCCCTGGGTCCTCTTTTCCTCTCCTTCTGTATTATTTCACTTGGTGATCTCAGAGGGCTCAATGATCATTTTTGTGCTGATTCTCAGATCTACTTATTCAGTGCTAACCTGTTTCCTGAACTCCAGATTCACATTTCAGCTACCTATCTTGCATTTCAAATTTGAGTCAAGAAGACATCTTAAACTCAACAAGTCCAAAACTGAACTCATGATCTTTCCCCCTAATCCCTCCCCCTTCCAAAATTCCATATTAATGATGGGGGTACTACCATCCTCCCAGTCCCCCAGACTCACAACCTAGGTGTCATCCATATCTTACTCTTTCTTGCTCCACCCCCACCCTCAGACCATATCCAGTTTCTCCTCTGGCAAATCCATCACCCTAGTCCATGCCCCCATCACCTCATGCCTGGACTATGGCAATAGCCTGAAGATTAGTCTCCCTGACTCAAGCCTTGTCGTGCTTTAGTCTATCTTCCACTCAGTTGTCAAATTAATTCTCCTAAAGAGCAGGTCTGACCATGCCACACACACCCCATCCTCCATTCAATAAAATCCAGTATTCACTTATCTTCTCCAGGATCAAATATAAAACCCTCTGATAGGCATTCAAATTCCCCCATAACCTTTCCCCTTAATACCCTTCCAGTCTTCTTACACCTGACCCTCTGCTCCCTTTCCCTGTACACACACACACACACACACACACACAATCCAATGACAATGGCTTTTTTGCTGTTCCTTGCACAAATCCCTATGAGGTTCCTTCTCCTAGCTCTGGGCATTTTGACTGACTGTTTCCCATGCTTGGAATTCTCTATTTTATCTCTTCCTCCAAGTCCCAGCTAAAATCTCACTTTCTACAAGAAGCCTTTCCCTGTCATCCTTATAGCACCTTCCCTGTGTAATCTCCAATTTATTCTGTTTATGGCTTATTTGTACATAGCTGTTTGCATGTTGTCTCACCCATTATACTATGAACTCCTTTAGAGCATGGACTGTCTTTTGACTTCCTTTGTAACGCCAGTACTTAGCACAGTGTCTCACATATAGTAGGCTGCCTAATAAATGCTTGCTGGCTGACTGACAGATTTGAGAGACAATAGGAAGCTGTTGGAATTTACTGAGTAAGGAAATAAGATGGTCAGAACTATACTTAAGAAATTCACTTTGGCAGCAGTGTGGTAGATGGACTGGAGTGGGGAGAGACTTGGGTCAAGGAAACCAATTTGGAAAACATTCCAATAATCTAGGTGATAAGTGCTGAGGGCTCAGGCCAAGGTGACAGCTATATGAGAAGAGAGGACGGGACAGATGAGAAAGATGTTATGGATGTAAAAATGGCTAGATTTTTGCCAAATAATGTGGAGTGAGGGAGAATGAGGAGTCAAGAATAATGACAAGATTATAAACTTGTAATACTGAAAAAAAATGTAGGGCCTTTGACAGAAATAGAGACGTTTTCAAGAGAGATGAGTTGCAGGTAGAAGGCAAAAGAGTTCTGTTTTGGATATATTTAATTTGGGATGGTAAGAGGTATCCAGTTTGAAATGACCAATAGGTCATTGGTGATATGGAGAGCCTGAGACTGGACATACAGATCTGGGAGATGTCAGCAGAGAAATGATAATTAAATCCATAGGAGTTGATAAGGCCACAAAGAGGAAGTGTAGAGAGAGAAGAGTAGGGATCTGCGGTATGAGCTATATTCTAACTCCTTTCCCTCATGTAAGATAGACTAGTTTTTCCTTTAAAGGCATTGAGACCTTCCTTGATACTTGGTTGGCTTAAGGGACTAAAAGGGTCAGAATCTTGATGTCACTTCTTCATTACTTGAGTACAAAGCAGCCACCAAGAGCTCTAGGGGAACTCTGATGCTTCTAGATCATAATCAGTGATGCTGGTAGATCATGATGTGGGGCTCAAGGGAGCTTTGCTCAGATGAATCAGCACTGGGTGTCAGTGCCTATCCTTATTGACGAACTAAATAAATCTCTTTTTATTAACTGTTGAATGACCTACCACGTTTCATTCCATTGTGGAAACTAAACTGTCAGTGGACTGGCCTGAGTCAATCCCTACCCAGAACAGCATCCTAATAACCCTAATTAATCCTAATCCTTGGAGAACACCCACAGTTTAAGAGTGTGGTATGAATGATGAATCAGCAAAGGGAGAAGAAGGAGCTATTAGACATGTAGGAGAAAAATCAGGAGAAGGTATCATTAGTCACAAAAAAGAGAGAGTGTCCAGAAGGAGTGGGTGATCAACAGAGTCAAATCCAACAGATTGATTGATGAGGGTGAGGAATGAAAAAAAGACCATTCGTTTGGCAACTAAGAAATCATTGATAACTTTGGCGAGACCAATTTGAATGATGAGGTCAAAAGCCAGATTGCAAAGGATTAAAGAGTAAGCGAAAAGAGAAAAAGTGGATATGAGAGTGTGAAGAACTTTTACTAGGAGTTTGTCCGAGAAATAGAGAAGAAATATAGGATATCTTCAGGGGATAGCAAGATCTAGTGCTTAGGTTCCCAAATTGGGCAATACCACCCCATGGGGGCACTGAACGATCCAGGGGATGGTGGTAGTAGCCTTACACGTAATGGGTGGGGGAGACATTGAATAAAAATAAAGGTGTGGTGGAAGCATAAGAAAAGAAGATAACAAAATTTTGAAAAACTGTTCGTACATATTTCGTCTGATGTGTAACAGAGCTAGTCATAGTGATTACGTTATTTTCCAAATAAATATACAAATGGCAAATTATAACTGATCAGTGGTCAATTCTGCAGACAGGTCTTAACAAGCAAGTATTGGCAGGTGAGCATGTTATACATTGTCGGGAAGTTCAGCATGCAACTGCAAGGATATGTGCATGTAATGACATGTTTACAATACGATATTATATGATTACATGGAGCAATATTGTGTTATCAAAATTTCAATACAGAAAAATACCCACACAATAAATTATTAAATTTAAGATGCATCAGTTTTTAAAATTATATTTTTGAAATGATGCAAATTTTTTTAAAAAATCATTAAAGGGTTAAAGAAAGTAGATTTGGGGGTGCTGAGTAATTTTTTTTTGAAAAGGGAGTGGTAGGCCAAATAAGTTTGGGAACCTCTGATCTAGTGAAAATTTTTTAGGGAAGTGGAAGACTTGAGCATGTTTGAAGGCATCAGGTAAGGAACAAGTAGATGGGGGGTGGTAAATTTAAGATTAGAAATCAATGGGCTAACTGAGGATGCAGTCTTCTGGAGAAGACAAGAGAGAATGAGAACAGGGGTACATGTAGAATGCTTGTCTTTGGCAAACAGATATGCCTCCTCATTGTCAGAGACTGGGAGCAAAGAAGAGAGGGTGGGATATAATGTCAAGGAATTTTGACATGAAAACAATAGGAGAATAGGGAAGTTATGAGAAATGGCAAGATTATCAGCTCAGAGAGGGGAGAATAATGATATGTGAATCTTGAGGAGTGAAAAGAAGGTTTGGAAAAACATTTGTGGAGAATAAGATAGGGAGGATAAAAGAATTGCTTTGCTGCAGCCAGGGCACAGTTGAAGTTGGATGACGTTAATTACAATACACAAAGTTAGCAGAGTAGTGTGACTTCCTCTAGCTCCTTTTAAGTATCATATAAGTAATAATGGAAGAGGCATCAGTCCTCCAGGACAGATACTCTAATATCTTTGCCAAGAAAACCCCAAATAGCATCACAAAGTCATATATGACTGAAAAATGGCTGAACAACAACAAAGAATGGCAATAGGACAAAAAGATGAGACTCAAAAGCTAAGGACAGTGTAGTCTCGAGTTGGCTAACTACACAGTCAAGATTGCAGAGGGAGAAAAGTCAGAGAATGGATATGGCTTGAGAAGGTACTGAGGGAGTAGAGGAATTGGAGGCCTTGATGAGAGCAAAGAATAGTTATATAAAGGAGGAGGCATAGGGAGGAATGGATAGGAGCTTGTAGTCAGATAAAGGAATGTCAGTTTTTAATTAGATGAGTGTAGGCTGACCACTTGGTGGCTATGGATACCCATTTAAAAAAAAATACAAAATGATTCTCAGGCACTATGCATCTCCCCTTCTGCAGCATTGATACAGGGTGGAGGTGTAGAAGGGGCTAAGAATCATAGTTTTTAGATTGATGGTAAACTTTAACATAGTCATTGGGTCTATAAATGTGAGAACCTGGTCCTATGGCCAGTAAGTGAACATACCACTGGAGGAACCAAATCATATCAATCTTAATATTCTTACTACAAATAAAACCAGAAGAAAGAAGGTATTTCCAGCTAAAGGGAGGGATCACTCACGGGGATGGTGAGAGGCAAACAAAGCAGTTAGAGGGGTTGGTCTGATTGGGATCCCAAATGCAATAAAAATTTCATGAAATATTTGGCTTGATCAAGCAGTAAAATATGTATTGCAATCTGTAATTATAGTGTTTGTGATAACTATTTGCAAAAAAAGACCATCACGAAAATAATTGCAGCTTGTGTACCAACATCTGTTCCAGAGGATGAATAGAGAAATTTTATGAAGAACTTGATAAGACCATCCAAATTAAATCAAAATATACTTTGATGCTCAGCAACTTCAGCACAAAGGTAGGAATAGGGGTTGAGAGGATGAGAAATATGTCAGAAAATATGGATTGGGAATATGGAATGAGAGAGGGCAAAGACCTGTAAGCTACACAGAAGGCTTGTGACTATATATAATGAATACACTCTTTGAGGAAAGTATTTAGAAGGCACTGGACATTACTAGCACCCAAAACATAAAAACTTATGACATTCAGTCAATAAACACTTATTAAGTGCCTTATTATGTGCCAGGCACTGCACTGAGCATTATGTATAAAAAAGAGGCAAAAAGACAGTCCCTGCCTTCAAGGAGCTTACAATCTAACTGACAGAAAAAGAACCTCTTCCTTTTGTGGGAATCAACTGTTTGTGTAGAATCAAAACATTAGTTGACCTATCAGGGCAAAGTTCAGAGTGAGTACAGAACTAGAAGAAATTTCTTTAAAATTAGAAAAAATATAATGGGAAATTAAAACAATGCAATACTGGCTTATTTAAATTGTCTTTAGGCAAAAGAATGTGATATAGATGGAAGAAATGACATAGACATTGTCTAGATTCCATCTCTAGACTCTGAGCATTTCCTCTGGTTCTCCTTGCCTGGAATATCCTCCTTCTTCAACTCTACCACCTGGCTTCCCTGGCTTCCTTCAAATCGAAGCCTTTCTTGAGCCTCCTTAATGCTAGGGTTTCCCTTCTGTCGATGATCTCCAGTTTATGCTGCATTTAGCATCTTAGTACATAGTTGTTTTCATGTTGCCTCCTCCACTAGACTGTGAGCTCTTTGAGGGCAGGGACTGTCTTTTGACATTCTTTGTAGCACCAGTGCTTAACATAGTGCCTGACACATAGCAAGTGCTCAATAATGCTTATTAACTGACTGCCTGCAGTGATTTCATGTAGATTTTTAACCAGTGTAAATCAGCATGTCATAATGAGGAGTCAATCAGTAAACATTTACCTTACCTGCCAAGGGAAGATTGATGGCTGTCAAGGGGAATACTCATTTAGAATATAAGATCATTGGCAAAGTCTTATAGAAAGGATGATAGAAGATGGTAAATAGTATGACCTCATAAAACGGAAAGAAACAGTGGGTGGTAAAAGCCAGTTTGGAGAACATTTGATGAGAGACCCAAGACAGCAAAGCCATCCCAAGGGCTTTTAAGGAGGGACATGGAGGTAGGATGATAGGAAGTAGAAAAATGGGGGAAAAAACCCTACAAATATATTTTATAACAAAGCCTTTTAACCACTAGTCCTGGAAGTGCTTATAAAGGAGAGGCGCCACTGACAAGAATAATGACATGAAGAGCTGCTAAAGCAGACAAAGTGTAATTAGAGAAGATGTTTTCTATAGGTGAGGCAATTGTAAGAATGTTGAAGGCTAGAATTGTAAAGCTAGCTTAAGGAGAGAAAAATACCAAAAGCATGAGAAAAAAAAATGAACTTTGTTAACAAAAAAAATTAATAAAAGAACATCAAAACCACCTACTTACATGCCCACATTTCCATCTATGTAAATTTTTAGGAGAATAATCTACATACACACATCAAAGGCAACCTTGATGAAGGTATTAATATGGAGCAGGCAAGCTTTCTATGTTGATTCCATAGTTGACCACATTTTAATTGTCACATAACTTACTGGAAAATGAAGAGAATCCCAGATTCCTCTGTGGCTGTTGGTTGTCGATTATAGAAAAGCATTTCATTCCATAGGTTCATTCCAGGTTCTTCAACTGTAAAATGGAGATAATCATAGCATTGACCTACCAGGATTGTTGTAAGGACCAGATGAGATAATATTTGTAAAGCATTTAGCATACTGCCTGGCACGTAGTAGGCACTTAATAAATGCTTACTTCCTTTCTTTTTCCTTCCCTTGGATTATTAATAGCATCTGGTAAGGCGCGAAACAAGGTGGCACATACTCACTAAAAGTATTCGTCGCAGTCATAGAAGAAATTTAGGGCAGAGTCCAAGTTGAAGAAGAATTCCCTGTGGGTGGTAAGGGCCTTCGGAATATGCCTTTTAACAGAGGACATAATGCTGGTTGCAGCATGCCCCAGAATATTGCAGAACCTCCCAGACACAATCTATAACCACTCAGAAGAATTTAGCCTAATTATCCGCATGGGAAAAAACCAAGTGAACCAATAATATCTGTTATTCAGACTGTGACATACAGGTAGATGAACAACATAGAGAGCTAATCCATCTATATACATACACCTTGGACAGCACTGTAAATGAACAATGAGAAAGGGATGGAATTAAGCAGGCAGAGGAAAGAAAGCAGGATTGCCAATAGGAAATTTCAGAGCTCCTTTAAATGGCCCAAAAGTTCTCCCTGGAATAAAGCCTGATATTTTCAATACCAATATTTTACCAGGGTTGATATAAGCTTGTGGATCAAGAAATATTATAGTCCTCAAAGAATTTAAACTGCATATCACTCAAGGGTGATAGAGAAGTGCTTGATGGGTGTGAACAGCCTGTAACACGACCTGTAACACGATAAATAAGGGACTACAAAGAACTAGATGAAAGTATGTTACCAAAGAAAGATTGGGTTGAAAAACAAGATGGTTGGTCAATGGCCCTAGGGAGGGATGACCACTGGGCAGCTTGTCCGCTCCACTGCTATCCTAGCACTGTTAAGAGAAACTAAGGAAGGCTCTCAGCAAATGGACCACCTCCTTGGCCATCCCACAACCCCCTCCCCAACCCTCTCAGTGCATGGAGAGGAAGACACGGATAAGTGTTGCAGAGGGCAGACAAGCATTGGTAGATTACGGTCTATACAATTACCATCATCATAGCCATCATTTATATGGCACTCTCAGGTTTGCAAAGCACTTTACATATGTTATCAACTCTGATCTTCATAGTATTCCTGTGAGGTGGGCACTAATTTCAATACTAATTTTACAGATAAGGAAACATGAGGCCAGGAAAGGTTAAGCAACTCAGTCTGAATTTGAACTCAGGTTTTCCTAACTCCAAATTCAGGGCTCTATCTGCTCTACCACCTCGCTGCCACTCATTTGCATCGTCGTTATCATTGTCATGTGATCTTTATTGTTGTTATTATCATCAGAGGAAGGAAACACGCATTTATTAAGTGCCTACTGTGTGCCAGGAATTGTGCTAAACTTTATGAATGTTATCTGATTTAATCTTCACAAGAATCCTGGGAGGTAGAAGCTCCTATTATCCCCATTTTACAGATGAGGATATTGAGGCAAACAGAGGTTAAGAGACTTTCCTATGGTAATATAGTTAATAAGTATCTGAGGCAGGATTTGAACACAGGTCTTTCTGACTCCAAATCCAAGACTCTATCCACTGAGCCACCTAACTACCACATATCATCAATATTATTATCATCATTATGATCATAATGTCCCCATTATTGTTGTTTTAAAATAATTATTATTAATAAAATAAAATGATAAATATTATTTTCTATTATTATTATCATTGGAGGGAACATTGAAATTGATGGGATCACAAATCCACCTGAGTAACTCAACAGATCAATGAGAGAACACAGTATTTAGAGTCAGAAGAGCTGGGTTCCAATCCTGACTTTGCCATTTATTATCTACATGACCTTAAGTCAGTCACTTAACCTTTAGGCCTCATGGAAAAGGGATTGGAGTAGATGATCTCTACAATTTCTTCTAACCCCAAATTCTATGATCTCTTGTCATACAACAACACTTAGTAAGGCTTTGTCTGGCATTGACCTGGGCCTTGATCCTACCCATTCCTTTTCCCCTCTGCCCCAGTAGCTGTACAAATGAAGATTAAGGAATGGAGTGCAAAGGCAAGAGTCCAGATGAATGGCCTTGTTAGTCATGAGCAAGGTTGACCAAGTAGCTTTAGTCCAGACAACACCTTCTACTTGCACTGAAAAATAGATTAAGACCAACTGTGTACATTCCATACTCTCCAGACTCATTACTTTGCCTTGGAAATTTTAAATTCATGGTGGAGTTCACCTAACTTTCTCCTTTTATGCTGATGAGGAAATTCACCTCAAGTGATTTCTCTCAGGTCACAGAACTAGTCTCTTTGAAAATAAAATCACAGAATTATAAAATATCAGAGCCTGAAGGGACTATATAGATCATTAGTCATTTAAGTGTAGTGGAAAAAACACTAGCTGTCTGATGAGAAGGCCTAGCTTCTACCCTGCTACCTTCTAGCTGCGTGGCTTCAAGCTAGTCACTTTAACGCTGAGTTTCAGTTTCATTATCTTTAAAGTAGGGATGGTACTTACAATATCTGTTTTTAATAGGGACCTAATAGCCTTTTGCAGTCAGGAGAGGTTATTGGCAGTGGCCACAAGCTTGGTCCTTTCTTCTCTGCCAATATTTCTAGTACTTTCTTGAGCATTCTCTGTAATTTGCCTAGTCTGGCCCTAGTAACTAGAGTACTGCAGAAGGTGACCTGGGAAAGCAGGGGACCATGAGACTCAATCAAATGAATGGGCGGAAAGGAGTGTTTTTCTCTTGCTTAAGAGGCCTCAGCAGAAGGTATTGACTATATATATATATATAATATATGTATTTATATATGGAGAGGAGGCTACACTGTTCTAGGACTAAGTGCAACCAGCACATCGTCATTGACAAATGGAAGCACATTCCCTCCCCATCCATAGGGAATCATCTTTAACTTGGACTTGAGAGGATCTCCATCACAGAGGTAAACATCTTTATCTTGTCTTACTCTCTTTTGTTGTTGTTATTGAATCGTTTTAGTTATGTTTGACTCTTTGTGACCTCTTGGGTCTTGGGGGTTTTCTTGACAAAGATACTGGAGTGGTTTGCCATTTCCTTCTCCAACTCATTTTACAGATAAGAAAACTGAGGCAAACAGGGTTAAGGGTCACACATCTAGTAAGTGTCTGCAGTTGGATTTGAATTTGAGGAGATCTATATACAGTGTCAATTATCTGCCCCCAGCATTATGTTTATGAATGAAGGACCACTATCTATTATGTCTTTCAAGGAATCTTGAATGATTTTAATGTAGTAGACACCTCTCTGGAAGGGAACTTTAATGTAGTATCTTGCTCTATGAAATCAAATGCTTTTTCATAATATAAAAAAACCAGGGGCAGCTAGGTAGCAGAGTGAGTAGAGCACTGGCCCTGGAATCAGGAGGACCTGAGTTCAAATCCCACCTTAGACATTCATACTTACTAGCTGTGTGGCCTTGGGCAAGTCACTTAACCACACTATCCTTGCCTTCTTCCGAAAAAAAAAAATCTGAAAAACGCAGCGAGTCCAGAATGTTTTCCACATCTTTCAGTCAACTGCAAAACAGTAGAGATGTGGTTCGTTGTATAATATTACTTGTGAAAGTCTGCTAGTTCCCTAATAATTTCCTAATTAAAGACACCATTGATTTGTGTATTGATGATTCTCATAAAGATAATAGGAAGATAGGAAAGGAAAGTAGACATAGTGGCTGAATTATTGATGTTTTCGGAGCTGCTTTTTGGGGGATTAGTATTTAACCGATTTGACTTTGAACCACCAATAGCTGATCTTTCATTCCAGTCATTTAGCCAGATCCAAATTCACTCTAACTATTCTATTGTGCAGCAGACATTCTCTCTATTTTATCCATAAGGACAGCATAAAAAAATTGGTCAAATCCTTTGCAGAAATCTAGGTTATTGTGACCAAAGGGCTTCTAGCCCTTTCAAAGATAAGGATTCTTTTTTAATGTGAAATGGCCTCACGGATCCCTACTTGATTTTAGTTTAACTATTAATGTGCATTGAGAAACTACATCATTATAAAAGAATTACTGTAAAGTTAGTAACATTTTAAAATTAATTTGCATTTTATGAATGACAAAATACATAGGCATACATTTGACAAATATTAAGATAAACCTGGGCAATATTTTATTCCTTCAACAAGTTAGATTTGCTTATTTTTTTCATTTGCATATAGATTCTCAGGCCTCCCCTTATAACTTCCTGGCTCAAGACCATCCCTCTCCTCCCTTACCTCCACTTCATGCCCAACCCCACGAGTCCACAACCCCCAGGGTAGGAACTTTTGTTCTACACAGCATTCTTCTAAATAGTAACAATGTATTAGAACTCAGTCTCATTAAAGTGCAAAGTTTAGGATTAACCTTAATTTGCAGCCTATTTGTAGTTGCAGAGCCTAGGGCCTGTCTCTGCTGGAGGAGAGATCCTGGCTCATACTTTAGTATCCACCCTCCTCTGTAACCCTCAAATTCTACATTTTAGGTAACTTCACTTAGGAAAAGGAAATTAAATGCAAGTTACCTAGAAACAAAGCAAGAAAGGACAATGTGTGAGGCTTTACAAAAATGATTTTTCTGTGTTTATGTTTGTGGTCAAGCTTAAAATAGTCTAAAACCAATTCCACTCATCATAACTGAAGAATAATGGATATTACATCAAAAAAAAATAAAGGTAAGGTTAAAATTAGGACTTCAAAATTGTGTTCATTACATGATTGCATGCTATAAAAGATTTGATTTACCTTCCATTAAAGAAAAGAACATAATTCTGTGAGTACATAAGGAGCAATATAGTTTTTGATTCACTTTCTCAAATAGAAGGCCTATAATTTATGTCTTTTCCCTTTGAAAAATAAAAATCTTGTAGATTTAACCTTAAAATACTGAATATAATTCCAAAGACAGATTTAGATAAGATGTCAGAGTTATTTTCATCAACTCACCAATTAATACAAGGGGTTTTTGTGGGGCTCTTTTGGGGAGGTACATATTTAAAAGAACTCTTGCCCTCTTTTCCCTCTCTTTCTCATTAAGGAGTCTTTTCTTGGGAGGGTGGGGTTGGTGAAGGCCAATGGGGAAGAGTATAAGGAATGAATGAACTATATTGTCACTCAGAGGCTCAAAATCTCAGAATCATCTTTGCTTTTTCCATGTCCTTCATTTTCTATGGCCTGTTATTTACTCTAAATTGGTGCATCCAAGTCTTTACTCTTGTCCTCGACTTAAGTCTTTTTTTAATCCATGCTGTAGAAATACCACAACCAGATTACTTTTCATTAAAAAAGGTTTTTTTTTTCCTGTCATTTCAGTATCTTTCCTGAGGTCCTATTCTAATCATAGATTTAAAGCTGGAAGAGACCTCAGAGACCACACACACACAAATACACACACACACACACACACTGTCTCTTGATCTGTTCTTTCCATTCTGGTCCAGTTTACCTCTGTTTAGGCAGTGTGGTGGTCCCTTACTCCTAGGGGCTAATCATATTGGTTCTAGACTTATTTTAGCCCTACTCCAGCTCAGAGCTCAGGGACTCAAATCATTCTCCAGCTTCACGGTAGCAGAGACTCCTTGGAGGTTGAGTGACTTGCTTAAGGTCATACATGTAATAAGTGTCAAAGGTGGTATCTGAACCTAGGTCTTCTGCAGAACTAGTATGCTTTCCCCTGTACCACACCACCTAGGATACCTCATTGTAGCACAGAGGTAGATGATACCTGGTGATTAAGCTAAACTGATTTCTCAGAGGCACAAACTCAACAACTCTGAGAAAGCTTAGAATAAAAACTAGGTTATGGATTGTTTGTGCTGTCCATGGATTGCTTGAGGGAGGCTTGTCACCAGGTTGGCTGCAAGGTTATGAAGACTTTGGCTGTAGCAAAAGTCCATTCATGGAAGGGATATACATACTGACAATATTGCAGAATCCTTGACTTATCAAAGTTTGTTACTACTGTACTTACATCCCTCTTAGAATTTGCCATTCACTGTTCACAGTATTAAATAAAAGCTTCTCAATCTGACATTCAAATATGGGTGCAGTGGTCTTACCTAATTTTATCTTCTACAACTTCATAACACAATTCAGTGGGCTGGAACAAGCATTAACTAGGCACCTTCTATTTGTATGGGAAACATAAAAATAACTCATAGGATTGTAGATGTAGAGCTGAAAGGGCTATAAGGGTCATATGTTCCAACCCTTTCATTTTACAGGTGAGGAAACTGATGGCCAGAGGAGCTAAATGTCCTGTTCAAGGTCATACAAGTATGAAGAGGCAGAACCAAGATTTGAACCCAGATCCTTTATATTGAGGTAGTGAAAGGGAACAATAAAAAAACATTGTTTTAAAATGCATCAATTTAGAGTGAGCAGATCCCAAGGATCATTGAATATTCTAAAGAGGATTCCGCTAGATAAGGAGAGACATAAGAATAGATAGGATTTTGCTAGTATCAAGGGTTGCATTTAATGGACTCATCAGTTATTCTAGCTGTTTCTATCTACATATTCTCCCTTCCTCCCACTAGGGAAGGGGTTCTTAGAGTTGTTAAACATTTTTGTTTGGTAATATACTTCAATGTGATTAGTTTAGTTAGTAATCTTATGCATTTTATTTGTTTAAAAACATTATTGTGTTTTTGTGGGGCAGAACTAAGATG
The DNA here is from genome assembly GCA_028646595.1 of Phalanger gymnotis. NCBI lineage: Eukaryota > Metazoa > Chordata > Mammalia > Diprotodontia > Phalangeridae > Phalanger > Phalanger gymnotis. The sequence goes on from CM053622.1 coordinate 133,734,752, forward strand.
GGACATTAGGGGCAACTACCCAGCTAAATTCTCTGAATATTTCCCTCCAAACAACTTTAAAATAAAGCTTCTACTCAAATTTTGGAGTATTAGAGCCAACAAAAAATAGGGATGAGTTTTTTTTCCAGCCTAAGTAAACTTAAGAGGTAGATAGGAGAAGTCTGTAACACTAGGGTGGGGGTCCCACACATGGGATGAGGGCAGGGTCAGGGTGGGGTAAAGGAGAAAGGCAACAGCAGCAGCAGAAGCAGCTTTGGAAGGTCTCAGACCGGAGGTGGTAAGTGGGTCAAACAAATGGTCAGAAAGAAAAACTTTTCTGGCACTGAGTACAGCTGGCGCTAATTGGCAACTCTATTGCCCATATGAAGTTCTGGGTCCAATTTCCAAGGTAGAGGAGCACTGGTGGTCCATCACAATGGAGCAGGGGCCTTATTACAGTTCCAAGACAAAGGGGAGCACTAAGACATGCAGTTGCAGGGGAACAGGAGTTCTTCCTTGGTAAAGACCAGAGTGCAAACCAGGAGAACAGTGACCATACTTCCCCCTGCATCACATCACATTGGAAACACTGAAAACTACCAGACTACCAGAACTAGCTCTGAAAAAGCCTGATGTTTGGGACATCTCAAAGTGAGCAGAATTCAACTTTAGCATAAAGTTCAAAACCAAGAAATGGGCTGGGAAAATGAGCAAACAACAAAAACAACAACAAAATTTGACCATAAAAAGCTACTACAGTGGCAGAGAAAACCAAGATGTAAACTCAGAAGAATACAACAGTGTGAAAACAGTTACAAAAAAGAAAAATGGTAATTGCATCCAAGCCAAATTAGAATTCTTTGAAAAATTAGAGAAAGGTAAGAGGGTTGTAGGAAAAAATGAGAAATGAAATGAGAATGATGCAAGAAAATTGTGAAAAAAGAATTAATAGTTTGGTAAAAGCACAAAAATACTGAAGAAAATAACAAATCTTAAAGAACAGACCTAATGGTTAAAAAACAGGCACAAAAATTCACTGGAGAAATGAGTCCTTATAATAGATCAAATGGAAAAAAAGGTATAAAAATTCATTGAAGAAAAGAGTTTCTTAAAAATTAGAATTGGGCAAGTGGAAGCTAATAGCTCCATGAGACCTTAAGAAACAATAAAATATTCAAAAGAATGAAAAAAATAGAAGAAAATATGGGATATTTCATTGGAAAAATAACCGGCTTGAGAAAATAGATTGAGGAGTGATAACAAGAATTATTGGACTACCTGAAGCTATGATCAAAAAAGATAATAGATATCATATTTCAAGAAATTTCCAGGGAAAACTTCCCTGATATCCTAGAGCTATAAAGTAAAATAGAAATTGAAAGAGATCCCAAAATTAAAACTTCCAGGAATATTATAGTCAAGTTCAGAGCTCCCAGATCAAAAAGGAAATGCCTCATGCAGCCAGAAAGAAACAATTTAAATACTGAGAAGCCACAGTCAGCATCACACAAGATTTAGCAGCTTCCATGTTGAAGGAGCAGAGGGCTTGGAATATAATATAACAGGAGGCAAAGGAGCTAGGATAAGAACCAAGAATCACCTGCCCAGCAAAACCGAGTATAATTCTTTGGGGGAAAATGGATATTGAATGACATAGAGGACTTTCAAGAGTTCCTGATGAAAAGACCAGAACTGAATAGAAAATTTGACATTCAAACAGAATACTCATGAGAAGCATAAAAAGATAAATGTAAAAGAGTAATCATAAGGGACTCAATAAAGTTAAACTGTTTACATTCCTATATGGGGAGATGATACACATAACTCTTAAGAATTATGTCATTATTAAGGCAGTTAAAAGGAGTTTGCATAGACAGAGGACATGGGTATAAGTTAATTATATTGGAATGATCTCCCAAAAAAAATGAAGGGGTGGGAAAAAGGGATGCATTGTGAGAATAAGGAAGGGGAAGGTAGAGTGAGGAAAATTTTTTCACATAAAAGTAGCATGCAAGGAAGAGTTTTTCCAATGGAGGGGGAAATGAAGAGATTGGTAGGCAATGCTTGAACCTCACTCTCATTGGAATTGGTTCGAAAAGAGAATAATGTATATACACACAGTTGTGTGTAGAAATGTAATTTCCCAATAGGCAAATAGGAGGGGAAGGAGATAAGAGAAAGAGGGAAATGATAAAGGGAGGGCAGATTATGGAAGGCAGTGGTTAGAAGCAAAATAGACTTTTGAGAAAGGACAGGATAAAAAAGAGAAAGAGAAGAAGAAACAAGATAATAGGACAAAAGGGAATCTTCCATCCTATTAGTTAGTAATCAATAGTTAGTAATCATAACTGTGAATGTGAATGGGATGGGCTCACCCATGAAATGGAAACAGCAGAATGGATTAGAAACCAAAACCCAACAATATATTGTTTACAAGCAACACAGAATTAAAATAGAAGGTGGGAGCAGAATCTAATATACTTCAACCTAGTGGAAAAAAAAAGAAGACGTTGGGGTGAAAGCAGGGACTTGCTTGAGTTCTCTCCCAAGCTCCTGCAAATACTTGTAAGAAATGACTCTAAACAAATTCTAGAGCTGCAGAATCTGCAAAAAGACAGAGTGAACCAAATCTCCAGCCCAAGAGAGCCTGGAAGTCCAACAGGAAGGGTCTATCACACGGGGCTGGGAGTAGAGTGCAGTCCAGCATGGGCCACACTGGGACAGACCAGGCCAGAATAGGCCTCAGGGCACTGAATCACTGGCAGCTATGGCAGTTTCCAGATTTCTCAACCCACAAATGCCAAGGACAAAGCACATGGTCAGTGGGGAAACTCTTGGACCTGGGTGAGAGAAGAGCACAGTCCAGCCCTAGGCCCAGGTGGTAGAGGTGTTGGCAGCAGCTTCCAGAGCTCCGGGCCCACAGATCATGGAGTGATCAAGCTGCTGATCAGAGGGGGATTGCAGAGAACTCTTTGCTGCTGCTAAGGCAGGATTCTCTTGCTTTGTCCTGCTAATATTTGGGTCACAGTCCTGGATGGTGGTCCTGGGGTGAGGAGGAGTGCTGGTGTAGTGGAACTTGTGGTGGCTGTGGAGAGGGAATCCTCCTCGCAGTTCCAAGGCAGAAAAGAGTGTTTGAGGTTGCTCATAGACCAGAGCACAGGGCAGAAGAGGAGTAAACAACTCTTCTTGGATCATACCCCCTTAGAAGAACTGAAAATTTACAGGTGCCTAGAATTATTTCTGAAAACAGCTATGCAAAACCCCTGAAGCTTGGTACAGAGCACTCTCCACTCTGGAAGCAGAGTCCTACGTTGACAAAGATCTCAAAAGTCAAGTAATTGTGGGGCAGTTAGGTGGCACAGTGAGTAGAGCACCAGCCCTAGAGTCAGGAGGAACTGAGTCCAAATCTAGGCTCAGACACTTGACACACTTACTAGCTGTGTGAGCTTGGGCAAGTCACTTAACCTCAATTGCCCTGTCTTCTCCCCTTCCTCCCCACCAAAAAGTCAAGCAATCTGCTGGGAAAATGAGCAAACAGTGTAAAAACCATCAGATTGTAGAATTTTACTTTGGTGACAAAGAAGATCAAAACATACAACCAGGGGCAACTGGGTGGTGCAGTGAGTAGAGCACCAGCCCTGAAGTCAAGAGGACCTGAGTTCAAATGTGGCCTCAAACACTTGACACACTTACTAGCTGTGTGACCTTGGGCAAGTCACTTAACCCCAATTGCCCTGTCTTCCCCCCTCAAAAAAATAAAAACATACAACCAGAAGACGACAAAGTCAAAGAACCTACATCCAAAGCCTCCAAGAAAAATACTAATTGGTCACAGGCCATGGAGGAACTCAAAAAGGATTTTGAAAATCAAGTAAGAGAAGTAGAAGAGAAATTGGGAAGAGAAATGAGAGTGATGCAAGAAAATCATGAAAAACAAGCTAACAGCTTGGTAAAGGAGACCCAAAATAGTACTGAAGAAAATAACACCTTAAAAAATAGACTAACCCAAAAGAGGTCCAAAAAGCCAATGAGGAGAAGAATGTCCTAAAAAGCAGAACTGGCCAAATGGAAAAGGAGGTCTAAAAGCTCACTAAAGAAAATAATTCCTTAAAAATTAACATGGAGCAAATGGAAGCTAATGACTTTTTGAGAAATCAAGAAATTATAAAACAGAACCATAAGAATGGAAAAAGAGAAGTCAATGTGAAATATCTCATTGGAAAAACCACTGACCTGGAAAGTAGATCCAGGAGAGATAACTTAAAAATTATTGGACTACTTGAAAGCCATGATAAAAAAAAAAAAGAGCCTAGACATCATCTTTCAAGAAATTATCAAGGAAAACTGCCCTGATATTATAGAACCAGAGGGCGAAATAGAAATTGAAAGAATCCACCAATCACCTCTTGAAAAAGATCTCAAAAGTAAAACCTATGAACATTGTAGCCAAATTCCAGAATTCCTGGGTCAAGGAGAAAATATTGCAAGCAGCCAGAAAGAAACAATTCAAGTATTGTGGAAACACAGTCAAGATAACACAAGATCTAGCAGCTTCTATATTAAGGGACCAAAAGGCTTGGAATATGATATTCCAGAGGTCAAAGGAGCTAGGATTAAAACCAAGAATCACCTACCCTGAGTATAATCTGAGTATAATCCTTCAGGGGAAAAGTCAACGTTCAGTGAAATAGAGGACTTTCAAGCTTTCTAAGTGAAAAGACCAGAGCTGAATAGAAAATTTGACTTTCAAATACAAGAATCAAGAAAAGCATGAAAAGGTAAAGAGGAAAGAGAAATCATAAGGGACTTATTAATGTTGAACTGTTTACATTCCTATGTGGAAAGATGAGACCTTTCTCAGTATTAGGGTAGTGAAAAGGAATATATATATATGTATATATATATATATACACACACATACATACACATATACATATATGTGTATATACACACACATATATATGCATGTATGTATGTATGTATGTATAGACTGATGGCACAGGGTAAGTTAAATATGAAGAGAAGATATCTATAAAATGAAGGGGTAAGAGAGGAATATATTGGGAGAAGGAGAAAAGGAAAGATAGAATATAGTAAATTATCTCACATAAAAGAGGCAAGAAAAAGCTGTTACAATGGAAGGGAAGAGAGGGGAGGTGAAAAGGAATGAGTGAACTTTACTCTCATCAAATTTGGCTTAAGGAGGGAATAACATACACACTCAATAGGGTACCTTAACCTGCAGAAAAGAAGGAGGGAAAAGGATAAGAGCAGGACTAAGAAAAGGGAGGGCCGACTAGGGAGGTGGTAGTCAAAGGCAAACACTTGTATAAAGGGACAGGGTCAAAAGAGAAAACAGAATAAATGTGGAGCAGAAAAGGATGGAAGTAAATATAGTTAGTCTTTCACAACATGACTATTATGGAAGTATTTTGCATAACTACATATGTATAACCTATATTGAGTTGCTTGCCTTCTCAGTGAGGGTGGGTGGAGAGGGAAGAAGAGAGACAATGTGGAACTCAGAGTTTTTAAAACAAATGTTAAAAATAGTTTTTACATACAACTAGGATATAAGATATACAGGCAATGGGGTATAGAAATCTATCTTGCCCTACAAGAAAGTAACAGGGAAGCAGATAAAGTGGTGGGATGGGGTGATAGAAGGGAGGGTGGACTGGGGGGAGAGGTAATCAGGATGCATACAATCATGGGGTGGTGGGGAGAGGAGAGATGGGGAGGAAAATTAGAGCTTAAAATCTTGTGGAAATGAATGTTGAAAACTAAAAATAAAGAAATTTAAAAATATAAAGCAAAAAAAGAAGGCTGTGGTAGCATCCATGATTTCAGACAAAACAAAGCAAAAATAGGCCTTTAAAGAGATGATCAGGGAAACTTCATTTTGCTAAAATGTACTATAAAAAATGAAGAATATAAAAAATTTTACAGCAAGTTTCCCTGATAAAAACCTCATTTCCCAAATATATACCAAGTATAGAACTGAGTTAAATTTATAAAAAAAAAGAGTAATTTCCCAATTGATAAATGGTCAAAGGATATGAACAGGCAGTTTTCAGATGAAGAAATCGAAGCCATCTATAGTCATATAAAAATGTTCTAAATCACTATTAATTAAAGAAATGCAAATTCAAACAGATCTGAGGTACCACCTCATACCTATCAGAAGTGACAAATGCTGGAGGGGATGAGGTAAAAATAGGTACACTAATGAACTGCTGGTGGGGTAGTGAACTGTCAAACCATTGTGGAAAACAATTTGGAACTATTCCGAAAAGTCTGTGCAGATGCTTTGATCCAGCAATACCACTACTATGTCTGTATCCCAAAAGATCAAAGAAAAAGGAAAAAGACCTATAAATACAAAAATATTTATAGTAGCTCTTTTTGTGATGATAAAGAATTGGAAATAAAGGAGATGCTCATCAATTGGGAAATGGATGAACAATTCATGGCATATGATTGTGATGGGATACTATTGTGTTATAAAAAATGATGAGTTGGAACTATGCCCAAAGGGCTATAAAAATGTGCATACCCTTTGACCAAGCAATACCACTCCTAGGGCTGTGTCCCAAAGAGACACAGGGAAAATGGGAAATGGACTAGTATGTGCAAAAATATTTATAGCAGCTCTTTTTGTGGTAGCAAAGAATTGGAAATCAAGGGGATACCCATCAATTGGGGAATGGCTAAACAAATTGTGGTATATGAATGTAATGGAATACTATTGTGCTATAAGAAATGATGAACAAGCAGGCTTCAGAAAAACCTGCAACGATTTATATGAACTGATGCTGAGTGAGGGGATCAGAACCTGGAGAACATTACACATGATTACAGACACACAGTATCTGTAAGGACTAACTTTGATAGACTTGGCTCTTCGCATCAATGCAAGGTTCCAAGACAGGTCCAAAAGACTCATGATGGAAAAAGCTATGCACATCCAGAGGAAGAATTACGGAGTTTGAATGCAGGTTGAGACAAACTATTTGCTCTCTCTCTCTTTTCTCCTTTTTTGGTTTCATTTCTTCTTTCTCATGATTCATTCCATTGGTTACAATTCTTCTTTACAACTGGACTATTATGTAAATAAGTTCAATGGGAAGGTATATGTAGAACCTATATGGGATTACATGCTGTTTGGGGAGGAGGGGGGATGAGAGGAAAACTTGGAACTCAAAAACGTGTAGAACTGAGTGTTGTAAACTAAAAATAAAAAAGTAAATTCATAAAAAAAAGAAATGATGTGGAGGTTGGTTTCAGAAAAACATGGAAAGACCTATAAGAACTGATGCAAAGTGAAGTAAGAAGAAATGGTAGATGGTTGTGCACAGTAACAGTGATGTTGTAATGATGATCAACTGTGAAAGACTTTGCTACTCTAATCAATACAATGATCCAAGACAACTCCAAAGGACTCATGGTGAAAAAATGCTATACATCTCCAGAAAGAGAACTGGTGAACTCTAAGTGCAAATTGGAGTGCAATTTTCTCATTCTTTATTTTTCTTGCTTTTAAAAAAATATGGATAAGATGGAAATGTTTTGCATCATTTTACAAGTATAATTGATATCATATTGTTTGCCTTCTTAGGGGATGTGGAAGGGGTGGGAGGGAGGGAAAGAATTTCGATATCAAAATTTAAAAAGAAAAATAAATTTTTGAAAATTAAAAAAATTATTCTGAGGTTTCATTAGACTCTCCAAGGGGTCCACGTCACAAATGATCATGCTCTCTCTGACCAAACCCTACCATTGTTGTTGCTGTTGTTCAATTGTTTGGTCATGTCTGCCTCTTTATGACTGCATAGACCCTAGCATGCCAAACCCTTCTATCCTCCTCTATCTCTCAGTCTGTCCAAGCTCATGTTTATTGCTTCCATTACACTATCTATGCATCTCCTTTACACTATCTATGCATGCCCCCTTCTCCTTTTACCCTCAATTTTTTCCAACATCAGGGTCTTTTCCAATGAGTCCTGTCTTTTCATTATGTGGCCAAAATATTTAAGCTTCAGTATTTATTCTTCCAAAGAATAGTCTGAATTAATTTCTTTAAGAATTGATTGATTTGAGCTCCTTGGAAGGACTCTCAAAACTCTTTAGCATCATAATTCAAAAGCTTCAATTCTGTGGCACTCAGCTTTCCTCATAGTTCAACATGCACAGCCATACATTACTACTGGAAAAACCATAGCTTTGACTACACGGACCTTGCTGACAAGGTAGATTCTTCACTTTTTAGTATGCTGTTCAGATTTGCTATCCAGATCTTACCAAGGAACAATCATCTTTTAATTTCATAGCTACAGTCACGGTCTGTAGTAATCCTTGAACTCAAAAATATAAAATCTCACACCTCCCACTTCTTCTCCCTCTATTTGCCAGGAATCAATTAGATTAGTTGAAATGATCTTAGTTTTCTTGTTTTGGGGGTTTTTGTTTTTGGTAAAGCAATTGGGGTTGAGTGACTTGCCCAGGGTCACACAGCTAGTTAGTATCACATATCTGGTCTGAGGCTGGATTTGAACTCAGGTCTTCCTGACTTCAGGATTGGTGCCCTATCCACTGTGCCACTCTCTGCTCCCACGATCTTAGGTTTTTTTAATGTTAAGCTTCAAGCCAGCTTTTACACTCTCTTCTTTCATCCTCATCAAGAAGCCTAATTCTTCACTTTTTGTAATCAGAGTGGTATCATTTGCATATCCGAGATTATTGATGTTTCTTCTGGCATACTTAATTCCAGCTTTGGATTCATCCAGCCTGGCATTTCACATGATGTATTCTGCATATAACTTGAATGAATAAAGTGAATATACAGCCTTGTCATAATCCTTTCCCGATCTTAAATCAATTAGTCGTTCCATGTTCAGTTCTAACTGTTGCTTCTTAGGCCACATACAGGTTCCTCAGGACTAAGATGATCTGGTGCTTCTGTCTCTTTAAGGACTTGCCATATTTTGTTGTGATACACACAGTCAAAGGCTTTAGTGTAATCAATGAAGCAGAAGTAGATGTTTTTTTCTGGAACTCTCTTGTTATCTCCATAATCCAGTGAATGTTGGCAATTTAGTCTTTAGTTCCTCTATCTCTTTAAAAACCAACCTGTTTTTCTGGTAATTCTCAGTTCACATATTACCAAAGCCTAGCTTGGAGAATCTTAAGCATAACCTTGCTGGTATGTGAAATGGGCTCAATTGTTCAGTAAATTGAACATTCTTGGACATTGCCCTACTTCAGGCTTGGGATGCAAACTGATCTTTTCCAATCCAGTGGCCACTGTTGAATTTTTCAAATTTGCTAGCATATTGAGTGCAGCACTTTAACAGCATCATCTTTTAGGATTTTAAATAGCTCACCTGGAATTCCATCACCTTCACTAGCCTTATTGTTAGCAATGCTTGCCAAGGCCTCCAGGAATGTTTGGCTCTAGATCAGTTACCACATCATCATGGTTATTGGTGATGTTAAGATCTTTCTGGTATAGTTTTTCTGTATTTTCCTGCCGCCTCTTCTTAATCTCTTCTATTTCTCTTAAATCCCTGCCTTTTTTGTCTTTTGTCATGCCCATTTTTGCATGAAGCATTCTCTTGACATCTCTAATTTTCTTGAAGACATCTCATCTTTCCTATTTCATTGTTTTCTTCTATTTCTTTACATTGCTAATTTAAGACAGCCTTCTTCTCTTTCCTTTCTATTTTCTGGAATTCCACATTTAGTTGGGTATAACTTTTCCTTTCTCTTTTACCTCTCATTTTCCTTCTTTCTTCAGCTATTTGTAAAGCCTCATCAGATAGCAGCCATTTTGCTTTCTTGTTTCTTCTTTTTCTTTGGAATTTTTTTTGTTGCCTCCTGTACAATATTGTAAACCTCTGTCCATAGTTTTTTCAGGTAGTCTGTTTACCAGATCTAATCCCTTAAATCCATTCATCACTTTCACTTCATATTTATAAGGGATGTTATTTAGGTCATACCTGTTTGGTCTGATGGTTTCTCTATTTTCTTCAATTTAAGTCTGAATTTTGCAATAATAATCTCATGATCTGAGTCACAGTCAGCTCCAGGTCTTGTGTTGCCTATATACTGTCTGTATAGAGCTTCTCCATCTTTGGCTGCAAAATATATAATCAATCTGATTTGTATATTGACCACCTTGTGATGTCCATGTGTAGAGCTGCCTTTTGGGTTGTTGAAAAAGAGTATTTGTTATGACCAGTCAGTTATCTTGACAAAACTCTATTAGTCTCTGGCCTGCTTCATTATGTACTACAAGGTCAAACTTGCCTGTTTTTCCAATTATCTTTTGATTTCTTATTTTAGCATTATAATCCCCCATGATGAATATGATATCTTTTGGAGGGGATGTTATTTCTAGAAGATATTGTCAGTCCTCATAGAACTAATCAACTTTTTTTACATTCCTACGTGGAAAGATGATGTGTATGATTCATGAGACCTCATTATTAGGGTAGCTGAAGGGAATATGCATGTGTGTGTGTGTGTGTGTGTATATATATATATATGTTCATGTATATATATATATATGTGAGTGTGTTTGTATGTATATATGTATGTATATGTATATATATACATATATATATATGGAGAGAGAGAGAGAGAAAGAGAGAGAGAGAGAGAGAGAGAGGGCACAGGGTGAGTTGAAGATGAATAAGGGATGAAAGAGGAATATATTGAGAGAGGGAGATAGGGAGAGATAGACTGGGGTACATCATCTCACATAAAAGTGGCAAGAAAAAAGCAGTTCTGTAGGAAGAGAAGAGAAGGCAGGTGAGGGGGAATGAGTGAATCTTGCCCTCATCAGATTTGACCTGAAGAGGGAATACCATACATACTCAATTGGGTATCTTACCCCACAGGAAAGAAGGAAGAAGAATATA
>CM053622.1:133746152-133786257 GCA_028646595.1 Phalanger gymnotis
GATAGGTTAGGAAGAAGCAAAATATAGTTAGTCTTTCACAACATGAGTGTTGTAGAAGGGTTAAACATAACGATATGCATGTGGCCCATGTGGAATTGCTTGACTTCTTAGGGAGGGAGGGTGGGAAGGGAAGAGGGGAGAGAATTTGGAACTCAAAGTTTTGAAAAATAGATGTTCAAAAACAAGAACAAAAAAGTTTTTGCATACAACTAGAAAGTAAGATACACAGGCAATGGGGCATAGAAATTTATCTTGCCCTACAAGAAAGAAAGGGAAAAGGAGATGGGAGGGGAGTGGGGTGACAGAAGGGAGGGCTGACTGGGGAATAGGACAACCAGAATATACGCCATCTTGGAGTGGGGGGGAGGATAGAAATGGGGAGAAAATTTGTAATTCAAACTCCTGTGAAAATCAACACTGAAAACTAAATATATTAAATAATAAATATTTGTTAAAAAAAAAGAACTAATCAACTTTGGCCTCTTCAGCATCAGTGGTTGGCACATAGACTGGTATTCCTATGATGTTGAACAGTTTGCTTTGGATCTGAACAGATATCATTTGGTATCATTTTTGAGATTATATACTAGTACTGCTTTTCTCACCCTTTTCTTGACTGTGAGGGTTACTCCATTTCTTCTAAGAGATTCTTGCCCATATGTAATGGTCCCTTGAATTAAATTTACCCATTCCCATCCACTTAAATTCACTGACACCCAAGATGTCAATGTTTAATCTTTCTATCTCCTGTTTGACCACATCTAGCTTACCTTGGTTCACAGATCTTATATTCCAGGTTCCTACGCAGTATTGATTTTTACAGCATTGGAATTTCCTTTTGTCACCAGACGCATCTACAGCTGAGCTTCTTTTCAGCTTTGGCCCAGCCACTTCATTCTTTCTGAACTGGACACCTTCTGACTTAAGGGGCTTATCTTCTGGCATCATATCTTTTATCACTTTAATACCGTTCATGGAATTTTCTTGGAAAGGATGCTAGAGTAGCTTGCTACTTCCTTGTCCAGTGGATTAATCTTTGTCAGAACTCTCCACTATGACCTGTCCATCTTGGGTAATCCTGCATGTTACAACTCATAGTTTCACTGAGCTATACAAGCCCCTCTACCATGGCAAGGCATTGATCCATGAAGAGAATTCTACCATAGACTACACTAAGGAAAGGAGTATGAGATAAGGTTGTGAAATTAGATTGGATCCAGATTATGGAGGGTCTTGAATGTAAGGATTTAGGGTTTATATTTTCATTAGTAATCAATGGGGAGCCACCAAGGTTTTTAGAATAGAAGAATAACATGTTCAAAGTACCTTGCTTTGAGAATATGTGCTGCTCTAGCTTGGCAAATGTCACTATCTTTTGCCCTGAACACATCATACAGACTCTAAGCCTTTGTTCTTGTTGTTTCTTTCCTCTGGAATGCCCTTCCCTTCCCTCCCACCTGCCCAAATCTTACTCACTCTGATAGGTCCAGTTCCAACTCTACTCCTTCAATAAAGGCATTATCTACCTAATTTTCCCAACACTGATGTTCTCCTTTCTGAAACCTTATGGAGAGATAGTTCTTCCAGCCTATGCCACTCCTTTGATAACAATAGTTAATATTTACATAGTGCTTCGAAGTTTGCATGTACCATCTCATTTCATCCTTATAACAACCCTGCAAAGTAGGTACCACATGTGTCTTTATCTCCATTTGGTTGATGGTGAAACTGAGGATCAGAAGGGCTAAGAGATTTTCCTATGGTCATGCTGCTAAATTCTTGATTGTTACTTAATTCTGTCTCCTCAGTCAGAGTACCAGCTCCTGGAGGGCAGGGATTCTGGCTCACATTTCTTCTGCATCTCCCTCAGTTCTGCAGGGTGCTATGTTGAGGCAGCTAAGTTACACGATGGATAGAGGGCTTGTCTAGGAGTCCTGAAGACTTGAGTTCAAATGATGCCTCAGACACTTACTAGTTGTATGACCCTGGGCAAGTCACTTATGACTCAGGTTCCCCAAATGTAAAATGAGGATCATAATAGCACCTACATTCCAGAGTTGTCATGAAGATCCATGAAATTGTATGTGTAAAGGGCTTGGCACAGTGCCTGACACATAGCAGGTGCTTAATAAATGCTTGTACCCTTCCTCCCTTGTACGTAGTAGGAGCACTCTGCTATGTGTTGAAGAAAAAAGTCTATTAAATGAACTAAAAATTAGGGTAGAAGAGAGTCATTGCCCCTCCCCCTTCAGAACAAGACTGGCAATATATGTGTGAAAGAATAATTTTTTATTCAAATGTATGAGTGCTAAGGTGAGCTAAAAGGATCCTTAATCATGGCTAGTAATTATTATTTCTATAATAGCAATTACAGAAGTGGAATTGGTAATGATACTTGGCCTCCAGGATAGGCCCGTACAATTGCCCTGTGGAGCTAGTGCCTTTCATACAAAATTCTCAGGGTACTTAATTGGAGAAGTACCACAAGCAAAAAGAAAAAAGTCTGTGTGTGAATGAATAATTTCACATTTAAGGCTTGTATGATAATAACCAAAGACTTTAAGCCTGCAAAACAGCTTAGCGATAAGAAAATAATTGCACAAGAAAAACGCCTTCAAAAGAATTTTAAAGTCCTTGCAGAGGAAGAGAAATTACATAAATACTTGGCACACAGACTTGCCAGAAAATTCAAACTTGTGAACATGTAACCCCCTATGAATTCTTTTTGACTCTGGTTTAGGGAAATCTCATGGATGTTAGGTTTTGGGACAATTTGATAAAATATAGATAATGATAATCAATATGTCGCTGTCTTCAACACGAGTGAATACAAGGTATCTTTTCCCTCTCTCTGCTCTTTTTCCATTCCCCTTTACGTGTTGCCTTCCCCATTAGAATGTAAGCTCCTTGAGGGCTGGGACTGTCATTTTGCTTGTATTTGTATTCCTAGTATATAACAGTGCCTGGCCCATGGTAAGGACTTAATAAATGCATGTTGGTTGACTGACTAAATATCCCCACAAGAACCCCCCCTATAACATCTAGACCTCTGCTTGAAAACTCCAATAAGGAGAAATTTAATACCTTCGAAGGCAGCCTAATTTTCCTTTTGGATTATTCTAATCAAGGTTTTCCTAACATCAAGTTTTAAGTGGCCTCTTTGTGGCTTCAACCTATTGCTCCTGGGTCTGTCCTCTGGGGCCAAGCAGAACAAGTCTAAGCTCTCTTTCAAATGATAGTCCTTCAAATATTTGAAGACAACTAAGTGCCTCAGTGGATACAGCCCCAAACCTGGAGCAAGGAAGACTCCTTTTCATGAGTTCAAATGTGGGCTCAGACACTTAGAAGTTGTGTGAACCTGAGCAAGTCACTTAACGCTGTTCACCTCAGTTTCCTCATCTCTAAAATGAGCTGGAGAAGGAAATGGCAAATCACTCTAGTATCTTTGCCAAAAGAAACCAAACCATCCCCAAAATGGAGTCACAAAAAGTTGGACATGACTGAACAACAAAAATATGTATGTGTGCATGCACACATACATAAATTTGTATCAAAATAACTCTAATATTTCATCTCATATCCAGCAAATTAGTAATGATGGCAAAAGCAGGAAATAGCCAATATTGGAAGGCCTGTGATAATCACTTTGGAAGGCCTCATAAATGCCAAAATATTTATAGCAGTGCTTTTTATGACAGCAAAAAACTGGAAACATAAGTCACCCACCAATTAGAAAATTCCTAAATAAATTGTACTATGTGGCTGTAATGGAACATTACTGTACCACAGGAAATGATGACCATGAAAAATTTAGATAAGGATAGGAAGACTTTATGAATTGATGATGAATGAAATAAAAAGAACCAAGCAAGTAATACACTCAATGACTATAGACACTAAATTCTGTGTCATTATATTATAATGATCAAGTTCAGGTCTAGAAAATATGCCTCCCATCCTTCTTTGCAGAGGTGTTGAACTGTGGAAGGGGACCATTATATATACTGTCAGATCCAATTGATGTGTTGGTTAGATTTGCTGAACTCCATTTTTCTCTTAAAAATGTCTTTTTATATGGGATGGCTTTCTGGTGGGTGAAGAAGGGATATATTTGTAAATGAAGGTTATGTAAATACAAAAAAATCAGCAAAGTTAAAAGAGAAAATTATGTTTTGTTAATGTCTTTTGTCTTCACATTTCTCACCCCCATCAGATCAAACTTTACCTTGTAGGAAAGACAATTAAGCAAAAACATCTGAAACAAAAACTCCATCTGATGATGTATAGCATTCAGCATTTTGTCCTGGAATTGTCCCAGTTTTCTGTAATGAGAGAGAAGGTATGTTTCTCTAGCTCTTCTCTAAGACCTTACCTGTTTTTTCAGTCACTTAAAATTCAACTACTGTTTAGTGATCTTTCAATTGTACCTCTTGGTACTGCTTATTTGGCTCTGAATAAGGCCATGCATATCTTCCCATGTTTCTACAATTATTCGTTGTTTGCTATTACATTTATATACCCCATGCGTGCACCTGCTCACAAGAACTGATCATTAAATTCTCATTTTGAGCTTTTACACCTCATACCTCAGTTTTTACAACACGGTTTGATTTATTGTGTTGTTGATCATCTAGACTTAAGAAAATGATGAAGAAAATGGTAATAATACGGATTAACCTTCGAAGTATGTTGTGCATACATTTCCCCCACCTTAAGTGTCAGTTATTAAACATTTACCAGCACACTCCTATCTCTCTATTTTTTTTACATCCCCTCATCCATAAGCATGCGTTTCTTTTCCATTTCTTTGGTTCCTATCACAAAGAGGGATGTTTTGACTATTTTGGTATATATTAGATAATTGTTTCTGTCTTTGACATCCTTGAGAGAATATAACCAGTAGTAGGATTGATGTGCCAAAGAATACAGAAAATTAAGTTGCTTCTGCTACGTAATTCCAAATAGATAGCCAGAATGTCTGGACCAATTCACAGCTTCACCAACAGTGTATTGGTGTGTGTTTCTTACCTTACATAGCCCCTCCAAAATGGACCATTCTCACTTCTTTTCATCTTTGCAAACACATTAATTGAGGAAGATGAAGGAAAAGAAAACCTCTGAAGAATCTGATAAAACTTTCCAGATTAAATCTATGTAGCCTTTATTTTTCATTTATTTCAATGTAGAGGTAGCAATAGATGAGGACAAAAAAATATAAATATGTATCGGGAATAAGTAAATAGTGAGACTAAATCCTCATAGACAGCATAGAATCTTCATGGCTTTGTATTATATTGTGGATACACTGATGCAAAAAAAGGCTTGGAAGTCACTAAATATAGTGGGCCTAAATAAAATTTTTAAAAATTAAATTTAATAGATTTTAATAGATGGGAATTGATTCATTATTTATGGAGCAGGTATTTCTGAATCAGCCATGTGTGTACAATCAGACCACCAACTTGTTAGAGAAAAGATCAAAATTACTATAAAGCTAGAAGAGATAATTAAGATTAAATAAAATGGCATGTAGTTGAAACAATTCCAACCTGAGCTATTCGAGCAAGTTATTGACAGTGAAAATTGAGTAATGAAAAGCATAAATCTCATTGATTGATTATAATAATTTTATAGAGATTTAATTGCTATAAAATATAACAGCTATATATCAATTGTCATATCAAGGAGATCAAAATGGCCTAACAAGCATTTCAGTCAAATTCCAAAAAGATCTTGATATGTTAGAAAATTAAGCTGAATCTAATGAGATCAAATTCAATAGGCATAAATTTATAGGCTTAGAGATAGAAAGCCAGATTTCAGAGGACATTAATCTAACTCCTGCATTTTACAGATGAGGAATGTGTAACCCAAAGAAGTAACTTACTCAAGGTCATACAAGCCAGAAACAGAATTTGAACCAAGGACTTCTGTCTCAAGGCAACTAGGTGGCACGGTGGCTAGAGTGCTTGGGCTGGAGTCACCAGACTTGTTCTTTTTGGTGCCAGAGGATAGAACTGGGAATGATGGATAGAAGTTGCAAAGAGTTAACTTTAGTCTTGACCTCAGGAAAAATGTTCTAACAATTAAAACTACTGAAAGTAAAATGAGTGGTCTTAGGAAGCTGTGTAGTGCTTTAAGCAAAAGTTGCATGACTTAGTTTATGGTAGGAATCTCTTTAGGTATGGATTAAACTTGATGACTGTTGAGATACCATCTAACTCTGAAATTCTGATTCTGTGAAAGACATTGAATCCATGCAATAAATAACATCATAGGATTCTATCCCCATGCCCAGTAAGAGTAGGCTTTTGGAACACTACCTGGAAGGATCCTCCAAACCATATCGTTCAGGCTGATTCTGCCTGTTTTGGGCTGGCCCTGTAATAGCACCAGCTATCAGTGCATACAGGGTTTTCACAGCTAACAACAGAGCCACCTTCTACTCAGCTATGAAACTAAAGAGCAGATCTGACCATATCACCTTCCTCCTCCCATTCAATAAATTCCAGTGGCTCTCTAGCACCTCCAGGACCAAATACAGGGCATCCAAACCCCTTGACAAACTGGCCCCCTCCTACCTTTCCAGCCTTCTGACACCTTACTCCCCACCGTGTACTTTGCAATTTAGTAATGTTATCTCCTCACTGTTCCTCACATAAGACACTCCCTCTCCTGACTTAACGTTTTCACAAATGGTCTCCCATGCCTCGAACGCTGTTCCTCCTCATCACCACCTCCCAGCTTCTCTGGCTTCCATCAACTTCCGACTAAAATCCCACCTTCTCTGAGAGGACTTTCTTGATCTCCCTTAATGCTAGTTGCTTTCCTCTGTTAATTATTTCCAATTTATTCTGTTTGTACCCTGTTTGTATTCTTCATTAGATTGTGATGAACTCCTTGAGAGCAGGGACTGTCTTTTTCTTTTATCTATACAGTGAGTTATTATTGACTGATCGACTGATATTCGTACACAATATTTGTAAATTATTTGCTTTTTAAAGCACTTGCACATTTTCTATGTGTACATATTGTCAGATAGTGTGACAATCTTTTTTTTTTGAAAAAATTTAAATCTAAGTGACTGATTCCTTCC
The DNA here is from genome assembly GCA_028646595.1 of Phalanger gymnotis. NCBI lineage: Eukaryota > Metazoa > Chordata > Mammalia > Diprotodontia > Phalangeridae > Phalanger > Phalanger gymnotis. The sequence goes on from CM053622.1 coordinate 133,753,249, forward strand.
TAAATGAAAGAAATCCAAGAGAGTGCACACAGAAAAGGGGTCTCCAAAGGCTTGGGTACATTCTGCTTGTTAAATACTTTCAAAAAACCTCTTAAAAGCTGATTGAAAGGGATGCCTAGTGATGAATCACAGCATCCCAGGGTTGCTGAAGATTTCTAGACCACTAGCGCATGCTGGCACAACAACTTAAGAGTTTTATTAAAATGCTAAACTGGGGACATTCATTAAGCAGATTCTGATGGCAATGTTTTAGTAAAGCATGCGACAGCTAGATCCTTTCAGATGAAGGAGAAAGAAATCTATGATGAGGGTAACTTTGATACTTGCTATGCTTTGTAGAAAAAGAGCAGAAATAATAGAGGACGAAGTTGATATTGATAGGGTGCCAGAGTGTGGAATAAATTTTGAGACATTAGAAAGGTGGTAACCTGTTCTCTTCCATCTTGAGACAATGCTCCAAATGCCATCATATAAAGGAAGCTTTATTAAAATAATGTTAGAGCCAAGGAGAAGTTTGCTGTAGCCTGGAACTCTGTAAACCTTGAGACATCTATTTGTGATGCTTAAAATGCTTTTACATTTTTATAATAATACATTTCCAATTAGACATGCCAGTGTAACAGTGAGATTTTTAAAAACATTTTTAATAAGAAGACTCATTATCACTTTTCTCTTGCCACGAGAGCTGTCACCTGTTCTCTTAGCCAAAGTCTGTGCACAGCATTAGAAATAACATTTCAGACTAGATGTGTAACTGAGGTCCAAGTGTAATCATCAAAGGCTCAATGAAGAAGCATTGCATTATAGCAAAAGGAGTATTCCCCAGGGATCTCCTATGGTGTTTTAAGCCTTCATAACCACACTCTGGTCTAGCCTATGTTTTCAGACTGATTATATATCACTCACCCACATGCAATCTATGCTCCTGCCCAATTAGCTTACTTGACTTACTCCATTCATACCATTCCATTTCCTGCTTCCATGACTTTGTACAAGCAAGTACCTTGTGCCTAGAGTCTTTTACTTCTTCTCCTTTACCTCTTGGAAGTGAACTTCTTTCAAGGCTCAAATTAGGTACCTAATGATTTCCCCAGTTGTTACTATTTCTCAGCCCCAAAACTATATCCATTTTTTTGTATTTATCTCTATACATACTATACCTTGAGGACACGGGCTGTTTCGTTTTTGTCTTGGTAGTTCCATTGCATGGAAGATAATAAGCATTACAAGGAAGATAATAAGCATTGCAAGGAAGATAATAAGCATTGCAAGGAAGATAATAAATGTGTGTTAAAGTGAAATGAATTTGATTCCTTATCAGTACTCTTCTCTTTCCTCACTATTATCTCCTTTGACAATCATATTGACTCCTTACCCTTTGATGATTGCATTTAGTTGGGTCATTTTCAAATCTGGATCTTAAGCTTCACCAAAGTTCCAGTTCTACTTCTGGTTCTCTAGTTCTAGTTTCTAAAGTATAATGGACTTTTAGATAGCTCCTATCTGCATGTCCTGCCATTTCAAGATCCACTATTTCAAATTCAACAAATTAAACTTGGCACCTATTTTCCTGAGATTGTTCCTTCCCCTCTAGGATACCCAATTTTTTGTCATCCAGGCCCAGAACTTTGGAGTCATCTTTGGCACATCCTTCTCATTCATTGCCCTCCCCTACCATCCTCCATCCAATCAGTTGTCAAGTCCTGCTAATTCTACCCCTGCAGTATTTATCACACAGATCCTCACCCCTTAACTTGCTCTGGCAACACACAAATGACTTTTCACTCGAACTATTTTAGTAGCCTCTTAACGACTTTACCTTCCTCTAGCCTTTATTTCTTCTAATGTATCCTGCACACTAATACCAAGTTAATCTTGCTAAGGAGTCACTCTAATCATCTCTCTTCTCTGTTAATGTCTCCCCATGGCCTACAAAATTAAATGTAAACTCCGTAGCCTAACATTCAAAGCTCTCATGACTTGGCCCCGACAGACATTTCTAACATTATTTCCTACAATTCCTCTAAAAACCCTTTTCTTCAGCCAAATGGGACTCTTGGCTATTCCAAAAAAAGAAACTACTGTGCTCCTTTGTTTCTTCCTTTATCTTAATATGTGCCTGGCTCTGGCCAAGCTTCACTTCACTCCCTGGTCACGTCACCATCCACCATGCCACCTGGGCCAGAAACCAGTCCCTAGAGAGCTAAATTGTTATGCCTGGATTCCTACTCTAGGGTCTGCCTTACTGATTGATATTTACACCAGTCACCCAATATATTCATCTAGGATGAATAGCAGCTTCACTTCATACCCATCTTGCTTCTGCCTCCCCTTTTCAGTGGAATAGGTTAGGTAGACAAGTCACAATAGTCAATGACTACAGTAATCTATTGTTTGATAAACCCAATTTGATAAATCCCAGCTTCTGGGATAAGAACTCACTATTCAACAAAAAGTATGGGAAAACTAGAAAACAGTATGGCAGAAAGTAGGCATGGACCAAGATGTTATACTATATACCAAAATAAAGTCAAAACGGATACACAATTTAAAGAAAAAGGCTGATACTATAAGCAAACAAGGAAAGCAAGGAATAGTTTAACTGTCAGATTTATAGAGAAGGGAAGAATTTATGACCAAACAAGAGATACAGAACATTATGAAATGTGAAATGGATGATTTTGATGACATTAAATTGAAAAGTTTTTACACAAACGAAGTCAATGCAACCATGATTAGAAAGGAAGCAGAAAGCTGGGAAGGAATTTTTACAGCCAGTGTTTCTGAAAGAGGCCCATTTCTAAAATATATGGAGAACTGAGTCAAATGCACAAAAATACAAGTCATTCTCCAATTGATAAATGATCAAAGGATATGAACAGGCAGTTTTCAGAAGAAGAAATTAAAGCTCTCTACAATCATGAAAAAATGCTCTAAATTACTATTGATTAGAGAAATGCAAATCAAAACATCTCTGAGGTACCAAATCACACCTATCAGGTTGGCTAACATGACAAAACAGGAAAGTGATAAATACTGGAGAAGGTATGGGAAAATTAGAACACTAATGCATTGTTGGTACAGTTGTGAACTTATCCAATGATTCTGGAGAACAATTTGGAACTATGCCCAAAAGGCTATAAAAATGCGCATACCCTTTGACTCAGCAGTACCACTTCTAGGGCTGTATCCCAAGAGATCATACAGATGGGAAAAGGACCCACATGTACAAAAACATTTATAGCAACTCTTTTTGTGGTAGCAAAGAATTGGAAATTGAGGGGATGCCCATCAATTGAGGGATGGCTAAACAGGTTATGGTATATGAATGTAATGGAATACTATTATTCTATAAGAAGTGATGAGCAGGAGGACTTCAGAAAAACTTGGAAAGATGTATGTGAACTGATGCTGAATGAAGTGAGCAAAACTGGAAGAACATTGTACACAATAACAGCCACATTGGGTAATGACTAATTTTGATAAACTTAGCTCTTTTCAGGAATGCAAGGATCTAAGATAACTCCAAAATACTCCTGATGGAAAATGCTATTCACATTCAGAGAAAGAACTTTGGAGTCTGAATGCAGATGGAAGCATACTATTTATTCTTTTGTTGTTGTTTTGTTTCATTTTGTCTCTTCTTTTGCATGGTTCCTCCCATTGGTTCTAATTCTTCTTTACAACATAACTAATGTGAAAATATGTTTAATATGAATGTATTTGCAGAGCCTATCCCAAATTATACACTGTCTTAGGGAGGGGGAGAAAATTTAAAACTCAAAATTTTATGGAAGTGAATGTTGAAAACTAAAAATAAATTAATTAAAAAATAAATGCAAACCGCCCCCCCCCCCAAAGAAGCTTTGGGTAAAAAAAAACCCAGCAGATTATATAATATTATCAGTTGATAGGTACTAATGAGAGAATTTGGGGAAACAGCTGATCTTTTCTTAGCACTATCTTCGGAGTCTTTTGTTCTAAGATGTCTCTAACACTAATGACTTATATTTCCTTTCTCTTCCACAATTAAGTTTTGCCTTTGCTCCTTAGGAATGTTGCAGGGTGCCATGTTTGCTCCAGTATTTCAAATTAGACCCTCAGAATCTCTCTCTGGTTCTGAGATATCTCTTCCCTTTATACAAATTCCTCATAGTGTGACTAAGTCTCTCCCACAATGATTTTGATTCATTCGGGATGATGTACAGATCCATTCACATTTGGTTCTGATTGACTCAATCTAGAAGTGATCTTAACCTAATGAAGGTGATTACTTTTGAGCAGGTGGGACAATCAATGTAACCCTACTCCTACATTATTAACATATCAATTCATCAACAATGATCTGCTTTGGTAATAGAAGTCTATGATAATAGCTAACATTCATATAATGTTAAAGTTGGCTTTAAGCTTGGCAAAGAGCTCATTTGATCCTCACAGAAGCCCTCTAAGTTAGCTGCCATAATTATCCTTATTTTATAGGTGAAATAGCAAGAGGCTAAGTGACTTCCCTAGATAGTCAATGTCTTTGAACTCTGGTGTTCCTGACTCCAGGTCCACCGGTCTATTCGCTGTACTACCTAGTTATTTATGAATGAACAACTAAACATTTTGATCATTTGATTTTAAAGAGGCATGGTGGACAGAAGATGGAAGCAAGAGTAAGTAACTAAGAATAAACACAGAAAGAGTGTCTGCATTTTATAAAAAGTGTCAAGCATAGAAAGACTCAGTATAAGCTGGAAAAATGCTTATAAAAACAAAAGACCTTTTTGTTAATTAAGTTGGTAGCAAAAATAAGGTCAAAGAAGGGATAAGGTCATTGTTCAGGGTGCATAGGACAATGACAAGACAACTGACAAGAGAGAGCAGAACTGCACAATTTTAATTTTGTTTCTGTTTTTTTTTTCTACCAAAAAGAATGATCTTTAGAGTAAGAAGGATAAAACAAACAAAATTATTGGAAGTTGAGATCAGGATGGGTAACCTTTAGTTCTGTAAAGTTTGGATTCAGTCCAAGAGTCAAATTTGAGGACCTACAGGGCCACATGTGGCCTCAAGGCCACAGGGTGTCCATCCCTGCTCTAGATAAATGACAAGATGTTAAGAGAGAGCTTACTTGCCCTTAATGAGGTCAAATCTCCTTGACTACGTAAATTACATGCCAGGTTTAAAGAAGAATTTGTGTACACAATTGCTGAAATATTGTCAGCAATCTTGGAAAAATTATGGAAAAGAGCAAGTTGTTGCAAAACTGGTGACCAATAAATTGAGTTCTGATTTGTATTCAGGAGAAGAATGTAGATTCTTATAACTATATATGCCAGTGAAATCAACTTTGATGCTTAGCAAACATGTATTATTAAAGGCATATAGAAAGGTGGGATTCAGCCTAGACAATGACCTACACCACTTAAAGCATTAAGATGCTATGCCCTGATACATTAACCATGCAGTAACACTTATCTATTGAATCAATCAAACATGTGCTTTACATTAAGTGCAGAAAAAGCTCTTAATCAGCTTAGTTGTGCTTGAAAGCCATTGGATTAACTAAAGGAACATTGAACAGGAAGTGTATCTAGAGTGGTTGAGGAAACTTAGTCATTCACTGTGGTTCATCTAGAAAATAGCAAATTAGTTTGGAACTGAAAGACTCAAGTGGCTAGTGGTGGAAAAGGAGAAAAAGTTTCCAGTGGCAAAGAATAACTTGGATGGGTTATGGGAAGAAGGCCCTGACCTTGGTCTCAGTCTCCTCTCTCCCTGCCTCATTATCCAGAGGAGAACCTTGTGCACTTCAGAGGACAAGAAGATTTGGTCTTGATCACTGGTGCTATAACAGCAACAGTTGATGGCAGTGTCTGCATTGTGATCTGAGAACAGAATGGATATGAAGAGGAAAGATAGATTCAAGCCTCTACAGGAAGCCCAACAGAAAAGCTGCACCTTACCTAAAGGGAACTTCATGAAGACCTCAGGAAGAGGAGAAAAGGACTTCCTGGAATGATTATGTGTGAGTTACTCTTTGTCATGTGTGCTCTAAGCTTGAGCTCCTTTTCTCTTGGACCACGTATTCCATTGTGGAAGAATGTGTCACAGACTTTTGGGGGATTGTTTTATACATGTTTCTAAATGCTGATCAAGTATGACTAGCTAATTGATATCAACTGCTAATCATTTGGGGAAACACATTAATGGTGGCTCAATTTAGCATCAGAGAAACCTTCTCCCAACCCCCAGAGCTTTTGCACTGGAGGTGTAGCAGTAGAACTCAAGGAATCTGGTCTGCCAGCTCAAAGTGGAAACAAAGTAAATAAATGCCTATTGATTCAAGAGTGTCTCATCAAATTGCAGTAGGTGAGTATGACATTGTTGTGCTATAATGATGAATACAAAGAATATGGAGAACCACAGGAAAACATGGAACCAGATGTGAATTATAGTAGCGGCAGGAAAACAATAAAGCAATGATCACAACAATGTAAACTGAAAGAGTAACAACAACAGTCAAAATTTAAAATGAATGTTCAGTAATTATCATTTCCCAAAGAAGAGATATGAGAGTATTCTTCCCCCAAGTCTTTGAAGAAGTTGGTGACTATGGGTGTGGAACACTTGATATACCTTTGAAAGTGGTTGATTGTGTTTGATTATGAGATGGTAAGATAGGATATGTTAGGCTAGTTTTTCTGAACAGTTTTTTAATCTCTTTTTAAAATTCTGTTACAAAGGATGTTTCTCTGGATGTGGTGAGTATATAAACAAATAAAGGTGATACAAAAACAAAAGATAGGAATATAAATTTTTCAAAAGATCTCCAAAAGCTAAAATAATAGAAAATAATAGAATAGATTATAAATTAATAAAAATAATATATTTATTATAGTATATATAAAAATAAAATAAAAAATAAATAGATTATAAAATAATAGAATAGAAAAGAATAGAATAAAATAATAGAACAAATCAAACAAAACAAATAGAACAAACAAATAGAACAAATAGAACTAATTATTACACAATTAGTAATACAGTGATTTCAAAATACCACTGGTGCATACTTTAAATTGGAATGCAGTTAACTAATTTTTTCAATGGATAAGGTGCATTCATTCCCAATAACAGTAATGTCAATAGCAATCCTGTACTGTTTAAACAGTGCATTTACATACCTAAAAAACAAGATGACCGTATATTCTCTTTTTAGCAGTATTTTATTTTTTCCAATTACATGAAAAGTTAATTTTTAATATTCATTTAAAAAATTTTTTGAGTTCCAAATTCTCTCTCTCTCTCATCTCCCCCTCCCTAAGATGTTAAGCAATTTGATATAGGTTATATATATGCAATTATGTAAAACATACTTCCATGTTAGTCACGTTATAAAAGGAGAAAGAAACTAAAAGAAAAAAAACTACAAAAATAAAGTGAAAAATAGTATGTTTCAATCTGCATTCAGAGTCCATCAGTTCTTTCTCTGGAGATGGATAGCGTTTTTCATCATGAATCCTTTGGAATTGCCTTGAATCATTGTGTTGCTGAGAAAAGCTAAGTCACTCACAGTTGGTCACTGAACAATATTGCTGTTACCATGTACACTGTTCTGCTGGTTTTGCTCACTTCACTTTGCATCAGTTCATGTAAGTCTTTCCACTTTTTTCTGAAATCAGCCTGCTCATCATTTCTTATAACACAATAGTATTCCATTACAATCATATACCATAATTTGTTTGGCCATTCCCCGAATGGTGGGAATCCCCTCAATTTCTAATTCTTTGCCACCACAAAAAGAGCTCCTATAAATATTTTATACACAAATGGGTCCTTCTTTAAAAAATCTCTTTGGGATACAGACCTAGCAGTGGTATTGCTGGATCAAATAATTCCTAATTGCTCTCCATAATGGTTGCATTAGTTTACAACTCTCCCAACAATGCATTAGTGTCTCAGTTTTTCCACATTCCCTCCAACATTTATCGTTTTCATCTTCTGTTATGTTAGCCAATCTGATAGGTGTGAGGTGGTATTTCAGAGTTGTTTTAATTTGCATTTCTCTAATCAATAGCGATTTTGAGCCTAATGAAGTATTCTAATCAGGTATAGGGATAAAAACAGTCTTACATTGAGAGGTAACTGATTTCAGTAAGGTTTAATGGGAAAGATACCAAGTTGTACTTTTGTCAATTTACAGTCTTAGTCTCTAATTGTTTTCCCTTCATATTGGTTACATGCAGGTCCTAAAAGTCATATTTTTTGGAAAAGAATCTAATTAGCTTGGACCATAGCTATGATTACAATTATGACTAATAACTCTAATATGGATTGACCTACAATTCTGATGTATAATCACCATTCCCTGTTAACTTGGCTCCTGCTGCTTTCCTATTTTCTGCTTGCTACCCACAGATAGATAGAAATTTGAACCTGCTCTTACGTGACTAGACATGACATGGCTGGTTGTCCACAGAAGCAAACACACAGTTAGCTACTTCATGTAGTATTTATTCAATGTAGAAGTTATAATCAAACAAACTATGTAATAACAAGAAGCAAACGTGTAATAAAACAACAAAAATCTGCCAATAGATAGCGAGCCCACCTTTTACTAAACCCAGGAAGTCAGCCCAGACAGAAGATTGATCTGGATCTGGGAATACTAAGACATGCACAGTTAGAGTTTGTTTAGTTCTGCATGACTAGATCTCCCGTGAAAGGCCAAAGGCATGTAAACTATACAATTTCCACACAATGTTCAGCTCACTCTTCCAGTAGGACAATCAGAAGCAAAGATGGAAATTCTGGAGGAATTCTGGACCTCGGACTCACTGCATTAAAGTATGGGATTCTGTTTTGGATGTCTTGTCATTAGCAGGGAACTCTGACCTCTTCTGGCTGCATTAAGACCTTCGCAGAGTAAGATAAGTTGACTCATAGGCCAGCTTACACCAAGAGAACATTCTGTGGCCATTGATGATCCTGTACTCCTTTCTCTTTGACTTCAAATATAGTCCCTTTCTATAGAAACTGCTTTTTCACCGCACTCCTCAGCCACACGGGGATAATAGCACCTACCTCCCAGGGCTGCGGTGAGGACCGAATGAGGTGGTAATTGCAAAGCAGTCAGCACAGTGTAAGCTCTATATAAATGTTAGCTATTATTATTTTTGTTTCTGTTTCTGCAAAGAAGAATGACCTTTACACTGAAAATGACATAACAAAAATGACTAACAGGGAATTGATATACAAGATGAGTAAGGGGATAGTAAGAAGGAACTTAGCTGCCTTGATGAATTCAAGTCATCTGGCCCCTATAAACTGGACATTCTTGGGTCCTGAAAGAACTGATGGATACGATTGTGAACCACTATCAGTGATACTCAAAAAAATCATGGAAAACAGGAGTAGTACCACAACACTAGGGGAGGACAAATGTCTCTATTTTCAAAAAAGGGAAGGCGAAAAAGGTCAGTAAACTGCAGACCAGCCAATTTGAATTTGATTCTTGTGAAAATTATAGATTAAACCATTAAAGAGATGGTTGGTAAATTTCTGGAAAGAGAACCAGTGATTACCAAGCGCCATCATGCTTTCATCAAGAATAAGTTGTGCCAGACCAATCTCATCTGATAGGGTTACCAAACTGGTAGATCAGAAGAATGCTGTAGCTGTAGCTTACTTAGATTCTACCAAAGCTTTTGATGTTATTCTTGTTGAAGATATAGAGAAATGCATATTGAACAATAATATAAGGACTCAAGGAATATTTAATAAATATTTAATGCCTTTATATCAACACAATAGAAGATGTCCATGGAACATCTCAGGGATTTGTGCTTGGACCTGGGGTACTTAAAATATTTATCAATGCCTTGGAGAAACACATGGGTGGTATGCTCATTCGCCTTGTAGATGACACAAAGCTGGGAAGGGGACTAGTCTGGTAGATGACAGAGTCAGAATCAAGAAGGATTGATAGGCCAGAGCACTGAGCCGAATCTAATAAGATGAAATTCAATAGAGATAAATGTGCCATCTTGTACTTACACCCAAAAAAATGAACTTTACAAGTAGAAGATTGAGGAGGCAGAGGAAAAAGCAAGTTTGTTTGGGAAAAGATCTGGAGGTCTTAGTGGACTGCAAGTTAATTATGTGTTAGTAATATTATACGGAAGCTAAGAAAGCTAAGGAAACCTTGGATTATATTAAAAGGGGTATAGCTCATAGAAATAGGTAGGTAATATTCCCATTGTACTTTGCTCTCATCAGATTGCATCAGGAATATTGCATTCAGCTCAGGTGTTGCCATTTTAAGAAGGATATTGATAACCTGGAGAGGGACTCAGGATAGTGAAGGAGTCCATGTCAGACGAGGATCAGTTAAAAGAACTAGGCTTGTTTAGCTTGGGAAAGAGAAGAATGGGGAGGTGGGGGGAACATGATAACGATGTTCAGGTATTTGAAGGGCTTCCATATGGAGGAAACCATTTGCCTACAGAACCAGGAGCAGCGGGTGAAAGTGTCAAAGAGGTAGACTTAGGCTCTATGTGTAGGTGGGGAGGGAACCTCTTCCTAACAATTAGGGCCAAAATTAGAATAGGCTACCTGGAGAGATGGTGGCTACCCTGCTCTTTGGAAGTCTTCTAGCAGAAGCTGGATTACGACTTGTGGGTATGGCATAATGGGGATTCCTTTTGTGTATGGGTTGGAATAAATGGCTGATGAGGTTCTTTCCAACTCTCAAATTCAATGATTCAGTAGAATCCTTGCAATCATTGGGACAGAGCTCTGTGGAGTATGAGAACTTATAGGACCATTCGAGTTGCAGAATCATATAGAATTTCTGTCTCAGAAAGCTCATTAAGGGGTCCAATCAAATCAAGGTGGAGGGGTGGGCAGCTAATGAAACATTACCCCATGCAGGACTGCTTCCATTTGTCCTGGCTCCCTCTCAGGCTCTTAACTGTGATGGATCCATTAACAGTAGTTGTGGGATTGGCATGACTCCAATAGAGCTTCCACAAAATCAATCAGTCAGTCAATCACAGTATTTATTAAGTGCCTGTTAGGCACTGTGCTTGGTGCTGGTGACATAAATACAAAGAATGAAACAGTCCCCTTGCAATGGTTTACATTCTAATGGAAAGACAAGGACATAACAATAATAGCTACATTTACATAGCACTTTAAGATTTGCAAAACATTTTACACACATTCTCTTGTTTGGTCTTCACAACAACCCTGTAAAGTGGGTGCTATTATTATGCCTATTTTGCAGATAAGGAAACTGAGGCAAACAAGTTTACACAGAATCATGCAACTAGCGTCCAAGGTCCAGCACTCAAGCAAAATATATAATTATATACAGCATAAGTATAAAGTGAATAAGTAAAAATATGTACAAAGAAGTTAAATACAAGGTAGTTTGACAGGGAGGGCAGTTGGGAGGGAAAATGCAGAAAACAGTATGTGGATGTTAATCTTGAAAGAAGAAGAGAGGGAATCTTTGAAGGAAAGAGTGCATTCTGGGCATGGAAATAGCTCTTGCAAAAGCACAGAGATAGGAATTGTCTACCTCCTATCAGGCTCCTCCACTCTGGAATCTGAGCATCTTGCCCTACCGTCAGCTGAAAAGAATTTAGCTAAGAATTATCTTCCTTGTAATGCACTGTTTATATTTCAGTTGTTTGAAAAGTTTCCTTTTCATAACAACGTAAAGAAAGCATGCTCATCTCAATCTCAAACAAGCCCACAGAATAAACCTGCCCTGCTACAGAGGTCTTCTGAATGGCAGCTTGGGGTTGCAAGCACAGGTTTGGGTCTTTGGAATGTTACGTGTAAACCTCTTTAAAGTGGAATCACATCAACTCATCTTCCTTTAGCTCCTAATATGTGCAAGGCAATGTGCGAGGGTTGTAAACATATGATGAAGTGACGATAGCCAGCATCCCAGCTGCATTGGTTTGGGTTGGTATGTGTCCTCAGTCCTCTTAAGGCTTATTTATCATCAGCCACAAGGCTGTGATGACTCTAGCAGGCAGTGCACCATATCTGGAACAGTATTCTCTAATTCTTATCTTGTGAAGGCTCGGCTGCAAGACTGCTCATGTCAGCTTTTCCCTGAAGCCACTTTGCAATTCTGTTTGTAGCAACCAGACTAGGAAGATCTGGCCCAACATCTTAGTGCCTAGGCAAGGCAGAAAACAGTAATAAGTCATAAGGAGTAAACTTTCCCATTTTGTTTTTCCATTTAGAAGGAAAAAAAATATCTGAGATCTAGGGCTAGAAAGGATATTTGAGATTATCTAGTCCAGAGATGTCAAACTCAAGCAGGCCAGAACCAGATAAAAATGAAATTGGGAAATGTTTGATAAATATAAAAATGCAGTAAAACATAGGTAATGTCAATTTGTGGCTTTCTCAGTCAATATGCTGACAGCAGTTTGTTCCTATTTGAATTTGATACCACAATTTCATTTTACAAGATGAAAAAACTGAAGGCCATAGAAGTTAGGTGACCTGCCCAAGGATATGAGTTATACAGGTGTCCCTAAAGTCTGGACACATAGGAAATCTTGTTAACATCTCATTAACTGTTTCACTGAAGACTCTGTGTTGTTCAGTGACTTCTTTTTCCGGGGTAGGCTAAAGGAGAAGGTATACTCAATGAAAATCACAGATGCAACACACTTGATTGAACACAAATGAATAAAGAGTGAATCTGCTAAAATTGACGGCAATGTGGAGTTATTGCATCGAGTTCACGTGAATCTTGCAAAGCACATCCACCTTTGCATCACAAATGATGGAAATCATATCGAAGATGTTATTTGTTAATATTCCAGTTAAATAAAATGTTGTTGAAAGTTTCATTCATTTCATTTCTTGAAAATATGCGTTTTTGCCTCTGTGTCCAGACTTTAGGAACACCCTGTAGAGCCAGGATCCAGAATTATAGGATCGCAGAAGTTGGAAGGGACCTTAAAGGTGGTGGTGTGCTGATAAATGTTTAACAGGTTTTTGAGAAGAAAAGCAAACTAAATTAAACATCTCACACTTCTAAGTTCAATCTACTCGACTAGGTGTTTCTCCGCTTTAAGTCTGGACAATCAACAAAACAATGTATCCAACTCTGATTTGTAGGATCTACTGATTTCCCTGGTGTAAATGCTCACACTGAAAATTTAGCAATTAGGTCAAGAGCTAGTATAAGCAGACTAGCACACCCTTTCTTAGAGGCCATTTTGCCTGAACAAAAATACCCTCTGTAATAGGGCCAATAATAAGTGGGCAGTCCATTATGCTTATAGATAGATCTAATTGTTAGGAAGCTTTCTCTGACAGCCAGCATAAATTTGACTTTGTGTCTCCCACTCATTGTTCTTCATTGTGGGCTCTAGGGCTGACCAGATGAAGTCCAATCTCTCTTCTACATAAACAGCCCTTCAAATCATCATCATCATCATCATCATCATGGCTAACCTTTATATAGTACTTCGAGGTTTTCAAAAACTATATATATGTATACATACAAATATACTATAAATAACATACTATAAATGTATACTATAAATAATATATAATATAAATATTTTATATATAATTTCATTTGTTCCTCACAACAATCTAGTGAAGTAGGTGCTATTTTTACCCTCCTTTTCTAGATGAGGAAACTGAGGCACAGATAGGTTTAGTATCTCGTCCAATATCACAGAGTTAGTGTCTGAGGTAGGAATCTTCTTGATTCTAAGCCCAATCATATATGTACTAAACCCCTTAGCTGCCTCTAATAATTAAAATACCTAATATCAGCTCTCATAATCCACTGAATATTCCCTTCTCCAAGCTAAACATCACAAGTTCTTTCAACCATTTTTTTGTACAGTTTTGCAAAGCAATGTAGTGGAAAAAATACTGGATCTGGAATGAGAAGATCTGGGTTCAGATTCTGGTTCTGTATTACCCATGTGATCTTTGACTAATCACAATTTCTCCAGGCCTTCATTTTCTCACTTGTAAAATGAAAAGATTGGATGATGTCATCTCTCTAGCTCTAGCTCGATGATTTTATCTTGAGCGTTATCACTTTCCTCATTGTCCTCTCCTGGATGATTTCTAGTTTGTCAGTCAATTGATAAGCATTTATTAAGCACCTCCTGTATGCCAGGCACTGGCAATACAAAGAATGAGATGCGGAGTCAAGGTGAATGAGTGATAGAAGGGCAGTTAGGTGACAAAGTGTGTAGAGCACTGGCCCTGGAGTCAGGAGGACCTGAGTTCAAAGCCAGCCTCAGACACTTGACACGCTTACTAGCTATGTGACCTTGAGCATGTTACTTAACCCCAATTTCCCTGCTTTCCCCCCCTGCAAAAAAAAAAAGAATGCGTGATAGGAAGCACTAAAGTGGTTCCCCCTCCTCAAGCTCCTCTAAACAACTAGAAAATGTACCAGATCAAATCCTGACAGTGAAAGACAGAAGAAAAAGTCACAGTAAGTCATTTGTCCAGCCTAGTTTGTCATAGGGAAACAGAGAGGGATGTGTGGGGACTGGGTCAAGGCAGGAGTATACTACAAAGGAAGCATTCCAGCAGCCAGGGAGAGGTTGTGCACTGAAACAAGAGGAGGTCCCAAACTATATCAGGACTCCACCAGACCCATAACAGGGCACCATGAGGCGGACAGGTGCCAACTTGTAGCTTTGTTGCTCATTAGCCTGTTCTGAGGCAACTGGTGGCCTGGAGTCAAGAAGACTTGAGGTTCAAATCCAGCCTCAGACACTTTCTAGATGTGTGACTCTGGGCACCTATTTTCCTCAGTTTCCTTTCTGTTCAAATGAGTTGGAGAAGGAAATAGTAAACCACTCCAGTATCTTTTCCAAGAAAACCCCAAATGAGATCACAAAGGGTCAGATATGACTGAAACAACTGAACAAAAACCCTGTTCTGATATGAGTGAGAAAGGGACCTTTGTACAAGGGTGGCACTCCCTGGTAGGGAGTAGCCTGGTAGGGAGGAAGTTCAGAATCCAGCAAAAGTATGGCTCATACTTTAGGCTCAGGCCTAGCCTGAGATGCCTACTTCAGACATCTAGCATGTAAAGGAGTTATTCCTGTAGAGGAATAATGAAGGCAGAAAACTCAAATGGAAGGAGAGCTTACAATTTTGCCATTCTGAACCAATAAAGCTTTCTAGATGGCTGTCCAGAAGCATTCTGCTCTTGCATCAAGAACTTATATAGTTCAGACCAAAGGGGCTAGTAATCAGACTTTTTACTGGATCAGAACCCTTTGGTAGCACTATAAGTTTGCAAACTCTAGTCTGTCCCTGAGATACTGAATACCACAACACTTAATACTCCAAGAAAGCAGCAACAGGACCAGCCCAGACCTTCCATCCAGAAATGTGGCACAGTCTGGCCCTAATACTAAGTCCAAATTCAGGAAGAAGGCAAGAAAAATGGACCCTCACAAAAAAGGACCCCACCAGAATGAGTTATTATGGTGGTAGAGATGCTCAAAACACAAATACAAAAGAAAATAATGACTCCAAAATATCAGAGAAAATCACAGATTTGGCACAAATCTCTTCCAGAATTCCTGGGATTTTTAAAAAGTTTTAAAGTATTTCAATAAAAGGAATGAGAATGTTTGAAGAAAAAAATAGAAAAGAAATGAGAGCTATAGAAAAAAGAATTGGAAAGGGAATTAATAGCTTGGCACAAGAGATATAAAACTTTGCTTAAGCAAATTAGAATGGATCAAATAGAAGTCAATGTCTCCATGAGACAACAAGGAATATTAAAACAAAGTCAAAGGATTAAAAAAGAAGAAAAATAGGGGGAGATGATATGTCTCTCCTCTGAACTCTATGATCATCAAGTTTCATAGAGGGAGTCCAATTAGATAAAGCTTAGCAATGGCTCTGGTATGTCTTGATGATCTTCACAAAATAATGGAAAGAGAAAGAAAGAGGAATACAACGGAGAGGTACAAGGAAAAGGAAGTTTATGGAAAATTATCTCACATAATTATGGTACTAAAGTAGGCATCTATATAAACAAGGAGGAGGAGATAAGAATGATTGATACTTGCACCTCGCTTTCAGCTGAACTGATCAAAAGAAGGAAGGATAGACATACATGCAGAGTTGGGTACAGAAATGTATTTCACTCAACAGGGAAATAGGAAGGAAAGGAGAGAAAGGGGGAAGGAGAATTATAGGAAAGGTAGATTAAAGGAGGGACTAGTCCTAAGCAAAACAAACTCTAAGGGTATTCAGAAATATTTATAGCTCTTTGGGGAGTGGCAAAGAATGGGATTCTGAAGGAGTATCCAAAAATTGGGAGATGAATGAACAAATTATGGGATAGAAATGTGATTGAATACAATTGTGTTCAACTTTTATGAGTCTTAATGACCAACCAGGATTCCAGAGGACTGATGATGAAATATGCTGCCCATCTCCTAATAGAGGGTGTATTGGTAAGCAAAATGGGCTCCTTAGCACTTAGTGCCTTTGAAGAGTTTGGCTTTTGTTTGCTTTGAGTAATTCAGTATATTTCATTGAGCCTTACTAGGTGCTAAGCCCCAGGCCCAAATCCCTATTAGGTGTGGAACCTATGTGGGTATGGATTCGTGACTGGGGTGGGGCGCAAGGTGGGGCTGGCAAAGGGGAGGTGCTAACTCCAGAGCCATGCCCCATTAGGTGTTAATCTTACCTATGTGGATGTGAACCTCCCAGGGTCCTAAGGGGAGGGGCTAACTCAAGAACCAATCATAGCAGCCTAAATTCTGGTCATTCAGATGAGTTTGATGACGTCTGAAGCCCTATAAGAAGGGAGGACAGAGCCATTTGTGCAGGGCTCTGGAGATGGTGTTGATGAGGAGACTCTGGGCAGCTGTAGCTAAGGAGCCCTCCAGCTTGTGAACCTGGATGCTGAGACTTTGTTGAACTCTGGCAACTATGTATTGGGATTTGAATCAGACAAGGTCTGTTTGTCCGTGTTTGTAATTTGTTTGTATTTTGTTCTGAAGTTCAGTGTGCTGGTCTTTTTCACCTGAGCTAAGTGGATGATATTTGTATGCTGAATTAAAGTAAGCTTGTCAACCCCTTCACCTTGCTTTCCTTAGTTAAGCAGATCAAAAGAACCTGTGCTGCTGGCAGCTTTCTGGGTGCTGGCTGTGGGTGCATCTTACACCCCCACAGAAGCTGCTAGCCAGATTGTTGAAACAGAGGGGTGACAGACTCAGTATGTAGAATGAAACAGTTCTTTGAACATAGCCAACATGTAAATTTGTTTTGATTGATTACACATGTTTGAAATGGGTTTTATTTTTCTTGAATTCTCAATTAGGGTGGATAGGAAGGGAAGAAGGAGGGAGAGAGGGGAAAAGTATATATCTTAGCTGATTAAAATTTAGGAAAAACTTAAAATTTTTTAAAAAAACAACAAATGAAATAATCCTTATCTGTAAGTATCTTATATTCTAAAGGTGGAGACAACAAGGTTATATGCAAGTATGCAAAATAAATATGAAGAGACTGCATACAAATATTAATAATAACAACAAAATAGTTAACACTTATAGTGTGCTTTAAAGTTTGCAAAGTACTTTGTGTGTGTGTGTATATGTATACATGTGTGTATGCATATATATATAAAATTTCATTTTATCCCCACAATAACTCTGTGAGGTAAGTGCTATGATTATCATCCCCATTTTACAGAGGAGGAAACTGAGAAGGAAAGAGGCCAAGCAACTTTTCCAGATTCTCATAGCTATTAAGTTCTGAGACAGGATTTGAACTCAGAGCTTCCTGACTCCTGGTCTAGCACTCTATCACAAATACAAAGAATAAAACAACCTCTGCTTATAATGGTTTTTGTTCTATTGGGGAAACAATAATAACAACAATAATAATAATTAGCATTTATATAGCCCTTCAAGGTTTGCAAAGCACTCAACAGGTGCTACCTCATCTGTTCCTTGCAACAACTGTGTCCAGGGTCATTCCAAACCTAACACGCTACCCACTGTGCCACCTAGATACTTCGTCCTTCCTAAAATGTGATGCTTAGAGCTGAACACAACACACCAGCTGCAGTCTGATCAAGGTAAACTACCATGTCCCTAGTTATAGGCACTATATCCCACATGCATCCCAAGATAAGAACTCTACTTCTTTGATTCTAGATTCCACAGCACATCTTGGAGAGGGGGAGAAAGAAGAAAAAAAAAGAAAAGTGATCAGGTCCAGAAGAAAGCCCAGTACACTTGAATCAGAAGAACTTGACTTCTAGGTCTTGGCTCTAATACTTAGACATGCTATTCATTATAGGTCTTCCTGACTCTGGGGCAGCTAGGTGACACAATGGTTATGGTGCTGGGCCTGGAGTCAAGAAGACTCATCTTCCTGAGTTCAAATCCAGCCTCAATCACTAGCTGTGTTATCCTGGGCAAATCACTTAACTCTGTTTGCCTCAGTTTCTTCATCTGTAAAATGAACTGGAGAAGGAAATGGCAAACCATTTCAGTATTTCTGTCAAGAAAACCCCAAATGGAGTCACAAAGTTGTATCAGTAAGGCAAGATTCATGACCTCGAGGATGACCATGAACATGCCTGTATGGTTTGGAATCAGAAAGTATGAAAAACTCTCCAGGTAGAAGGCAGAGAAAGTGTAACATTTATCTAGACACCAGAGGATCAAATCCCAAGACCAATAACTCCAATTCAATACAGCAGTAATTATATTCCAAAACCAGTAAGCCCACCTCAACAAGGAACAAGGAAATTATAACACAGTATTATAGCAAGGAACCAAGTCATCCTGTAACCTTTTCCTCTGCTGGGGCCTCCCTGTAAACACTCATGAATCCTAACTTTCTGCTTGCCTGCTTTCTCTTCTTCCCTCAGTTCTCTGGTCTCAGCAGCTCCCTGGTTTCCATTCTCCACTCTGAGCTCTCTCTGCAGCTCTGTCGACTCTGAGTTCCTGCTCCTTCTCTTTGGGTTGAATTCCAGCTTTTGAATTCTCTGCAGATTCTGAATTCTATGGCTACCTTCTGGGTGTATATAGACTCTTTTTAGGGTCCCAAGGGCTTCATAACTCTTGTGACCTAATTAGCAAAAGGGTGTGGGCCTAGGGCTTCGCACCCAGTATGTAAAGGGTGTAGGCCTGCCTACAATCAAGCCTTTCCTAATCAAGTTTCCCCTAACTGGCTTTGCGGCAAGAAACTTCCCTTAACTAGCTGCACCTGAGGCTTATTGAATTAGGGGGAGGGGAGGGGGGCAGGGGGCAGGGGGCAGGGGGAGGGGAGGGGAGGGGGGGAGGAAAGATCTTTAATCACATTATCACCACAAAAGTCAGACATGACTGTAAAAAAATTGAACAACAGCAGGAGCTTCTGATTCCAGGCCTGGCATTGTATCCACTGAGCCATCTAGCTGCCTCCTTTTTTCTGTATAGCTTGGATTGAGTAAAACCTACAAGGTAAATTCGCCAAACCTACTCCATCTCTTTTGGTTGAAATTTCAGATGGTCCTAAGCCTCTAACTTTGATAGTAGTAGTGTTTGACCAAAGGAAAACATCAGTTCTTCTGTCCAGTCTGATCCCCAGCACATAGGCCATGATTCTTATATTTTTTTTTTTTACTTTGCTATGGGCCTCTTCTTTTTCCAAGGGAGAAAGCAGGCTGCAGGAAAAATCAATTTATATCTGCTTCACTCTTCTTTCCCTAAGTTAAACTCTTTCTGGGCTCCTCAGGTGGCTTCTCTCTTTGCTGGGAACTGACTAAAGAGACCCTGGTTTGTCATGGAAAAAGCACTGGACAGAGGCAAGAAGTCCTGCTTAGAATCCTGCCTCTGACCTTGACAAATTCATCTCATTTTTCTGGACCCCATATATGAAATGAAGGGATTGGACTAGGCCATCACCAAAGCTGCTTCTAAAGCTAAAGGTTGTCTTTCTGCCCCTGTCAGGTGTTTTCCATTGTCCACTACCAGGTCCAACAAGTGAATCCTCTCTGGGCCTCAGTTTCTTTCAAATGGACTCAATGGCCTCTGAAGTTCGTTCCCGTTCTAGACCTATGGTTCTATGATCATCCAGTTGTTTGCATTACACTTCTTGGACCATCTACAAATTCGGCCAACATTCAAAGATTTTCATTAATTAATTTTCATTAATTTTAAAATTAATTTTGTTAATTTCACGTTAAGGTTTTCATGAAGTTTTAAAAATCCCACCCACCTCCCCCATTTCCCACAGGATAGCTCTGACTCAGGGGTTCTTACAGCTAGTGGGCAGAAACAACAAAAGCAGGAAAAAAAAGTAACCTCTCATGTTGGAGGATTCAACAAACCACCAACATTCAACAGGAAAGCAAAAAGAAAAAACTTTTTCCACTGTTTTGCAGCAAAGGTCCCTGATGGTAGAGATTGTGACTTGGGTGTGTGTATAGAATATTGTAGGTGTTTCATAGCTACTTTTGAGGCTGTTAAATTCTTTCAGGGGTCCTTCTTCTGTTACTTTTTCATCGTTATTGAGCCTCATGGAGGAGGTTATATACCTTCTTCTTATACTGAATGTTACAAAAGGACTGTCAGTCAATCAAATATTTCTTGGCAGTTTGCTATGGACAGGAACTATGTCAGATGTTGGTCATACAAAGAAAGTCAAAAACAGTCCCTGCCTTGAAGGAATTTGTGTTCTAATGGGAAAGATGGCGGGCAAATATAAGATATATGTAGCGCAAATAGAAGGTGATCTCAGAGGAGAAAGTACTACCGTGGTGGAGGAGGGGTGGGAAGGTGGGGAAAAGCCTCACGCATAAGGTAGACTTTGAGCTGAATCTTGAAGGCAACCACAGAAGCTAGCACACAAAGATAAAGGTGAAGAACCTTCCAGGGATGGGGCCAGCTAGTGTAGACACCAATGCCCAAGGTGGAGGGGTCTTGTGTGTTGAGTAGCAAGGAGGCCAGGTGTTAGATTGTGTTTGTCTGTTTTTGAAAAGGACTGTGACATCAGGGAGATGATGACATGACTTGCAATTGACTTTGATTTGAGTGAGATAGGGCTGTGCAAGGTCACCAGCCTCACTTTCTCTTCTGGAGCCAATGGCCTGATATTCATCAGGATGACAGGAGATGGAGTATATGGAGGCAGTAAAATGTCAGAAGACTGGATAGGTAGGAAGGGGCCAGGTTGTATTTATTTAGTATTTTACTTTCCCCCAGTTACATGTAAAAACAATTTTTAACATTGGAAGGGACCAGGTTGTAAAAGGCTTTAAATGCCAGGCATAGGATTGTCAAAAACACTTATTATTAAGGCAGATTGCAAGAGACCTTCCCCCGTTTGATTCTCTTCAAAAAAAATGGAATCCACATAATGGATTGCTTGTCATTGTCAACAGTGATCGCCTTGTCTTCCTTTAAAGAGAGACCTTATCAATCTTTAGAATTGATGCTATCATCAATAAATATCATCATTGTTTTCTTAACTGACATTTGCAGAACATGTTAGCCTCTGCAAAAGCTTTACATCCATCATCCTCTCTGAGCCTCACAAGGACTCTGTGGGAATAATAATACTACGTGTATTGTGCCCATTTTATAGATGAGGAAACTGAGTCTCAGTGAGGTACATGAGATGATCACAAAGCAAGCAATTTCAGAAGCAGGATTATTTAAACCTTTGTCTTCCTGACGAAATCAAAAGAAAAAGGTGAGGGGGAATGGGGCAGGAGGGAGGAGAGGGGTAAAGTCTTGGTTTTAAAAAGGAGGAAAAAGGTTATTTTTTGACTATAGTCCTAAATCCTATGCCATATGTTTCCACTCAAATTACAAGTAAAACAAAAGGTCATAGAATATTCTGTCTTCCTCTCTAATACCATCAGTCAGTCTGTCAAGCAGCAAGCACTTATTATGTGCTAGGTGCTGCACCCTACATATTTTAGTGATTTAGCAGGGAAAGCCCTCTGACAAAAAAAAAAAAAATCTCAGGTGTAGGTCATCCAATCCACATTTTAGTAGATTTTGAATTCCAGCTGTGTGACCTTGGGCAACTCCCTTGACCTCTTTGGATCTTAGTTCTGTCATCTAAAAAAAAATTGAAGGGGTTTGGAGATGGTAAGAAAAATGAGAAATGAAGAGGACATGGACGTGTACGAGCATAAACTGTATTATAAAACAATATTCACTGAATCATTTTCACATTGCTTAAGAATACTACTTATGAGAATCTTGATCACAAAGTAGATAGAGCCATGGACCTGAAATCAGGAAGACCTGAGTTCAAATCCAGCCTCAGCCCTTACTAGCTGTGTGACCCTGCGCAAGTCACTTAACCTTGTTTGCTTCAGTTTCTTCTTCTGTAAAATGGGGTTAATAATAGCATCTACCTCCCAGGGCTGTTGTTGTGAGGCTCAAATGAAATGATATTTATAAAGTGCTTAGTGCAGTGCCTGACACATAGTAGGCACTATGTAAATGTTAGCTATTGATATATTGATAGTAGGCACTTCATAAATGCTTATTTCCCTTCCCCTTGGTCTCTTCCTCCCCCTCCCCCACCTCCCCAAGAAGGAGAAAAGTAAATCAGTTGAAGAGACTAGATAAGCAAAACCCAGAAATGACTGAAAACAATAACTCATTGTCTGACTAAACCCAAGGAGGTAAGATTCGCTTTTTGACAAAAATTGCTGGGGAAACTGGACAGCATCTTGACAGAAATTAGTTTTAGAGCTATTTTTTACAATAGAGCAAGCTCACATATACAACCTGAATATTTTTAAAAGGTCATATTCAAATAGTCAAATAAATCCATGATTCCACTGACATGGGTGTTTTCTTCAATGACACCAGTTGCAATCCATTGGTGTCTGCCTAACCTTGTAAAACTTGTACAACTCTTGTCCAAGTGCTCCTGTAAGTTCACCCAGGGTGGGGTTAGGAGAGGGGTTGGGGAGGCATGCCTAACATTCTTGGGGCCTTCCTTACTTTCTCTTGACATCTCACAGATACAAATGGGACATTTAGATTGTCCAACTGTCATCCCTCACTTTTACCAGATGAGCTGCTAGTCTTTTTCACTCAGTATACACCCTTGGGGATATCCTTGACTCCTTTTGTCTTTGAAGTCTCTTATTTTTTAGATTGTGGCTGGATCATACTTACCTTGTTCCTTCTGTTCCCCCTGTGAATGATACTCATTTTTTAATTCTTGAGAGACTAGTTGCCATATGGTAACATTGGTAGAATACTGGTGTTAAAAAAGGTATTAGATTGAAGCATAATATTTGCTCTCTTTTTCTTTTTTTTTGTTTCTTCTTTCTTGTGGTTCCTCCCATCGATTCTAATTCTTCTTTACAACATGACTAGTGTGAAAATATGTTTAATATGAATGTATATGTAGAGCCTATATAGGATTGCACGCCCTCTTGGGGAGGGGGAAGAGGAGAAAGGGAGAGAAAATTTAGAACTCAAAATCTTATGGAAGTGAATGTTGAAAACTAAAAATTAATTAATGAAATTTTTTTTAAAAAAATGAGCATTTATTTCTTGGAGAAGTTTTGAGGTCATCAAAAGAGAATAAAAATCTCCAGAAATCAACAAATCCTCTCTCATCCTCTGTTTAATTCTTCCCAACCTATACAACCCTTGTCTGTGTCCTCCCATAAGTTCACCTGGGGTGGAGTTGGGGAGGCACACAATGTTCTTGGAGCCTCCTTTTGCTGTCAAAAATGTGTGTATGTAAATATGCATGCACACGTCTGTATTATGTATGTGCTTATGTATAAACTGATGTACAAGCTCTGTATCTGCTCCATTTCATAAACTAGACAATTAACAGTCTTCATCCACTTAGTCTTTCCTATGTGGATAGTTAAAAAATAGCTCAGAAGCTTTGGAATGGTTACAGAGGCTATACCAGGAGGTATTGTAGTATTCTGGACCTTGATATAACTGTTACAATGCACCCACAAACAGGAGTATATAGAGGACTTTATTTTATATAGGGAATACATCTTCAACTTTGTGTGATAGCTCTCTCCATCACAGTGGCAAACACCTTTGGAGATTATCATGCCTTCCCGTCGTATGAGTTTCCTGATTGCTTTACTACATCTTTCAAAGAATCTCGAATAATTCTGATGCATGTATAATACCACCAGGTGTTTTTGTGGAACCCAAGGGTTCATGCTCTCCTAATGTCCCCTTCTTTTATAGAAATTTAGCTTCTGGGACCTGTGCGTGCACTCTCAGTGGTCTCATGCTCCAATGGCTCTTTCTTCCTGGAGAAATCTGAGTCCCAAGTTCAAACTTTAGGATCTGCTTAGAAGAGTTATAGAATACTTCATAAAAGTCAATTGTGACTCATTTAGCCCCAGGTAGGTCTTAAATTACTACTTGCAAGGTCCTAGCTTAGATAGTTTGTGAATTGCAAAACCTTTCAGGACCATCTCTCCTTGTACACTCTGATCTTGAGTAATGATATTCTCACAAACAATGGGGATGAACCAATTTATTAAGAGAATCAGGTTTACAAAATGTCCTTGGCCATAATGGATACCAAAATAGGATATATTGGGTTATTTTTTTCCCCCAAGACTTCCTAAAGAGACAGAGGAAGAGGAGAGTGAAGAAGAAAGAAGCCCCACCCCACCATTACCACTATGCTTCTCTGGCATACTTGATGAATATACTACCCATTACATCCTTCCTCCAATCAAGTCACTGAAGCCCCCTCTGACTACGGTGAAAGATCATTCTGGCCATCCCAGAGGGAGCCCAGTTGTTTTTAGCTTTCCAGTCTCTGCTGCTACCACCAGTCACATAATCTACCTTTTCTACCCACTCCCCAATTCTTTTTGGATGCCACATACTTCATGGGGCTGCCAGATCCCATCATCTTACCCAAACTTGGTGAAAAGATAATGACTCCACCTCCCAGGGTGCTATGGAATTCCTCTGTGGAAGCTTGTGGGTGGAGCTACATATATGCATTGGAGCCATCTTGTTGGAAGAGAATCTTTAAGGTAGCATTCTGCTCTACCAAATCCAATGCTTTTTAAAATAATCAACAAGAAATAAAAACAATAGATTGCTGTATTCTTTATTTATTTTAGTTGATCTAGTAATGACAAAGATGTGGTCAGTGGAATACTGCTTGTGAAAGTCTGCCTATTTCCCACTAATACCTTCATTGAGGATTCAATGTGGAGAGTTCTCATGCTTTTTTTGCATAGATATTTAATATGAGGCAGCTAGGTGGTGCACTGGATAGAAGGCTAGGCCTGAAGTCAAAAAATTCATCTTTCTGAGTTCAAATCTGGCTTCAAACACTAGCTGTATGACCCTTGGCAAATCACACTAACCCTCTTTGCCTCAGTTTCCTCATCTGTAAAATGAGCTGGAGAAGTAAATGGCCAACCACTTCAGTATCTCTGTCAAGAAAATCCCAAAAGGGATCCGAAGGAGTCTGACATGACTGAACAACAGTAACAACAGTAGGGAAAGTAAATGTAAAAGTTGGGAATTGTGATTTTCTTGCTCACATTTTTTCCAGTGTTAAGAAGGTCTGGGATTTTTTTCCCCCAACACTTTTACCATTTTCTCCACCTTCCAATACCTTGTTAATCAAACCCTTAAAACCCTCACAATGGTGTTCCCTCCAACATGGATTTCCTCTCTAGTTCCATTTCCAATCCCCATTTATTCCCATTGCCACTTTTTTCTCTGATTCCTTGATAAGCACAAACAATTATGATGTCAGGATCCACGTGGCTGCTTTATTACTCTTGATGATGAAAAAATTATTAAAAAAATATTTGCAGATGTTTTCCATTTTCTTTTGTTTGCTTCTCTCCTATTTTCCTTTTTAAATGCCCTCAATGTGATTTTGCTCCTTGGGTCTCTTGCCAAGCTTTATTTAAACTGGTTTTACCTCCTACTTTTTTCCGCTTGAGAATATTGTTCATAATCTTCTGCCATCCTTCTCTTTAAGATTTTTCAAACAAGTTTATGTTCCAGATGGGTATTGCTTTTGGCTGCCATCACTCTCTGCTTAGCAAATAAGTCAAGTGTTTGCTCACTTAGGCACAGTTAGGCTCTTGTGGTCTTGTTATATCAATTAATTCACATCAACCAAACTTCTGTATTTAATTAATATAGCCTGTAACTGTGGGGCAGCTAGGCAGTGAAGTAGATAGAGCACCAGGCCTAGAGTCAGGAAAACCTGAGTTCAAATCCAGTTCTCAGATACTTCCTAGCTGTCTGACCTTGGGCAAATCACTTACTGTCTGTTGCCTCAGTTTCCTTATCTGTAAAATGGAAATAATAATAGAACCTATCACACATGGTTGTTGTGAGGATCAAATGAGATGATATTTATAAAGTGCTTAGCACAATGCCTGACACATAGCAGGCGCTATGTAAATGTTAGCTATTATTTTCTTTTATTCATTTTTCTCTACCGATAACTTGTTTACATTGGCCGGAGCTGAGCTGTTTTGAATGCAGGTCATTTTTTTTTCTTATTTTTATTTTCATTTTCAGCTTTATACTAATTTTGATATTTGCTTTAGAAGGTCAGTGGTCCAACTATACATAGACAGTTGATTCAAGAATGAATCCCATGGAAGTAATGAATTGTTTGCTGTCTGTTAAAGCATAAGCAATTTCCTTTTTGCGTGTGTAATGTGATTTGATGCTCACCAGATCCATCACCCACTTAACCTTTTTCATTTTTTAAGGAAATTATGTATAATATATGTAGCTTCTGTTTTGTCTTCAAGTCTTGAGCCTTTCTCTTTTATTATTCTGCCTATTTTTCACCAACATATTTCTCATCATCCTCAACTATTCAGATCTTTGCATTGAGGTCAATGAATATCGAAGTATATGTTGGTTTAATTTGGAGAGTCTTCTCAAATTCTTTATTCTCTGCCTCTTTATTCTCTGAAAGCACTTGGTACACATGCTTAAAAAACTATTTTTTGAAGGGGGGAAGGCAGGGCAATTGGGGTTAAGTGACTTGCCCAAGGTCACACAGCTAGTACATGTGTCAAGTGTCTGAGGCTGGATTTGAACTCAGGTCCTCCTGACTCCAGGGCGGGTGCTCTACTCACTGCACCACCTAGCTGCCCCTGCTTAAAAAACTTTGGAAAAATATTTCCATCAAATATCATTTATAAAAGCCTGACATCCAAGATACACAGGGAATTAACACAAATATATCACTATTCCTGAACAGATAAGAGAGGCAGTATTTTATAGCGGATAAAAGTTGGCCTCAGAGTCAGGAACACCTAGATTCAAGACCTTTCTCTGACAGTTACTTGCTGTGTCGTTGTTTAGTTGTCAGCTACGTCTGACTTAACGATCTCATTTGGGGTTTTCTTGGCAAAGACACAGGGTGTTGAGGGAGGACTAACACCTCTGGTGTGAGGGCTTTTTCAGGGCTGTTCATCCATCTTTGGTGTCCAACTCCTACCCAGCTCTCACCTGTGACTCCAAGAAGCCATAACATGAGCAGTTGCCACATCCTGGTAAACCATCTTGGCAGATGGCTAAACCAGGTGGAGGGTAACCGATAGGCCTCAAACCTTTTGATGAGT
The DNA here is from genome assembly GCA_028646595.1 of Phalanger gymnotis. Classification (NCBI taxonomy): domain Eukaryota; kingdom Metazoa; phylum Chordata; class Mammalia; order Diprotodontia; family Phalangeridae; genus Phalanger; species Phalanger gymnotis. The sequence goes on from CM053622.1 coordinate 133,780,862, forward strand.
TAAGGAGATGTCTACCCTAAGCATATGGAGATTTCCCCCAGCAGAATGGGAGGATGAGAACAGTTTGTTCTAATGGCTGTGAAGGCAGTTGAAGCAGGTGTTTTGGAGCATTTAGAGCTTGTTTGGGCATTAAAGATGGCAAGGTCATCCACTGTATCCCAGGCCATCTCCGATCATCCTGACTGTTGTCTTGCCATTGACCTTCAATGACTCTAAAAGAAAGAGAGAGCGAGGCTGATGACTTTGTGTAACTCTGCCTCACTTAAATGCAGTTCATGCACAAGTCAAGACATGACCCTGTGTTATCACTGGTCCTCTTTGAAAACAAAAGATGAACGACAATAACGACAACTTGCTGGGAGACCCCGGGCAGGTTATTTTACTTTTCAGGGTTCTAGGTAACTCTCTTAGACTAGAAGGTGTCATGATGCATTGGTAGCAGATGATCTTCACCAGTACCAATGGAAGTCCAACTTCAGTCTCGATAACTCCAGCAAATAAGTCATCAAATGCTATGAACAGACTGCTTTCAAAAGAATTGCAGACTCGAAGTGAGCACCTGAAAACATGTTCCAAATGACTAATAGTAAGAGAAATATAAGGCCAAACAACCCTGAAGGTTCATCTCAGTCTGTAAATTGACAAATACAGCAAAACCTGGGAATAATCAATGTTGGAGGGGCTGTGGGAAGGTAGGTACATCGATAGACTGTGAGCGGGTCTAACTCTTCTAAGCATCAGTTTGTAATTATGCAGGAAAAAATTATTTAATTATCTATATCTTTTGACCAAGCAATACCACCATTGGCATGTACTCCAAAAGAATATAATGACAGAAATAAAGGCCCAATATGTACCAAAAGACTGATAAAAGTACTATTTGTATCAACAAAGGGTTGGAAATACAGTACATGCCCATCCATGAGGGAATGTCTTTAAAAAATTGGAATATATGAACATAATGGAATGTTACTGCATAGTAAGACTAATATGGAATTCAGAGAAATACTGGGAAATACATTGGAACTGTTAACAATAATTAGCATTTATATAGTGCTTTAAGGTTTGAAAGTGCTTTGTAACTATTAGCTCGTTTTATCCTCATGCCAATCATGAGAAGTAGGTACTATTCTTATCCCCATTTTATAGATGAGGAAACTGAGGCAAGTTGAAGTTCAATGACTTGCCCAAGGTCACCAGCTGGTGAGTATCTGAGCTCAGGCAGGTCTTACTGACTCCAGGTCTAGCCCCGCCGCAGCTGCCTCTCTATCAACTGCCATTGATATGTAGGGAAATAAACAGAACCAAGAGGATAATATGTCTAATGACTACAGTAATATCAAAGGAAAGATAGCACAAAGAAGTTGGATTATGGATAATTGAAAAACCATTGAAGGCCTCAGATAGCAGATAGTGAAAGGAGGTATGTCTCCCTTCTCAGAGCAGAGGCAGGTAGACTACTGGAAAGAGTGTTGTATACGTTGCCAGATATAGAAATTATCTCATTCAGTCATTAACAAGGCATTAATAAGCATGGCTATACTGTAAACCAGGTGTATGCATCTTATCCTTGATGTTGAAAAGGAACAGGACTGGGTGTTTTGCTTAATTATTTTTCTTTGTCGCTAAGGAGGGTTTATTCTGGAAGAGGGGAAGAAGTTTTTTTTTTTTAACTCGAGAAATGAATGTGATTTAAAGATAAAAGTTATCAATAAAACACATTAAAAATAAGGTTCTTAATCTTTTCTTCAAACTGAGGGGGATTCTTAAAGCAGATGATTCTTTACTGATAGAGCAGACAATGTAGTTAATAACACTGTTTTATTTATTCATCCATTAGAGCTGCAAAGTTACTGGCTTCTGATTTCTTATGCTGAGACTGTCATAGATGGGAGCTGTTTATTTGGTGTGGTTTGCTGGACTTGGAATCAAGAAGAGTTGGGTTCAAACCCTGCCTCAAATGCTTACTAGCTGTGAGGCCATGGTTGAGTCACTTAACTTCTTTCAGACTCAGTTTCCTCATCTGTAAAACGGGTGGTAATGATAGTATCTATACTTCAAGTTTGTGGTGAGGGACTAATTGAGATAATTTTTATAAGATGTTTTGCAAACCTCAAAGTGTTATTTGTCAACTTCTCCTCTTCCCTTTCATTTGTACCCTCTTTCTAGGACCTTTTCCCCCTACTCTATAGGCTAACTCTAGCCATGTATGTACTAAGTTTAATAAAGCTCATTCTAGCTGATGGTTTTAATGCTTTTCCAGGAAAATAATTTTTTTTTTACATCACTTGTGTTAAAATCTGTCCTGTGCTGGAACATTTGCTCTCAGAAAGGAGCTAGAGCGAGGTAGATAGTTGAAGTTTGCACAAGTTTTTTTCACTTCTTAGAGCTTGATGGCTTACAAACTTTACCCTCCCTTAATGGGCCTCTTGGGATACAGTCCTGTGTTTCTTAGAGATCCCAAGATGTGCACATGCGTTGTGCTGGCATGCTTCCAGTTACTTTTCAACATTGAGGATAAGATGTGCACATCTGGTTTATAGTGTAGCCATCCTTATTAATGCCTAATTTCTTCTCCAAAATAACACCACCTGCCATCACTCAAGCTTGAGTTTCCTAAGAGCCTACATCAATGTTTCCTGGAATACTTCATAAAACAAATTCTCGCTGATGACAGTCTTTCACCTCCCCTTTCCTGAGAAGCAATCATGAAAACAGAATTCTGACATTTCCATAGAGGCTCAGGAATTCTTCATATCTTTTGGCTTTCATTTGTACCAGGATTCTCATCTTAAGAAAATGAATAAGAAAATCTTTCTTCACACCTAAAGCTTTTGTTATCTTATAAAATAGGTGTGTGATGATTTATAAACACCCAAATAATAAATGTTGAGTCGCTATAGTTATGCCAGATGTGGAAATGGGCTTCCCTCATCTTATAGACTGAGAAAAATTTCTCATGTTTTGTTATCTCCTTATGATCCACCGGGTAGTCACAGCCATGCCTGAAAGGGGACACATGCCTTATGATATTGTGTTTCCTTCTTTTGCATCCAAAGATCTTCCTATAGGAACAATTTAATAAATGGTGGTTTGTCCCCAGGCTAGCCCACAAAAATCTATTTAGCCCAGAATGTAACAGAAAATATTGTTAGTAGCATATTGTAAGCTGCTCAAGCGTAGGGACTGTCTCATACGCCTTTGAATCTCCAGAGCAGAATGTGGGCTTCCAATGCAGTGCTACCCACATGACACGATATATCCAAGAACACATCTCTACCAAGTTGTTTTTCTTCCTTCCCACCAGCAAAAGTCATTATCAGATATTCCAACCTCCAGTAGCTTCTTTGATCTGTCTCATTTTGTCCATTTGTAAAACTGAAATGATCATGTTTGGTCGCACAATTCCTTCCTTCTCTCTGATATTTTCACTAAAACTCAAGATGAGAAGTGGACTATTCTGCAACATGAAATTACAAAAGTTAAATTATAAAACATTCCTTATAGAAACAAAGAAAGACAAATAATTTTCATGGTAGGGCTATGATAAAAATTATACTACCTAAATTAATTTATACACTTAATGTTATATCAATCAAAGTACCTAGGGGGAAGGGAATAAGTATTTACTAAGTGCCTACCGTGTGTTAAACACTGCATTAAGTACTTTGCAAATATTATCTCATTCAATCCTTACAATAACCTTGGGAGGTAGGTACTATTATTATCGTAATTTTAAGGTTGAGGAAACTGAGTCAGATAGAAGTTAAGGGACTTACTCAGAGTCACACAGCTAGTAGGTATTTGGGAATGGATTTGAGCACAGGTCTTCCTGATTCCAGGCTCTATCCACTGTGTCACCTAATTGGCCTTTATATAACTTGACAGAATAATAACAACCTTCTCAAGGGAAATAATATTCATATATATATACATATATGTGTACATACACATATACATATATGTATACATATGTATGTATGTGTGGATGAAGAAAGCCTACCATTACTGGATTTCAAACTATATAATAAAGCAATAGGCATCAAAATTACATGGTGCTGGTTAAAAACAAAACAACCCAAAAAATCAGAACAGCAGAATAGAGTAGAAAAGCAAGATTACAAAGCTATAGAATACAGTCATAACCCAGCTTCCAGCAAATCTGGAACTCAAATCACTGGAGAAAGAACTCCTACTTGAGAACTAGGGGGAAACTGGAAAGTAGTTGGCAAAAGTTAAACTTAGAGGAGACTAAAGTTTTGGAGCAAAATAGGGTCTAAATAGAGGTGACCTTAATGTAAGAAATGCTATTATCATTAAAAATCATAGAACCATCAACTACCCAGCAATATTAAGCATAATTTTTCAGGGAAGGAGATGGACATTCAATGAAATAAGGGATTTCCAGACCTTCCTGACGAAAAGGCCAGAACTCAATGGAAAATTTGATTTCCAAATACAAAATTCAAGAGAGACGTAAAATGGTAAACAGGGGGGAAAACCTCTACAAACCTTATTAGTCAATAAGGGCAAATTATTTGCATCTTTATATAGAATTACATCGTCTTATGTATGTTTTATATGTATACATATATATGTCAATCTTGAGAATAGTACAGCTATTATGACAATTGAAAGAGATACACATAGACTGTGAATATTTGTATAAAATAACTGATATAAGGATAAAAAACATAATTAAGAGATGTAAAGGGAGGGCTTTGAGAGAGGAGGTAAGTAAGTAGCAGAAAAGGGTAAATTACACCAAATGAAAAGGCACAAAAACACATTTTAGTAGAGGGAAAGAAGGGAGGGAGAAGAGCAATATTTGATCTTTACTGTCATCTGATCTGGTTCAAGAAGGGAATAACATACCCTGATAAGTACAGAAATCTAACTTGTCCTACAGGAAATAGGAGGGGTAAGGGGGAAAAAAAGGGAGGGAAGTGGTCTGAAGGGAGGGGAAAAGTAGCAAGCGGGAAATTGTAAGACAAGAGAGGGGAATAAAGAGGGAAGGTAAACTGAGGAAGGAGGCAGTCAAAAGCAAAACTTTGTTGAGGAGTGGAAGGGGAAAGAGAGAAATAAAAGCATAAACAGAGGGAAATAGGTTGGAGAAAAAGACACAGATAGAAATCATAACTATGAATGTGAATGGGATGAATTCTCCCATAAAACAGAAGCAGATAGCAGAATGGATTAAAAACCACAATCCTACAATATGCTGTTTACAAGAAACACATTTGAAACAGGGGGATACACACAGGGTAAAGGTAAAAGGCTGGAGTAAAATATATTGTGCCTCAGCTAAAGTAAAAAAAGCAGGTGTAGCAATCCTAATCTCAGACAAAGCAAAAGTAAAGACAGATTTAATTAAAAGAGATAAGGAAGGACACTAC
>CM053622.1:133786757-133806805 GCA_028646595.1 Phalanger gymnotis
AAGTATGAATGCAGATCGAGGCACACTTCATGCTTGCCTTTTTCTCCCCCCCACCTTTTCTTTTTTTTTTTTTCTTTCTTCTGTATTTGTTGTTGGGTTGTGTTTCGGCTTTTTTTTTTTTAAGTTCTGTTTCTTCTTTCTCATGATTCATTCCATTGGTCATAATTCTTCTCCACCAAAAAAAAAAAAATTGGACTCTCCACTGTGCATCTGCTTCTCTGCTTGCCTTGAGCTCTTCAGGACCAGGCTTCCCTGAGCCGGCACCCCTTGGTCTTCCCCCCCCCCATTTTCCTGCCTGTTTTTTATATGTCGTCTCCCCCATCCCCATTAGATCGTAACCTCCTTGAGAGCTCAGACTGTCCTTTTTATTAATTGTCTCCCTAGCATGCTTAGCACAGTGCTTGGCACATAGTATGCACTTAATAAATGTTGATTTGTTAGGTTATTGGATTAATTAAAAAAAAAATCATAGAACCAGAGGAGACTGAAAGAGGTAACTTTCACATCTATGGCCTGGGGCAAAATTCACAAGAGAAAATAAACAATTTTGATAATAGCGAACTGAAAAGTTTTTTCATCGACAAAATCAGTGTAACTAAAATAAGAAAAATTGTCAGTTTGGGAAAAAATTATTCACTTCAAATATATGTGATGTGCAAGATATATTAGGAATTGATAGAAAAGACTAAGAACTATTCCCCAAAAGGTCAAAAGATATAAACAAATTTTGGGGGGAGAAAAAAGTACATAACCAGCCATTTTATTTTTTAAAAAAGTTCCACATCACTAATAAAAGCAATTAAAATGAAAACAACTCTGGGGTTTCACCTTATGTCCTCCAAATTGGCAAAGATTATAAAACATGGAGACAATAATCAGTGCTGGAGAAGTTGGACAAGGATAGACATACTAAGAAGCTATTGATGGAGCTTTGAACTCATCTGACCATCTCGGAAAACAATTTGAAGTTACGTGAGAAAAGCAATTAAACTAGTGATTAAATTAAACTTTGACCTAGTGATACCCCTACTAAGCTCTTGTCCCAAGAAGATCAAAGATCAAGAGGGAAAGTTTCCACATATACAAAAATATTTATAGCTGTATTTGTTTGTAGTAGCAAGAAATTGGAAATAAAGCAAATACTCAATGATTGAGGTGATGGATAAAAAATGGGGTGTATGAATATAATGAAGCATTATTGCGTTGTATGAAATGATAAATATGAAGATTTCAGGGAAACTTGGGAAGATTGGCACAAACAGAGGCAAAATAAAATTAGCAATACCAACAAAACAATATCCACAGAGATCACAATCAGGCAAAGGAAAATAATACTAAAATAATATTATCAAATGAGATATTTGTAAAATACTTGGTAAAGTGCCTAGTACACAGTAGGTGTGTAATAAATGTTTATTTACTCTCTTCCCCCTTATTCTCAGATGAACTCAGATCAGTGCAAACACCAATCTTGACCCCAAAGGACTGAGGAGGAAATGTGCCTTTCTTGTCTTGGAAGAGAAGTGCTGAATCAGAGGTATAGAATAAGGTGTCTGACGTGGTCAGTGTTGATTGGTTTTAACTTCTTTGTTACAAGGAAAGATTCTATGAGAGAGGAAGTGATATTGAGAAAGGACAGCAATGTTTTGCTTTGTTAAAGCATTAGAGCAGGGTAACCAGGTGGTGCAGTAGATAGAGCATAGGCCCTGGAGTCAGGAGGACCTAGGTTCAAATCCAACATCAGACACCTGACACCTGACGCTTACTAGCTGTATGACGGTGAGCAAGTCACTTAATCCTGATTGCCTTGCAAAAAAAAAAAAAGAAAAAGAAAGGGAAAAAAATGATTGAGTGCTGACAAGTTCTCCTTTTCCCCAAGTCAGTGTGTTTGTTCTGTACCTTAAAAATGACAAGGCACATTCAACTTAGAAAAGCCTCTCTTTTCAATGTGTTTGCTATTCCAAAGTAGATAAAGAAAAAGCAGTGAGGGGGAAATTATGTAAGACAAGCATTTTTTAAAAAGCCTTCTCAAAATGAGAGTGAAATATGTAAGGGGACCCATAAGGAGGAAAAGATGTCAATTTTATCGTGTATTAAGTGGGATTTAATTGTAAAGAAAGTCACTGCAGGAATGTAAAGCCTGATTGGATGTCAGGGCTGGCTTTATTTTAGGATAAGTGAGTACAGTTGCTCTGGGTCACATACCAATGCAGAAAGGGCATTATGGGCACTATTGGTAAGAAGCACTGTGGTACAGGAGTCCTTTGGGGGTTGTGGGGGGAAGAGAGGGAAGAGGGCAGGACTCGAAAAGGCAGCTTTGCTCATTAGAACAATCTTCTGTTTAAATTCTGGCTGCTTTGGGCCATAGTCTGCAGGGGTCAGATGTAAGTAAGTACCATAGTAGTCTGCCATTTAATTTGTTGGCCGTTCTCCTCCCCAAACCATCTGTAGGCCACTAGCCCTAGCCCTTAGAAAAATATTTCAAGGCTGTTTTTAATGATCTCCTGCATTGCTATTATAGCTATGGTGGATGATTGTATTGCTTTGTGTTTTGTACAGAGGTCTTACCCTATGAGAGACAACCTGGTTATTATAGCTGGCCTTTGTTGTTTCCTTGCGGAACACGCTGTGTTCACACCCAGGATTAGCTACTAGTTTTAGAAACGAAAACTAGTATATTCTATATTGTATTGTCAATATCAAAGTCACTGTAATCATAATACTTTTTTCCCTTCCATAAAATTTTTTTTAAAAAAGTCAGATCATATTTTTCTTTAAAAAAAAAGTTTGTTGACACCTTTTGTTTTTAAGTCACAGTCATGTCTAGAGAAAAAAAAATGCCAAATCCCCAGTGAGACCTCCTTGTAAGTAAAAATATCTCATACTCTTATGGCATCTGTTAACGTATATAACATTTTGCAGTAGTAGTCCCCCACCTCTCTGCTGTGAGAATGGAGTTATATTTATCTGTTCTCTTGGGTCGAATCATGTTAAGACAAACAAACAGTTGAAAAATCAACTCCCTTATTGAAGCTTATATAAAGTCTTTTACATGCTATTAGATTATGAGCTTCTTGAGAATTGGGACAATCTTTTGCCTCTCTTTGTATCCCCAGCACTTAGCACCGTGCCTGGTACATAGTAGGCACTTAACAAATGTTTATTGATTATTGGTTGTATGCTACATGTTCAAGTCAGTATCAGTTCCTTGAAGGGTATCGTAAGGATATCATAGCCAGCTAGAAAAATATTCCTCTTAATGGGATTCTGAGATGAATGACAGTTTGGTCATCAAACACCATCCAAGTGAGGATAGATCCTTAATGGGCTCTCAAAGCTCTAACCTGGTCAGAGGGATGATGTCATATAGTTCCACCTGGCATGACTCTTTCTAGCAGAGTTAAGCAGTCCTCAGCATGTCTCCTTGGAGCACTTACTCTGTGATACCTAGAGTACACTAACTGAAGAAGGAGGACAGAGTGACACTGCTCTAGTTGACTCCACCTCAGGATTATCAGTGGGAAGGTTCAGCAGCAAACACCTCCTAGCTAAAATGAATGTGAGTTTCAAGTGCCTGGTATGCCAGGGCTTACAGTTCTGGGCAGTCAGCAAGTATTTACTGAAAGCTGATGCTGAAATTTCTGCACAGAACAAATAAAACTGCCCTCACTCTGAACCAAGTCCCTGTTTCTTGGGTAAGAGCTAGAGCGCTAGCCCTGACCTTCCTTCAGTGGAATTTCCAGGTAAATAGTATCCCTCCCTGGGTGGAGGTCAGGGTCGAGGTGGAAAGCATGTTCGTTACTTATTTTTTTTCTTTTTTAGATTTTAAAGGAATAAAGAACCAGAAAATTTGTCAAGCTTCCGAAAAGCAGACTCTAGAATCAGAGGACCTTGGTTCAAAAGCTGGCTCTGCCATTTACTGCTTCTGTGATCTCATGGGAACCACTTTAATTTTTCTGGCCTCAGTCTCTCCATCTGTAAAACAAGGAATTTGTAGTGATTGGGGATTTGTAAGGTGTTAATGCTCACTGAAAGTTTAGCAATCAGCTCTCCCAAGCCAGTTTAGAGCTGCCTTTAGCCTGCCCTTTGACATAACCTACCTAAATCAAAGCTCTTTGGGAAGAGTCCATCAGTTAAGCAGTCAAATAAGCATGTATTAAGTGCCTATTGTGTGCTAGGCACTGTGTAAAAAAACTAGAGTCTTTAATAATTTTCAGAGTGTAAAGAGTTCCTGAGATCAAAAAATTTGAGGTCCACTTGACTAAATGATTTCTAGGTCACCTGGTTGTCTAAGGTCCTTTCAAGTCTTAATCTGTGACCTTGGTCTGATGACCTACAGCTACGTGGGCATCAGCTTGGGCTCATTTGACCTATTCCATTTACCTACATCACAAGGCGTCAGTTTCACCATCTGTGAAGGATGCAGCGTCAGTTCAATTCAACAAGTATGTATTTATTAAGTGCCTAGTTTGTGCAAGGCACCATTCTAAGTGCTGGAGATACAAAGACAGAAATGACAGAGTTCTTGCCTTCGAGAAGCTTACAATCTGTAATAAAGAGCTAGAATAGAATGATCACTAGCAGATCTTCCATTTCTAAATCTAATGGCCCTATATTCTTACATTGCAGGGCTTTGCTAACTCCTTCAAAAACTTCCTAGAGATAACTGGTGAGAGTTCAGAAAAATCTTCCTCAAAGCCTCTTCAGTGTTTCCTAAGCAGTGGGAGGGGGTGAGGTATGCTCTTTAGACCCTCTCTTTAGCAAAAGGGAGTTGGTGGCGTGTGGAATTACAAGAGCTCTCACACTTTCCAGACAATCAAGCTACAAAATAATTCTTCAGAAACAGCCATATGGCTGGCTGAACCAAATGCACCAGTTGATGAAACCCAGAGTGACACATTGGAAATATGCGGCTCACTGAGTCATTGGTGAACCAGTTTCCAGGGCCTGAGTCAGGAGATTACAGGACTTTCACTGCTGTCTGAATCTGAATCCCAATGGGTGTGTGATGCTTTTATCCAGCTGCTCTCAGGCAATGTGATTCCTCTGTTAAAATGCCTAACGCTCCTAAATTAGACTTTGGGGGCTTAAGTTCAGGGTTGAGTGACCACCTCAAAGAGGGTTGGGAAATTTTCTCTATGCCAATCCTCAGAAGCAGGAAATAATCCCCTGTTCTCTTACAAGTTCACTTCTGAGATCATAGGGAAATAAAAGAAAATTCATGCCATTCTCCACCTCAATCCTCTTCTCCTCAGTAGACCCTCTTCCTTCCTTTCTCCAATACATGCCTCTTTGTTCAAGACTAGACCCCAGGCTCACCCTCTTCTGGGTGGCTGGCTCACCACATCCCACTCTGCACCTCAGCACCCATGTGTACAGTCTGTACTGAATTACCTGGCACCTGTTCATTTGTTCCTGAGGAATTGTTCTCCAGATATTCCATGCATGTATATCTCTTCTCCCCAGGGGGGATCAGGAGAGACTTGAGGTCATAGAACATGTTGTCTCCTGCTCTTTTTTTTTAATCCCCTAAAATACCCAGTCTCATGCTAGGAGCACAGTGTGTGCTTAAATATGGCTCAGTGAATGAATGAAATTGTATTTATGAATATCTTTTTATTCAGTAACTATACATATAAACATACATATATGCACATACATACATATACGCACATGCCATCTTCCCATAGAATGGCAACTCCTTGAAGGCAGGAATTGTTTCATTTTTTTGTCTTTATATTCCTAGAACCTAGTACCTAGTAGGCACTTAATAAATGCTTGTTGATTGATTGAATAATGAAAGAATAAAGAATAAAGAACCAGAAAATTAGTCAAGCTCCCCCACGGCTCTAGAATCAGAGGGCCTTTGTTCAAAAGCTGGCTCTGCCATTTGCTACTTCTGTGATCTCATGGGAACCACTTTAATTTTTCTAGCCTCAGTCTCTCCATCTGTAAAACAAGGAATTTGTAGTGATTGGGAATTTGCAAGGTGCCAACGCTCACTCTAAAAATTTAACAATCAGCTCTCCCAAGCCAGTTTAGAGCTGGCTCTAGCCCGCCCCTAGACGTAACCTACCTAAATCAAAGCTCTTTGGGAAGAATGAACAAAAATAAATGAAAAAAAAGTTAGGAATACACTGGGCAATTAGGGTCATTTGGGACCTGATCATCAATTCAAGTTTTCCTCTTAAGCAAGTCTAACTCTGCATCTATGGTCTATAGAAGCCAAGTAGCATGGTAGACCTGGAATCAAAAAGATCTGAGTTCCAATCTTGCTCCAGACATTTATTAGCTGTGTGAACTTGGACAAGTCACTTAACCTGTCTCCCTCAGTTTCTTCATCTATAAAATGGAGATAATAATAGCACCTATCTCCTTGGGTCATTGTAAAGATAAAATGAGATAATATTTGTAAAATGCTCCGAAAAGCTCAAATATACACGTCATATATATACATGCATATACACATATGCATATATACATATATACACACACACAAATATGCTTTTAAAAAAACCTTTTCTTCTACATGTTATTAGCCAACGCAATAACATCATTTATTTATGGAGTTTTTTTTTTACATTAAATTTATTTTATTCTGAACTTAAGAAATAAAACAATCATTTCCATAACATAGTAGAATAGAAAAAAAAGATGATTACACATGAAATTGCAAATCTACCATGTATAACTTGCTATTCCTTTTAAATATATAATAAAGTTATTATGTAACTTTCTTTTTTCCCCATAGGTGTTTTAAAAAACTTGCTATCTTATTGATACTGTATCATTGTCACTGTGAGAATGCAGACTTGTGATTTCGTTATGTAAGGGGGAAGATTAGGGGAGATAAAAGAAAACTTCTGGATAGAGAATCCTACCACCAGCATAAATTGACAGCTCATAGGTCACTTTTGGTCTTAGCAAGTAGCTTAGAACACCAAGGAGTTATATAGCCTGACTGTGTTTGCCCGAGGCAGGATTTAAACCCAGATCTTTCTGTCTTCAAGGTCAGCCCTCTAACCACATACTGTTACTAAATTAGCATCTGTGGCTAATGTCTCTGTTGGCTAGCCCATGGTGCTGAGGTTACAGTTTAGATATTTTACATCAGGTTGTTGCTGTGTTTGTGCTTCATTCTCCGAGAGGACCGTGACATCAGGGATATGATGACATGACTTGCAATTGACTTTGATTTGAGGGAGGGAGGGCTGGGCAAGGTCACCAGTCTCACTTTCTCCTCCAGAGATATCCGGATCCAGTGGCCTGATATTCACCAGGACCACAGGAGATGGCCTAGGACGCCTTGGGAGACCCTGGCCCTTTCAGGCTAAGGTCTTTTCAGGTTCTCACTTTGACTGAGGTAACACCCATTCAGTGAATAGGCCTCTTTAAGAAGTTAATCAAGGAGTGGCCCCTTCAATCAAAACTCAAAAAAAAAAAAAATCAAACTGGAAGACCCTCAGGGTTCCTGGCCAAAAGAGAAACAGTTACTATTGGTATTCACAATCATTCTGTGCTAGGAGGGCAGGGACCTATTGTGCAATCTATGAGCTCCAGAGTTAATTGGATTTAAGGCTTGGTTTTTGAGAAGGAAATCTAGCCAATAAACCAAAAGTTAAGGAGACAGCCTTCAGCCATCCTCTCCGTGCTCCATTTTACATCAGTCTCACAAATGACTGTAGAGTTGGAAGGCTTAGAAGTGGCAGGGAGATGAGAGACTAAGGAGGGAACAATGAAAACCTGACATGGGCTACAAGTCAATAGCATACTCTTCTTCATTTACTAGGAACTTGATGAGAGCGGAGGTCCTTCCTGAGACTAGTTTGGTGACCTTGAGCAAGGCCACTTCTCTCTGGGCCTCTGTTTCCCTGTGGATATAAGAAGGAGCATTCTGATGTGTGGAGAGAGTATTGGGCTCGGCATTAGAAACACCTGAGCATAAATACCTGTGAAATTTCCTCTCCTCATGACTCTGGACAAGTCACTTCATCACTTGTACCCTGACAGCTTCCTAGGAATTATCTATGACTTTCATAAAATGAGAGGATTGGACTACATAATTACCAAAGTCCCTTCCAGCTCTAAATCCTGTGACTCCAACAGCACATTGAAGAATAGCAAATTAATGCAATTAGAATCAAGTCCCACTTATTCCAAACATTGAAACAAAGGCACGGGATATTTATTCTTACATCTATGATTTGTTATTAAGCGAATGCCATTTGATCTGAAGAGCAAACACTGTTTTGGGTGTTTGGCAGTTGAAAACTCAGTCAATCAATAAACATTTATTAAGCATCTACTGTGTGTCAGATACTATGCTGATCACTGGCGATACCATACAAAGAAAAGCAAAGAGAGTCCAAGTAGCTCATGAGTCAATGGAACTACCAGCATTTCTTCCTTGGGCAAAAGGCCCAAACATTTGTAATGCAACTAACTAGATGAGAAAGCCTCAGGATTTTTGAGCTAAGAGAAACCTTAGAAAGTATCTTCCCGTATGTAGTACAACTGCTACCTTAAAGTCACAAACCTAATTAGTAACTGAGATGGGACTAGAACTCAGGCCTTCAGATTCGAAAACATAGAGATTTTTGTTTTTAAAAATGCACATTAAATAAAGACAAGGCAATTTATTCTAGCAGTTTCTAAGCCTTACTGATTGAAATAGTTACTTCTATATTTGAGAAAAGTAAAATCTGTGACTTAAGGTCTTTTCCCATCTCTACGGGAAAAGTGAGGTACAGAGTCATTGTAGATAGTCTGATCACTGTAGACTAGGAATTCCAGCTCCTGAGGCCTTTTGCCCTCAACAGCAGGGTTCTGAGGCCCGACTTACCCAGATTTACTATAATTGCGTTAACATGCTATGCTTTGGCTGTGTATATACATTCACCATCTAGTGTTTCAAATTCCCATCATGTATAAGATAAATGATTATAGCCTTGCATAGCTTTCACATGTCATTCACTTTGTAGAATGCACACATTAGCCTTGTGTCACTTAAATACATGCCCACGTGCACATACACACACACATGCACACACACACACAGAAAGAAACCCAATATAGCATCTGGCAGCTAGAAAAATAAAAGGTTAGTCTGCTAATGGAATCATTAACATGGAAATCATTCAATAAAATGTTGGATAAATATTGAATAATTTCCATGTTCCTGCTTTGCTTGCCCAAAGCAGTCTGAAATTCATCATACACAGTGAAAGAAGGATATAAACAAGTCTCCCTCCTTCCATTTTCTCCATTGCTTCAATCCATCTCCCCTATGGATATCAGATTAACCTTCCTCATACATAGATCTGATCATGTTACTCTACTCAAAAAGATCACCTCCAATGGCTCTCTGTTGCTTTGCCAGGCATTCCAACCCCTCCATCATTGGGTGCCACCCTACCTTTTCAACCTCTCATTTTGCTTGCTGCACACACTAAACTCCAGGCAAATTGAACTACAAAATGCCTTATACTTTGCAGCCTCCTTTCCTTTGTTCACAATATCCTCTCTTCCTTAAAGTTATAACTCTCACATGTAATTTTGGGCCTCCCTGGGTCTCAGTTTCCTCATCTGTAATGTTAGAGGGTTGCACTCAATGATCCCTGAGGTCTCCTCCACCTCTAGGTCTATGATCTTATGGCTCTATGAACTTGTAGAACTGGTTTAAATTATTCAATATTTCATTGATTCATGATCTCATCAATGTTGTCACTCTGTCTAGTAGTACAAAGCACAACCTATCTAGAGTTTCTCACTTTGTGGGAAGACTCTCGTCAATCTTCTCCCACGAATCCTTTCCAAGAGATTTCACCCAATAGCTTTCCTTATTTGTTTGCACTGTCTGTCTAAGATGCGTGTGTTGAAGAAACATTTTTATAGGTTGTTTACCATTGTCTGGAAGACAGATAATCTTCATCCACTTAGGTTTTTCTGTGTCGATAGTTAGGCCAAATGCATCTAAGTATTTATATATCTCTTTAAGGAAGCTGTGTGGTCTTCTGGGGCTTGATATAATTGGCACAGTCATCCAGGAATATCTGAAAGACCTTATCATTTTTAGGGGAATCTCTCTTTTATTTGGACCCTGCAGTGACATATTGGAAACATGCTAGAGGTCCTGTCAAGCACTCTTGACAAATATACGCCTCCCTATGGTTCACTTGATACTAACAAACAAAAGTTGACTGAACAAAGTTGTTTGTTGTCATATCTTTCAAGGAACCTCTTATGATTTTCACAGATACATGGGAAGCATCTCGGAGAAGAAAGTCATTTGTCAACACTTAGCATTGTGCCTGGCATATAGAAAATGCTTTAAAAATGCCTGATGACTTGACCTAGTAAAAAACGCATTTTTTTAAACTAGTCAACAAACAGAAAAATGTATTATTCTCCTCACTTGTGGACAATTATATATATGACTGTATCATTCCAGAGCCTACCTGTTCCCTTGTCAAATTTTCATCAAGGATACCCTCAGTGTGTGTATGGATTATCTCATCACAATATTGTAGAGATGGGAAAACAGTCATATGGGTTGGTGGTTATTGACATTCTCTTGTTTATCTATTGTTGGTAATAATAAAGTCTGTGATCTATCACCCTCTTGGCATCCTCCCATCTTACAGAAGCCTTGACAACTGATACCTCAAAGCCCTTAAGACTGTGTGATCTCCAGCATGGGGCTTCTCGGTTTAAACTGGGTCCAGTCTATCTGCCTTTTCCATCTTGTTTTTCCTTTTTAGTGCCACTTCTATTTCTTCATACAGAACATCAAGGCCTGGGGTGTTAGAGTGTAAAAGTAGTCCACTGTCACTGATGGTGAAAAGATTTTCTTATAAAAATCTTACAGAGCTTCTCCATTTCCAATTTGTTTGTTGCTCTCCATCTGATTTCATCTTTAAATGCCCTCAGGATGACTTTGCTTAGATGAGTCTCTTGCCAAGCTTTCTGTAAACTTGTTTTCCTCTACTCTGCTTCTTGCTGTTTTATGAGAAGATAATGTTCAATGCTCTGACTGTACACAGACAGCTGATTCATAAATGGCTCCCTTATTGCGAGCTAGTCATTTCCTCTCTACTAAGGTACAGGTCAATTTTATTTTTGTGTGACATTATTTCGTGCTCACTACATCCACACCCCCTGCCCCAACTATCTTCTTGAAGAAATATCCCAAAAGAATATTGGCATTTAAACCATGGGTTTTGGTTCAGGTTTTATTTTAGACTTTTGTTTTCCTTTTTGTTTTCTTTTACTTCCCAGAAGGGCTGTTCTGATAACTCACTGAGGTATGCAGGTGAGGTTCCACCATACTGGAAAGTTTGGAGTATAGTTCCACTGAGAGATTGTATCTACTGTCCAAGAGCTGGTTACTTCTTAATGAATTATTTAGCTATGAAAGAAATAAAAATTCCATAAGGTTTTCACTGCAACTACTCCTGCAGTGATAGTGGGAAAGTGGCAGAAAAGAGGGCATAGGATGTTTAGAAGCCCACTATTTTATACTATCTAGAAATATTAAGTCATTGGTGCTATAAATGTGAGGTCCTCAATAGTGACCTTTTTTAAGCATCCAGTGAAGAAGGTGATGCAACATATTAATAGAGAAATTTACATAATCGACTAGAAAGTATAAGGAATGTAGCTCACAGGTTCTCCTTTCAGTGGGAAAGCAGAGTTGTTTTTATTGTGCTTCCAAAGGCAACAAGAAACATCATTTCAGGAGATATTTGGCTACGTCTTATTGCAACACTCTTGAAAAGTGCAGGATGTGGTATTGTCTACATAGGTTGTGTCCACATGGGTTTTTCTAAATGCAGTTCAAGGGGAAGCTCTGATAGACGTCTAGCCCGCTCCGATTTAAAGAAGATTTTGCTCCTCTCTAGAAGAGGATGTGGACATGACTCTGCAATTCTGCTCTAATCAGAGAGGAGGTACTACACTATAACTGTGTCTGTCTCCTCCCCAAAATGCAGATAGTGAAGGAGAAATGATTTTTTTAAAGGTTCAAACCAATTTCCTGGTTTCTATCCCTTAAGGAAGAAGGGGTGCCCCAAGCTTATACCTAAAAATATTACCCCTTCTCACTAAATGCTAGTTACACAAAAAGCCATCAAAACAGTGAATAACGAGTGAACTTATTTATCTGAGCAGATAGTAAATTGAGACTAGAGAATTTATACAGATTAGAATATGATAGAACACACAAAGAGTGAATGAATTTTCCCACTGGAAATTAGATATCTGTCTGCTCAGTAGATAGTAGATCAACCAAAAGTTCCTGATCTCACTGAAGGGGAATTTGTCCCCACTTAAAAAAAACCAAACAAACCCTGTAAAAAATATGCATAGTAAAACAAATCAGTTTCCTATGTTGGCCATGTCATATATACATAAATATGTGTGTATATGTATGCATATATAGTATACATATGTGTGTATGTATGTACATGTAAGTATGTATATGTAGTATACGCATATGTATATGTGTATGTGTATTATATGTAAATATACAATACATGTGTGTACTTGTACACACATATATATGTAGATATAAATTATATATATATATGTGTGTGTGTGTGTGTATAGGCATAATTTATATGTAAAACAATTTTATACATTGGCCAGGTACATATAGATAGATGTGTGTATATGTATTACACACTTAAGTGTATATATGTATTACAAGTATACAATACTTATCTCTATTATGCATATATTATACATATAAGTACAATGCACCTATGTCTGTATTATGAGACGTGCATATATGCATACATATAATATGTGCCCAATGTAGGAAATGTTTGTATGCATACACACATACATGTATGTGTATATATTTATACATCAATCTGCACCTTGAGTCCTTCACCTCTGTCAGGAGGTCAATTGCATGCTCCATCATCATTCTTCTGGAATCATGATTGGTCATTGTGTTGATCAGAGTTCCTAAGTCTTTCAGAGCTGTTTGTTTTTACGGTGTTGTTACTATTATATTAATAGCTCTCCTTGTTCCGAGCAGAAGTGTTGACACGTGTGACCTTGGGCATATCAGTTCACCTCTCTCGGTCTCAGTTTCCCCCTTCTATGAATGAGAGGGGTTAGACCTTTAAAGTGGCCTCCAAGTTCCTTTTGAGCTTTAAATCTATGATTCTGTACTATTCCGCATGACAGCCTTCCACATATTTTTGGCCAGCTGTCGTAGTCTTCCTAAGTTTTTACTTCTTCAGGATAAATACTATAGTTCCTTTGGCTTTTACCATATGGCATAGTTTCACAACCCCTCAACAGCCTGGTCATGCTCATCTTTTGCACAACCTAGCTCTTCATTCTTCAAAGAACTAAACATAGTATTCCAGAATTGGCCTGGTCAAAATTGTCTTCCTCCACAGTAGACCAGTGTAGTGATATATTGTCTGATAATTCATGTTTTTTAGTCATTTTGAGGATGCATAATTCGTCTCCTCAAGTAGAATTGCTGTACTCCTAACTCTCTTCCTGGACTTCCTCTATTATGCTCCCATGCTGGTTACCTTCATATGCCCATCCATCACTGCTTTCCAGCTCCCATTTATGTGTTGTTTTTCCCTGTTAAAACGAAAGCTCCTTGAAGGCAGGGGCTGTCTTTCTTTCTGCTTGTATTTGTATTCCCAGTATTTAGTACAATGCCTGGCACATAGTAAGTGTTTAATAAGTGCATGTTGGCTTGTTGACTTTTAAAGTAGCTTGTGGGATTTGCATAAGGGTATTAAATGTATGACTTTGACATTTTGATAGCTCTGTGATTTCACCGCTGTGAGTGACCATATTGATGAAGATCACTAGACAGGCTAAACTAGGTTGAGAGTAAACAGACAGGCCTCAAACCTGTTGGTGAGTTAGGAAGACATCTACCCCAAGCATGTGAAGACTTCCCCTGGCAGAATGCGTGGATGAGAAAAATTTGTTCCAATGGCCATGAAGAGAGCTGAGGCAGATGCCAAAGTCATCTACTGCATCCTGGAGCATCACCAGTCCTCTTGACTTTTGTCTTGCCATTCAACTTCAATGGCTCTGGAAGAAAGAGTGAGGCTGATTACTTTGTGCAACTCTGCCTCACTTAAATCCAATTCACACACGAGACAAGGGGAGCTATCTCCAGTTGTCCTGATCTGTATCTTGCCACTGCACCCAGATGGCTCCAGAGGAGAAAGTGAGGCTGGTGACTTTGCACAATCATCCCTCACTTAAATCCAATTCACTTGTAAGTCATGGCATCATCTTCCTAATGTCATGGTCCTCTTTGAGAATGAAGAACAAACAACAACAACGAGACAATATATCATCTGTGATGTCACTGGTCCTCTTTGAAAACAAAGGATGAATAACTATGATAGATGATCCTATGACCACAGTTTCTCCATCCCTTGTGAATCTCGTCTATATCTTTCCATAAAAGTTCCACAAAGGGATCTACCCAAGAGATAGACCAATGGACAGACAGACCAATGGATAGATAGATTCGATAGTTAGTTAGACAGACAGACAGACAGACAGACAGATAGATAGATACATAGATAAAAGAGTATTTTAAAAGAGATTATATTTACATCCCATGCACTGTGCTAAGCCTCTAACAGGTTAGAGGTCTTTATCTTGTAACATACCATCCACTTTTTGTCTCTCATTCTCACTATACAACAGGCCTATTTCCCATTTTATCCATGTTATCTTTTATGCCACTTCTTATGAGAAAATCAGTGTCAGCAACACATGGTGGCATATTCATTCTCATCATTCAACTCTCCTTAGAATTTTGGATTTGAAAACTGGATTCTTCTGATAGTGTGGAAATTCAGCTACATCCCATTACTGAGGAAATATTTGTGTAACTGTTCTCTTCTAAATTATGAAAGTTGATGTTTTTCTGTACTACCACATTTCTTGTCTCTCATCTCCCGCAGAAGTACCATTGTATGTACCATTGTAATTATTAGTGTGGGAGGTGGAGGAGGAGGTGAGATAGACAGGTCACATTTGATTTGGGATCCCAGAAACAGCAAATCAAAGAGCATTTGACCATGGGTATCACTGGAACAAATGAAGTCCAAGGAATTGCTTCACTGAAGCTTTGGTCTTTTGTGGCCCTATTGGCAAGAATTTCTTGACTTCTCACTCTATGTAGTGCATATTAATAATGATAGTCACAGGGAAGGTCCCTTTCTAAACTCAGTTTTGTTTTTATGAACAAAGATACTGTTACTCATTTAGTGATGAGCACTTATTTTCAAATATAGAGGAAAATGCCAATAAAATGCTAATAACATAAACAAACACACTTTCAAAATGCAAATGCTATAATGTGCTCATATATTCTATTTTAGTCTAATCCTTAATTGCCAAATACCTTTACAAAGTTTAAGATCACAGTATTAGAGATGGAAGGGTCATTTGAAGCTATATAATCCAACTCCTTTGTTTTGCATTTGAGGAAATTGAGGCCAAGGGTACTTAAATGACTTACCCAAGGCCAAACATGTGGTAAGTTGCAGAGTCAGGTCCTCTGATTCCCAATCCATTACTCTTTCCATTATACAATGCTGTCTCCCAGGACCTTGTAGGATTTCTAGTGTGTGACCAAATTCAAAGAAATGCTTTTATTTTGGATAAATTATATTTGCTATTCATTCTTTGCTCTTCTTCATTTTCTGGGTGTGCTTGAACTTAGCCTAGGTAAAGGTCAGTCAGCTCGTCTTCTTTGTGGTGCATGTTCCTGGTCTATTTGTGTTGTGCTAAATGCCACATAATGACAAGTTGCCAATAGCAGAGAATGGCTTTGCCCTTCTTCCGGTATCTGGCAGCCTATAGTCATCACTTGCCCATGCCTTCCATTTATTCTAGCCTGAATTTGAATGTGTAGCTAATTATCTTCTGAGAATTCCAGATGTTATGGTAGTCTTTTGCCTTTTTGCCTTCCTCTTTTAATTTGCAAGTTGGAGTAGGAATCACAAGGTTTGTTCTGAGTATTCCTATTCATGAAGGTATCATGGAACCACAAATTGAAAGCAAAAGAGGTAATTAACAGCATCCTAGTGCGTTGGTATTCTTTGATCTGTAAAATAGACATAAATAAATTAGAAAACAAATTGAAAATCAATTCCTTGACTTGTTTCATCTGGAACAAGAGATGTTTCAGAGGCATTAAATCAATAAGCCCTTCAGAAAAATTAATATCGTTATCTTACTTTATCAATTAGGTATACATGAAAAAAAAGAAAGGATGTATGATTTATATAAATGCGTATTCCCTTCCTTTTCCACCATTGTAGATTGCAACTCTTTCATAACATTGTAGATAAGTTTTATGGAGTTGTCTGTGGTGCTTAAAAGTTAAGTAACTTTCACAGAGCCACAACTATTAAGTATTAGGGATAGATTTTCATGCTAGCTCTTTCTTGACCCCAAGCCTGACAATTTATCCATGATACTAAGCTTCCTATTATTAATACATTTATTAAACAAAGCCCTGTGAGAAATGATTATTTTTCTCTTGTATTAATAACCAATTGCTATTGGGTTGATCCAGGATTTTTTCTCTTCCTATTTCCTTATTCTCTACTAGGTCAAATTAGCCCCTAAAGAATAGGGCTGATAATAAGATTGGATTTAACTTTCTTCTCACTCTTGTTCAGACCCCTCCTAATTGGGGAGACCCGCAGGCTTGGGTGGGTGGTATATCCTTTGTTCAGGGCTGGAAGTGGTCTGGGAATAAGAATGATATAATTAAAGTCACATCCCCTCCCCCAGCCCTTCATTAGAATAGGACCACTTCTCATTATAATATTCATTCTTCTCATAAATTGTTAACCCATCAGAGTTGATTGCTATCTATCAGGAACACCCACTCTTCCAAGGGCATATAAGCATCAATAGGCCACCATGATGCATCTTCGTTTCACAAGAGGCCACCAAATGACCATCTTTTTATTAATAAGATGGAATGCCTGACCTCAGAGTGTCCAGTGCAGTAAAAGGGATATGACATATTGACATGTGAAATTATTCAGCCTCATTTTCCTGGTTCACCAACAATATCTAAGATAGGCTGAATTGTTTTCATTTATTTAAGCAGAGTGACTCTCTTATCATTGAGTAGACAGTCAATGGAGGCAGTGTGGTGCAATGGAAAGAGGACTGGATTTGGAATCAAAAGACTCAGGTTCAAATACTGGCTCTGATCCTTATGGCACAAGTCTAACCCTGTCACTCTCCCTGGTCAATAAACTCCAGTGTCCCTATTATATGAAGCTAAAATACAAATTCTTGTTCAAACTCTTCACAACTTGACCATTCCTATCTTTCTAATTTTCTTACACATTACCCACCTCCATACATTTTATGGTCAATTTTATACATTGACTTCCTTGCTGTTCCTCACTCATTATAATTGATCTCCCACCTCCATGCTTTTGCACTGGCTATCTCTTATGCTGAAAACACTCTCTCTTCTAAAACTCCACCTCTTAGAATGATTGGCTTTCTTCAAAAAATTCCACCTTCTGTAGTATAGGAAGCCATCAACTCCAGCATTATCTTGCATCTACTCTGTATGTAACTACTTATGTATATGTTGATTTTTCCATTAGAATATAAGCTCCTTGAAGGCAGGTGCTGTTCAATTTTCCTTTGTGTAAGGAAGTTCCATGTGTCAATTTCAGCAAAACTGAAGGTCTTCTGTTGTTCAGTCATGTCTGAGTCTTTGTGACCCATTGGGGTTTTCTGGGGAAAGATATTGAAGTGGTTTGCCGTTTCCTTCTCCAGCTCATTTTACAGATGAAGAAACTGAGGCAAACAGGGTTAAGTGACTTGCTCAGAGTCACATAGCTAGTAAGTGTCTGAGGCTGGATTTGAATTCAGATCCTCCCTGACTCCAGGCCTGGCACTCTATCTGCTGTGCCACCTTTATTTGTTGTTGTCATTGAGTCATTTTTCAGTCACATCTGACTCTTTGTGACCCCATTTGGGGTTTTTCTCGGCAAGGGTGCTAGAGTGGTATGCCATTTCCTTTCCAGCTCATTTTACAGATGAGGAAACAGAGAAACAGGGTTAAGTGACTTGTCCAGAGTCACACAGATAGTAAGTGTCTGAGGCCAGATTTGACCTCAGGTCTTCCTGACTCCAGGCCCAGCACTCTATCCATTGTGCCACCTAGCTGCCCTAAAAAGACAGTCATTAAAATGTAAAAGAAAAGGCCTTCAGAAACAAAATGAACATTCCACACCTTAGAAAGGGTTTGAGGCTTGAATAACTCAATTGCATTTGAAGCTAGGACACTGACTTCTATGGGCAGCTAGGTGTACAGTGGTTACAGTGCCAGGCCTGAAGTCAGGAAGATTCATCTTCCTTAGTTCAAATCCGGCCTCAGACACTCACTAGCTATGTGACCCTAGGCAAGTCACTTAACCCTGTTTGCCTCAGTTTCCCCATCTATAAAATGAGATGGAGAAGGAAATGGCAAACCACTCTGGTATCTTTGCCAAGAAAATCCTAAATGGGCCGGCAAAGAGTCAGACACAACTTTAATGCCTGAATGACAATAAACTGACCTTTGCCATACATTGTCTCCAGTGTAAAGACAGATCATCATAAGCCAGGGAAGAATCCGTGGTTGAGAGAAGTGACTCTGAACTGGGAATTATTGTCAAACAGGAGAAGCTAGACCTCTCTCACCTTTTACCTATAGGGAACAAATCTGAGTGCTAAGACAGAGTCAAAGAGGCAAGGCTTCTGCTAATCCCAGGCTAAGGTTCATTGCTGTGTCTGAAAAGCACACCCACACTAGCACCCTGCTGAAAAGAGCACTATCACACTCTAGCTAAAGAGAGAACACAATCCTCAACATTTGTGCATTTAAATTTCATGACTTCAAGCATGCAAGTGATTTTATTAGTAACCTCGTTTTCACTTTGTTGTTGGCAGCCACACACATTCCCAGCTATAAGCAGTAGAGAAAAAAATTGAGAAGCATAATGCATGCAAGTTGGTTCAGGGGCTGGTACCCTAACAAGGTGGTTCATTGGTCTTGTTCACCCTACCATCATAAAGAGCTCCCCATAAATTCAATGCATATTCTCATTGTTTGTCTTTAAAACTCAAATTTGGGGGGCGGAGCCAAGATGGCGACTGGAAAGCAGTAACTGGCGTGAGCTCCCCACCAAGTCCCTCCAAAAACCTATAAAAAAATAGCTCTGAACCAATTCTAGAACTGCAGAACCCACAAAGTGGCAGAGGGAAGCAGGGCTCCAGCCCAGGACAGCCTGGATGGTCTCGGGGTAAGGTCTGTCCCACACGGAACTCCCAGCTCCCAGCTGAGGGGAGCGGAGCTGAGCCAAGCAGAGCCCAGTGTACCTGGCGCGGCGCGGCAGACCGCGGACCGACGAAATTACTGAGCCATGGCATGTACCAGACCTCACAACCCACAAACAGCAAAGACAACAGAGAAGGTTAGTGGGAAAAGCTGCGGAACCAGACATTTGCGGTTCGGCTACCACCCCTGGGGCAACGGAGGCGGGGCAGCTTTAGAAATTCAGCTGCAGTTGCTTCTGGCCCCAGGCCCACCCGGTGGGAGGAATTAAGTAGCTGATGGGAGCAGGAGTACAGAGCCTGCTGAAGGTTTAAGCCCATGCCGGGTAGGGGGTTCTTGGGGAAGGAGGAGTGCTGGTGAGGGAGCGCATCCGCCCAAGGGTGGAACATAGAACTCTTTAGTCACACCCCGTTGAAAAACTCAAGGGTTAAGTAAGTTGTCTGGGAACATGGCCAGACGGCGAAAACACACCCAGATTCAGTCTCAGACTCTGGAGTCCTTCTTTGGTGACAAAGAAGACCAAAACATACAGTCAGAAGAAGTTAATAAAGTCATAGAGCCTACAACAAAAACCTCCAGGAAAAACATGAACTGGTCTCAGGCCATGGAAGAACTCAAAAAGGTTTTAGAAAAGCAAGTTAGAGAAGTACAGGAAAAATTGGGAAGAGAAATGAGAAGGATGAGA
>CM053622.1:133807305-133831667 GCA_028646595.1 Phalanger gymnotis
TTAGGAAGAAGCAAAATATAGTTAGTCTTTCACAACATGAGTGTTGTGGAAAGGTTATAGATAATGATACTCATGTGGCCCATGTTGAATTGCTTGACTTCTTAGGGAGGGTGGGTGGGAAGGGAAGAGGGGAGAGGATTTGGAACTCAAAGTTTTAAAAAATAGATGTTCAAAAACAAAAACAAAAAAGTTTTTGCATGCAACTAGAAAATAAGATATACAGGCAATGGGGCATAGAAATTTATCTTGCCCTACAAGAAAGAAAGGGAAAAGGAGATGGGAGGGGAGTGAGGTGACAGAAGGGTGGGCTGACTGGGGAACAGGACAACCGGAATATATGCCATCTTGGAGTGGGGGGGAGGGTAGAAATGGGGAGAAAATTTGTAATTCAAACTCCTGTGAAAATCAATGCTGAAAATTAAATATATTAAATAATAAAAAAATTAAAAGAAAAACTAATTGATGTTAACTGGTTAGATAAACTGCCATGCTAATAATGATCAGTGGGTAACAGTGGGGTAATACATCAGAATGGGAGCTTGAGCCAATTGCATTAGAGAAAAACATTCTTGACCCTCTAGGCTATCCCACAAGCCTGAAGGGAAGATGTAGCCAGCCTAGTTCTGGAAGAATGAATGAAGAACACCCACAAGTCCTAGTCATTCTCTTAGTTCTACAGACCTGAAGTCATTGATTTTTCCTCCCCTGATATAGGCATTTCCGTGGTCTGTTCCTGCCCTCTGGAGTTGAACTTCAAAGTTTCAGAACCAGAAGCTACACCATGAACTTTGTGGACCCCCTGTGGGGCCAATTAACACATACAAAGTTTATCCAAGCATTCCCTAATGGGTACTTAACTAATCATAGAATCATCCAGCTGGAAGGACTAAAGATCATCTGACTGAGTTCCCTTACCTTCTGGAACTGACATGCATTTCATTAAATTCCAAGGAGAATTTGAGTGATTTTATTATATTTTTTAAAGAAACTTATGCACTGTACAATAAGTGTTGGATGAAGGAAGGAGTATAATATTGTAAATATTATAATAGCCAACTTTTATGTACCTTTATAAATCATTTGATATACATCACCTCATTTGGGCTTCACAATAACCTTGTGTGAGAGGTACTACAGGGATTATTATTGCCATTTCATAGATGAAGAAATTGAGGCCCAGGATTACTAATGGGTTTGTCCAAGATCACATAATTAATGAATGTCAGAACCTGGACTCAAAGCCAAATCTCCTGTCTTTAAATCCTGAATTTTTTCTACATTATTACAAGTGTCTCCCGCAAAAGTGGCTTAAGTTTATAGGTAAGCTCCTACCAGGAGGTCTTGGTGATTATTTACAGCTGTTCCTCTTTGTCTCAAAACTTCTCCTTCCTCCCCTCTACTTCTTAAAATCTCTGATTTTCTTGGAGACTCATTTCAAACACCACCTTTTATGGGAGGCCTTTCCTGATAACCCACCCCCAGCTTGGCCCCCACCCCTTTACCCCCATGCTAGAGCCTTTGCCTCAGAGACTGACTTCCATTTGGTCTGCATCTATCTTCTATGGACCTAATTACGTGTTTCTCCGTCAATGGACTGTAAGCTTCCCGAAGGCAAAGACTATTTTTATATCCTTTGTATCACCAAGTGCTTTGTACATAAGTGCTCAATAAAGGCTAACTTGATTGACTGGTGTAACTAGGGTGGTGACTAAAATATTCAAGTCCCATGGAAGTCAGTAATCAACATTAATTGAGGGTAAAGAAATATAAAAGTATATACATTACATGCTTAGGATGTGCTTTGCTAGTAAAGGTGATGGCTTGTGTAATTATTTCAGGGGCGTATCCTTTGCCTCCAGTTTGATGATAACTTCATTTCCTTAGCCTTTTCCTGCACCCAAACAATGTTTATGGGGCAATACAGGGATGTACTGGTAAATGTTTAACAATGAGACTCTTCAAAATAAAAAAAAAAGTATGCATATGGACTCTAAAATTTTGTTATTAACCCTTTCTTAAGTTAGACCAGGGTGGTGAACTTGTGGCCTTAAGGCCACATGTAACTTCAAGGTAGTATTCAGACAAAGGGCTTCACTTGAGGACCTAGAGGGCCACATGTGGCCTCCAGGCAGCAGTTTCCCCACTCCGGGACAAGCAACAAAACAATAAATCCAGCCCTGATTTGTAGTAATTGCAGATTTATGAATGCTCACACTGAGAATTTAACAAACTTTCCCTAGTTAGAGCTGCCTCCAGCATACTCTGGATTATACTGAAGGCCTGGTGACTCTAGGCTAAAAATAATAAATAATAATAATGAATGATATGGCATTTTAAGGTTTGCAAAGTGTTTACATCCATGATCTCATCTGAGCTTCAAAATGTCCCTGGAGAAAGGAGCAGAAGGTCTTACAAAGACATACTTTAGCTAGTCTACAAAACTGCCCAGAGAAAGCCTTTAACCTGAAAATATCTTGCTGTGTACTTGTGAGTTAACGGCTTTTATTTGCAAGGTTTTGTGGAAGAATTAAATATGCAAAGACAAATGATGTCTTAGGATCATAAAATCAGAACTGTAAGGGACCTTATTGTTTAGGCATATCAGACTCTTCGTGACCTCATAGACCATACTTGTCCGTGGGGGTTTTCTGGGCAAAGATATTGGAGTCGTTTGCTATTTACTTCTCCAGTGGATTAAGGCAAACAGAGGTTAAGTGACCTGTCCAGGATCACACAGGTAGTAGGTATCTGAGGCAAGGATTTGAACTCAGGTCTTCCAGACTCCAGGCCTAGTGCTATATCCACCGAGCCACCTAGCTACCTTCAGAAAAATAGCAGAAAGGAGGACTTGAGGCCTAAGGCAACATTACCCACAACTCAGGATTAAAACTTGGTGATAAAAAGCGGCAAAAAATAAAATAAAACAAATTAAAAATAAAATGAGTAAACAAAGGAAAAAAGAATGCAATCATAGATACCTATGAAGATCTGGGTTCATATTCAGAGGAAGATGATGAGGTAAAAAACAAAAAGCCATTCTTGTCCCAAAGAGGAATATCAAATGGTCACAAGTGCAGAAAGAACTCTTAGAAGAACTTAAAAAGGGATTTTAAAATCAAATAAGAAAGATCAAGAAAAAAATAGGGAAAGAAAGAAATACTTTCCAAGAAATTTATAAAAGAGAATTAACCAGCTAGAAAGAGAGACACAAAATCTTAAGGAAGAAAATGACTCCTTGAAAACTAGAATTGGGCAAGTGGGATTGAATGACGTTGTAAGACACCAAGAAATAATAAAGCTGCCTTTGTAGCAAACAGAAGTTGTGATTTGCCCAAGCTCACACAGCTAGCAAGTGTTTGAAGATGGATTTGAACTCAGGTCTTCCTGACTCCAAGCTTAGCATGCTAACCACTCAACCATCTAGCTGCCTCTGGAAGGCACCTTAGAGGCCATCTAATTGAACCGCTTCATTTTATAGATGGGGAAACTTAGGCCCAAAGAGGGGTGAAGTGATTTGTCCAAGGTCATGCAGGTAGGAAGGAAAGGAAGGAAATTATTAAGTGCCTACTATATGCCAAGCACTGTGCTAAATGCTTTACAAATCTTATCTCATATGATCCTCACAACAACCCTGGGAGGTAGATGCTGTTATTATCCCCATTTTACAGATGTGAAAACTGAGACAGATAAAAGTTAAGGATTTGCTCAGGGTCACACAACTACTAAGTATCAGAGTTCTAATTTTAACTCACGTCTTCCTGACTCCAGATCCACTCTATCACCTAGCTAGCTAGATAGTGAACAGTTGGGATTTGAACCCAGGGCTCCTAACTCCAAATCCCGGGTTTTTTTCAAAAGCCCCTCAGCAACTTCTATCTATTGCTCTTGCTTCTGTCCTTTGAGTCCGGATGGAATAAATTTCATCCCTTTTCAACATCCCTTCTAGTATTTGAGCTATCTTGTTCCCTCTAAATCTCCTTTTTTCCATTTTAAACTATCTCAGAACCATTTTTGATATGAAAATTTTGAGCTTTCTCACCATCCTGGTCATGCCCTTCTGGAGGGGCTCTAGATTATCAATTTTTCTCCTAAAATGTGTCACCTAGTCCTGAACATAGTTCTCTAGACATGATTAGATTGGCTGGAATGATAGAATGATTGTCTCCATCATTCTGGACATCATATCTCTCTTAATACAGCCTAAGAACAAATCTTAGCTGGTTTTACTGACCTGTTATGCTACTGGGTCACATGGAGCTCAAAGCCACTGAAATCCAAAGTTGTTTTTTTCTTCTTTACTGAAATCCTTATAAATCTACACCTCCCCAATTCTCTGCTTATGCACTTAAAACAACAATTACAACAACCACCTAAGTATAGGTCTTTATATTGAACTCTATTAATATTATTAAATTCGTCTTATTATTCTGGTCTGGCAAATAGTAGGAACTATGTGAATGTTAGCTGCTATTATTATTATTAATTACTATTATTATTGAGTTTTCTGGGACCCCGAAAGGATAAGTAGCATGCCCAGGGTCAATTAACCAGAGAGTTTCAGAGGCAGGATTTGAACTCAGGTTATCCTAACTCTGAGGCCAGATTTCTAGGCACTACACCAGGCTGCCTCTCCCTATATTACTTCCATATGTGTAACATGCTATTGTTATTTGCCATACTCTAGGAACACCTCTAAACTTAATTTCAGCCTTGAAAAAGAGCAAAAACTCTTCTCTTTAAGAAATATTTGTTCACTAACTACCTTCTCATAGAAGGAACAATGGGGGCACAGAGAATGCTCTCTAGATAAGTAATGGAAAGAATAGGAATAAAGGATAAAATTCGCAGGAATTTAACCAAAAGGATTATCTAACACCTCCCCCCAGAGGTCACACAGCCATTAATTCTGATGTGCTCACACATGGTTTGGTGACTATTTCCCTCTAATGGACTCACAGTTTGTTCTGGCAACCAGGCAACCAAGTAACATGTGATTACTTGTGGATTTAGAGTTGGAAAGGATTACTATTCAATTCCATTAAATAAATATCTATTAAGTACCTACTATGTTCAAGGCACCCAATTCAACCCTGAATTTATAGATGATGAGGACATTAATTTTGAGACATTAACTTACCCAGGAACACACAGAACTAGGACCAGAATCAGAATTTTAGAGCGGGAAGAAATTTTCAAAATTTAGATGAATTCTAAAGGACTCCCCATCCAACACTTTCATTTTTCAGAAGAAGAAATTGAGGCTGGAGATGAAGTGATTTGCCCAAAATCACATAGTAAATGTTAGCTCGGTTCTCCTGACTCACTCCGAGTCTGTCCCTATTTCATTGTCAACCTGTTGCCCAAATTGTCCCTTGACACGCTCTGAAGAAAATAAAGATCCTAATTTATACCAAATGTCTGATTGGTGTAACCTTGACCAAATCATTTCACTTCCAGGCCCCTCAGTTTTCTCATCTGCGATTTTGTCAAACTCAAATAGAAATGCATGCCGGCCAGCCACACGTTGACTTAGAAAACCACAAATTAGTATTGTTATATTGGATTCTTATTTATTTTGTTAAAATGTCCCTTTGCAAATATGTTTAACTTAATAAGGAGTTTTGCAGGCCCATTGCTAAGAGCTGGATATCTCTGGACTAACAGATATATGCGGTTCCTTTTAGCTGACATTCTTCTATCTGGATCATAATGCTTTAAGATCTAGAGCTAGGTCTAGAAAAGCCCTTACAGGCGATCTAGCCCAGCACTCCTATTTTACAGATAAGGAAATTGAGACCAGAGAGGGGAAAATTACTTTCCTAAAATCAAATGGGTAAAAAGTGAGGTCTCTCCATAAGTGTAAACAACAACGAATCCCCTGAAGTGGTCATATTATTCAAATTCATACTGCATGTTTTCATTGGAATGGAACCAATTACCATATTTTATATAATTACAATTTCAAATGGTGTAAATTCAAATACATGTGACCACTTCAGGGGATTCATTATTTGTACTAATCCACACTGAGTGTCAACAAGATCAACAGTAAAGACCCTGTCCCATTAATTAGCTCATCGTAATGCTAGGGGGACTACAATAGTTCCTAGGGTCTTTATGGTTCTCTCCTTTGTAGCTTTAGGGAATTTATTTTGAAGGAAAAGTAATGAGTATAATCACAGTTGTTCTGAGCTCCCAGTTAGGAAAATTCCTAATATTTAGTCAGTGGTTTGGTTCCCTGCCTTAATTAACATTTATATCTACATCTAGTTAACCCCTGATTTCTTTGTGTTGAGGGAAACATTTGATTAATAGTGCCTGTGGATAGAGAGGAACCAGTAGGAGAATTTGGAGAAAGAGAACACCTTTTTCTAGGAACTTCTCTTCGTTCTTAGGTAGATGGGATTGGTGTCATGTTCCCGAATCTTCTCTCTGAGATGCCGGTAGGACCACTGACCTTCCTCAATGATCCTTCTCTGCCCCAGATCAGTTTTACTTTTACCTAGTTTCACTCGTTGCCCTGGGGTTTTGACCAGCAACCCTGAGGGTCTTCCCCTCTCAGTTTGATTTTTTTAATTAAAGGGGCCATCCCTTGACTCACTTCCTAAAGAGGCTCATTCACTGAATAAGCGTTACCTCACTCAAAGTGAGAACCTGAAAAGGCCTTAGCCTAAAAGGGCCAGGTCTCCCATTGCCTCTTGGGCCACCTCCAGTCCTCCTGATCAATATCTGGCCACTGTGGCCACTGTGGGAAGTCTTCACATGTTTTGGGGTAGATATCTCCCTAACTCACCAAAGACTCTGAGGCCTGTCTCAACCTGGTTTAGCCCATCTGCCAAGACAGTTTTACTGGGCTAAGGCTGCTGCACGTGCTACAGCTTTTTGGAGACACAGGTGAGAGCTGGGTGAGAGATGGACACCAAAAGAGGATGAACAGCCCTGAAAAGGGCTCAGCATGACCTCATGCCAGAGGTGCTAGTCTTCCCTGAATACCCCATACACCCTTGACATGTACCCCTTTGTTGTCCCACCCCCTCCCAGCACTTTAAAAAAAAAAAAATTAGCTCCTTTTGTGTGTTGTCTTCCCCTGTTCGATAGTAAGCTCCTTAAGGTCATGGACTGTCTTTCTCTTATTTGTATCCCTTGTGTTTAGCACAGTGCCTGGCACATAGAAGGTACTTAATTATGTTTATTGAATTGACTTGAAAAATAGTCAATGGAGCAGCCTCCTCCCCAATCCCCTTCCTTCACAGGTGGCGAGTGAAAGATATGGGACACAAACCCAGATCTGACTCATTTTAACTGTCTTTAAGGATCTGAAGAGTTTTCATGTGGAAAAGTAAGATGAACTTTATTCTACTAAGCCCCAGAAGGCAGAATTAGGAACAATGGATAAGATTAGGAGGGATGCCTGTAGACTCCATATAAGGAAAATAACAATTTGAACTTTCCTAAAATGGAATTGGCTACCTATGGCAGTAGTAGCCTCTCCCTCATTATAAGGATGACTACAGGAAAATACTGAATGACCACTTGCAGCATATGTTGTATAAGAGATTCATTTTCTGATAGGGTTGGACTAGATGGCCTTTGAAGGCCTTTCCAACCCTGACATTCTGGGGTTCTATGATTTTACAATGACGTTATTGAAGAATCTATCATCATCCAGTCCAGCTCTTGAAACACACAAGAAGTACAATTTCAGAAGATTGGTTCATAGATTGTAATGACCTCAAGGCAGCAGTCAGGCCTGTGGAGTGGATTATAAAACAAACAAATGAAAACAAAACCTAAAAATTAAGGTACAAATCAGAGAATAAGGTGAAGACTCAGTTCATTCAGTCAATCAAACCATCATTTGTTAACCAACTTTAGTTTGCCAGGCATTATACTTTGCATTGGGAATAAAATAGTTCTTACCCTCAAAAAGTTCCCATACTAATGGCGGAGACAACACTTAAAAAAACAAACGACTTTGTGCGTAGATTATTCAGAGTGGGTGAAAGACAATGTCAGAGAAGGAAGCACTAGCCATGGAGGGGCATCAGGAAATGCCTCCTACAGAAGATGGGATTTGAGTTGAGTCTTGAAGAAAGCCAAAGAAACTTAAGACACATGGGTGAAGGATCAGAGCATTTCAGACAGGAGGGATAGCCAGAGACCAGAGAGGGACTGACTGTGTGTGTGTGTGTGTGTGTGTGTGTGTGTGTGTGTGTGTGTGTGTGTGTGTGTGTGTAAGACTAGAAAGGTAGGAAGAAGCCAGGTTGTAAAGGGTTTAAGTGTCAAACATTTCACTGAAGGCCAACTATAAATAAGTGTCAATGGATCTTGTTAGAGCCATAAAAGGGTTAAAATAGCCATTTCTCAGTCCTGAAAGTAACCCAAAGGCTCCCTTTCCAGTGCTTTGTACTTCAGTTAATAATTAACAAGCCTATTTTTTCCCAGAAGGCGCCAGTTTATTTTGTCCCACATTAAGTAAAGAGCAGGAATAGTAAACATTGATCTAGGTCTTGAGTATGACCTAGGGGACAGTCAGATCTCTGGGATATGTAGGCAGTACCTTAGGCACAGAATCTTCTCTATTTTACGAAGTGCTGGACCTCCAAGTCCAGATTCTTTTTCTGTCACTGATTTATATTCATCTTCCTAAAGCATAGATCTGACCATATTATCCCCATCTATTCAGTAAATGGGGCAGCTAGGTGGAACAGTGGATAGAATGCTGGGCCGGAAGTCTAGAAGACTCATCTTCCTGAGTTCAAATCTGCCCTGAGATGCTTACTAGCTGTGTGACCCTGGGAAAATCACTTAACCCTGTTTTCCTCAATTTCCTCATTTGTAAAATGAGCTGGAGGAGGAAATGGTAAATCGCAACAATATCTTTGCCAAGAAACCCCCAAATGAGGTCACGAAGAGTCAGATATGATTGAAAATGACCCAACAACGACAATCACACCTTGGTCAAACTGTTCTCTGTGTCACTGTACCCTCCCTTGGGTATGACTGTTTTTGTCCCAGGTAAAAATATACACATGAATATATACATACATACACATGTGTGCGTTATGTAAAAAAGATGTGTGTGTGTGTTTGTGTAGTTACAGCTCTACTTAGCGGATAACCTTTTGATTACCTCTTCTACTTAGGATGACAGACACATTACCTCTATGCTTGCTGGAGATTATCCTCCCAGGGTATAGAACACAGTCAATGTCACACCATGATTAATGCATTCAAGGAATACTTCAGTGAAGAAACACTAACATGATCCTTAATTTTGTTTGAAGGATGTACCTTCAAGTTTGAGAGGTAGTTGAAAGAAAGATCACTGAGCTGGAAAGTAGGCATCCTGACACTACCCCTACATAGCTGTTTGACTTTAGAAGCAAGTCACTTCCTCTCTAAGACTGTTTCTTCATCTGTAAAATGGGAAGAGCATTGAACCAAATGTACTCTGGGGTCCCTTTCTACATCTAAATTTCTTTCATGTATTTTTAAAAATTCAAGAACCTATCACTTAGCATCAATTCCAGAACTCTTTATTTTCAACCTGAGTTTGAGGAAGTAACTTTTATTAAATTGGAAATAGAAATATTTTCATGTGTTTTTTTTCTTTCGTTTTTTCATTGATACTTGTGACAAATTTAAGGACTAGAAACCTAGGTATTTGATTACATTCTAACCCAATGGAGCATTTGGGTAGTTACAAGTGAGGTGTGCATAAACTCTTCTCTGGTAGTCAGTTCCCTTTTTTCCCCCCTATTGCATAAAAGCCGGGCCAAATAATGAAATACTCCCTTTTCCTTTATTACCCTATGTGTTCTCTTCACATTTGGAGACTTTGCATGTGCTGTTTGGATCCCATTGGTAGTGAAAAGCATTTCCCTTTCCCTTCTATATACTTTAAAGATTTATTAACCCCTGATACAGTCAATATACTCTTTCTGACATCTCAGTCTTCAGATTCCATATGTATCAGGCCGATTGACAGCTCCTCTGGAGGGGTTGCCAAACATGTGGGATTCTAATTCAAGAAGAATCAAACTGGAATCTCAGCAAGTGACTTTCCCACATCACTGACCTCTTCCAGTCATAAATCCTCTGTTGTTTAACTACAAGCTCAATATACATCAACAGTATGAGATGGAAGCCAAGAAATCTAAAGGAATCTTGGACTGTGTTAAGAGAGTTATGGCATTTAGAACTACAGAGATAGTCTTGTCTTCTGCCCTGGTCACACATTGGGATATTGTTTTCAGTTCTGGGAGATATAATTTAGGGAGGATGTTAAGTTAGAGGGTGTCCACCCACAGGAGGGAAATCAAGATAGCATCAGGCCTCAGGTTCATGGCAAAGGAGGAACAATGAAAGGATCTGAGTATGTTTAGCCTAAAGAAGAGGTGCTTTAAGTGGGTGTGATAATTGTCTTCCAGTATTTGAAGGACTGGCATGTGGGAAATGGGTTAGACTGTTTGGCCCTAGAAGTTTGAATGAAGATAATGGCTAGAAGATGCAAAAACAAACAAACACAAAACAAATTTAGACTTGATAGAAGGAAAATCTCGGTCACATTTCGAGCCTTCTGAAAGTAGAATGGGCTAGCCCAGTAGGCGTTATGTTCTCTCATATTGGACATCTTTAAAAAGGGGCTGGATATACTTATCAGATATATATAGAGGGAAATGGTGTTCATTTGTGGGTTGGACCCCAAGGTCACTTCCAACCTTGAGATTCTGTGAACATGCGATTATTTTGGAAGGAAGATAGTGTAGATTGTTGTTCTTCACCCAGCCCCTTTCTGGTCAAATTTTGATGAAGAGGCACAAATATGTTGCATGAATCATCAGTGCAGATGGTCCCTACTTGGTTTGTGAGTCAATTCTTTGACACTTAGAACATGCTTCATCATAGAAGCAAGATTATATGTCATGGTTGTGTTCCTGGGCTCCTTAACCCGTGATTCAATTGAATTATTTGTGCCAGCATAGGTCCTAAGTCCTAAGCTCAGGGGGAAATATGTGACAGGTTGAAGAAAGAGAATTTCCCTCTGTTTTCTTGGCACAGAAATAGTCTGATGCAAACTTTTCCTAGTCTAACAGACAGCTTAATATAGCTAGAGGACAAGGCAAGAAACCTGGCTTTTGCTATTAAATAGTGAAAAGTCATTTTACTGCTCTGAACCTACATAAAAAGAAGGTTTTGGATTAGACAATGGAAATAATCTTCTAGCTCTACCATGTTTTGTTAATAACCTCATTTTCTCTGGCCTCTCACTTCTTTTTCTGTGCTCCCTTTCATATCTCCTAATACCTTTCTCTTCAATCTCCCTGGAGTCCAGTGTTGTTATTTGCACACCTATCTCCTACTACCCTCAAGACTGCTCTACTTCCAAAGAGTCACCATGTCCCACTTCGCCAATGTCCCCTAGTCTCCTTTGATCAAAGCACTCCTCTTGGTACAGTTAATTTTATCTGGGTTTTTAAAAGCAACACAATGTAATTGAATGAATTCATACAAATGTGCGATTAACTAATAAACCCTAACTCTATGGTGCAAATCTGCCCAAGCCACTCTTCTGCTCAAGAAGTTTCAAAGGTTTCCTTTTGCTTTGGGAATAAAATATCAACTCTTTAGCTTGGCATTTAAGGTCCTGACAAATCTGGCTCCAATCTACCTTTAGAAAATGATTTCACATTACTCCCCCATGTTCCAGCCAAATTGGCCTACTTCTTGTTCCCCAAATGTGGCACCCCGTTTCCTCCCTTTGTATCTTGGTGTAGAGTGTCTTCCATATTGACTATGTATTCCATCCTAGTCTCCGCTTCAGAATCCTTGACTTCCTTCAAGGCTCATCCTCTGCGGGAAGCTTTCCTTGTTGGTAAATTCTCCCTTCTTGACTTTACCTTGTAAATCTCAACTGGAATAGAATCAACACCAAGTGTTTTGCCACACCTCATTGTTGTATACCTGTGAAACCTGGACAATATACCAGTGCTATGCCGTGAAACTGAATCACTTCCATTTGAATTGTCTTAGGAAGATTCTGAAGATCACCTGGCAGGATAAGGTACCAGACACTGAGTTCCTTTCTCAGACTAAACTGCCAAGGAGTTCAAACTCTGGTTCAGAAAGCACAACTCCAATGCGCTGGCCATGCTGTTCTAATACCAAATGTACACTTGACAAAAAGACTTTTTTATGGAGAACTTACACAGGGCAGGGATTCACACGGTAGTCAGGAGAATAGATACAGGGACACTCTCAATGTCTTTCTTAAGAACTTTGGAATTGATTGTGTGACATGGGAGACACTGGCACAAGACTACTCAGCATTGTGTGCCCACATAAAAGAAGGTGCTGTGCTCTATGAGCAAAGCAGCATTGAAGTAGTTCAAAAGAAATGCAAGATGTACAAACTTAGAGAATCCACTCCATATGTTCACACGGATTATTTGTGCCTGGCCTGTGGTAGAGCATTCTGAGCTCATATTGGTCTGATCAGACACAGTCGGACATATTGTAACTTGACTCTGGCATAGTGATGTCATTTTGGTCCTTTTCAAGAGACAACAACCAACCAATGTTGATATTATATAATACTGTATATATATACATATATATGTGTATGTGTGTGTGTTTTATCCTTTCTGAGTTTCTGAACTTTTTCTGTGTCTACAGCTTCTACAAAACTCCTCCAAAATTCCCATTTTAATTTCCTATGCCAACCCACAATATAGCAAACCTACAATGTGGAAGGTATAACTGTAGTCTCAGATCCTTGGGTTTGTGCCAGAATTATAGCCTTTTAGGTTAGAGCAGCTAACCTGTGGGACAGTTTGGTGACGCAGTAAATAGAGTGCCAGGTTTGGAGTCAAAAAGATTAGAGTTCTAATCTGATTTCAGACATTTACCACCTGTATAACCCTGGGTAAATCATCCCCCCCAGTCTGCCTCAGTTTCCTCTTTTGCGAAACAGAGATAATGATTGCACCTCCTTCCCATGGTTGTTATGAGGATCAAATGACAATATTTGCACAGTGCCTGGCACGTAGTAGTAAGTGCTACATAAATGTTAACTGTAACAATAATTATTATTATTATTAGAGGTGAGCTGGGCCTGCTTCCTGGCCTAGGCTAGACCAGAGTGGCTTGCCTTTGGAGAATCCTGGTCTAGGCCCTTTAAACTCCTGCACTAAAGCAGCTATTTATGCGGATTGATTTGTGAGGCAGCCCGTTCCCATGTTTTCCCTTGCAGGCCTGCTCCCATCCCAGTTACTAGAACGGAAATTTTTATTTTCATAGTCACTAGTGGATTATACAGCAAAAGCAGAGATGTTGTCTCCAGAAGGCCACAATTAAAACAGCCCCAGTTACTAGGTGCAATCCTTTCCTGTTAGCACATTAATACAAAGAAGCTAATTGTATCCTGGGCTGAAGAGTCATTTACTTCCCAGAATTCTCTTTCCTGTTGGCTTACAGTAGACATTTAATAAATGTTCACTAGATAGGAACAGTTTTTTTATTTGCTGGTTTTGGGGTTCCCCCCCCACACACACACATAATAGCATTTTATTTTTTCCAATTACATTTAAAGACAGTTTTCAACATTCACTTTTACAAGATTTTGAATCCCAAATTTTTTCTCCCTCTCTCCTTTCTCTTTCCCCTCCCCAAGACAGCAAGCAATCTGATATAGGCTATACATGTACGATCATATTAAACATATTTCCGCATTAGTCAGGTTGTGAAAGAAGAATCAAAACAAAAAGAGAAAAACCACAAGAAAGAAAAAAGCCTGAGAAAATGCATCGATCTGCATTTGGACCCCATAGTTCTTTCACTGCTTGTGGACAGCATTTTCCATTATGAGGCCTTTGGAATTGTCTTAGATCACTTCATTGCTGAGAAGAGCTAAGTCGGTCAAAGTTGGTCACCACATTGTGTTGCTGTTACTGTGTACAATGTTCTCCTGGTTCTGCTGACTTCACTTAAGCATCAGTTCACGTAAGTCTTTCCAGGTTTTTCTGAGATCCACCTGCTTACCATTTCTTATGGAACAATATTATTCCATTACATTCATATACCACAACTTGCTCAGCCATTCCCTGACTGATGGGCATCACCTCAACTTCCATTCTTTGGCCCAACAAAAAGAGCTGCTATAAATATTTTTGTACACGCTGTAGACGCAGAGTTTTAAAGCAGAAAGAGAATTCGAAGACCATCTAATCCAAACTCATTTTTCAGATGAGAAAATGGAGACCTGGAAAGAGTAGTGATTTGTTCAGGGTCAAAGGTGAGCAAGCTCTTGGGGAAAACCATTCTAAAAAACTTTTCTTTATAAATAAACAACAAAGACATCCTTCTGATAAATCTTGGCCTCAGTCGTGTAGTTGATTTGTACCTGGTCTGGTTAAGGAAGACATTTTTCCAGGCTTAGGGGTGGAGGCTCAAATCTAAAGAAGCAGAGCCTGCCTCCACCCCTAATAAACTCCCTTGATTCCTTTCTGCCACACGCCCCTTTGGTACCCTGGTTCAACATGATTTTGCAGTCTCCAAGGTTAATTGTAGTCCTGGCTGATGCTTTATCTGTGCATGGACTAATGCAGCTGGGGAAGTTTTGAGCATCCCCACTATTTTAAACTGCTTTGCATTTGCCTACCCTTGGTGCAAAGGGCATCATTTTACGTTATTCTCTCCCAGCCCCACCCCACCCCCCAAAAAAGAAAGGTTATGATATGGAGGTTCCAGGGGGAAAAAAATTAATATTACTCTGAACTCACTTCTAGTTGCTTTAATAATGAAAACCATCATGCTGACTTTCTGAAAACCCAGACTCTTGGAAAGAAATGTCCTTCTTCAGCAACTCAATCTCAGGGTGGAGGGATTTATTAGTTCCAAAAGAAAACAGAGCTAAGCTACTGAGCAATGCTATTTCAACCGCTTAGCCTTGACTAGCTGAAGCCTTCTTTTTCTTCTCATTCTTCTTTTTTAAAAAAGCCACAGCTGAAACATTCTGACTGGCTTCTTGGATGTCATCTGAAAAGTGTTTGGAGGGGGAAAGGGGGAGAGAGAACATTTTTCAAGGCATATTTCCATTAGGAATTGGAGTTTGATGATCTGTGCGTTTTCCCACACAAATGTGCTGGGCCAGTTGTATTAGCCAGGCATTTCCTGTGAGCCTCGGTATTTTTTGTTATTCTTCCTTCTCTCCCCACCCCCACTCTCCCTACTTCTTTTCAGGGAATTAGCCCAGATTTGTAGCAAGCAGTTTTAGCCACATCCTCTCAGCTCTTAGTCACGCTGCCCTCATATGGAAATCCTTATCACGATGCCACCTCCTGGGCTTCAGTGTTCTCCAGGATGTGGAGAGGATTGTGGTACTTTTCAGCTAGATAATCCTAAACATAAAACAGCAGGCAATTGCAATAGGCCTACATGGAACTGGGGAGGGAGTGGGGGCAGGAGAGAGGGGGAACCACAAAGGCTTTGGAGCTGCCCTGAACAGGTTTGACAAGTTTCAACACAAGCTTGCCCTCAGTAGCTACTAAACAATACGATGAAGCTCAAATAGTCTTTAAAGAATCACTGATCACCCTGAGGTGGCGTTGGGAGGGGTGATGAGAGATTTCTTCCATCATGAAGGATTTCCAACATTCTCCCGTTTTTAACATTCTCTCTTACCATGGAAATATTAGACAGATAGCACCACTCAATTATCAATCTAGTATGGTTTAAATAAATGAATACTGAGAATACGGAAGAATTTTACCTGCCTCCAGAAGTTAAAATAGCATATATGTAGAACGTACATTTTCTTTTCCTGCTGATTTCACTTTTTCTGTCAATCAATCAAGTAAGCAACGTATGCAAGGGACTGTGCTGTGTGCTAGAGGTATGAAGGAAAAGGCAAAACTATCCTTGCCGTCAGGAAGCTTACGGTTTAGCAGAAGTAGACAACATGTACATATATGTAGGTGGGGACAAAATAGATTCAAGTTAATTGTAGGGGGGGAAGGAATGATAGCAAGTGAGATCAGGAAAGGCATCAAGCAGCAAGCGACGCTTGAGCTGAAGCTTGAAGGAAATTAAGGAGACTGAGGAGTAGATACGTATTTCCTTCCTCTGACATTTAATACCTATGTGACCTTGGGCAACTCATTTGATATCTTTGGGCTTCTTTTTTCTCCTCTGTATAATGAGGGGGCTCATAGATCCAGAGCTAGAGAGCACCCTAGAGGCCCATTGGTACAATCCCCTCATTTTACAGAGAAGAAATGTTGTCTCCCCTAGCAGAACGGAAGCTCCTTGGGAACAAGTACTGTCTTACTTTCCTATTTGTATCTCCAAACCTCTAAAAATTTTTTAAATTTATTTTATTTTTAATTTATTTTTAATTTCCATAACAAGGTAGAAAAAAAAGATGACTGTACATGAAACTGCAAACCTATTATGGACAACTTGCTATTCCTTTTAAGTATGTAATAAAGTTATCATGTTAATTTCTTTTTACCCTTTTTTTCTTCCTTCCCCCCCCTACAGATGGCTGCTATTAGACACAAGTATGTGTGTGTGTGTAAAGTCATTCTATACATACTTCTATTTATCAGTTCTCTCTCTGGATGCAGACTGCATCTTCCTTCATATGGTGCTTTACATATAGTAAGTACTTAGTAAATACCTTATTCATTCATAAGGAAACCGAAGCCAGAGGAAGTTAAATGACCTGTCCAAAGTCATAGAGGTATTAATTATCAGAAGTGGGGTTTGAACCCAAGTCTCCTGTCTTCAGAACTAGGGTTCTTTCCACCATGCCATAGTCCTTGCCAAATTATTGGACTCCATGAACTTTTCTCTCACATCCAACCACTTATTAAGTCTTATTAATCACAGCTCTGTACTTGCCTCTTTATTCCCACTGCTACCGACCTAGAGGGCAGTGAGGTGGCACAGAGGATAGAGTGCCAGGCCTAGAGTCAGGAAGCACTGGACAAGGAAGTAGCAAACCACTCCAGTATCTTTGCCAAGAAAACCCTAAATGGGGTCACAAAAGAGTTGGACACAACTGAAATGACTGAACAACAAGTAGCTATTATCTTTTCAGAAACAGATATGATCCCATAGCAAGTGTCCGCTTTTAATCTGCATTTGAATAACTTGGAACCTGGACATGACCGAAAAACAACTGGACAACAATGACACCAACCCAGTACAGAAAGTCCTTACCTCTGCTCAATTTTCCTTCTCATCCATCCTTCACACTATTTCCAAATAATCTTTCTTACGTGTAGATCTGGAAAAAACTCAGACTCCTGTATGTGGCATTCAAGGCTCTCCACAAAACAGTACCACCACAATGTTCTAATATTATTGTTTCTATCAATTCTATACTGGATGACTCTGCTCATAGAACATGGATGACAATCTCCGTCTTGCTTTTGACACAAAGCAGCTAGGAGGACCTGGGGCCAGGAAGACTTGGGTTCAAATCCAGTCTTAGACATTTATTAGCTGTGTGACCCTGGGCAAGTTACTACCTGCCTCAGTTCCTTCAACTGTAAAATGGGGATAATAACAGCACCTACTTTGCATGGTTATTGTGAGGATCAAATGAGATAATATGTCATACACAGTGCCCAGAACATAGTAGGTGCTATATAGACGCTTATTTACTTTCTTCTTTCTCTGCGTCTAGGTTTTTATCTAGATTTTATCAATCAATTAATAATAAATAATCATGTATTAAGCACTTATGTGCAAGGGGACACAAAAGGAGGCAAAAATAGTCCCTGCTTTCAAAGATCTTGGCAGTTACATCCTCTATCTCTTTGCTTCAAATGGGATAATACACCTAAAGCACTCTGTAAACCTTGAACTGCTGTATAAATGTCAGCTTCTATTATCATCAATATCATCATCTACTTTATCCTTGAGAGAGACTGTGTGACATAGTAGAATGCTGGCCTTAAAGTCAAGGAGACCTGGA
This sequence comes from Phalanger gymnotis, assembly GCA_028646595.1. Lineage (NCBI taxonomy): Eukaryota > Metazoa > Chordata > Mammalia > Diprotodontia > Phalangeridae > Phalanger > Phalanger gymnotis. The sequence goes on from CM053622.1 coordinate 133,825,292, forward strand.
TTTAAAGACTGCCTCAGACTCTGAAGACCTGTGCAACCCAGAGTGAGTCCCTTAACTCTTCTGACCCTCAGTTTTCTTATCTGAGAAATGGGGAGGGTTGTAATAAGGGCCAAAAGAAATAATATTTGTTGTGTGCTCGGTAAGACTTAAGGCACAATATAAATGTTAGCTTTTATTATTATGTAGTTCACATTGAAACAATCCTGGAAGAAGTCAGGATTTCTACCACTGTTCTTTCTTTCATATTTAATGTGCAACAAAGTATTGCCTAGGTGGGTAGAACAACCGATTTTCTGTCATTGAATCAGAGGAACGGGATACAAGCTCACCAATGAATACATCATCATAACTGTTATCACTATTATTACCACTCCTGTTCTCAGTATCATTATTATTCTATTAGGAGGATAGTAGTGGTACAATGATTAGAGTACTGGAGTTGGAGTCTAAAAGACCTGGTTTCAAATCCAACCTCAGATACATCCTAGCTATGTGGTCCTGGGCAAGTCACTTAACTGTTTGCAGCCTCAATTTCCTCATCTGCAAAATGGGGGCAATAATAGCACCTACCTCCAAGGGTCATTGTGAGAATCAAATGAAATAATATGTGTAAAATACTTTAGTAATCTTAAAGCATTACACAAATGCTATCATTATTATTATTATTATTCACCTGTAGCATTTCTTACCATTTTAAAAAATTCAACTCCAATTCTACCTCCTCCACAAAGTCTTCCTTTATCACTCTGGTTGCTTCCCCCTTGTACCTTCCACAGCATTTAGTTTTAGAAATCTCTAATTAAGCCTCCTCTAACTCTGTTTATTATATCCAACTGTGTTGTTGACTTAATATCCCTACTAAACTATAAGGTCCATGAGGACAGGGACCATGTCTTATCTTGGTATTTATCCCAGCAGGGTTGTCTGTTTTCCATATTCAGAAAAAAAAATGAGGGCAAAGAAAGTCAAGCAGTTTACCTACATTTACCACTCTTCCATAGTGCCATTCTCTAGCTCATTAGATGATGAGCTCCTCGAGGACAGGGACTGTCTTTTGTCTCTTTTTGCATCCCCAGTACCTAGCATTGTGCCTGGCATATAGTAGGCACTTAATTATGATTGATTGATTGACTGGCTCAGATACCTTCAAAGGTCTCCCATTGTTTCTATGATCAAATGTCAATTTTGGATGTCAGACCCTGACCTGCCTTTCCAATTCATCTAGATCTAGTCCTGCGATGCTATGATAATGACTTTCTTCCCTACCTGTCCTCCCCCATCCTCCATTCCAACCAAACTGACCTGTTTACTGTCTCCTGAATATATGTGTGAGACATACAATATAGCTTACAGTATCACTTCTTCAGAGTTCCACGGTGTTAGGATGGACACTCCTTCCCCACAGTACTGTCCACTCTGATTCGGTAGATGTTCTCTCAGAGTTTCTCTGACCAAAAAATTCATCCCATGGCCAATCTAGCCTCTTCAAAGTTAATTAGGCTTGTCCTCTGCCCCTCGATGTGCTGCCATGGTTGTTATTTGTCCTTCATTCTCTAAGAGAACCATGACATAAGGGAGGTGATGCCATGACATGTAGGTGAAATGGATTTAAGTGAGAGAAGGCTATGCAAAGTCACCAGCCTCACTTTCTCCTCCAGAGCTGTCTGGGTCCAGTGACAAAATGTAGCAGCCCTTTATTGAACCCATATGCAAAGTACTTCCGGTTTGATTATTGTTTTTGTTCATTCATTTCATTCATGACCCCATTTGGGATTTTCCTCGGCAAAAATACTGGAGTGGTTTGCCATTTCCTTCTCATTTTACAGGTGAGGAAACTGAGGCAAACAGAGTTAAATTGACTTACCCAGGGTCAGATGGCTAGTAAGATTCTGAGGCCAGATTTGAACTCAGGTCTTCCTAGGTCTTAGCAAAGCCTTCACTCTAATGGTGTAGCTTCTGAGAACCTGGGCCTCATTCTAAGATCAGGTAATAAAGATATCATATTATCAATCTGTGTAATAATGAGATAACTTTTTTTTCAACCTAGATCTGTAATTTCATCAGTGTAGGAAAATTCTCGGTAAGAAAACTCTCCCTACCAATACAGATCTCAATTATCCCACAACTTAGCTGCCTGAACCCTTGAGAGGTTAAATGACTTCTCTAGTGTCTCACGGCTAATATATGTCAGAGGTGAGACTCAAACTCAGGTCATCTTGATTTCAGCACCGCTCAATATCCACTAGGCTAGACTACCCTTTTTTTTTTCCTTTCTGAATCAAAATAACTGTTTATCTTAAAATTCTGAGAAGACAAGTCAGCAACAAACTGTTCCACAGGGAAGGCAGTACCTTACACTCATAATGATGATTACAATAATAATAAATTCATATTTCCACCAAGTTTACAAAATGCCATCCTCATAATAACCCTGGGAAGAAGAAACTGAAAGTATTATTCTTTTCATTTCATGGATGAAAAAATATGTTTGATGAAATTAAGCTACATACCTTAGATCACACAGATGGTTAGTGGCTTAGTTAGGAGGACTTGAATCTCAAGTCCCTGATTCCTAAGCTGTTGGTCTTTTCTTTTTTGAAAAAAATATATTTTATGGGTGGAGCCAAGATGGCCACTTGAAAACAGCATCTTACTGGAGCTCTCTCACAAGTTCTGTCAGATACCTCTAAAAAAGTGAATCTGAGCAGATCTGAGAGAGCTAGAAGCCACAAGTAGACTGAGTGGGGCAAATTTCCAAGCAAGAAGAGTCCACAAGGTCAACAGGACAGATCTGTAGACTGGGAGAGTGCCCGGCTTGCAAAGCTGCATCAGACAACAGCAAAGTGGAAGCAGTTGTAGAAACCAGCAAGCGATTTAGTCCAGGAGGAAGCTGGGTGCACGAAACCAGCAGAGATCCCCAGGCCTCCCAGCACAGGACCGGAGTCTATCAAAGTGACAGGAAGCAGCAGCACAGTGTCTGTGGTGGCAAGACATCTACTTCCAAGGCTTTCAGTCCAAAGGTTCGAAACTCGCCTTCTTGAACTTCTGGGAGCCATAATGGCCAAGTAAATGATTCTCATCCCTCCCTCCCTCTCAGACCCAGAGAATACCTTAGGAAAAACCCTGGAGTCAAGGAGCCAGAAGTGGGGCTTCAGTAGCCAAACATCGGGAATTCCTGAGTCCCAGAAGGGTGGAGTCAGCAAGGGTCAACACCAGGAACCCAGATATACCTTTGCACAGCCAAGGGAAGTGGCAGACACCAGCACAGACCATGGCTGAGACCACCTGTGCTGGAGAGCAGACCCAGGGGAAGAGGAGACTTCTGGAAACTGGATAACCCCTCTCTCATACCTCAGGAAACCAGAGGCTATAACACACAAAGTCAGCATCTAGGCTCACAATTCCCAGAACAAGAAACCTAGGACAGAGCTCCATTAGCCCCAAAAGCAGAAATCCACTTTAAAGCCAGGAAAAAGCTAACCAACATGAAGAAGAACATGAGGAAACCGAGAACCATTGATTCTTTTTATGGAGACAGGGAAGATCAAAATACTAATTCAGAAGAGGACAGCATTGATATTATACCCACATCTGATACCTCAAAAGGGAATGTGAACTGGTCTCAAGCCCAAAAAGCCTTCCTGGAAGAGCTAAAGGAGGATTTTAAAAACCAAATTAGGGAGGTAAAAGAAAAAATGGAAAAAAAAATCTCTGATGAGAACGAATTTTTAAAAAGTAAAATTGGTGAAACGGCTAAAGAGATTTAGAATCCAATTGGAGAAAATGACACCCTGAAAGGTAAAATCAACCAACTGGAAAAGGAAACTCAAAAGCAAAATGGAGACAGCAATTCACTAAAAATTAGAATTGAGCAAGTGGAAGCTGATGACTCTATGAGCCAGCAAGAAGTAGTCAAACAAAATGTAAAGAATGAAAAATAGAAGAAAACGTGAAATATCTGATTGGAAAAACAACTGATCTGGAAAATAGATCCAGGAGAGACAATTTAAGAATTGTCGGTCTACCGGAAAGCCACAATGGAAAAAAAAAAAAAGCCTGGACAGTATCATCCAAGAAATCCTCAAGGAAAATTGTCCTGAGGTCCTAGAATGAGAGGAGAAAATAGTCATCAAAAGAATCCACTGATCACCCCCTGAAAGAGATCCCAAATTGAAAACTTTAAGAAATATTATATCCAAATTTCGGAATTATCAAGTCAAGGAGAAAATGCTGCAAGCAGCCAAAAAGAAACAATTCAAATATTGTGGAACTATAGTCAGGATCATGCAGGATCTTTTTCTACTTCTACATTAAATGATAGGAGAAATTGGAATATGATATTCCAAAAGGCAAAGGAGCTTGGACTGCAACCAAGGATTAACTACCCAGCAAAATTGAGCATAATTTTTCAGGCAAGGAGATGGACATTCAATAAAATAAGGGATTTCCAGACTTTCCTGATAGAAAAGCCAGAGCTCAATGGAAAATTTGATCTTTAAATACAAAAATCGAGAGAGACCTAAAAAGATAAATGGGGGGAAAAGAAGCTCTACAAACCTTATTTATCAATAAGGGTAAATAGTTTACATCCTTATATAGGATTATGTTGTCTTATTTACATATATATGTATGTATGTATGTATGTATGTATGTATAAATCTTGAGCATGGTACACTTATTATGACAATTGAAAGGGATACACATAGACTGTGGATGTCAGTATAAAATAATTGATATAGTGATAAAAACATAATTAAGAGATGTAAAGGGAGGGTTCTGGGCGAAGAGGTAAAGAGGTAGTAGAAAAGGGTAAATTACATCACATGAAGAGGCACAAAAACATATTATAGTAGAGGGAAAGAAGGGAGGGAAAAGAGTAGTATGTGAGTTTTACTCTCATTGGATTTGGTTCAAGAAGAGAAAAACATACTCTGATAAGTATAGAAATCAAACTTGTGCTACAGGCAGTAGGAAGGGAAAGGGGAAAGGAAAAATGGGAGTGGTTAGAAGGGAGGGAAGAAGTAGCATGGGAGAAATGGTAAGATAAGGGAGAGGAATCAATAGGGAGGGTAAATTGAGGAAGACAGAAGCCAAAAGCAAAACTCTTTTGAGGAGTGGAAAGGAGAAGGAACAAATAAAAGCATAAAATGGGGGTGGGGTGGGAAACAGGATGGAGAAAAAGACACAGCTTGTAATCATAACTGTGAATGTGAATGGGATGAACTCTCCCATAAAATGGAGGCAGATAGCAGAATGAATTAAAAACCATAATCCTAAAATATGTTGTTTACAAGAAACACATTTGAAACAGGGAGATACACACAGAGTAAAAGTAAAAGGCTGGAGTAGAATATATTGTGCTTCAGCTAAACTAAAAAAAGCAGGAATAGCAATCCTAATCTCAGACAAAACAAAATCAAAGATAGAACTAATTAAAAGAGATAAGGAAGGACACTATATCCTGCTAAAAGTCACCATAAACAATGAAGCAATATCATTATCTAACATACATGCACCAAGTGGTATAGCATGCAAATTCTTAGAGAAGAAGTTAAGGGAGTTACAGGAAGAAATAGACAGCAAAACCATACTAGTGGTGACCTCATCCTCTCCCTCTCTGAACTTTATAAATCTAACCTTAAAAGAAACAAGAAAGAAGTCAAGGAGGTGAATAGAATTTTAGAAAAGGCAGATATGACAGACGTCTGGAGAAAACTGAATGGAGATAAAAAGAAATATACTTTTTTCTCAGCGGTACATGACACATACTCAAAAATTGACCATGTACTAGGACATAAAAACCTCACAATCCAGTGCAGAAAGGCAGAAATAGTCAATGCATTCTTCTCAGCTCATGACACAATAAAAATTATTTGTAATAAAGGACCACGGAAAGATAAACAAAACTTAATTGGAAACAAAATAATCTAATCCTAAAGAATGAGTGGGCCAAAGAACAAATCACAGAAACAATTAATATCAAGAGAATGACAATGGGACGACATACCAAAACTTATGGGATGCAGCAAAAACAGTTCTTAGGGGAAATTTTATATCTCTAAATGCTTACATGAATAAAATAGGGAAAAAGGAGGTCAATGATTTGGGCATACATCTGAAAAAGCTAGAAAAAGAACAAATTGAAAATCCCCAATTAAATACCAAATTAGAAATACGGAAAATCAAAGGAGAGATTAATAAAATTGAAATCAAGAAAACTATTGAATTAATAAATAAAACAAAGAGCTGGTTTTATGAAAAAAACAATAAAATTGATAAACCTTTGGTCAATTTGATTAAAAAAAAGAAGAAAATCAAATTACCTGTATCAAAAATGAAAAGGGTGAGTTCACCTCTAATGAAGAGGAAATCAAAA
>CM053622.1:133832167-133871282 GCA_028646595.1 Phalanger gymnotis
GGATGAATATCTACAAAAACATAAATTGCCCAGGTTAACAGAAAAGGAAGTAAAATTTCTAAATAACCCCATCTCAGAAAAAGAAATTGAGCAAGCCATCAATGAACTCCCTAGGAAAAAATCTCCAGGGTCAGATGGTTATACATGTGAATTCTATCAAACATTTAAAGAACAATTAATTCCTATACTTTGTAGACTATTTGGGAAAATAGGTGAAGAAGGAGTCCTACCAAATTCATTTTATGACACAAATATGGTACTAATACCCAAACCAGGTAGAGTCAAAACAGAGAAAGAAAATTATAGACCAATTTCCCTAATGAATATTAATGCAAAAATATTAAATAAAATATTAGCAAAAAGATTGCAGCAACTTATCACCAGAATAATACACTATGACCAGATAGGATTTATTACAGGAATGCAAGGCTGGTTCAATATTAGGAAAACTATCAGCATAATTAATCGTATCAATAACAAAACTAGCAGAAACCGTATGATTATCTCACTAGATGCAGAAAAAAGCTTTTGACAAAATACAACACCCATTCCTATTAAAAACACTAGAAAGCATAGGAATAAATGGAGTCTTCCTGAAAATTATAAATGGCATTTGCCTAAAACCATCAGCAAGCATTATATGTAATGGGGATAAGCTAGATGCATTCCCAGTGAGATCCAGGGTGAAACAAGGATGTCCATTATCACCCCTATTATTCAATTTGGTCCTAGAAATGTTAGCTTTAACGTTAAGAGAAGAAAAAAGAAATTGAAGGAATTAGGATAGGCAAAGAAGAAACTAAATTCTTTTTACAGATGATATGATGATTTACTTATAGAATCCTAGAGAATCAAGTAAAAAACTACTTGAAATAATAAAAAACTTTAGCAAAGTTGCAGGATATAAAATAAACCCACATAAATCCTTGGCATTCCTATACATTACTAACAAAGCCCAACAGCAAGAGATAGAAAGAGAAATTCCATTTAAAGTTACTGTAGACACTATAAAATATTTGGGAGTCTACTTGCCAAGACAAACCCAGGGCCTATATGAACACAATTGCGAAATACTTCTCACACAAATAAAGTCAGATCTAAATGAATGGAATAACATCAGTTGTTTGTGGTTAGGCCAAGATAGTGTAATAAAAATGACAATTTTACCTAAATTAATTTACTTATTCAGTGCCATACCAATAGAACTAACAAAAAATTATTTTACAGAGCTGGATAAAATAATAACAAAATTCATCTGGAAGAACAAGAGCTCTAGAACATCTAGGGAATTAATGAAAAGAAATGCTAGGGAAGGTGGCCTAGCTATACCAGATATCAAACTGTATTATAAAGCAGCAGTCATCAAAACTACCTGGTACTGGCTAAGAGTGGTGGATCAGTGGAACAGGTTAGGTACACAAGATGCAGAAGTCAATGACTATAGCAATCTACTCTTTGATAAACCCAAAGAATCCAGCTTCTGGGGTAAGAATTCACTATTTCACAAAAACTGCTGGGAAAATTGGGAAATGGTATGGCAGAAACTGGGCATAGACCAATATTTTACACCATGCACCAAAATAAAGTCATAATGGGTTCATGATTTAGAAATAAAGGCTGATACTATAAGCAATTTGGGAAAGTAGGAAATAGGTTGCCTATTAGATCTATGGGAAAGGGAAGAATTCATGACCCAACAAGAGATAGAGACCATTACAAAATGCAAAATGGATAACTTTGATTATGTTAAACTGAAAAGTTTTTGTGTAAACAAAGCCAATGCAACAAAGATTAGGAGGGAAGCAGAAAACTGGGAGAAAATCTTTACAATCAGAGCCTCTGATAAAGGCCTCATTTCTAAAACATACAGGTAACTGAGCCAAATGCACAAAAATACAAGTCATTCCCCAATTGAGAAATGGTCAAAGGATATGAACAAGCAGTTTTCAGAGGAAGAAATTGAAAATATCTATAGGCATATGAAAATATGCTCTAAATCATTATTGATTAGAGAAATGCAAATCAAAACAACTCAGGTGCCACATCTCTCCTGTCAGATTGGCTAACATGACAAAGCAGGAAAATGATAAATGCTGGAGAGGATGTGGAAAAATTGAAACATTAGTACATTGTTGGTGGAGTTGTGAACAGATCCAGCCATTTTGGAGAGCACTTTGGAACTATGCCCAAAAGGCTGTAAAAATGTGGATACCTTTTGACCCAGCAATACCACTTCTAGGACTATATCCCAAAGAGATCACAGAAGTGGGAAAGGGACCTGTATGTACAAAAACATTTATAGCAGCTCTTTTTGTGGTAGCAAAGAACTGGAAATCAAGGTGATGCCCATCAATTGGGGAATGGCTGAACAAGTTGCAATATATGAATGTAATGGAATACTATTGGGCTATAAGAAACAGGGAAGATACAGACTTCATAATAACCTGGAAAGACCTACATGATGTGATGCTGATTGAGAGGAGCAGAACCAGGAGAACATTGTACACAACCACAGACATATTGATTCTGTGATGACTAACTTTGATAGACTTGGCTCTCCTCAGCAATACAAGGCTCAAAGATAACTCCAAAGGACTCAGGATGGAAAAAGCTAGCTACATCCAGAGAAAGAATTATGGAGTATGAATGCAGATTGAGGCAAACTATTTGCTCTCTTTTTTTTTTCCTCTCTTCTTTTTTGATTTTGTTTCTTTTCTCTCATGATTCATTCCATTGGTCATAATTCTTCTTTGCAACTTGACTATTGTGTAAATAAGTTTAATGCAAAGGTCTCTGTAGAATCTATATCAGACTGCATGCTGTCTTGTGGGGGAGGAGAGGGAAGGAAAGAAAATTTGAAACTCAAGAACATGTAGAACTACATGATGTAAACTAAAAATAAAAAATCTAATTTAATAAAAAAAAGAAAACAAAAAATAAAAAATATCAAAAAAAAATTTAAATAAAAAATATATTTTACTTTCCATCAAGTACATGTTAAAACAATTTTTTAACATTTGGGTTTTTCTTTTTTAGTTTTGAGGTCCAAATTCTATCTCTCCTTCCCTTACTCCCTCCCTGCTCACCTTGGTAATCAATCAGATATAGGTTATACGTGTGCAATCATGATAGCTCCCTATACCAATGAAATCATAGGTCTACTTCCTCTCTCTACCTGGCCACAGGTGTAGCATGCTTTTTTATTTTAATTTTAATTTTATTTTTTGTTGCTGTTGAATTGCTTCTCAAGGTAACTGGGAGTTGGTTGTTGCCAAGAATGGCTTAGCAGCCAGGCTCCCAAAAAGTCCCTTGTTGCTAACTTTATTGCTATTGGTGCTCTAGCCACAACCAATAAAATGAGTGGTTAAATGGTCACATCAAGGCTGTTGCCCTCAAGCTTTCTGAGATAGGACTGTCTCTAAGTGTTGGTCAAGTAGGAAGTCACTTATTTGGTGTGTTTTGAGAGACAAAGAAGATCTTGCATTCTCAAAAATGTCTCCCCTGCTAGACTGGTCTAGAGACCAAAATTTCCATCACTAGATTTAGCTTTTCAAGTTACAGAGCAGAAGTCCTCTAATAAAAAGTTAGTATTTTCTGGGAGGAGTAACAGACTACATCATTGTCAGTTATATATGTATGGTTGGGACAAGCTTATTTCAGCACTAAAGGAATGTAACACAGGACAGATTGGGTAGAGTGGTGTATCAGTAAGGCAATAATAACAAAACAGATGATAATTGTCAAAATGCCTATGTAGTTCTGTATTGCAGAGTATATAAGACTCTCCACATAGAAGGTAGAAGAAGTAAATGATTTATTCAGACACCAGAGAACCATACCCCATAAGCCATCTACCCAATCCATCACAACAGCAAAGCATTCGATACATAATATCACAACATAGAGCCTCACCATCCCAAAACCTCTCCAACCCCCTGCAGGGGTCTTCCCAAAAACAAATTCACAGTACAGCTGTCACAGTCTGCTTTACCTCAGCTCTAACTATCACAACAGCCATTAACGGCCACAACAGCGCTCACACTCTCTCTCTCTCTCTCTCTCTCTCTCTCTCTCTCTCTCTCTCTCTCTCTCCCTCTCTCTCCCTCTCCATCTCCCTCTCCCTTTCTCTCTCAGCATTTCCTGTGACATAACTTCCTTTTCCTCTCAGGAAGCTCCTCCCACCACTCATGACTTAGGCTTCCTGTGACATAAGCAGGTCACACGGCCTATTAATGGGTGGGAAAGATGTTCAAATCTAAATTGCTATTACAAGTGGCTAGAGCCCTGGTTATGGAATCAAGTAGACCTGAATTCAAAGCCTCAGACACTTGCTAACTGTGTGACCCTGGGCAAGTCACTTAACCTCTGCTTGCCTCAGTTTCCTCTTCTATAAAATGGGAATAATAATAGCACCTACTTCCTGGGACTCTAGAATAAAATGACATCATCATTGTAAAGACATCATAGTAAGCGCTATATAAATGTTACCTATTATTATTATTAAATTTTGATAGGGAATAAAGAAAGAAAATTCATAGGTGTCTAGAACCTGAACTGAAGAAGGGAAGTTGCAGAACAGGCAGAGTGGGAAGGTAAAGATAGAACACTGAAGGCCTGGAGATGAATAAGAAGGTACTGTAGGGGTCTTCAAAATAAAAATTATATGGGTAGAATCAGGAGGAGAATGGGTTCTTCCTTAAAGAGCCATAGATGATGACTCATGTTCACTGTGCCTGCTAAGGCCCTGGGTCACCTCATTCTGCTTGGTCCTCTATACCAGACTATTGAGTTCAGCCTCATGGTTTCCTTCCAACATGTTTGTCAGACACTCCCCACTATGACTGGCAAATGAACTGGAAATGTGTGTGGTGTTAGTAAAACATCATTTAGTAACTATGGCTATGGTATTTAGGAGAAAGTGTAGTATAAGGTCTAGAGGTAGACAACTGGAGTTCAAATTTCACCTTTGGTGCTTGTTTTCAAAGTGACCTTCAAAGTGACTACTTTTTTTTTGAGACAATTGGGATTAAGTGACTTGCTCGGGGTCACATGGCTAGCTAGGGTCTGAGGTTGGATTTGAACACAGGACCTCCTAACTCCAGGGCCCATGCTCTATCCACTTCACCAGCTAGCTACCCCCAGAGTGACTACTTTCACATCCTTGGGTTTGTTTCCTCATGTACAGGTTAGACTAGATGCCTCCAAGTTTCTTTCTAGCTTATCTAAAGGAAAATTATTTTATGAGGTTTACAAATGACTTGTGCCTATAAATGTCCATGCATATTAAAGTAACAATTCAATAACCATTTATTAAGTGCTTTCTAAGTATCAGGCCTGTGCTAAATGATGAGATACAAAGAAAGGCAAAAACAGATCCTGCCTTCAAATAGCTTACATTCTAATTATGGAGACATCACACAAGCAACTATGTACATGCAAAATATATACAGGGGAAACTGGAGGTCATCTCCAAGGGGAGGAGCTAGCACTGGGGATGGGGAGAGAAAGAAGAGGGACTGAAAAAGGTTTCCTGTACAAGGTGGAATTTGAGCAGTCTTGATGGAAGCCAGGGAAGTCAGGAGGCAGATAGAGGAGAAAGAGCATTTCAGTGATGGGAGACAGACAGTGAAAAGGTCAGAGTGGAAGATGAAGTACCCCATGAGAAGCCCAGCAAGAAGGCCAGGGTCCCTGGAAAAGGTGGAAGAGAGTGAAATACACAAGGACTGGAAAGGTAGGCGGAGGTATAGAAGCTAGTTCTACTACTGCCTGCCATATGAAAATATGTTTAAAGAAATTGAGACTTAGGGTCAAAAGGTTATAAGAAACCTCTTTGGGGGGGGGGGGGCTGGGGTGAGGAGGAGAGGGGAGGGTAGAGAGCATTAAAATGTCATCTAGAACTCCCATGGGTTTTATTCATCAAATCTAGCACAGAAGAAAGTACTCTGCTTGTTACATTTTTATCTACATTTTTGACCTAGAATGTGTATTTTCCTGTGGAATCTGGCCTCTTGAGCCTGTCTTCAAAGCCAAATCCCTGGAGGCAGTGAGGTAGTTAATATGTAATTGATTATACACATTCCAAGCATTATAAGGAATTTCATTTTTCTTAGTCACAGATTTTTGTCATTCAAGGTTTCCTGCTCTCCTGCCCACCCCACCTCCTGTTTGCCCACAAATGTTTTGGAAACAATTGTATTTGCTTACCTAGAGTGGTAGCTAAATCCACTCTCACGACACCTGTGTGGGGCACCAAGGCAATCAGAGGACACTGTGGCACAGAGATAAATAAGCTCTCAGCACATGTGTTGGGTGGCCAAGTCCTTTGGCAAGCAGCCTAGTCAGATAAATACCCTCTGTGTGAGCACCTGGTGCCAGGCTTGGGGGGTACAAACTCTTTGCTTATTGAGCTCTATAGGATCTGAGAGCTTATATAGCCATATGGAAAAAATTAAATCTCTTTATACAATACCTTGAAGGGAAACATGCAGAAGTGTGTGTGTAGTTTTATTGAGTCAAGGATACAAATATACAGGGGGTTGTTTTTTTTTTTAAAAGGATCTGCAGGCCAAGGGAATAGGGTACTCTGCATACCAAAAGTGTTCCAGTAAATGTCAGTCCTGCCTTCTAGTTTAAGCTAGACAAGGCAACCAGCTGCATTAGGATGGGCCTGGTTTCCAGGAACACTGTACTCTGCTATGCCTTCTTCTGGTGTCATTGCTCAGTTCTGGCCACCATGGTTTAAAAAAGCCGTTGGTAAACTGAAGAGTATCCAATAGAGAGCATCCTAGATGATGAAGGGCCTTGAGTCCATGTCATAGGACGATGAATTAAAGAAAAAAGGCAGATTTAGCCTGAAGGAGAGAAGACTCAGTGGGGATATGATCCCTAACTTCATGTGTTTGAAGAACTGTTATATGGAAGGAGGATTAAATTTGTTCTGTTTGGCCCAAGAAGGCAGACCCAGGAACAATGAATACAAGTTGCAGAGAGGCCACTTTAGGCTCAATGCCAGAAATAAACTTCCTAAAAATCGGAGCTGTCCAATATAATAGAGTGGGCTACCTTGAGAAGGAGTAATTCTTCTTCTTTTGAATCAGTTGCTGAACATATCATAGTGAGAATTCTCTTGTATATGGGTTGAACTAGTTATGGCTGGGGTTCCTTCTAATTCTCAAACTCTGTAATTCTATGGGAATTCCCTACACCAATAAAATCAGGTTTGGTGCAAAAAAATTTTTTAAGCTAATGGTCATCATTTATTAATTAACAATTTCTTGCTTTGAATTTCTTAAAACAAAATAACTCTACACCTGAAAGGGGCCCAAGATTTCTGCGACTTAAGCTACCAAGAATGTTGGCACCATTGATGGCCAATCAATTTTGAATATATGCTACTTGAATGCCTTTTCTTCTCTGTTTATTAAAATCCTTCAAAACTTTATTCAAATCCCATGAAACCTTTTTATAGAACTCTGCCCAAAGTGGCCTCTTTCCACGGAACCCAGATAGAACAAATTGTCTAGTTCATTCATTTTCTACTTAATTATATCATTTTGTAACTTATCTGTGTATAAATCTTTTCCCCCAACTAGATAGATTTTAAAATGAAGGGCTTTCCATTGCCAACCAAATCCGTATTTCCTAGTATTCAAGGGCTACCACCACCTATCCCACCTTGTCTCCTACTAGGTCTCAGAATATATAGCTGTCCTCGTATCCTCCTCTTTACCGGGAATCATGCTGCTGATAGAGTTAAGTGTTTATTAAATATCTGTTCAATAAATCAACACACTAACTAAAAGGAGAGGATTTATTGTCATAGCCATTTACTGGAGAGGAGAAAAAAAAACGAGAGCGGAGTCAAGTCAGGTCAATGAGCATTTATGTGCCAAATCTGTGCTAAATACTAGGGATGAAACTATAAGAAGACAGAAAGATAGTCCTTACCCTCAAGGAATTTCCATTCTGATGAAGACAATATAGAAAAGGAAGCTGAAAGTGAGAGAGGGGAGAGAAAAATAACTTCCTCTAGTGTTTAGAAACTAGCAGTTAGGGTGGAAACCACATGTCCTTGATTCCCAGCTCAGTGGTGATGTACCCATTACAATTTCCAGAGAGTGAGAGAGCTGTCTAATGAGTTTCTATTTATCCTTTAATAAAGGTAATTCATTTCCTGTAGAAAAGTAAACATTTTTCTGAAGAGCTTAACATTTCCTGGACAGTCAGGATGACAATGACATTCTTTATTCTCAATTCAGATATTCTTGCAAAGAAGAATAGAATTGTAAAGGACACTGGAAGATTGGAAGGTAATGTAAGGGAACTAGTTTAAACATCCCAGAAGCAATGATCATCTTATGGTATAGAACTGAAAGAATTTTAATTACCTTCAAAATTGGAGGGTTTTAACCTGGGGTACACAGACCCAGATCTGTGGGAAGATTTCAGGGAGTCCATGAACTTGGACAGGAAAAAAAATTACATTTTTCTTTCCACTAACTTCTAAGGGAAATTTAGCATTTCCTTCAATTATTTAAAAACATGAATCTGAGAAGGAATCTATAGGCTTTACCAGATGGCCTAAAGTGTCCACAACAGAAAAAATAAGAAGGTTAAGAATCCCTATTTTAAACCATACTACTACTTTAGAGATGATGAAACTGTATTACAAAGAAGCTTATTTCTGTTTTTTTTTTTTTTTGGTTTGGTTTTTTTTTAACTATTTGGCAGTTAATGTTTTTTGAGTGAGCCACAAACCTTGAATTCTATAGCAAAATATTAGGTGCATAATATCTTCCTCATCTTTCTGGCTGTGAAAACATACCTGTTTTAGATGATGCAGGCAACACACCCTGTCATTTAGTCCTAGAGTTTTGAAAACAAATGCCCAAAACTCAGTTCTTTCAGCCAAAGCAGTGTTTACAAATGTTCAAAGCATGTGACTGGTATTGAAGAGTGATTTTTCTCTTCTCTTTCTTGTCAGGGATATCTTCCACCTTTCACTTCATTCTCCAAGGCTGGTGATGGGGTTAAACTCATTGTATTCCTCAGGGTGGCCAGGCAGTATGGCAGCACAGAGTACCTCTTTCCCAAAGGACTGCTCTGCAAGGGGAGGGAGGGAACCAGGCCTAAACCCTTGTGAAAGCTCTAATCCTCTATGCCTCACTAATCTCCCTCTCACTCTGTAGTCTTTTGCTAGGGGAAGTTTAAATATTTTATAATTTATTTATCTTTAACATTTTTTAAAAATCATGAGTTCCAAATTCTCTCCTTCCCTCTGGCCCCTTCCTCACCCATTGAGAAGACAAGCAATATGATATCAATTATACATGTGAAATCATGTAAAACATTTCCATATAAGTCATGTTGGAAAAAAAGGAAGAAAAATAAAGAAAGTTTAAAAATTATACTGCACTCAGAGTTCATCAGTTCTCTCTCTGGAGGCAGATAGAATTTTTCATCATGAGTGCTTCAGAATTGTCTGGGATCACTATATTGATTGGAGTAGCTAAGTCATTGTTGATTACATTACAATACTGCTGTTACTGTATACAATGATTTCCTAGTTATGCTCACTTTGCTCAGTATTAATTCGTATAGGTCTTCCCATGGTTTTCTGAAGCCATCCCCTAGAGAAAATTTTTAAATCCACACTGGTTTTTTTTTTTAAATATAGGTCTCAAGCTCAATAGTACTTAATACCATGATTTGGCAGCCTACCCCCCAAACCCAAAGCAAACCCTAATACAAGATTCTGTCGTAATAAAGAGAAGTATAGTGATTATAACATCGGAAGTTATAGCCCCACTGGTCTCTGCTCTGGAGAGATCATATCTAAAGTGTTCTTTTCAGTTCTAGGTAGCACCTTTTAGGTGGACTATTGATGATGGTGAGCTGGAGAGCCCAAAGTGGAAGGTGGCCAGGATGGTAAGGTATCCCCCTATGAGGAAAGATTGACAGAACTGAACAAGCATCGACTTAAGAAGAAAAGATTTAGGGGGAAAATATGATCAGTCTTCAAGTATCTGAAGGATTGTGGGGGAGAGGCACTAGATTTATTCTATACAATCCAGAGAGAACTAGAGGAAATGGGTCAAAACTGCTGAGAGACAAATTTAGGTTTGATATGTGTAATGAGGCAGTGGCCAACGGGAGCTCATTCTCTGAGCGTGCTCTATGTTTCTCTTTCTCTGCTTTCTTTTTTTTTAATAATGACTTTTTGTGGGTTTTTTTTTTGGAGGAGGGAAGGCAGGACAATTGGGGTTAAGTGACTTGCCCAAGGTCACACAGCTAGGAAGTATGTCAAGTGTCTGAGACAGCATATGAACTCAGGTCCTCCTGACTCCAGGGCTGTGCTCTACTCACTCACTCTCTCTTCTGCTTTCAAACCATGAGAGGAGGTGTGGCTGGCCTGCTTCCTGAAGTATGTGAATAAGTATGCATGCCCTCAAGTGACTTCTCATTATGTACTTCCAGAGAGAAACTTCCCAGGCTCTTCCACCAGGGCTGGAAGCAAGCAGAGCACACAGAAAATGCTCTAAGGACAAGGCTTCCATTAGCCAGGCCTCTGTTACATAAGGAAATCCTTAGAACTCTCCCAAAGTAGGATGAGCTGTATTGGAAAAAGTCCATGGAGTGACCATGAAATTTGGGAGAGAGAAACATTTACACAATGAAAAGGGAAGTGTATTTCTGAATCCTGGAAATACACTTCTTGTGTCTAAAGCCTGGAGCCTCAAGAACCATAGCGCAAAAAGGCTTTTGAAATAGAGACACTCGAAATACTGATTTTTTTTTTTTGAACTGTGATTCAAAAGGCCTGAGATTCTAGAAACAGAGTGCTGGTGCCCTGGGGAAAAGAATCAGAGCCATCTGCTGGGCGTGAAAAAGAATTATAAAAGGTATAAACTAATAATGAAGCAAGACAGCAGAAAAATGCTTGAATGGGGAGCAGCAAAAGGTGACACACATTGAGAATTGCTAGGAAATGTGAGCAGCATACATAGCAATTTAGGATGGCAAAAAGGAATGTGAAGAGGAACAGTGACTAGTAGCATCAGCAACTAGAGGTATGAGTTGTAAGAAGACAGAAGGACCCTGGACAAGACCACTGACATGGAGGTGATACCTCTAGGAGCCTCTTCCTGACTCTAACTCCCACATTCTATCCACTAATTCTATCCTCCATATCTATGCTCTCGTAAAGGAAAAAGAAAATTCATCCTTCGGCATTTTGGTTTTCCAGATGTGGCTACATCAACAAAGGGAAAGAAGGAAGGAAGTGAGCATTTACTGAGCTGGTACATCAAGCACTATGCTAAGTATTTTCACAGAAGTTATCTCATTTGATCCTGGGAAGTATTGTTGTTCAGTTGTGTTCAACTTTTCATGACGTCATTTGGGGTTTTCTTGGCAAAGGTACTAGAGTGGTTTGCCATTTCCATCTCCAGCTCATTTTCAGATGAGGAAACTGAGGCAAGCAGGGTGAAGTGACTTGCCCAGGGTCACACAGCTGGTAAGTGTCTGCAGCTGGATCTGAACTCAGATCTTTCTGATGCCAACTGTATCTACTATGCCACCTAGCTGATCCTGGGAGGTGGGTGCTATTATTAACCCCATTTTACAGTTGAGGAAACTAAGGCAGACAGAGGTTAAATGACCAGCCACAATCACCTAACTAGTAAATGTCTGAGGCCATATTTGAACTCAGATCTCCCTGATTCTAGACACAGCGCTCTATCCACTGCACAACCTAGCAGCTCCTCCAGCTAATGGAAACTCAGTATCCTAAGTTTATGTTCTTAACAAGTTCCTGAGTATCTTCAGCCTGCCTAAATCATAGCTTTCCACATACTATTGAGGTACTGCCCCAAAGGAAAGGAAAACAAACATATTCTCTTAGGCATATGAGCAACCCAGACAGACTGACTCAAAAATGATAAAGCCACAAATTCATGAAATGCCTTCAAGAGTTCACTCACTGTTTTTCAGATACCAGCCTCACTTGGCACAGTTTAGAATAAATCCCAAATCAAATCCTGCTGATGTCCCAGAAGGCACAGTTCAGATACTCTGGGATGCCTCACTGCTTCCCATCTGTCCTAAACCGAAAAAGATCAAAGACACGAAAGGCCCAGGCTTATGGAAGCTGAAGGCTGTGGTTGGAATTTCTTGGAAGCAAAGTCCCGGTAACCCAGATTAGATCAAAAGTCAATAATGTGGCTGAAGGAAGCCCACAGGTTGAATTAATAGGCACTAAAGGGGAAGAAAATAAGCAATACAGGAGTCTGATAGGAATAACCCACATGCGGCAAGAAATCTGTCTCAGCTTTGAAGTCTGCTCTGGCTGCATTCTTATGTTTCATTGGGAGACTTGTAGAAATGCATACAAGGTCCCTATGAATGACTTACCAAGGCAATTATAGGGCGTTCCAAAGTCACTGGCAATGAATGGCCACCTGTGGCGGCAAATGGGCTTGCTGCTTTCCACGCCTCATTTGACCTGGAACAAGCTCTTATCTTAGTTTGAGATTGATGGGGTTATTATGAAGAGTGTGGTGGCGGTAAACACACATAATCTGGGGACAAAAACATATGCACTAAGGTGCTTTGGGAGGGAAAGCAGTTATGGGATCATAGATTTAGAGCTGGAAAGGATCCAAGAGACATTAAGTATAAGGGGCCTCATTGTACCCATGAGATCATGAATTGTCCAAGGTCATAGAGTGAGTGAGGGGCAGTGGCAGAAGGGGAACTCAAATCCAGGTCTTCTGACTCAGTACTCATTCCACCATCTTCTCAGGGATCAAATTTGACAGGGTCTTAGAAATGGTGCCATTTAACTCTTTTTTTCTTTCCTTTTTGGTGAGCAGAGAAGGCTTTTGTCGAAGGGTGTAAAGAAATTTGGCTTATTTTTACTTTGGAGTTCTAGTCCTAGTTGTATACATATCTAAATCTGGCATTCATTAATCAAATGCTTATTCAACATCTACTATGCATAAGATTATATACCAGGCACTGGGGGGAGGAAGGGGGGAGAGGGAGAGGGCAATATAGAACTGAATAAGAGACTATATCTGACCTTAAAAATTGGTCTAGTAGGGGATGTAAGACATTGTTTTGTTGTTCAGTCATTTTCAGTCCTGTCTGACTCCTCATGACCTCATTTGGTGTTATCTTGGCAAAGATACTGGAGTGGTTTGTCATTTCCTTCTCCAGATCATTTTACAGATGAGGAACTGGGGCAAAAAGGGTTAAGCGACTTGCCTGAGGTCACACAGCCGGTAAGTGCCTGTGGCTAGATTTGAACTACGGAAATGAGTCTTCTAGACTCCAGGCCCAGCATTCTATCCATTGTACCACCTAGCTGCTCACATGTATTTATTAATCACCTACTATTTGCTAGGCACTATGCTAAATGCTTTACATATATTATTTCATTTAACCTCATTTGATCCTCACAGCAACCATGGGAGGTAGTCGCTGTTATTATCCCCATTTTACAGTTGTGGAAACTGAGGCAAATGGGAGTTAAGTGACTTTCCCAGGGCCACATAGCTACTAAGTGCCTGAGACTGACTTTGAAGTAGGGACTTCCTGATTCCAGGCCCAGCGCTCTGTTCACTAATGCACCCTCCAAGAAAGAAGCCAGAGAGAGTAAAGAGGGTCTTTGAGCAAGGTCTCCCAGCTCAACTTGAAATGTTTTTACTCTGCATTTCTTTTGTATATTCTTATTTGTATGTCTGCTGTGTCCCACAATAGAATGTGTGTCTCTTGGGGGCTCCTTTGCGCTCAGAACCAGGCCTACCTCAGGCCAAACCAGGGATTCAGGTTCCAGATTCAAAAGCAATGAAACACCCATGGATTGTAAAATAAAAAAAAAATAAATGTAGTTACAATTAGATTCAAAGGACATGATTTACTAAAAATAGATGCTGTTCCCCTTTCTCTTTCACATTCACAAGAGTAGCGACTCTGAGTTAGAAGGAGGAACCTCGGACAGGGCAGAATTTTCCAAAGCTCAGAACATGGACTGGGGTCTATATAGCACATGCCACAAGGAAGCTATGCAGTAAAGAAACAAGAGGTTCATCCTCTAGTCCTCCAAACCAAACTAAAAGAAGGATGGCCTCCTTGCCCTTTTAGGGAAAGCAACCCAGGAGCTATGAAATAGATACTTCTGTGTAGCACTGACCATCCCCTCTCATCCCCACCCTCCAGAGGAGTGAATAGCAGATAGTCAGCACTTGGCAAATGCTTTATTTAAATACCTAGACAAGAATGCCCTCCTAAACATCCCAAGAAGTGGTTACCAATCTCTGCTTGAAGACACAAAAATCAAAAGAAAGTGCCTACGTTGGAGCTTCTTCTCCAGGAACCTCCAGAGAAACTGATAGAACATAGGTCAAAAGCCACCATTTGAGGCCATACTTATTATGTACTCCATTTTCCTTACTTTGATGAAATAAAATTAATGCTATGAGAGTCACCAGAGGGTAGTAGAAATAGGACTAGATTTGGAGAGAGAAGGCCCAGCTCTAGCATCTCCTTAATCAAATCACTCTCCAAGTGATTCTCCTCAGATCTCAGCTTCTTCTATATGAAGGGAATACTTTAGTAATACTTGAGCTACTTAGCTTGTAGGGTCGTTGTAAGGATCAAATGAGATAATTTGTGCAAAACAGCCCATCTTGGAACATGTGCAGGGTTTTTTGCCTGGTCTGTGGAGACTTAGTGAGGCTTCTTTTAGAAATGTGTTTCAGAAATCTTGACTTTTGTCTTGCCACTGGACTTCCATGACTTTGGAAGAGTGAGGCTGATGACTTTGCACAGCCCTGCCTCACTTAAATCCAGTTCACTTGCAAGCCAAAACATCATTCTCCTGATGTCATTGGTCCTTTTTGAGACAAACAACAGTGATAGAGAGACCTTTTCCTTTCCCAGTTCAGAGAATGCACAGGTGTTCTTAACTTGGTGACAAAAAAGCTGAGCCAGAACTAAGTTTGCATGCAAAGGCTCACACAGACAAAAATCCTGGTAGCAACCAAGGCAAGAGCTGCTGTAAACCTTAGGGTGGCAGAAGTGGTAGCAATGGTAAAAGCAACAGCTACATGCCATCTGCCTTTGGCTGCCTTACCTGGCTTCCATGTGTCCATGAACACATGGTACTTGCATTTCTTCTTTTTCTTTCCTGATCTAAGATCAATGGGTGTCACAGTCAAAATGGATCATGTTATAATCTTGAGAGCTTTAAAAGGTCAGAAGAGCCATCAAAGGCCCCCTGAGCCTCCAGAGCTGGTATCAGCAGGAACTGAACACTGTGAGGAGCCATCCCTGAGAAGCGACTATCTTGACCCAGCCTAGTACTGAACTGGCCCAGCACCAGAGACAATGTATCTTGCCAGCAAGGGATCAACTTGATCATCGGCTTTGCCAAACTCAGAAGCGAACCTGGTTGGGGGAGAATGTTCTATATCAACCATCCTAGGTTTAAGTCTGTTCTCCCAGGGACCAAGGGGAAGAAAGGAAAAGTATGCTTCTAGTTTGACTATGCACTTTTGGTCAATATCCCTTCGTAAAATCTAATTGAAGTTAATTGGGCTCAATTGTGTCATTGTTCAGTTGTTTCAGTCATGTTCGACTCTGTGTCCCTATTTGGGGAAAGATACTGGAGCTGTTCATCATTTCCTTCTCTAGCTCATTTTACAGATGAGGAAACTGAGGCAAGCAGGGTTAAGTGACTTGCCCAGGATCACACAGCTAGTGTCTGAGGCCAAATTTGAACTCAGGAAGATGAGCCTTCCTGATACCAAGTTCAGTGCTCTACCACTGTGCCACCCAGCTGCCCCTGGATTAAATTATATTGGAGATAAATTAACAGGAGATTGGTATTGGGACAACATGACGGATGGGATCTCATGAGCAATAGCATTATTGGAATCCTGAGGGGATGTAGGCAGCCATGCTTTGGAGAACCAAGCTGCCATGGCCAATGAAGGTTGGAAAAGTGAGCCCCAGAGCCTAGGTACCACACACACACACACACACACACACACACACACACACAGATACTCCATATGTATTATATATATTTGGATGGGAAGTGTATATAAATATGCATACATATACATATTTATGCATTTATATTTATTTGCATTTATGTGTTACATATGTGTGTATATATCCAAGGATATAATGTACATTAATGTGTATGTGCATATATATGTATAGCCTCCCTGCATACTCAATATATGTACAGAATGTTTTCACCTATATATGTGTTTCTCTACATAAAGCATGCTTTAATTATTCTTTAGAGCAAGCATTTCAGAGCAAGGGAAAAGCATCTTCTAACAAATAGTTCCTTTTTGTCAAGTTTGTTTTTTCTACAGTGAAAACTCCCATTTGTCCTTTTAGGTTCAGAGAAACATGGGGGTGATAATCATTTTTTCACTATTTGTTTATCTGCTTCTTGGCAAATATCAAGCACAAGTTTATATATTTGTACTAAGTAGGATAAAATGATCCCAGCAGTATCCCAGTATTCAGCAAGAAGAATAAAACCCTTCCAGTTTCACGGGTAGCACTTCCCTGACCTTAACTCATCTGGGAAGGAGAGAGCACTAGGGTGAACATCAAATGAAAGAGGCCAGGTTGTTTTCTTCTCGATAGGATAAATATCAGGGATCAGTCTGCTTAGAGGATGTCATCCATCAGTTATACAAGCCCTAGAGTTTGCTCTAAGAGCAAATGCATTGAAAACAGATGTAGCATCCCCTCTGGACTACTTATCCAACTCAGATCCCCACAAGGTTGCTGTTACTCTTGGGATCCATGAATAATTCTGTAGGTCTGCACTCCTAGCACTATAGCTCATGAGCCCAGACCAGTGTGCTTTCCATTAAAAATCATCCAGTAGATTTAATTAACTCCTAGTAAAGGCATTTACTGAACCATTGGAAAAAGCCACCAGTAGGGACATCCTTTCACCCCTCCCTTCAATTTTCCCTTTCCTAGTTCCTGGGCCACAGAGACACCAACCCAAGTGAACAGGCAGAGAGATGCAGCTGTTCACAATGCTAGGATAAAATGGGAATCACCAACTGCAATCCTCCTAGTAAAATGGAGGACCACAGCCTTGCCTCTTTAGAGTCACAGCATCCTAAAGCCCTGTGGACCTTATCATTGTCCCGTTGATATTCCCTCTCTACCATCTGATTTATTTATGCACATTAAAGACACTGGGGCCTTGGCCCCTGGACTTTTAATCCTCTCCCTCTGCCTTGCAATTTAACTCTGTTCTATGGGATGGGTCCCCCAATTAGGGCCTGCATGATTTTTATTCTCAACTACTTGACATGTAGCAAGTGCTTCATGAAAGCCTTTTCATTCATTTGTCTAAGAACAGTAGTTATAAACATCGCCTTCCCTAAAGCTGGGAAGCATTCTTACACAAATCCATGGGAGTGTGGGTGCAAATTTAGAATTAGTCACAATTAAGTTCTCACGTAGAGAACATGTGGGGTTTCAGTGTCCTCTGCTGAAGCTGGCCCTGACATTCATGCTGGATGTATAGCTTAGCTGGGCTTCTTCTTTACAGGAGACACTGTCTTCACCACCTTTAGTTTCAGGCTCAGCTGTAACATTCAGCTGCTTTCAGAAGGAGCAGAGACCCTTAGCCTTGGACTAAAAGATGTTTTTTCAGTTATTTCCTCAGGGCCCGCCCAGGCAGGAGGTGGGAGAGCGGGAAAGCAGGATCTTAGTGGTATTACCCCTTCCTTCCCAGTATGTGGCTGGGCCCCCATGGTGAGAAGACCTCAAATTAATTTATGATGACTATACATTTCCCAAATCTTTATCTCTACATGCTAGAAATCTGGCAATGGCCATTCGCTAAATAATCAACAAATAGCTTTGGAATACAGTGTCCCCTCCTCTGTTTTTAATTCTAAGGTCTCCCATAGATCTAAGAAAGTAGTGGTGGCCTGCGATGGGGGGTGGGGAGGGTGAGGAGGTGGGGGAGGCAGGCAGAGGTGGGGGGAAGAAGCAATCTGTGACCGGAGGCAAGTTCATAATCTCTCTGGGTTGTTCAGAGGTTTTTCCCAGTCTTTTTCTATGCAAATTGAGAGAGCAATCACCAGTCCTCAGGACTCTGGACCCAGATGGCTCTGGAGGAGAAAACGAGGCTAGTGACTTTGCACAGCCCTCCCTTACTTATACCCAATTCACTTGCAAGGCACAGCATCCCCCCCAGAGGTCCTGGTTCTCTTCCAGAACTAAGGACAAACAACAACAATGCAAATGAGCCTTTCAGAGCATTCTCTTTTTGTATACCACATTCTGCTTAAGTCTGGAAAAGGGTTTACCCTATATAAGGTATAAATATGCATTCTATGAGGGCTATATCCTTATATCTCAATGTCTCTGCAACTTCCCCCTTAAGGTCAGGAAATGTGGGGGAATCTGAAAGAGGTGTGCAGCCTTATTCAGGTAATAAGCATTTAAAATAAAAACAAGGGAAAGGAACAAGAATTTATTAAGTACCTACTATGTGCCAGGCACTGTACTGTGCACTCTACCAACTTTATCTTATTTTATCCTCACAACAACCCTAGGAGATAGGTGCTATTATTGTCTCCATTTTACAGATGAAGAAACAGAGGCAGAGATTAAGTGACTTGCCTAGGGTCACACAGTTACTAAGTGTCAAAGGCTAGATTTGAACTCACATATAGCTGACTCCAAAACCATGGCTTTATCCCCCATACCACATAGGTACAATCTCAGTTCAACAAAGCAACACTATTCTGTTTCTTGTAAAAGTCCTGATAAAATATTTGGTAAGGAATAGGGGAATGGCCTATGATGATTGTCTGTGGGCAGTAAATATCCATATTATCCCTTCACCCTAGATTCACTAATGTACCTCCTCCCCTCCCCATATAAACAAAAAACACTAATACAAAACCATAAAGGGAGAATGCACTTGGGGAAGGGAACTTCAATCCATCATCTATGTTCCTTGTCATAATGAGTTTTTGTTTGTATCCTCAATGCTTAGCCTAGTTCCTGGCCTGCAGTAACTACTTAATAAATGCTTATGATGCCTAATGCACAGTTTTGATCTTGTCACTTTTTGGCTCAGAAATGATCAATGACTTCCCATTGCCTGCAGAATAAAATTTAAGTTCTACAATGTGGCCCCCTGATTGACCTTCCTAGCCTGATTTCACATCCCCTCCTCTTTACTCACCTTTTGCTCATCTGGATCATTTGCCATTCCTTGGACGTGTTAATGTTTTTGTGCTCCCATGCATTCATTCACATTCTTCTTTTTGCTAGAAATGTCATAGAAATATTATACATAATTTACAACCCAGGTCAAACATCATCTCTTCCGTGAAGCTTTCCCTGATCTCAGTAGGAAAAATTTTTCCCTGCTTTGAACTACTATAGCACTTTGTTTTTTTTTCCTCCAGCGAGAGAATTGATGAGCTCTGGGGGCAGATTGAAGCGTACTTTTAAAAAACATATTTTGTTTTTTCCCCAATGTTAATACAATTTCAAAACATTTTCTAAAGTTCTGAGTTCCAAATTCTATCCCCCCTTTCTTCCCTTCCCTCCCTCCTCTCTGAGATAGTAAGCAATCCAATACATGTGCAATCGCGTAAAACATTTCCATATTAGACATTTTGTACAAGAGGACTTGAATAAAAGAAAGCAAATAATAGCATGCTTCAGTCAGTATTCAAACAGTATCAAATCTTTCTCTGGAAGCAGATAGCATGCTTCATCATGAGTCCTTTGGGATTGCCTTGGATCATTGTATTGCTGAGAAAAGCTAAGTCATTCACAGTTCTTCATCTATAATGTTGGTACCGTGTACAGTGTTCTACTGGTTCTGTTCACTTCACTTTGCAGCAGTTCATGCAAATCTTTCCAGGTTTTTCTGAAATCATCTTGCTTGTCATTTCTTATATCACAATAGTATTCCATTACAATCATGCATCACAGCTAGTAAACCCCAGTTCTGGGTATCCCCTCAATTTCTAATTCTTAGCCACCACAAAGAGAGCTGTAGAAACGTGCTTTTGAAACTCTTTTCCTTGTGTGTGTGTGTGTATGTGTGTGCGCGTGCGTGGGTGGTTTTCAACATGGCTAATATGGAAATATGTTTTGCATTACTTCATGTGCATAATTGACATTATATTGCTTGTATCACATTATGTATATTTGTATGGTTTTTGTACCTATTGATGTATAAATGTTCCTACTCTGATAAAATGTAAACTTTGAGAGCAAAAACTTTCAAAATTGCCTTTGTATCATCAACATCTAGCACGATATATTGGCACATAGTAGGTATTTGACACATGATTGTTGGTCATTTGGTTTTTGTAGCTTTCTTACACAGACACACACACACACACACACATGCACTCACACATGCACACATGAGCGCAGTTCACATTCTAATTTCTGCATATCTTATAAGCATGTTGAGAGCTTGCCCTGACTGACACTTCCTACTTGTGTGACCTCCGCCTGCTTCCTCATTTGTAAAATTGGCAAAATACTAGGGCCTATCTCACTGAGTTTTTGTGAGTATCAAATGAGATAATATATGGAGAGCACTCTGTGAATATTAAAGTGATATATATGTTATTTTTGTTATTACTAAAAACATCTCAGTCATCTTAACATCCTGTTACCCTTATTACATTGCTGTGTACATAGCTGGCATTTTAGAAGCCTTTGAGTGAAATTGGTGGTAGTTCTATCAATGTAAGTGACCAAGCAATCCAAAGATTTCAACAGACTGTCCAATTATTAAGTGGGCAGACACTATACTAAAATGGAAAGCCCATTTGAATAGGAGTCAAACCTTCAGAGAATCTCCCCTGCTGCCTTCACATGAAACTTAAAACAGGATTTAACCAATTGTGAATTTCTTTTTCATTTGTTTCCCCCAAATCAGAATTCAGAAAGGTCTATTCTTCCTGCTTAGTTAGTCAGTAGGAAATCATTCATAGTATCATAGATTTAGAGCTGGAAGGGCCTTTACTGGAAGAGCCATCTAATGCAGAAGTTTTTAACCTGGGCTCCAGATTTCCAGGGGTCTACTAACTTAGAGGAAGAAAAAAATCACATCTCTCTTTTGACTGAACTATAATTGAAATCTAATATTTTTATTATGAAATTTTAAAAAATTATTCTGATTCCATAGGTTTTGCCAAACTGAGAAAGGGGTCCATGACACAAAAACTGCTTACGAATAATAACCCCAATTTAATCCAATCTCCTCATTTTACAAATGAAGAAACTGAAGTGAAATAATATGTCTAAAGTCACCCTGACACCAAGGGACACAGTTAAGACTTGAACCAAGGTCCTTTGACTGAACCCAGCGTTCTTTCAACAGTGCCAGGCTCCTTCTTTATTTTATTTTTCTTTTTCACTTGAAGGAGGAGACTTTTCTTCTTCCTCACAGTCACTGTTGATGGTTCTTGCTCTGCAGAACTATATAGAAGTAGCCACAGACAGCAGGTAAGATATAAAAAAAAAACTTCAAATTGACTAAGGTCCAGATGCTGTAAGCCAAGGGACCTTATGTGATGGATCCCTCTGGCAGTGTGGGGAAGCCTAGAGACCCCTTGTCAGAATATTGCTTTTAAATGCATAGAGCAAAATGTACAGGATTACAAAGGAAACCAAGTCTATTGAAATGATTATCAAAATGTATTTTTAAACAAGTTCATGGATCCAAGACAATTCCAAAAGACCCATGATGAAAAATATTATCTACCTCCAGAGAGAGAACTGGTGAACTCTGCCAAGAGCAGACTGAAGTATTCTTTTTTTACTTTCTTTAGTGTGTATGTGTGTATGTGTTTTCTTTTGCAACATGGCTAATATATTTTGCTTGACTTCACATGTATATTCAATATATATCCTTCAACCCAGCAATACTATTGGGTCTGTTACCCAATGTGATCAGGGAAGAAGGCAAACAACCTATAAGTTCTAAAATATTTATAGCAGCTCTCTTTCTGGTGGCAAAGAACTGGAAATCGAGGGAATGCTCATTAATAGGAGAATGGCTAAACAAATTGTGGTATATGATTGTAATGGAATACTACTCTACCACAAGAAATAATAACTTAGTTGATTTTAGAAAAGCATGGAAAGACTTGCACGAAACAATGAAAAGTGAAATGAGCAGAACCAAGACAATGTTCTACACCGTAACAGCAATATTGTTCAAAGAATAATTGTGAAGAACCACATTGTTCTGAGTATCATAAACACTCTCATCAGTTACAAATGACCTGTGAAGGAAGATGCTATCCAGACAAAGAATATGCATAGTATGGTTTTATGTCTATTTATAGATCTTTGTCAAATGGTGCCCTTCTCTAGTGCAGGGTTGGGAGGGCATGAGGGAGGTAGTTTGGAATTTAAAATGTAACCAAAAAATTAATATACAAATATGTTGCTTGCCTTCTCAAAGAACAGGGGAGGGAGGGAGAGAATTTGGAACAAAACTTTAAAAAATAAATGTAAAACATTTTATATGTAATTGGAAAATATTTAATGAAGTATATTTTTAAAAATAAGACAAGTTCATGGCCCCCAAGTTAAGAGCCCCTGCTAAGTAAACAAATGTGAGAATTTCCTACTATTGCATCAGAAACTCAAAGTTTGAAACAAAATTTGGAGAACTTCAGAAATAGTTTTTCTTTGATTGAGGGAAATTGTTCCTTCCCTGCCCTCATTAAACAAACAAACAAACAAATAAACAAAAAAGGTGAAGAAAAGGAACACAGAAAAAGATCATAATAAAAAATTCCAATAAGACTACATGTTGTTATTCCCTTGTTGTTCAACTATCCATGACCTCATCTGGGGTTTTCTTGGCAAAGATACTGGAGTTGATGAGGTCAGGGAACCATATGTTGAGGTTTAGGGGTGCTTGAGACCCCAAAGTACTGATACCCCAGGTCCTGCTCAAATGAATTCAACTCAAGCCTTCTCAGCCAAAGAAAAACAAAGTTCATATTAAAGATTTGCCATATTGGGTAGAGTCTTAAGAAATCTCACCATTTGAGACACTTGTTTTCACAAGTCGGCCAGATTCAATCTACTAAACTAGAGACTGTACCCCATCAATCTCCACTCTCTCCAATTCACCCCTTTCTTCTCCATGCATCTAGACTTCTCTCTCCACTGTCTCCCGGTAGTTTCACCTTGGATGCTTCCTTTGCTGCTATTTAGAAGCCTTCTCACAATGGAAGATCCCTTTGCCCCAATGTCCCCTTCCTCTGATTGGTTGTGAATGGGATAGTGAAGACCTCTTATGGAATCTGGGTCTCAGCCTTTCTGTGAATTGAGTGGGATAAATGGAGGTGAGGACTTTTCAGCATGGCTCAGGGCTTCTAACTGACAGCTAGGCCTAAGTTTCAGTTACTAAAAATCACCCGAACCCGTGTCCTAGCCAAATAAGGATAAAAGAGTTCTTAAGAGTCGGTATTGGCTAAATTAGCGTTTGATTGTTCCTTGTACCTGGGGTAGAGTTCTGCGTTTAGACTGTGAGCCTGAACTCCACTAATGACAGTAAAGGTCAGTGGTGGGTGGGGGTTGTTTGCGTTAAGGTATATAACTAAGTTCTGCTTTCTGGGCCCCGCCTCTTCCTACCAATTGGTTTGGAGACCTCCCTTTCTCGCGAGATCGTAAATAAAGACTCCTTTTTCTCCTTTTTGCTTCTATGAGAAGTCTCTGAATATTACTTGAGTTGTCTCACACGGTTTTTTCCTCTAGGATCCTCCATTTTAAGGAAGAGACCACAGGTCAGTCACATTCATTCCTTCATTCGTCTCTTCCCTCTTCACCCCCCACTTCTCGGCTTCTTTTTATAAATTGGCTTCCCCTAATTGTGACTTAAGCTCCTTAAGGGTAAGTACTCTCTTCTTTTTTGCTTCTATTCTATCTCTGGACTGTGCCTGACACATAATAAACACTTAATGAATGCTTGTAGACTTGATTTGACCCAAATTTTGGTGCCCAACAGGAATGAGTTCATCTTAGCCTAGGGGTACTCTTCCTCTCTTTTGTTAGCTGGGTATGCTACCTTTTGATGAGGTATAGATTGCAGATACTGATGGCATATAGACTTTGGGAACCACCTTTAGCTCTCCCTGAATTCTTCCTACTTGACCTGGCTTTTCATGCCCAAATAGCCTAGCCTAGCCCCCCATTGTCTGATTACCTTCAGATTGCCTCTGTCCTATCAGAATGTCTATACCCAAATCTGTTACCCTAGATCTCCTTGTCTGTCATCTCCAGGTAGACTTCAGCTATTTCCCACCCTTATTCCCATTACTGGAGTGTGACCTCCCCCCAGTCCCTTACTCACCCCAGTCCTTCCCAAACCCCTCCTCCCATCACCCCAGACTACTTGACCACCTTAGATCCTTCCCACAACCTTTCCGTATATAAGATCCATCTTGCCTCCAGGAAGGTGCTCAGATTCAATCTAGCGCTGTTCAGATGAATCTGGCCTTCTTGTATTACAAGCATCACAAATGCTCAGACTTTTTAGAGTCTACCCAATATGGCAAATCTTTAATAAAACTGTTTTTCTTTAGCTGTAAGAAGGCTTGGGTCGAATTTATTAGAGTAGGACCCAGTGCGTTGGTATTTTGGGGTCCCCTAAACCCCTAACCTCAGCACTTTGACTAAAGAGTTGATCCTTATCTGGGAGAGAGGTTCTAGGTGCCATACCCCCATTGGAGAACCAAGATGGCCCTGAAGAGTATTTTCCTTAGAACTAGACTTTAATAGCTTTCCAATCCAACCACTTTATTTTACAGAGACCTACAGTGATTTGCCAAAGGTCACATAGGTGGGATTTAAAAACAGGCCCTCTCTTTTCAGAGCCATTGCCTTACTTACCCACGGTCACACTGGCTGTCAGTAACATTAGGAACAGCTCAGGGATTCAGGCTCAGGTCTTCTCACTCTAAACCCAGCACTTTTTTTTTTTTCTGCATCCCTTTTCAGGGCTGAAGTTTGGCAGGGTCTCAGAAATAATGCCATTTAAGTCTTTCTTTCCTTTTTGGCAAAGAAGGGAATTCTTTGTTTAAAGGTGAAAAGAGGACTAGCTTTTTGTTTTTGTTTTGTTTGTTTTTTAAACTTTGGAGTTCTGGTCTCAGTCCATCAGATGTCTGACATAAGCCCATGTTTCTTGAAACACCTACTGTGGTGAAGGGAGGTCTTCCTAACAATTAGCATTAGATCATGTATGCTCCCTATGCACACCCACTGTTCTTTCTAATGATATGCATGCTTCTGAGAGAGTTTACCTCAGGCTCACAGGAAGAGTATTTTATTGCAGTTTTTCTTACTATGTTCTTTCATTAAATACCTTTTTTAAAAAAACCTAATTGTTTCTGCTGGCTGACTAGAGAAAACACACACATCAACAGGCACTCATGAGTTACATGTTTTTGAGAGGACTCAGACCCACAGAGTACCTTGTACCTAGAGAGGTTCTTCTCTAGATTTGTGAGAAAGGAGGTCCCAGGTGCTATGGTAGCTAGTAGCTATGTGGAAAAGCCTCACTTTTCAGGGCCTTGGTTTCCTCATTTTTAAAATAAGAAGACTGCCAAAGAGGTCAGGGACCAAAAAAAAAAAAGGCTCCATATATACCAAATTATTCATAGCAGCACTTCCTGCGATAGAAATCCCAATCCCTACCCCCACCCTTCAAAGGAAACAAGGCAAGTAAGTGTCCATTAACTGGGGAATAGCTGGGCAAATTGTGCTAAAGGAATACAATGAATGTTTTGTGTCATAAGAAAAAATTAATATTAAGAATTCAGAAAGCATGGAAAGACATACGAAGTGAGAAAATGAATTAAAGAGAAGTAGAACTATATATAGCACAATGGATAGAGTACCAGACCCAAGGTCAGGAAGACTCATCATCTTGAGTTCAAATCTGGCCTCAGACACTTACTAGTTATGTGCCCCTGGACTACTCACTTAACCCTGTTTGCCTTAGTTTCCTCATCTGTAAAAATGAGCTGGAGAAAGAAATGACAAACCACTTCAGTATCTTTGCCAAGAAAACCCCAAATGGGGTCATGAAGAGTCGGATACAACTGAAACAATTGAACAACAACAGCAGACCTGTATAGACACAAGGACTATAGTAATATAAGCAAAAACAATGGAAAAAGAGAGCAGAATTCTGTTTAACTGCAATGATCAGACCTGGTTAGGTGATGAAATATACCTGCCTCCTTTGGATTGAGAGGTGGGAAGGATGGGTGTGTTATGTGCTGTCAGACCGTCATTGTGTCAGTGGGTTTTCTCTGTTTTTCTTTGTTACAAAGGAGAATTCACTGGTAGTAGGATAGTGTTGGGTGTTTCCTGGGAAATGATTTTGGTGTAAAAACAAAAGGCACTCATAAAACAATAACAACAAACACTCACAATGAGATGATTGAACCCACTGTCTTCTATCTCTAAATGCCTATGATCCCTGACCTTTGTTTTTTTTTTCTTTCTGTAAAGTCATTTTCAACACAGAACATTGCAGACAGCCCCCTTGCTCAAGAGAAATCGCCTATTAGTAGTCAAGAAACCCAACTTGACACATGTGCCCTACAGGCTGGGTGGCTTTGTTGGACTGCAGGCTGCTTAAATATTTTGTTCTTTATCTGCAAGACTCAATTAAAGCATTTGCCACTGAAGCTTTATTCTGCATTGAATCTAAACTCCCTGTGAATAAGTTTCCTGCCAGTTCTTTCCTGCCTGGGCCAAGGAAACAAGTCTGGCAAAGGCTCAGTTTACCATTCCTGCTGCTCTTTGGCATTTGAACAATTTTAATAATATTCATCCTTTCTCTATTGTCATATTCAAGCAGAAGGCCAGGGAAAAAATCTTACAAAAGCAAACAGAAAAGCCTACACCATGCCACACTAAAATATTATATGCCGTTTGTTCCATTCTATCTCTTACTCCAGCATGAAGTGTGGGGAAGCGAGGAAAACCAAACTGAAAGACAAAACAAAAGGTCTTATTTCTGAGTCAGAAAATCTGAACAAGGTTCTTGGTCCAAGGGACTCAGCTTGAGCATGTACCCATGTTAAATGGAAGGACATGATCTCATCCCATACCCCTTGGAGCACTCTGTTACAGCCAGCTGGACGACTCACAGGCTCATAGGATCCTGTTTTTCCTGTACACGACGTTGCTCTCACCTCTTTAACTCAGGCCATCTTCCATGTCTAGAATGGGCCACCCTATCTATATCTTTGGAAATCTTTCCTTTCCTTCGAGCTCCAACCCAGATGTCTTCTTCTTGGAGAAGTCTTCCCTAACCTTTTCTTCCTTTTGCCATTAAAGTGATCTCCTTAGATTTCTGATAATCTTTTTACAAGGACTTTCCACTTCTCTCAGGAGCAGCTAGTTGGTGCAGTGGAGCCATCACTGGGCTTAGAATCACTAGCATTCATCTTCATGAGTTCAAATCCAGCCTCATTGTTAGCTTAATAGCTGTATGACTCTGGGCAAGTCACTTAACTCTATTTGCTTCAGCTCTTCATCCAGAAAATGGGCTGGAGAAGGAAATGGCAAACCATTCCAGTATTTTTGCCAAGAAAGCCCCAAATGGCATCACAAAGAGTCGGACACAAGTAAACAATAAACTCCACACTTATTTGTGTCAATATCTTTTTTGAACCCCCTTGTCATATATCATTGTGAAACCTCCTAGAGAGAAAAGAACACACCATATTTAGATGTGTAGCCCATTAGTTTCAACGGACATTTGTTAAGTAACTACTAGATGCTTGACACTATGCTAAGCACAGTGGGTAGCCAAAGATTAAAATGAAACAATTCCTTGCCCTCAAGGAACTTACATTATACTGAGGGAAAACAACATATACCATCTGGGTGCTTTCTCTCCCTAAACCATCAAATTTCTTTGCATTTCTTTTTTGTATGTTTTGTATTTACTTATCTACATGATAGTATCTCAGCTCAGTAGAAAGGAAGCTGTTTGCAAACATGAACTGTTTTGTTCTTGCCTGTTTCTCTCATCACCTAGAGACACACAAGATCATCCATTTAGATGGACATAGTAAGTGTTTAATAAATGCTTATTGAATTTAATTGAATTATAATCAAATATCAGGTCATGATAAACCATTCCAACATCCCACCGATAAGAACTCCTCTCTGTGAAAAAGGCCACAAATACACTCCAGGAAGAGAGCTTGGTTTAGATGTGAATTGGGCTGTATACCTTTCTACACCTCAAGATTGTACACAGTCACATCCACTAGGAATGGAATGTCTTCATCATAGGCTAAATTTCTTTTAAAAACACCACCAAACGCATAATCCAGTTTGGGCAGTAGGAGTCAGAAGACTCATTTCAATTCCTGCTCCAATATTTGCAGGCTGCGTGACCTTGGATTAATCATTTAATTTCTCTAAGCCTTGATTTCCACAATACTAATGCCATCCCTCACCTCACAAGACTACTGAAAGGAAAGCATTTGAGAAATGTGTGTTATTATTATTGTTGTTGTGGCTGTTTTGCCACCAGTTTAATCTGTGGGTTTATCTGTCTAGTAGACTGGCCTGATGGGTAGGTCTCCAGTGAAGTGATCCCTTCCAAAGCCCAGAGAAGGGAAGTCAGGAAAAGAAGCAAGGTGATATGTTTCTGTAAAACCACATGAAGGAGTTCTTTCAAAATATCTTCTGCAACCTGCCCTGGGGAAGAAAGAATGTTTTAGCTTCTGCCCTAACAATGGCACTTGTCTTTAGGAGTGGAGCTTCCAACTATCTCTTTAGCAAATAATAATCAAGAGGGTCCACAAGGGAAATCTGAGCATAATTAATCAACTGCCCTGTCAAAACCAAGAAGCCAACATTTCACTCTCATTGCTCTATTCTCAAGCATTCCTTTCCCTCTAAAGAAGGCCCCATTAAGTCACTTTAGCTTTTAAAGTAAATGGACCCTTATCTCCCTCTAAAATTCAGTCTCAAGATCTTTGGTGTCAATTTAGCTCAATTAACAAATATTTATTATGTCATAGCCAATGGAGAAGGAAATGGCAAACCATTCCAGTATCTTTGTCAAGAAAACCCTATGGACAATATAGTCCACAGGGCATGAACAGTCAAACATGACTGAATAACAACAACATGCATAGTATTGTGCTAAGGCTGGGGAGAACTAGAAAGATTAAATAAACTCTAGACTTCGAATGAGGAATCCTGGGATTTAAGTCCCAGATCTACTTCTAACTAGATATGTAACCTTGGGCAGATCACTAATGGGAGACATCACAGTACAGGGGGAGAAACACAACATTAAGCATCAGAAGACCTGAGTTCAATACTTGCCTGATACTTACCTGGTATGTGATCTTAGGCAAATCATTTAATCTTCATTTGCCTCATCTGTAAAGTGTGAGAGTTGGACTAGATGACCTCTAAGCATAATTTCAGATCTAAATCCCAAGAACATATTATAATCTAGGAAGTAGATAAAAACATATTCACAAAGAATGATAGAATAAAGTAATGCATTTAAGTCCGTAAGAGAGTTGTAAAGAGAATGTTAGGTGAGATCCAAGGTGGGAGAGCAAAGTCATTCTTTGGGGAAATCATTGCAGTCTTTACTAAAAAACTGACATTCTAATTGGTCTTTAAAGGATCTGTAGGAGCCTGCAGGTTGCACATGAGAGGAGAGGAGCGTATTACAACCAGTGGGGATGGCATAGGCAAATGCATGGAGGCAGAAAAGTTTAAGACCAGCTTGCACCATATAATTTAGAAAAGAAGAAGAAATTTTCTTTTAAATGTCATGTAAGTAGATTAGGTAGTCCAGTCTAGCTGGAGCAACGATTACTTGTAGACATATCAATCTGGACTACCTAATCTACTTACGTGACATTTAAAAGAAAATTTCTTCTTCTTTTCTAAATTATATGGTGCAAGCTGGTCTTAAAATAGAGAGCATAGTTGGGAGGGCCATAGATCGGTTGGATAAGATACCCAATTCATTAGTAGTCTCTAAATAAGTGTTATGAAAATAAGTAAGTTAAAGGCATGGACTGAATCAGTTCAATCATGATGTAAAAGGACTGGCCAATGAAGGCCCAGTCCTCAGAGTATATTCAGATTTGATCTTCCTGGTGTCTTATGTAGAACATGCTCGGTATTCCCTGGCTTATTCTAATCCAACACATGGAAACTTGGTAGACCCACTTGAGTCATAAATGATTCAGGAGTCTGTATTGCATAGTGATGAAAAGTCTTCTAATTGGCTTTGAAGCTTGAAGACTGATGACTGAGGAGGCATAGATCTGGAATTGAGTCCACATACGCATCTCTGCTCTGTGTGCGTGTGTGTGTGGTTTTCTTTGCTGGTCCCAAATGAGGCAAGAACTGCTGTGAGCTGCTAGATGGGGTAAAATGTGGTAGTTTCCTCATCTCCCCACCTGGTTGTCATGTGTCCATAAAAACATGACATACGTGTTACTTTTATCTACTTTGTGAGTACTGAGAGAACAGAGTGAGTGCCCAAACAGACACTAGGTTTGAAATCTCCATTATAACCATCAGAGAGGTCTCACTTAGCAACTGAAGGTAGCAGCAGCAGCAGCTGAGTCTGATAAGGAACCAGTATAGTAGATTGACCTGCTTGACCCAGCCCAGCAGTAAATTAACCAAGTCAGCTGAGATACCATGCCCCACAATGAGCCAATAAGCCAGTCTAGTTGGACTAAGAGGAGATTCATCCATCACTGACACCTTACTTCATACTGAAGTTGATAGGGACTCCATGAAAGGAGAAAAGGAATTCCCAGAGTCAGGAGTCAAGAGTTATCCCTTCCTCCATTATATTCCCAACATAAATATCTTACTAATCTTATACTTCAATTTTGAGCCCAGTTTCCCTCAGGAACCTTGCATGTGTATAAAGGGAGAGTGTACCACTCCATTTAGGATTGGGAAGTGTTTTGTACATTCTGCCATTCTATACCTTTTCAGTAAATACCCTTGTATAAAAATAAATTGATGTCAACTAGTTGATCAAAGCTGAAAGCACATCAGGTGGGGGCTCGTAAATGATAGTATTAAAATCTACAACACTTCAGGTTTATCCCTACAATCCTAAAAGGAAGAACAGTAAACTGCCCTATGGGGACATAGCCTGTCAGTGAGAGTAGTGGTTGAGAGAGCTAGCCCAGACTGGGTATATGATAGAACCAGAATTTTCCTGACAAGGCTTCTTTCCTCCCACACACAATATGGGGAGGCTTTACCAAAAAAAAAAAAAAAAAAAAGCTGCCTCTGGGACTTGATTGGCTCTGCTTTCCCTGATACAGCTTTCTGGTAATCTAAGGGCATATAAAATCCCAAGCACATGGATTCTGAGCCTCTCAGTCAGTGAATTTCTGAAGACCACATGAATTCCAGTGGCCCTCACCATATTCCACACTGTAAGTTCTACTTTACCCTGGTTGCATATTCTGGTTGTGTTAGGGCAAAGTAAACCTCCTTTTGTTAACTTTTCAATAACTCACTAGTTCCTCATTTTGTTTCGATGTCAAACCTGAACTAAGGGAGTGGCAGCATTAGAGTGACCTCCAACAGGGTGGTACAGAGCTCATTTCTCTCCTCCATGGTTCATTTCAGTTCCCTTCAGACTCATGACCTCTCTTCACGGAAATATAAAGAAATGATAAAGAAAATGGGAAAACTCAAATACCACCCCCATCCCCACCACCACCCCCAGTATGTTCTTCTTCCTTTTCATCCTTCCTTCATCA
Source organism: Phalanger gymnotis (assembly GCA_028646595.1). NCBI lineage: Eukaryota > Metazoa > Chordata > Mammalia > Diprotodontia > Phalangeridae > Phalanger > Phalanger gymnotis. The sequence continues at coordinate 133,864,027 of CM053622.1, forward strand.
TCCTTTGGCTTTAACACAGATGCTCAGAAATGACAGGGAAAGTCTAACTAAATACTTACTTGCTGGCTGATCAGCCTCTCTGTGCCAACTGAGCCCTGGCCCTCCAGGAGTGGGTCAATTGAATCGTTAAAAGAAAGAAGAAATATACTTTTAGTAGCACCTTAGGATAATGGACTACAGAATTCTATCTCATCCCAATTCCTAAATCCAAATCAAAGGAGAGAATTTGTCAAAAGGGCAAGAAAACAAATCTTAAGAAAAACGTGCCTGGAAGATGACATTGTCTTTTAAGAACAGATCCACAGAAATTGTATAGCATGACATTCCCTCAATGTGTATAGTCCCTTAGTCATCTGTTCTTCTGGGACAGCTAAGTGGTGCAGTGGATAGAATGGCAGGCCTGAAGTTAGGAAGACTCGCATTCCTGAGTTAAAATCTGGCCTCAGACACTTATTAGCCATTTGATCTTCCAAGAAAGTCACTTAACCCTATTTGCCTCAGTTCCTCATCTATAAAATGAGCTGGAGAAGGAAATGACAAACTACTCCAGTATCTTTGTCAAAAAAAACCCTAAACAGGGTCACAGAGTCAGACATGATTGAAATGACTCAACAACATTTGCTCTTTACTTTATGTAATGATTCCCTTGGAGAATCCATCTACTCTCATGGTTTGAACGTTAATACCTCTTAAATTGATAGCTTTAGACCTGATCTCTAATTGACTAGTAGACATTTTTAATTGAACGTCTGATGTAGTGGAAAGAGGTTGGATTTGAAATCAGAAGTCTAGATCTGAATCTTAGGTCTACCATTTACTATATGATTTTCATGAAGAAATATCTCTTTTGGGGCAGCTAGGTGGTGCAGTGACCAGAGCACCAGCCCTGGAGTCAGGAAGACCTGAGTTCAAATATGACCTCAGACACCTGACACACTTATTAGCTGTGTGACCTTGGGCAAGTCACTTAACCCCAATTAACCTTGCCTTCCCCCCTTGAAAAAAAAAAGAAATATCTCTTCTGTGAGTCAGTTTCTTCTTCCTTTCTCATCCCTCTTCCCCTTTCCAATTTTGGAATGATAGAATGTTGATCAAATAAATTCTGCTATTGTTCCTGGATAGGATGTGTCAATCTACTCCCCTATGTCCTCACTTACCAACCCTGTAACTTTCAGGATCAGAGTGCCATTTCCTCAGCAGCTAAATAGCTCAATGGATAGAGAACTGGGTTTAGAGTCAGAAAGATTTTAATTCAAGACTGACCTCGGATACTTATCAGGTATGTGACCCTGGGCAAGTCATTTTGCCTTTATCTAATACAATTTTCTCATCTCTAAAAGGGAGACATTAATAACACCTACCTCACAGGGTTTTTGTGAGGATCAAGTGAGAAAATATTTTTAAAAGTGTTTTTGCAAACCTTAAAGCATTATACAAATGCTAGCTATCATCCTCATTATCATCACCTCATGCCTGGATTATTGCAATAGCATCTAATTGGTCTTCCTAAGTCAAATATTTCTGCTCTCTGATCCATCTTGCACGCCAGTGCCATCTTAAATATCAATTTTACACTGTTACCTCCCTGCCCTGAAACAAACATTCCTGGTTGTTTATAAGACAATATTTATTTAACAGATATTCATCAAATGTTTACTAACTGCAGTGCTAGAGTCCACTTATGATTCCAGTCTAACTATGCATGCTTATCTCATACAGTTCCTTAATAAAATTTTCCATTTGAGCCAGGTTGTTCTATCCGCTGACCCTTAGACCCTTAGACCCTTGATATTCTCCACTCCATGACTTCATTCTTGCTGTTTCTACATAGAGAATGCCCTTGGGTTTCTTGAGCTGAGCTTTGAAGGAAACCAGGGAAATTGCAGGCTATAAAATAAACTTACTCAGAATAAAAATAAACTTGAGACATAAAATAAAATCATCAGCATTTCTGTGTATTACCAACAAAACTGGGCAGGAAAAGATAGAAAGAGAAATTCCACTTTAAAAAATTTGTGTAAAGTGCTTTGCAACCTTAAAGTGCTGTGTAGGTAGCTATTGTTTGTTGCTGTTGTTGTTGTCAGCAGTCTCAGAGAGGATAAATGTCTAGCCCAGGGTCACATAGTATTAGAGTTGAGCTTTGAACAGAGATTGTTGGCTTAAAGTGAACCACTTAAAATTTTTTTTTTAAAGATTGATTCTCCTCACCTCACTCAGGCTGGAAATGTGGGGCTATTCTCTTTTTATTAGGAAAGGAGGTTGACATGTATTGCCAGAGTTAGTTCAGCTTTTGGGAGGCTTGGAGAGAAAGTGTGGGAGAGAAGAGGCTGCATACCAAACTGAAGGTCTGTAGAGCCATTGTGCTGACCTCATCGTTGTATGCCCAAGAAACCTGGACAGAATACCAGCGCAGGAAACCGAATGGCTTCATTTTGAATTGTCTTAGTGATGGGGTACAGGTTATTGATACTGATGGGATATAGACTCTGGGAACCCCCTTGAACTCTCCCTGAATTCTAACCACTTGATCTGGCTTTTCACGCACAAATAGCCTGGCCTAACCTTCCAGTGTCTAGTTACCTCCAGATTGCCTTCTGGCCATTTCCTACCCTTGATCCTATCAAAATATCTATTACCCACCCCCCAAATATCTATACCCTAGTCTGTTACCCTAGTCCTCTATTGTCTCTCATCTCTAGGTAGCCTCCAGCTATTTTCCACCCTGGAGTCTGACCTCACCCCAATCCCCTAATCATCAAGATCCTCCCTCTGCCCCCTCCTCCCATCACTCCAGACTACCTAACCACCCTAGATCCCTCCCACAACCTTTCTGGATATAAGGTCCATCTTGCCTCCATGAAGGTACTCTGATTCAATCTAGCTCTGTTCAGATTAATCTGGTGGGCTGGCATTAGCGTCCCAAATGCTCAGGCTCCCTAAGAGTCTACCCAATATGATGAATCTTTAATAAACTTTGTTTTTCTTTGGTTGAGAAGGCTTGAGTGGAATTCATTTGGCAGGACCCAGTGCGTCTGTATTTTGGGGTCCCCTAGACCTTTAACCTCAACATATGGTTCCCTAAACCTCGACATTAGGAAGATTCTGAAGATCACCTGGCTAGATAAGGTACTGGACGTTGAGGTCCTTTCCTAGGCTTACTGGCTAAACATTCAAACTCTACTCCAGAGAGTTCAGCTTCAATGGGCTGGACAACTTGTTCAAATGCCAAATGTGTGCTTGCCTAAAAAATTATTTTATGGAGAACTCATACAAAGCAAGTACTCACAGGAGTTCAGAAGCAGTACAAGGACCCTCTCAAGGTCTCTCTGAAGAACTTTAATATTGATGGTAAGAGCTGGATGATGCTGGCACAGGACCACCCAGCATGACCTGTCCACGTCAATGGGGCTGTGCTCTGAGCGAAGCAGAATTGCAGTAGCACAAAGGAAACATGAGATGCGAAAATCTAGAGACATCTCCACCCCTAATGTTCAAATTGATTATTTGGGTTGGACCTGTGGTAGGGCCTTCCAAGCTCATATTGGACTGATCAGTCACAGTTGAACACACTATACCTTGACCCCAACATCATGATGTCATTCATCCTCTTTGAGTACAAAGGACAAAGAACAATTCCTCTTTGCTCTGATTTACACCTCTTTAGGAAGCCCAATGACTTGCCTGTTCCTGGAGGCTCACCATTTTTTGATGTCAAACTTTGTTCAGACTCTGAATCCATTTAAAAAATCCATTCACAGCAGCTCAGAGCTGCCAAGCTCAAAGGATCTGCCAGCCTCAGCAGGGATTCCAAGCATGGACTATCCAGTCTGGCTTAGATCTCTTTCCACTACTCTACTGCCCTAGACTTAGACAGACCCTCATTTACTGTACTTAGCAGCATCTCCTGACAGCTGAAGAAGGAAATCATTTGACCGGGGAAGCTCAAGTATTAGAAATCATATGTTCACATTCTTTCCAAATATAGAACCCACTCAAAATAAGTCTAACCTTTCTGGGGTTCAAGTTCATTTATTCTTTACAAACAGCAGCTCTGGCAACTCCTTTGTTTCTAAGAACAAAGGCTTGTTCAAAGAAAAGGGTCTCTGAAGGCTCCTTCCTTGGACATCACATGGCTCTTCCAAGGCCCCACTTTGATGACTTAAGTGTAAATGAGTAAGAAACATACGGATTCCATTTCCCATATAATTCCCATGTAATGCATATGAATTGCGGGCGGTGGGGGATGAGAAGGCACTTTGGAAAAAATGTGGTTTAAATTTGGATTCTGCCTGTTCTCCAAAGACTGGAATAGTGAAATGCCACAGATTTGCCTTTAACTTTTTTCAGTGTGTCTGCTCTCCTCACCTTTGGCCTTAAGCAGTAACCTGGCTATTATTTCTGAAAGAAAAATAACGTACATGAAAACAAAACAAAAAAGAACAAACAAAAAGGAAACAATTCCAAATTGTGAGCTAAAAGAGCACCACTACTTAAACTAATTGTCTCTTTCCTCCAGTATGGTTTAGTTTCAAAGCATCTCTGAGCCTGTTTCTATTGGCTTAAGGTGGTTCATGATATAGGGTACCAAGACATATGGGGCTGCAAGCCTTTATTTTGTGGACCTGAAGTTAGTAGGAAGAGCTATCTTTTTTTGTAAGAAGATAAGACCAGCATAATTCTCATCTCTGATAGAAATTAGTTATCCGTTTAAAAATAGCATTAGTTGATATTTATATATCATTTTAAGGTTTCAAAGCAATTTAAGTTCATCATCTCACTGGATGCTCATATTAACCTGTGAAGGAAGTTGAATTTTACATTTTACAGATGAGGAAAACTAAGGCTCATTAAGAATAAGTGACTGCCCACAATCACACACAAGTTCAAATTCAGGGCTCCCCTGACCCCTTTACCACCCACAAGTAGAGATCATTTGGGAAATTGTGTTCTTCCTCCCACCAAAGATTTAGATGAAGAACTTTACCCATAGTTTACATTGGAGACCCAAATCATCACCATGAATTAGCAGGTTATCCATACAACACAGAGAAATTAATCTACTCTCTTTCAGAATTTTTGCGCTCCCCTCTCCCCCCCACTTGACCCGTCCTCATTGGTCAATAATGGAGAGCAAATTCATCTATTTCATTTTATCTAGCTGTTCCTAGACCAGACCATGCTTCAGATTCAATAAAATGTAAATTCTTTGAGGCAGATACTAGTTTGTTTTTGTATTTTCAGTGCCTAGAACAAAGTTAGGATCTTAACAAATCCTTGTTGATTGATTGACCCTATCCATTTTCACTCCAACCCAACCCATCTGCCTTGCCTCATGTACCCTCCCCATCCTTTTATTTCTTGATTTTAGCATAGTAATCAAAGCAATACTACCAGTTATCTAGAAAAGGCACATCACTTGACTCCTCTTAGTATCAACTCTCCATCCTTGTGACTCCTCATACTGACTCCCTTCCCTAACCCATTTCCTTATTATGTTCTCTCCTTCTTGAAATGTAAGGTCCTTGAGGGCAGAAACTAGCTCACTTTTGTGGTTGAATGCCAACACTTAAATAGTGCCAGGCATTTAGTAAGTGCTTGCTTAATAAATACTTTTTTCATTTGTTCATTAATACTATAGATGGCTGTTCTTCCATAGTAATGAGATTAACAGACTAAAGAGCAGCTGGATAATTATATTGATTCATTGAAGTGAATCTAGTGAAGCAGTCTTTTGTATATCTTTTTGCTTCCTGTGGACTTCACATTAGTATCCTTTCTATCTCTCAGAAATTCTTCCCTTTTGGTGATAGACTGTGAGCTCCTTGAGAGCAAAGACTGTCTTTTGTCTTTCTTTGTATTTCCTAGAGCTTAGTACAGTGCCTAGTACATCTGCAGATGCTTAATAAATGTTTATTGATTGATAACTAGGGTCATAGACTTAGAGAAGGTATGGACCTTAAAATTCAACCAGTCCATTCCTCTCCTTTTATAAACAAACAAAATGAAATAGAAGTCAGATAATTTACCTAAGACCACACAGGGTTTCAATTGATAGACTTGGACACACTGCTACTGAGCAGGTCAACATTTATTGGATTCTCATTGTGTGCCAGACATCCAACTAGGCACTATTGTTGCAGCTAAAGGAATTAGACCACATTGGCCATGCCTTTGAGGAATCTAGGGGACTAGGGAGACTGAGTTCCCTACCTCTTCTCCCTGCCCCCTCCCCACGCCCTACAAAATATATCATGATGGGACTAGGGAAGAATTTTACAGTGATATGAGCAGAATTCAACTTAAGTATGAAGATTATAGGTGCTTTCCAAGAAGCAAAATAATGAATAAGGTAGAATTACAGATAGAATCTTTTTTTGCCTTTTAAAGGCAAATAGTCTTTTGGAAGGGATCTGATAGAAGTCCAGTAGTGCAATCTTTCAACCAATTCAAAAATCCCTTCTAAGACACCCATGTCAGATGGTCAGCTAATCACTATTTGGAGAGGTAAAATGAGAGGGTTAGACTAGAGTAGATTCTCTAAGGTGACAGAGTTAGGTGGCACAGTGGATGGAGTACTGAATGTGGAGTCAGTGACCATACTTATTAGCTGTGTGATTCTGGACAAGTCCCTTAACCTCTCATATCTTTAGATGAGGATATTGTTATCCCTGTCTATAAAAAAGAAGATAGTAATAGCATCTGTCTTACAGAGCTGTTATGAAGATCGAATGAGATTACAAATAAAATGCTTTTTTGAATTCTTTAATTCCATACTTTATCATTTAATATTTTTTAGTTTTCAGCATTGATTTCCACAAGACTTTGAATTACAGATTTTCTCCCCATTTCTACCCTCCGCTCCATTCCAAGAGGGCATATATCCTGATTGCTGCATTCCCCAGTCAGCCCTCCCATCTGTCACCCTACTCCCCCACCCATTCCCTTTCCCCTTACTTTCTTGTAGGGCAAGATAGATTTCTATGCCCCATTGCCTATATATCTCATTTCTCAGTTACATGCAAAAACAACTTTTTTTTGAGCATCTGCTTTTAAAACTTTAAGTTCCAAATTCTCTCCCCTCTTCCCTCCCCACCCACCCTCCCTTAGAAGGCAAGCAATTCAACATAGGCCACACATGTATCATTGTGTAAAACACTTCCACAATACTCATGTTGTGAAAGACTAACTATATTTCACTCCATCCTATCCTGTCCCCCTTTATTCAATTTTCTCCCTTGACACTGTCCCTTTTCAAA
>CM053622.1:133871782-133935212 GCA_028646595.1 Phalanger gymnotis
GTTCTGCAGTTCTAGAATTGGTTCAGAGCCATTTTTTATAGGTTTTTGGAGGGACTTGGTGGGGAGCTCATGCTAGTCCCTGCTTTCCAGCTGCCATCTTCTAGTCTATTTTTTAAAGTGTTATTTTCTTCAGTATTTTTTTGGGTCTCCTTTAGCAAGTCATTGACTTGTTTTTCATGGTTTTCTCATATCAGTTTCATTTCTCTTCCCAGTTTTTCCTCTGCTTCTCTAACTTTCTTTTCCAAATCCTTTTTGAGATCTTCCATGGCCTGAGACCAATTCATATTTTTCTTGGAGGCTTTTGATGTAGGATCTTTGACTTTATTGACTTGTTCTGGCTGTGTTTTGATCTTCTTTGTCACCAAAAAAAGATTCTAAAGTCTGAGTCTGAATCTGAGTCCATTTGCACTGCCTGTTCATGTTCCCAGCCAACTACTTGACCCTTGAGCTTTATGTCAGGGTATGACTGCTTGTAGAGTAGATAGGGCTTTGTCCCAAGCTTTAGGGGCTGCGCTATTTTCAGAGCTACTTTTACACAGCAAGCTCTGCCACACCAGTGCTCCTCCTTCCCCAAGAACCGCCAGCCAGGACTTTGACCCAGATCCAAGCAGGCCCTGCACTCCTGCTCTGATTTGCCATTTAATTCCTCCCATCAGGTGGGCCTGCGGCTGGAAGCAACTGCAGCTGGAGCTCTGGATGCAGCCGCAGAGCTGCACCACCTCCACTGCCCCTGGGATTGGGGCTGACAGCGCACTCCTCTCACTCTGATCTAGGAGTTTTTCCAGTAACCTTCTTTGTTGTCTTTTGGCATTTGTGGGTTGAGAAGATTTAGCTAGGCCTATTCCACTCGGCTCCCAGTCTGGTTGACCCTGGCATGGCCTACGCTGGGCTGTGCTCTGCTCCACTCTCAGCTCCATGCAATAGACCCTTCCCAGTGACCATCCAGGCTTTCCTGGACTGGAGCCCTGCTTCCCTCTGCTATTTTGTGGGTTCTGCAGCTCTAGAATTTGTTCAGAACCATTTTTTACTGGTGTTTGGAGGGACCTGGGGGAGAGCTTAAGCAAGTCCCTACTTTCCAGCCACCATCTTGGCTTTGCCCCCACATATTAAATGCTTTACAAACCTTAAAGTACTATGTAAATGCTAACTATTACTATTGCTATTATTATCTTCTAACTCTCAAACCTATGGGAGCTAAGAAGGTAAAGGTAATAGAAAGAGCCATAGATCTGGAAACAGAAAGCTGAATTTGAGTACTGACTCAGTCAATGGGTTTTTGTGACAAGATCCTCTCTTGGATCTCTCATACCAGTATATCCTTTCCTTCTCATTCTCTTTTGATGGCTCATTCTCTATGCCCAAATATGAAATTCTATCTATCTATCCATCCATCTACCCACCCACCTACCCACCTGTCCTCTATCCATCCATCTATCCATCCATCTATCTATCTATCTATCTATCTATCTATCTATCTATCTATCTATTTATTTATCATCTATCTATCTATCTATCTATCTATCTATCTATCTATCTATCTGTCTATCTAATACTCAACTGTGTTATATTGTATAGAGAGGTCAAGAAGGATGAGGTCTGAGAAAAAAGCCATTGTATGTTATGATTAAGAGCATTTTGAGAATATTATTTTGGAAACTGTATGGAGGATGGATTAGAAACAGGAGACACTGCAAGCAGGAAGACCAATTAGGAGGCTACTGTAGTATAGGCAAGAGGCCATGAAGGCCTAAAATAGAGTGATTGAGGTGTAAATAAAGAAACATGGAGTCATTTGGGTAGAGTGATTTCAGCTGAGAGGTGACATTGAAAATCAGATTTTAAGATCTATAGCTATACAAATCTACATGCATCTCTCTGTTTCTGTCTCTGTGTCATCTTTCTCTCTGTCTCCGAATCTCTACCCCTCTCTTGTCATGTTAAGGCCTATCATCTTCTTATTAGACACTTCTCATTAGATATCTTACAGGCATCATAAGCACAATGAGTTCAGAAGAGAACTCACTTTTTGTTTTATACCTGCACTTCTTGTAAACTTCATATTTGTCATGGGAACTGTCATCCTTCCATATATTTAGGTTTTCAACTTTGAAGTCAGCCTTAGCTTTTCACTTTGCCTCATTCCCCTCTCCTATTTTGAATCAGTTATCAAGTCTTCTTGATTCTACCTTCACAATATCTCTTGGATCCCTTTCTATCTTCATTTATACCACAACCACCCTAGTTCACCCTTTTATCACCTCCTTCCTGGACTAGTTCAATAGTCTCCTATTTGGCCTTCCTGCTTCTAGTGTCTCTCTTTTCTCATCTATCCTCCACACAGCTGCCAAGGAGATTTTCTTAAAACTCAGGTCTGACTATGTCACTCCCCTACTTGAGATGTTTCAGTGGCTACCTACTGTTTCTAGTTTTAGTAATCCTGAGATTATTTTTTATATGATTATGCCATGATTTTGTATTCATACTGACTCCCTTCTTCGGCATTTAAAACGCTTGACGATCTTCTTCCAGCCTATTTTAGACACTTGCTAGATATGTGAACCTGGGCCAGTCACTTAACCCTGTATAATGGTAATCAGGGCAGGACTTTTTGCTGGTCTCCTCTTTTGGGATGCTAAGGCTATCAAGTGCCTTTAATGAGTCTGGCCTTTGTTTGAATGGGGCAGGTAAAGTGGGACCTTTTTGTTTTGGGTGTTTCTCAGCACTAAGACAATTGGGAGTCATTGATTTGTATATGATATGGTGCTAGTGATTGAAGAACTTTCCCACACCCTCAATGCTAAGTTGACCCCAAACCTCACAGTCTTGAACATGGTATAAGAACTCCAAGGGGCACACACTCACTGAATGAGTGTTGGTGACAAGACTGTGGGCAAGCCATTGAAACAACACCATCCCCACCTGCTTTGATAACCCATATGTTGGTGCTTCTCTGGTAACTATGTATTGCTGTGGATAGACTGGTTTGTGTTATTTACTCTGTTTATAATGTATGCTTGTAATTTCTGTTTGTATTTGCCCTGAAGTTCAGGGAGCTGATCTTTTCCCCCTGAACTAAGTGAACAATACATGTATTTTTAATTAAAGTTAGATTGTTAACACCTTAAAGTTGCTTTCTTAAGAAAAGCAGATCAAAGAACCTATGTTGGTAGCCCTTCTGTGTGCTGGTGTTATTGGTCTTACATAGCCAGAGTAGCTGCTAGCAACATTGTTGTTATACTGTTTGCCTCAGTTTCCTCATCTGTAAAATGGTCTCGAGAAGGAAATGATGAAACCACTCCAATATCTTTGCCAGAAAAATCCCAAATGGGGCCAAGAAGAGTCAGACATGACTGAAATGACTGAACGACAACAACTATTCCAGGCTTGCTACACATGGAAGAGTGTGCTCCCTTTAGACTTAGACATTAGGGAAAGCCGAAGGTTGTAAGGGACAAAGACAGAGATAATGAAAAGTAAGGGAAAGGCCATTTTGGGTGTAAAAGAAGCATTCTGTATCCTAGAAGGAATGCTGAACTTTAAGTAATTCAGTTGCACAAGAAGAGGCCGACAGAAATAATGAAATTGCTCCAGGTCAAATACAGCTACAGTACTTTTGTCTTGAGTGGCTCATTTTGAGCAACACTCTGCAGCAATCTGGGAAAACATAACTGGGAGTATAGAGTAGGCTGAGGTTTCTCACTGAGAGAATCCAGCTTCGACCATTTGGAAGAATTGTCAAATGGGAGAGACTATACCTTTCCTAACCTGCTACCTGGGAGGTGACAAACCTCCAAACTAAGGCCCAGAAGGAGCAAAACTAGAAAGGTCTCTGCCAATTGTAGGCTAAGATTCTCTGTCCTTTCTGAAAGAGACCAATAGCATTCCAGCTGAGAGCACAGCAGCGCACAGGTGGGCTTGAGGATAGAGGTGGTGGAAACCACAGTTGCCTAAGAGATGCCCAAGGAATCCAGTCAATTCATATACAAAGACAGCAAACAAACTCTGTGAGGAGTCTGCACAGGAGCCAAGCAGTCAGCTGGTCAATAGACATTTATTAAATACCTACTCTGTGCCAGGCAATCTTCTAAGCACTGGAGATATAAAAAGAAGCAAAAGATAGTCCCTGCTCTTAAGGAGTCACAGTCTAACAGGAGAGACAACAAGCAAACAAAAATTAAGAAATAAGCTATATACAGGATAAATAAGAAATAATTAACCGAGAGAAGGCAACAGAATTAAGAGAAGTTGGGAAAGGCTTCCTGCAGAAGGGAGCATTTTAGTTGAGACTTAAAGGGAGAAGGGAAGGTAGTTGGGGTCAAGTGACTTGCCCAAGGTCACACAGCTAGTAAGTGTGTCAAGTGTCTGAGGCTAAATTTGAACTCAGGACCTCCTGACTCCAGGGTCGGTGCTCTAACATTCTTTGGCTCTATGATTTTGTTTTTCCTACTTCCCTAATACACCGTCCCCTTTCCCTGCCACAACCCTCACCCTACTTCTCTGACTAATGCAGTAGCTGTGGGGAAGGTCTTTACTTGATACGTTTAAACAGGTTAGGGGAGAGTCAGAAGCCACACTGTAGCAATAGCATCTGGCAACAACTTTTGTCTTTGAACTAGGAAAGAGGAAAAATGGACTATTATGTTTCATTTCCTCAGCCTCCTCTTAATACAGCCCAGTCTTGTTGCGTCAATCAACATGAAGAATTAGGAGACTATGATTACTGGATCCTAATTCAGCAGAACTACTGGCCAGGGGAATGTTTCCCTGTGTCCAAGTCAATGATTTCTGTTTTGGCAAAGTCAACTCTACAGAACAATGAGATAAACATATTAGGCATGGCCCCTGGAAAGGAGATACTGCACCTGAGGTAGCTTTGACAAGGAAACACATCCCCCCCCCCCCCCCCCCCCCCCCCCCCCCCCCCCCCCGCCAGCCCCAAGCAAACCAAAAGCGATTTTATTCAGGGCAGTAATGGGATAGAGATAGGTCTGAGAAGCTTATGGTGAGCAGATGCTAGAAGAAAGACTATTATTCCCTTCCAGGACCAAATACAGTTCCCCAAACAAGAATCAAGGCAGCAAGCAGGAGGGTGAATGGGAAGAGAGAGAATTAGTTTAGTTTTAAAAGAACCACCAACCCAACCCAGTGGTCTTCTTTATCACTCAAAGAGAAACCAGGCCTCATGGGATATGCAGAAGGGATGCTTGACACAAACTTTGTTGCTCTATAAAGCACTGCCTGCATCACCAGGGAGAATGAGGGAGAACCACAGAGAGCACAGCTTGTCACCATCTGAAAACCAGATGTGAATACTGATCCTGACAGGAAGGAAGAGGCTTATATGGGAGCAAGCACCATTCTGACAGATATCAGAGGGCTTTTCAACATCTGGTTCTACTGAGCCAGCCCCAGACAGCTCCTTCTTGGACAGATATTAAACCTGCAAGCTATGCTAAAAAGACCCAGAGAATGGGTCATGTAGCTACTCAGGGCTTGTCATTTCAAAACACAGTTTAGGGTAGGTTTTTTTTTTTTTTTTGGAGGGGAGGAAGGGATAGTTGGGATGGCTACTGGGTATTTATGGCATTGTTCCAGGCACTAATGCAGTTGATCAAAAGGTGACATTAAGTCATTGCTTTCCAGCGACTTAGCCAAAGAAAAGGGACATACGGAGATTCTTGTAAAGTAAAGCATTTTTAAACACTTGAAACACACACCCAAAAAAAGAGGCTTGTCAAGTCCTAGTGTTAGAAGGAAACTAATAGGAAGAAGGAAACATGACAGCTCCCAGAAAAGGAACAGCTAGAGTGATGGGCCCTCTGTTTCATGGTTAACAGAGCCAGATGAAGGCAGAAGCATGAAGAATGGAACTCATCTGGTGAAGGCAGGAACTTATTGGCAGAAGCAGGCCAAGGTAAACTGACCTATGACATTTTAAATTAGACCTGTGACAAGGGAACTCCAGTACAGTATTTCTGGGAAAATAATAACAATAGCTAGCTTTTATATAGTGCTTTAAAGTTTGCAAAACACTTTACAGATGTTATCTTGCTATTATCATTCCTGTTTTATAGATGAGGAAACTGAGGCTGAGAGAGGTCATGAATTGCCCAGAGTCCCATAGATTTTTTAAAGTGTCTGAAGCAGGATTTGAACTTAGAATGGAGGGTCTGTAGAACAAGCAACCCAGGAGGTGTAGCCTCTAGCCCTTGGGAAGGGTCTTTCTGAAGCAACAGTTTGTGCGGGATGGGGGGGCGAGCCCTTAGGGTGGTAGAGAGAGCTCTGGGTGGCACTACCTCCTTCTCCTTTTTTTAGACAGAGGTGATTTCCAGCACAGTGGAGGTCCGACCAAGTGAAGGGTTTGTGGTCTTGCCCACTTCCCTCATTCTTCATGTTCTGTGCATTGTTTTCACAGGGCAGGATAGTGAGGTTAGGAAATTACATCTTTGAAAAGATCATTTTTAAAGCTGAAATTTGACCCTCCTTTCAGCCGAAGCTAACTGGCACCAGGACTTGGCATTCAAGTATTTCCTTAAATCAAAAGAAACTAGTCCTGTGCAAAAAAAGAGAATGAAATTATCTTTTTTTTTTAAGGTAGCTAGAGTAAGAAGGAGGAAAGACTAGGTAAATTGAAACAACAAACACAGTACAATGGTATGAGTAAAACCTGTGATTAAAAAAATGTTTTTTGGAGGTTACTCTTATGCCAACCTTTTCTACTTATTCAATTTGCTTTGGATAACGTTGGGCAACTTCAGGCAACAGTGAAGCAGTGTACAAAAAACTACATTTATGGTATTGTTCTAAAGTATTTTAAGTAATCCTATTGTTCCTGACAATGTTGTCTGGAAAAGCAGGAAGCCTAGGAATTAAATCACAGATTTACTTTCATGTTTTGGAGCATAGACTATGTAAGGACTATAGCTCTTTCTGAGAAAGGAATGAAATACAACGGTTGTTTTTTCTCTTCTCCCCCTTACTCCCTGCTTTTCTTTAGGCTGGGGAGTAGATAGTTGAGGTTGAGGCCAGACAGTTCACTTTCACAGGTAACAGAGCTCAATTCACTAGACCCCAGACAGTGGGGGTCAGGGTTTGTGGTCTGTGAATATTACCATTGAGTTAATCTTTTGGGTTTCTTTGGAAATTAGCTGAAGGTACATAAACAGATACTTATTGTAAATAGTATAAAGGGCATGTAGAGATGAGAGAAAGGGCAGCTGAAATTATCTGGGCTTCTAGACATATTCACCAATCCGAATGCTTTTTGGGACCTTGAGGAATAGCCTTTTCTGCCTTCTGTATAAAGTAACTGGCTAGTGAGGAGGCCAGAGTGGCATATTGAAAAGATGACTGGACCTGGAATCAGGAAACTTGGATTTGAGTTCCCCACCATTCAGTGTGGGAGTATAGTCAAGTCATTTAACTTCTCAGGGCCTCAGTTTCCCAACCTGGAAAATGAAGATGATACTCATGCTACCAACCTCACAGGGCTACAGTGAGGAAAGCACATTTCAAACTTGAAAGCGTCACATTAATTTGAGTTATGATGCTGATTTCTGGTCTAACCCACTCTACAAAGCAGTGGCTATGCTTTCCTGGTACTTCAATGATATTCTCCTCCAATGATCCCAACAACAATGGGCTCACAACCCCTTTCTTGTGGGTTAGAAACATGGCTGCTTATACCTCATATATTTAGAAGAAATAAGTAGATAATGATAATAGATATAATAATAACAATACCTAGCTTTTATACATCTCTTGAAAATCAGCCAAGAGCCATGAGGAACCATTTTACCAATGAGGGAACTAAGGCTGGGAGAAGTTGACTGACTTGCCCAAGGCCATAAAGCTAGTGAGTGTCTAAGGCAGGATTTGAACTCAGGGTTCTCTCTAATGTGCCACCTAGCTATAATCCTTTTGGTATGTTGGAAGACAAGAGGCCTTACCATCTACCCTGCTGCTAAGGCCTCTAGAGCCCCAGGCATTGCCTTCTGACTCACAAGTGTATTCTAAGGACTCCTGGGCATTGCCATCTACCTCCCCACTGAATCCCAAGGACTACTGGATGTCTCCATCTGCCCTCCAGATGAACCCACTTATATATGTGTGTGTATATATATACACATATATACATGTGTATATATATACACACACATATATATGTATGTGTATGTGTGTTTATGTATCCTTTCCTATATATATATATATCCTTTCCCATAATTAATAAGTAGGTTCCTTGAGCACAGAATATCTTGCTTTTTTATTTGTATCCCCAACTCTTAGTACTAAGTGCTTGGCATATGATAAGTTCTTAACATTTTTTCACTGATCGATTAATTCATTCATCAGTGCAAATTAACTCATCCAGGTATTGTCCATGTCATCATATACATTCTCACAGGGGTCAGTCTGATTTGTAGGGGGCTTCCTTTAGATCTTTTGACATTGTGGAGCTATCATTAAACATGGGAGGTGACAATACCACCAACATGTAACTGGCTACTCTTTTTTTCTAGTCATATAGCTGTCTGAGGATAATCTTTACGCTGCTTCTATGTAATGCCTAATCTGAAATGTTTCAGGCTCTTCCTACCCATTGTATACCTGTTGCCCTTTGGCTTAAATTTCAGTTTTTGGAGACTATAGTATTCCATGAATTAATCATACAATATCCTTGGAAAAATATTGATTTTGAAAACACGGGTCTTTGTTTCAGAGAAATTAGGGGTCATTTAAAAAAATCAAATTTTTTTGATTCCATGATTTCACAAGTTTTGAACTACACAATTTTCCAAAGGGCAAACCAGCCCATTCTCCTCTTGCTGCTTTATTCTGAGCCCAGCTTATCATCCATTGGCAGTGTCTACCCAAAATACATGTTATTGATGGAAAAGTCCTATTGTTGGTTTCTTCCTTTGTGGATGGTTGGGCCAAATGCTTTTGAGTGATTATGGATTTCATTTAGAAAGCTCTGTATTATTCCAAGGCATGATGTCATCAGCACAATAACATCTACAAATAGGCACATTTCGAGGACCTTATCATCTATAAGGAATTCCTTTTCAATTTCAATTCTGCACTGGGTATTCTCCATGACAGTGACAAACACCTTTGACAAGAATATGCTCCCCTGCTTTATGCTTTGCTTGAAATGACTAACTAGAGGGTTGTTGAACAAAGCTATTTTTGTGGTTATGGCTTTGGAGAAATCTTGTATGATTTTGATAAGAAAGAGGAGTTACCTTTTTGGAAATCCTCTGTACTTCTTAAGGCTGTAAGTACTTTTGTCTAGATAAAAACAGTATGTACAATGAGGCTTTGTATTCTCTACAGCTTTTTGGCAATTGTGTAACTGTGAAGATGTGGTCCACTTTCACAAATGATATCCAGAAGACCACCCAACTGACTAAAAGGTGTAAACGAGGCCCCACTGTACTTACTGGTTTTTTTCCCCCTTCTTGTGATTTCATATGATGGCCTGGTTCACCAAGAAGTCAGGATTGGGAAGAGATGAGATTGCAGCCAGTGCAGGTGTAATGGCCTGGGTTAATACTGAAAGATGGAGAGAGTGGAAGTCACAAGTGATCGTGAAGGGCTAATTTAAGAGTCATAGGGAAAGATGAAAAGATAAAAAGATTTTGATTAGATGAAGGGAATTCAGGGTTCTTGAACATGGAACATTTGTGGGTGATGACAGGATCAAGACCATCCCTTTGCGTAGCTCAAGTGAGGTGGAGGAATAAATCATGGGAGTTGAGTAGGTTGAGTAATTGAAAAGTTAGAAGGAATAACAACATGCATTCTGAAGTCTCTTAAAATGAGGAAAGGAGATAGAGAGGAAGACTGAATGAAGTACCAAACTCATTGAAAAAGGAGGGGGAATATCCTAGGAGTCAGTAGGTAATAGCTACCAGAATCTGGACTGGGTAATACATTTGGATTGGATGGGTCTCAAAAAAAAAAAAGTTTTCTGATGGTGGTAAAGGGAGTTTCAAATTGGCACTGGGGAGCACCGGGGGATAAAGAGAGTAATGAGTAAAAGTTCGAGCATAGCTGGAAGGGCTAGCAAGCGAAGCAGTGTCCTCAGGAGAGAACCAGGTCTTAGTTAAAAGATGGAGGTAATAGGAAAAGAAGAGGTTTAAGATGAAAGCAAATTTGTGGATTATGGAGGAAGCACCCCGGAGAGCACAGTGGAAGGTTGGGGGGGGGCAGATTTGGAGTGGGACATTAAGGAGGGGAAGTAGAGAATGAGAGAGTGGATGGCTGAAGCTGAGGAATGGGACTTATTCTTCAGTAGCCAAGGGTTCTGAATCACAAGGATGGAGAGTGGAGCAACTGGGAGGATGCTACCATTGAGGAGTGAGTCTATGCACACTAACAGTAAAGTGTACCGATAAAGGCTGGTGATGGCTGGTTCTAATCCTGAAGCCACTTTCAGAGGACTTGTCTGGTCTGGAAACCTAGCAAGCTGGCTGGAGGTTTGTCCTAGTCAGAAAGCCACCTCCCTTTCCCAACTTCCAGAGCAGGACTTTGCCAGATTGTATCAAGGTGGGGGTAGTGGTCTATCTGTATTGGAAAATGACAAAATAATTAACTCTTTGAAGTATGTAATTACAAATATCATAGATTCCATTACACTAGTATTAATCTTCTACAGAAAGAGATATTGTTGCAACTGAATACTACTTCCAAAAAAAAAAAAAACCCGAACCCAAACTCTAAATTCTGGCAGCATAATTGCACTTTGGAAACTTGGAAGCCAATTGGTGTATGTTTTATCCATAGTTGATCATTCTGAACTAGGATAACCTGGAATGTAAATAAAATCTGAATGCTGAAGAAAGATCTGCAGAAGCATCGCTGAGAATAGTGGTGGGAAACTGTCATGAGTTCTCTTATGTTTCCCATTCTGTAGCACAGCAATCAGCTACCCTTGCTAGTGAAATACAAGCCTAGAACTGGCCTACCACTGGCATGGAAATTCAAATGAGATTCTGCTTTGGCCTCAGCGTGTGTCTCCATAGCCAGCCTTCTGAGGCAGTAGTAACAGCAAACCTGCTTTCAGTTAGTGAGTTAGGGGCAGAATTTCAAAATTTTAGGGGAAAAAAAGAAGTGTTGCTGAAAATCTCCTTACTGTCTAATTTGATCAGGAAGCTAAAATAAAGGATTTTGTTGAATGAAAAAGACCTGGGGCTGTGTTTGGACAAAGCTGCTCGGCTGCAAATCTAAACACCACTGTGTTGGGACTGGCTAGTTAACACGGGTCACCAATATTAACTATGCTCCTACATCCTTCTTTGTGTAGGGTAGTGTTTCAATGTTTTAACCAATGAATCACCCCCAAAATGCTGTCTTTTATTTGGAAAACCTTGGTAACTCAGTAAGGCATTTCACTTTTATCTGTCCTTAGAAATAGTATTGAGGGCCCTGGCAGAGCAAATCCTAAAAAATTAGATCCATATGTATACTACAATAAAAATCGGCCTTTACATTATTGCTGATCATAGGAATTCAGTGTTTATAATTTACATTCTTTCCCATACTTTTCTGTTTTTCAGAAGTGAAGAGCAGAGGTTTATGGCCTTCCCAGATCATAAATCAGATTCCTGAAGGCAGAGGGAGCTACAGGCTGCCCCCTGGTGTGAGGAATTGTCAGCCAAAGCTCAAGAGCAGTTTCAGAGCAGAATCTTTACAAAAGCACTAGAAAAAGATCTCAAAAGAAGATACAAAAGGGAGTTGTGGAAACTGTAGTCTTGAATGACTTTTAAAATGCCACCAAAAAGAGTGATGTCAAATCCAGAGGCAGATTCTGCTTACCACAAGACATAAGAAAAGCTCTGGGCTTACTTAATGATGGGTTACACCTATTACTCTTTCCACTGAGGGCATGTCCAGTTAATCGCAAATGAAGCCAACATCTGGAGAGCTGCTTGGTGGTGTAACCATCTATAAAAATTAGAGTCTGAGATCATCAGGCCCCAACTAGTCTGGGGGTGGGAAAGAGGGAGTAGTCTAAGTACTGGGCTGTCCAGGGCTACAAGTGATCTGAGAGGGAAAAATAGGGAGACACTAAGATATAATCAGTGACTGCCTGTGTATTGCGAGTCCTCAGACTGGCTTTGTCTAAGTCATTGGGTCCATGTCCCTCCTGCAATTATCCCAAAGGACTTTTGCCTAAAAACGTTATTAGTTGAAGTCTCTAAAGGTATGGAGGGGGGAATTGCTTTCCTCAGGCTGATCCCTTAAAATCCATAATCATTCCCTGATGTGAGCAGTCAGTGAAGAAAATTAACCAAGGTTTATTTTTGCCAGGTTAGTGGGAATGAGGTTTACAATCCAGATTTTCCAGTGGGCACTGTGCTATATAAATTCTGCTTGTAACCTGATAGTATAATTAAAGCTATCATATGCATACATTACTCATGGAAATCATTTGGTTCTTTATTCTCAGATTTTACTTAAAAAAAGAAAATGCAAACCTCTTCCTGAGAAGCACAGATGGACAACCTGAACGTTGACAAACATCAGTTGTATTCAACAAAGGGTAAGAGAGCCACGTGCTTTAGCATCATGGTGAAACTGAGGCACAGAAGCAGGACAGGCAGTCACCCCCACAACTCAGTGTCCTCTCACTGCTGATGAGGCAGTTATTATTGGCACTCCAGTGTTTACTGGCACCCTGGAGCATGATTTCCAGGATCAGTAACAAAGAATGAAAGATAATTAATACTCAGAGCACAATGAGCACAGGGCCCAATACTGTTCTGTGGCTGAGATGGTTGCATCAGCTGTGAAAGCAAAGACCTCAGGCAATTTCTACTATCTGAATGATGCCACTGTATTCAGCCGCATCTATGGGAAAAAGAAATTGACTTGCCAACATCCTCCTCTTTGCTCCAAAAAGAAGATAATGCTATATGGGCCAAGAGTGAAATTTTTAATATTTACATCCCCTCATACCAGCCAGTTATTCTGAATACAAAGAGTTTGAATTCATCTCGACAAACATTTATTAAGCACCTACTGTGTGCATTGCACTGTTCTAGGTGCTGAGGATACAAGGATTAAACAAGACAAAGTCCCTGCCCTCAAGGAGCTTACAACCTAGGAAGGGGTATGACAAATCCACAAATAACTATAATACAAGTTACATGATCAATGCATAGGATAAGCCCAAAGTCACTGGCAATGAGACCTTTGGGAAGAGAGATCATTTATAACTGGAGGGTGGGTGGTGGTGTCAAGGAAGACTTGATGGGGGTGACACTTGAACTGGGCTTTTAAAAAGGGGGAGAATTCAGTAGGTGTGAGATGGAGGCAGAGACCATTCCAAGCACAGGGCACAGCATGTATAAAAGCATGCAGTCAAGTAGTCTGGTTTGGCTGGAATGTGGAGTTTGTGAAGAGGAGTGAGCCGGAAAGGAAGGTTGGCACCCCATCATGTAAGGTCTTGAAGGCCAACCCAAGGAGTTCTGTATTTTATTCTATGGGGGATAGGGAACAACTGAAGGCTTTTGAGCGGAGGAGTTACACAATCAAACTGTACATTTATGGGGCAGATGGACTGGAAAATAAAAAAAAAAAACTAGAGGCAGAGAGAACAGTAAGGAAACGATTACAATAGTTCTGGTGGGAGCTAACTGCCATTAACAACTACATCTATGCAACACACACTAGGATTACCCAGAGAGATGTGGCACATGAGCTTTTGGACATGTTGAAAACCACAGAGTTATGTGAGGAGCATGACAACAGCCTAATACTGGCTCCAGTATGGCAAGCAGCTTCAAATTCCATGTGGCAGACTGCAATGATGGAGTGAAGGGATTAAAAAAAAAAGGTCACTGATTAATTTGAGAGGTAGAGATTAAAGGCAGCATTAAATGAATAACTTTTAGGATCATGGTGGTTCTTGCTATTTAGGATTCTAATAATTAAAAAATAATTCACATCCAACAAACTGTTTTTGCCCCAGGGCTGACATCAATAATAACTCTTAAAATTCACAAAACATGAACAGGAGAGCAAAATAAAATATTTATCATCCATACATCTTATTTAACCAAAAAGAACATTACCAGCCTCACCTAAAAAGTATCATATACTTTCCTGATAGTAATCTCCAATACTTTTTGTAGAATGGAATAATGAGGAATGTGATCTTAAAAAATTGGCCCATCCATCTTAACCAACTCATTAACTCATTAAAAAGGATAAAATCAAAAGTATGAGACACACACACAAGCAACACATACGCTAATTTGTTCAATATTTAATGAGCACCTACTATATGCAAGGCACAGGGAGGGGACTAATGGGCATTGCTTAATGAATCACTGCTAAATAGGGTTCTGAGATATTGTAAAAAGTGATTTCAGTGTCAGAACTGATAAAGGGAAATTATCACAGTACATCCCTAGCACATCTGTTGCTCCTTTGGGTAACATCACCTTTTAGATAAAAAAGGAATATTGTTAACATGAGTCACTCTAATAAATAAAAAGAGGACAGAAGACCAGAACTTCCTTTCCTAGTAGCTGATGAGCACAATTCATTTAGGCAATTAGGCACACAGATGTATTTTGCAGCTCCACCTTTAAGCTTTCCCCCTGTTCACTCTGAGTCTGTAGCCTTCTTCTCAGTGACTGGGTTCTCCCCAAGAACAATCCCATTCTGGACTGAATGAGTCAACACATACAAATTGACAAGAGCAGTTTCCAGGAGTCAAAATCAAATGCCAGATGCAAATGGCCCAGTTGCCCACAGAAGAGATCAATAATACTAAACCTGCTCAGTATTTGGGAAAGAGTTCGATTTTACTTTTCATTAATTTCACTCACTCACTCTAACATCCTAGAGAATCAGGCCTAATGAAAATGACAGACAAGCATTTATTTTTCATGATCAAAATGCTTAACAAAGCAATAAAACTTCTTGGCATCCCAGTGAGATAAGTACACTAAATTTCACTTTATAGATGAGGAAAACAGACATGGGAAAAGTGGCAAGAGGCTATGGAAAGATTGGGGACAGGCGGAAAAAAAATCCAAACCCCTAGCCTTCAACACTTTTTTCAAGTACCACCAACCGGTTGGGGGTAGGGGGTGGAGATGCATCAAAATATTCTCATTCCCATTCATGTGTGGAACAAGCGTTTCCCTCAAAAGTAGTCAATGCATGGCCCAGTGGAAATGGGATAAATGCTTTAAAATCAAATCATTTCAGCTATCAAGTGACAACTTTAAAGCATTTTATTCTATTTTTGGTAATGTGAAGTCCATATCCATGGAAACAGGGGTGGAAAAGACTGGTTTCAGCCAGTACTGTTGCTGTCAGAGCTGAAGGAAATCTTAGCTGTGGCTTTGGCCAACTAGGGATAGAGTTTTTTTTTTTTGCAACCACCATATAAGTCATGAAAAACTCTTAGTTGTAGGAAAAAACCCCTTTAATTCAAAGAGGAAAAGAAGCACGGAAAGTATATGAGAACATTTCCTTTAACATTCTGCTACTTTCCTGGCTGTTCCAGGCTGAGCTGGGGAAGAATGATCTTGGGGCCTTGCCTTACAGAGTATGGTGAGATTTACCACCTGTGAACAGGTGCCTCCTTCTCTAATTTCCTCTGTTCAAGTTTTAAAATGAAAAGAAATCAGGCAAAAGGCTGTGGGACACAGAGACATGTTGCATTGGCACCACACTTCACTAATCAGGAAAATTAACTTCCACATGCTTAGAGCAGAGAAGGGGTGATAGGTATGGTCACAGTGAATGGTGGGAAGGAAAGCAAAATGTAGGAATATTAAAAATGTTTTTAGTTCTCTTCTGCCATCCTCATGTCATAAGACTTAACATGATTGTAGTAAGGGGAAACACTGGGGCTTTCAAGTGAAAATAGTTTAAATTGTACAACTTTCTAATACAGCTTCTTTTCATATTTCCAAATCTTGCTTGGGAAGGGTATGGATTTGTTAAAGCTCTTAATAGCACACAGTTTGTGGCCAATCACTATAACTTTCCTTTGTTAAACTTCTTACAATTAAGTTATCCCATGGACAATGTGTCTCCTGATGCTTGTGTACTTAACAAGCCTGGCTGTTAGGCTGGTCCTTCATGGCTCCACAACTAAGTTGTCTCTAAGAGGCCCAGAGCACAGGAAGTGACCCCAGGCTTGCCTGATTCATTTAACCCTTTCACCTCAGAATTCTTTTGCAGAAAAAGAAAACATGATCCATCTATTACTAAGGGTTTCCTTGTGGGGGGAGGAAAGAGTAAAAAGACATTTGAACATCTGTATTCTACAAGCTGTGGGAACAAATGGATTTCTTTCAGCAAGTCTGCTTTGAAAGGTCAATGGTCAATCATGTATGTATTGACCACTTATTAGGAAAAAAAACTCAACTGATGAAATCATCATTGTAGTCATAAACAATGAAAATGTTGCTTGTCATTGATCATTTGTAAAGGTTTGGAAACAGGATATCTAACATAGTCATGTCACCCTACAGGTCCATGGAAATTACAGTAATTTCTTAGAAGTAGATTGAAAATCCATTTGAGTTTCTAAAGAAATGAGTGATTTCATAGACAGTTTTTAAACCAGGCCCTCTGATGGCCTTTAAAAGAAACGGTTTTATTTAAAACGGATTCAGTGGAGGGAAGGTGAACCATTAGGATAACTGTTCTATAAAGCATGGTGAGGATGACAGGGTAACATACTTACCAGCACCTCCCATGTGACTTAAAAGATATTCTTAATGCCAGCCATTACACCATGGAAAGAAAGCAACGTAAGATAAAATGGAAAAGGCACCTGGTTGTGGACAGAAACCATCGGTCACTGCCTTCGTAACAGGGTTGTTTGTGTGCTGTAGAGAAGGCTGAACAAAGGGTATTCTGCGTGGAACAACAAAAAAAGGCCCAGATCTGAAGCCCAGCATTCTCTGCAGACTCCCAGCCCTCTCCGAAGGTTTGTGGATTTCTGACACTTGAGTAGTTTTTTTAAAGGGAGTCATATCAGCAATAACAAAAATGCCCCTATTTTTCCCTTAAGGGAAGATTCCCACAATGGCTACAGAAGGCTTTACATGTTGCCACTGAAGAACAGTTAATAGCAGAGAGGCTTAAAGAAATCAACCAAAGTATAAAAACAAAGTGACTGATGGAAAAACAAAACTGGTGACAGGTCCATTCCCCATGGGGCTCATGCTCTTGCCTGAAGGAAGAGATTTAAAATGGCTCTTGGGCCCCTCAACACTAAAGCTGCTCTTGGCAAGGGTGAAGAAACAGCTCCATCTCCCTTTGGACACACTGTACCTCTCCCTGGGAAAGAAGGGGGTGGAGTAGAAGGTAGAAGAGACTGGGAAAGGGGTGGCAGGCAATGAAATACAGGATCCATGTGAAACAGGAGATTAGCCTTCTGTCAAGGATTCTCCCACCCCAAGTCTACCCTCCTTCCCCTTGGCTGGGTTTTCTCTACGTATATTAACCTCTTAACAAGCAAGTCAGAACTAGTCCAGTGTCACTCTCAATTCTAGGCACTCTCTGGAACATCTTTGATAAACCAGGGTTTTGTTTTTGTTTTATTATTTCTTCCCAACTCCATTGGTTACTTTTCCTTTAGAATGGCGATTTCTTCTTCTGGAAGAATGGCTTTCACTATTTCCCGAATGTTTGGGTGGGCTCTCTTCAGTACCTAGCCAAAGGAATCACAACACGTCATCATTTCCCAAGACCTAGTTCAGAAAGCTTCCTCTTGTGCTTACTGGATTTCCTTTCCTTGGACTGCCAATGCTGAGGCGGTGCAGGCTACTTAGTTGATACTACCACTCCATCTAGCGGCCTAATGAGTAAGCTGAGAGATGGCAACTCCAGGACTGTAATTAGAAGCTCACAGAATTTTAGAGCTAGAAGCTACCTTGGAAATTGCTTAGCGCCACCTCTTTCTGCTACACAGGAAAAAACTGAGGCCCAGAGAAGTTAAGTGAATTGCCTACAGTCAATATTATATTTGTACAGCCACTTCCTGCCCTATTTGCTTGACTATCATGCTAAACTGATGCCTAAGAAAAATTGTAAGGAGCTTCTCTAGCCAGAGTGCTCTGAAGGTCAGGGGTACACAAGACTAGGGGTGATAAATGTATTTTATGGAGCAAGTAAGGGGCAATTAGAAACAAAACTCCCAGTCATTCCCTAGGCCACATATGGCAACCATCCCTAACTCCGTCCCTCAAAGACCAATAATCTAGATGACTCCTGATTTGGACTAAGAGATGATCAAAATTTCAGGACTTTATTTTATGTGCAGAAATATGTTTACTCTATCACGTACCTAAAGTACCTACTATGGGGGAAGCACTGTATTAGGTGCATTGGGGGATAAGGAAAAGTTTAAAAACACTCTGTCCTCATGGCGTTTATTGTATCACCTTTCTCCTATATCACTTGTATCACTACTTTCTCCTATAAATGCTTTAGTGTTTTTATCTAGTATCCATCGTTATCAAAAAATAAGCAAAGTCACTACCAGTGACTACTCCAGTGACCCACACTATGATCCTACCGTTAGGGCCATTCAACTGAAATGATGCTCCTTTATTCAGCACCTCTCTGCACATCTGAAATCTGTAGCAATATTGGGAGTGGCTTAATCTTTAATTAATGGAGAAAAGACACTATGAATAAATCTTTGTTTTAAAGAAAGAACAGGATCCCGTTAAAAAAAAGTCTTAAATAATCAGAAATTAAAAGAATACCTTTTGTAAACTTAGTATGAAGCCAGGAGACATCTGAACTGTAAGGACTGTCTTCACACTCAGAATAGGTCTAGGGACAAAAGAAAAACTTTGTTAAGTGTTCTCCCAGATTTCTAGAGAGGAGGCATGGTAAAAAGCAGCAGTCAGGATGCTTTCTATCCAAGTCACAGCCCTTCTACTCAATGTGCGAGTACCGTACAAGAAAAGGAAAAGAAAGAAACCTCATTGTATTTCCTTCCCTTCAACTATAAAAATATGAACCTTAGAGATGTGAGATCATAAATGATTAAAGCCTGGAGGGGTCTTACATTAGGCACAGTCTACTCATCTCTGAGATGAGGAAATTAACTGCCTAAGGACACATGACTACTTAGGTTAGGCTGCTAGGTTTAGCTGTGGGAATGAAAACACCAAAGATGGTGTCTTTGCCTAAAGTGTGAATTCCAAACTGTAACCCAAAAATAGATTACAAACAGCAGATCGCTGGAAAGGAGAGTTCCCTCCATGTGGACACAGCTTCCTGAGAATACTGCTGTGGGCAGTTCTTTCACATTCGGACTGAATGAGGTTCTAGAGGGAGAGTACTCTTGAGGTGGATGTTGGCAATGATAACAACCACCACCAAAATAATTCATTTAATATTGTGTTCTGAGGTTTGCAGAGTGCCCTCCTCTGTGGTCTGTCGGGCAAGTGTGGTTTTCCTCCTTTATAGCTAAGGAAACAGCCTCTTAGAGGGGCAGTGACTTGCCCAAGGCCACTTGTAGTTAGTGCATGAGGTTGGATGTACACCCATATCTTCTTATGACTCCAAGTCCTGCATGGCTCTCTTTGTACCATACCATTCAGTCCTGGGGACAAGATGACACCTCCTTTCCTTTATTACACGATTAAGCTTCAGCATTAAAGTCTTACACAAAAGGGAATCACTCAAAGAAAATATCATTCTCTCTCGTACCTTTTCTCGGTGACCACAGTACTCTGCATACCAAACCATACCATACAAACACAGGAAAGTAGTAAAAGCCTGCAAATGAAAAACAAGCACAAAACTTTACAAGTGACTAGGCATAAACACCTGGAACAGAAACACATTATATTTGGAATAGCTAAACAGAGTGAGTACAATGAAAACATGGCCTTCTTCCTTGAACCTCCTTTCCTTAAGTCTGTGTTGAAAAAAATACACAAGTGCCAAGACACTGAGTCAGAAGGTCTAGGTGGAAATCTAAAATCCTTAGAAAAATCAAGCCAATCAGAGCCTAAGAAGGTAAACAGATACACTAACTAGCCTCCCTCCCTCCAAACTGCTCCATTTAAAGCTCAAAAGGAATTCAGAAAAAAATCACCCATTCTAATTCCCCCATATGACAGATAAGAAAACTGAGGTCAAGACAGGTGAAGATAGGTGCCAAAGACCAAAAGTAAAAAAAAAAAAAACAAAATAAGAATTAGAAACCAGGTCCTCTCACTCTAAAATCCAGTGCTCCACACTACACTCTCTCATGAAAGTTCAAACATATTAAATGGCTGACAAATATTATGTTTTTTTTTTAAGCTTTACTTAGAACAACAGGTTGGAGTTTACAGAGGAGAGGTCCACCATCCCTGTTACCACCAAACCCAACTGTTACCAGTGAAGCAGGCATGCCAGTCTGGCTGAAGGTAGCATCAAAGAATCCAGAGGGAGAATTAAGGGTAAGATATGTCGGGTGTGGCAAACCACTTCCACTGCCTAGATCACTACTTCCCCTTAGCCCAGTGCCTGGCACATAGAAGGTATTTAAGAAATAGTGACTAATTGATTGATTGGAGGCAGCCCAGGACCCTATACTCAAGAGCCCCCAGGATTAGCACTGCCCAGCCCCAAGACTCAACCATTGGCATGACTTTAAACCTGGCACCAGAATCCTTATCCAGGAAAACAACCGTTATGGAGATGGGACCTGGCACCTGCCTCTGCAGGTGCTTCAGTCCGTCTTCTCGGTGGCCATAGCTACTGAAGACCCAAAAAAGAAAAGTTCTTATCATCAAAGTCCTTGGCACTGTCAAATGCCAGGTACAGGTGCGGATTTATCAATGAAAATGTCACTTAAAAAGATGCATCATCATCTGCTTTGCAGTCTCAGGATCACAGGGTATTTCCATCCAACTTGAAGCTGAAATTTCCTATATGTGTTGTCTCTTCCTATCAGAATATGGAGCTTGAGAAAAAAAAAAGTCCAAGATAACTCTAAAGCTCAAAGCATGATACTGCTTCCTGACCCATAAATATGGGCTTTATCTTTACCTCAAACTCAATGTTTCTGATAATAAAGTTCTTCCTCCTAAGGTCCTCCTAACTCTCCCATTTCTTAATGATGTTCAATTATTCTCCAAGGCACTCAGGTTTGAAACTTTAGTGTTACCTTTGACTTTTTTCTCCTTGTCCATTTATCAATCGGTTGCTAATTCAGCCCGATTTCAAGGAGCTCAAATTCTAATAGGAAGGAACATTATAAAGAGGAGGTTTCAGCTGTAATTTAGACAAAACGACTGATTCTACTCCATAATGTCTCTGGTTTTTCCATTCCTGTTGCAACCACCCAAGTTTCAGACCTTCAGAACCTCTTATTTGGATTATAATATAATACCCTTCTAGCTGATCTTCCCACACTCAATCTCTCCTCTCCCATTCATCCTATATAAAATCTCTGTTAAGATATCTGCCGACTCAAAAATCTTCAATGACTTCCTATTATCTATAAAGCCTAATTTCACAGTCTGAAATTTACTCTGGTAACCAGCCTACTTTCTGAAATTTATCTCATGCTAATGTCCCACAAGTATTCTGTGCTTTAACAAAATTATTTTTTTTCTCCCCAATATATCAAGTCTTAGCTATTTCCTCTTCCCTCAATGCAACCTTCATACACCTCTCTCTATTGAAATCTGACATCCTTCAAGGCACAACTCCCTCGGCCTTCTCCACAAAGTCTTCTCTGATAACTCAGCTAGATATGACCTATTCCTTTTTTGAAACCCCATAGTGTTTTCTCCACGCTGCAGTTATGGCACTTATCATAAGCCACTTTGTACTGTAGCAACCTGTATTATTCATCTGCATTACCCATAGGTAAGACTGCGACCTTACTCACTTTTGTATACTTCCCACTTCCAGTGCTTAGCACCTTTTGTGACCAGCAGGAACTTAAAATATTTATCAAATCAAAGCTCAAACGCGCACATAGTTCACTTCTTTGCCTACATGTAAGAAAGTAACTAAACCATCCCCAGACATTTTGCCTGTTGTATTATTATTAAATATCCTTAAGGAAAGCTACTTCCTTCTTGGGAACCTTATATATGATTATAACAATTCAGCTATTTCTTACTTAGAACAAATCTAAATCTCTTCTCTTTCATTTCTTCTTGTCAATCTTTAGTAGAAAACAAAAACAACCCTTTCTTTAACTCCAATCTAGAAGACAATCCCCAATTCATCCCATATCTCTCTTTTTTACAGTGGATAATTCAAATGTGTTTAACTTTTTATGGAACTGGAATTTCAAAGTTGGAAGGAATTTTGGATCAACTCTAGTCTCTCATTTTAAAAAAGTGAAAAAACTAAGGCCTAGAACAGGTGAGTAAATTTAGGCCTCCTGTTTCTAGGTCAAAGTTGAATCTGAATCAAAGTTTTGGTTCCGCTAGGCAATTATTTCTTTTGGAAAAGGCAGTATCTTTATCCAGATAGTCACTGGCAGTATCTCTCCATCATATCCAATGCTCGCAATGCCTGACAGATGTTAGAAATGCTAGACTAACCATCAAGAGCTGTGTAGCCTGTTTTCTGGCTCTTGTCCACAGCACAGCACTAATTGCTACTGAGTGGCATAAAAGAGAGATAAGACAAGGTATTTTGTTTATTCTTCACTTTCTCTGTCTTTAAAATGGGGATAATGGCATTTGACTCCTTTCTCAAAGAGGTGGTGGAATGACAGATCTATCTATGTGAAGCCTATCTACCATGTAAGAGAAGAGATACTATGACTTTACTCATGCATCCTGCCCAGCCACATGTGTAAATTGGAACTGGCTATCTAAAATCTTTCTGTGTTAAGGCTAAAAATAAATTTGGCAGTGAGTTTGAAAAATTCTATTGAAATATACCATTTTTGAAATTTAATAATTAGAATAGATGCTCATGTTTATGCAAGCATTCATTAAAGTGATTTCTTTGTGTCGGGTACTGTGGTAGGTGCTAGGAATTCCAACAATCCCTGCCATCAAGGAGATTACATTCTCTCAGGGAGATGACATATAAGTACATATAAGATAAACATAAGATCGTTTAAACAGGAAGACCATTAGCAGTAGTGGGGGGATTAGGGAAGCCTTCATGTAGAAGATGGTTCTTAAGCTGAGTCTTTGACGAAGTAAGGGATTCTATGAGCTGGAGGTGAGGAGGAAGTGCATTCTAGGCACAGGGACCAGCCAGTGTAAAGACTCCAGAAAGAGAAAATGGAGTGTGGTACGTGGGTAACAGCAAGGATATTTTACTTAGAATGTTGAGAGAGAGAAGGAAGTAATGCATTATGAGGCTGAGAACATAGGCTGTGAAGGGTTTTTACAAGCCAAACAAATATGTTTACATTTCATCTTAGAGACAATAGGAAAAAATACAGTCTGAGTAGGGGAGTGACATAGGGAGATATAGATTAAGGAAAATCACTCTGGCAACTTTTTGGAGCAAGGATGGAATTAGAAAGATACTTTAGGCAGGAAGCTCAATTAGGAAGCCATTTCAATAGTCCATGTGAGAGATGATAAAAGCCTGAACCATGGTGGTGGTTGTGTGAGTAGTTAGAACGGACACATGAGAAAAATGCTATGGAGACAGAAGTGAAAGGATTTGACAATTAACTGGATATGTGGGGTAGTGAAGAATGGCGAGGACTAAAGGTTAAAAACCTGGAAGACTTAGAAGGGTGGTGAGACCCTCAACAGGAAATGCTTCAAATGGGGATGTCTGGAAGAGGGGTTGGTTTTGGGGAAAAGAGAATTAAATCATTTTGGACATGGTGAGTTTGGGGTGTTTATGAGATGTACAGACAGGTGGTGATGCAGTACGGAAACCTGGGATAGAAACTGGGACTAGATACATAGATCTGGGTGCTATGTGCATAAAGAAGGCAAAAAAAACCCAAAAAGTTGATGAAGTCACAAGCAAGAGTCTAGAGAGGGAAGGACCCATGACAGGACCTCAGGGAGACAGTGAAGTGGATGTTAAATCAACAAACAAGGCTAAGAAGTGGCTAGAGATAGAGAGGAAAACCGAGTGAGAACAGTCTTACAAAAGCCTAGAAAAGAGAAAGCTTCCAAGAGGAGAAGATCAACAATAATGTTAAATGTTACAGAGAGATCAAGAAAAGAGGAAGACTGAGAAAAAACCATCAGATCTGGTAATTAACATATCGGTGGTAACTTTGAAGAGAGTGGTCTGAGTTGAGTGATGCAATCAGAAGCTAGGGCGCAAAGAGTTGAGAAATGAAAGGAGAGGAAGTGGAGGTAATGAGTATAAATGGCTTTTTTAGTTTAGCTAAGAAAGGCAGGAGGAATATAAGATGATAGTTTGAGGAGATGGTTGTGGCTAGTAAAGTTTTTAAAGGCAGAGAAGATTTGGACATGTCTATAGGCAGCAGAAAAAATAAGGGACGGATAGAGGAAGATGCTAAAGATTAAAGAGGAGAAGACAATAGAGGGGATAATTTAATGCAGAAGACAGGGAGGGATCAGATCAAAGGATCACATAGAAGAGCTGGCCTTGGTGAGAAGAAGGGCTGTCTCATTATTAGGGAACTTTACAGTTTACAAACTATTTTCCTCCTCAAAAGCCAGTGACGTAGATAGTCTGAGTTTCAATTTAATGAACCAAGAGACTCACACATTGAAGAGACTACATTTCAAAGTCTGGTTCTACAGGAGGGTCTAGTGGGCACTGGCAGATGTTTACTGCCTGGTACAAAGTAGGTACTTAAAGAAATGTTTGTTGAGCAAATGGTTTGCCTTACGAGATAAGGCCACAAAAGGTATATTTTCACTAACAAACTTACCATCTCTAGGGGGAAAACAAGGAGAGAGATCCATTTTACATTTGTCACAAGAGACAAAAGCCTGTAATTCATAGGTTTGCCCTCACACCTGTGGAAACCTACACAAGCACCCACTAATTTGTCAAAGCCAGAATGCAAAACAGCAATTGCACAGGCCTGTTCTTTGTTTAGGGAAAAGAGAAAAAAAAATTTAAAAAGATCCAGATTGCATTTGATCCTACATACCCTCACCTACAGGCGTGTAGGAATTTTAGCTTTCACTTTACGGTATTGAGCATTTACATTTACAATAACTGGTCCCTATAGAATTGCCACTGATCAACTTACTCAGCTCTCATATGGGATCTTGGGAAATACTGAGTGCTCACTCCAGAGAGTGTTTCTTTCAGCACTCTAAGGGACCAAAGGCTCTGCTTGCTGAATAAGGTGCAACTCAGACTTCCGAATTAGAGGACAGCCCTGACCTTTATTAAAATTCAGATCTGAAAACCCAACAAGATTCTGTTTTTATTTTCCCTCATTAATCAATCAGCATATCAATCAATCTCCTCTCAAGGAGCTCATAATCTAGTTGGAGACACACACACACAAAATTAACTGTCAATAGAAGGCAGTGTCTACTCTATGTTAAATGAGTGTTCATGGTAAGTGTTACAGAAATTCACAAGGAGCATGGGTGTTTGGAGAAAAGGTACTTTTCTAGCCACTGACATCGGAGATAGAATGCCAGGACAGCCCATGGAAAGCCTCCGCCTTTTGCTCCCATGTATGGATAGATGGCAATGGGGACTTAAAGTAAGTAGTTTATGGCATGAAGTTGTCATATTACTTTCTATCTGTTTGCATTTAATTTCAATTGCCTCAGGATCTCTTTTAAGCAAGGAATGGGTGTTTTTCTGACATGTTATCATGATCTACCACAAATTCAGTCCAGGTCAATGTGTTTTACTCATAAACTCTTAAACACCTCAATTGCTTGAGGACAATCTTAAGACTTTCAAGCAGATTTTTTTTCTCTACATTTCTTGGGACAGGTTCGTGGAAGAATGTTTTGTAGAGAAGAGTCTTTTAGCTCTACAACTGCGCTTGGTGTTTAGTGTTATATAGAATAAGAAGAACAACTCACCACACAAAGAAGCCAAAGTATAACATAAAGTATTTGAGTTTTGGAGAAGAGATCTTGCCCAAATTTTATGCAAACAATCGCTTCCAGGAAACCAATGACTCTAAAGGACAAAGAAAAAAAAATAAGGTTAAGTATTTTGACATCTTTTAACACAGCACGAGGACTACATGAAAGTATTTATAAGAAGTGCTTATTTGTCTGTGTGTAGAGAATCATACAGATCTAGTCTGCTGCCATTTTTCTTAGAAATAGAGAAATAAAATTGTGCTTATTGCCCCAGATCAAAGTCTAGAATCAGAGGGTCTTAAAAGTACTCTAGATGCCATGTGGCCTAACTGCTACTCGATGTTAAAATATATCCTTGATAAACAGCTGATAGGCCATTCAACCTCTACTATCACTATACTACAAGTGAATAGGAACCCACCATTATTTCAGGGTGTAGATCATGCCATTATTTTGCAGTTCAAATTCTTACACAGCCTTAACTTCTATACCCCTTCCCACAAAGACTATGTACACTGTTACTGAACAGAATCTCGGGGAGAATGACATTTTTAATATTCTTGGCTGAAAAGAGATTGTGAGAGGCACAGTGTGAAACTGTTTGTTGAGAACTTCTTTCCTGAGGGAATGAGGGAGTTCATCATCATCATCAAGAAAGATTAAAGAGACTGAAAGAATTGAGTTCCTTTCTCATACTGTGGAGGAGATACCTTAAGGAGAATTCTTTTTTTTTTTTTTTTGAGGGTAGAAGGCAGGGCAATTGGGGTTAAGTCACTTGCCCAAGGTCACACAGCTAGTAAATGTGTCAAGTGTCTGAGGCCGGATTTGAACTCAGGTCTTCCTGACTCCAGGGCTGGTGCTCTATTCACTGTGCCACCTAGCTGCCTCTAATGGTAATTCTTGAGAAATGCTAATGGCTGTGCTTAAAGAATTGAATGACTTGTTTCCAGAACTGAGAAGTCAGCAGTTGCAGCTTATGGTTAGAGGTGACTATGGAAATGATCTTTTTCACAAGTCACTCAGCCTCCCTGAGTCTTAGTTTCCTCATCTGTAAAATGAGGATAATAACAGTACCTACCTTCCAGGATTGTTTTGAGGATAAAACGAGGTAACTGCTGTAAATCATTCTGTAAACTTTAAAGCATTATGTAACCACTAAGAATTATTTGTTCTGCTTTTGGGAACTACCAAGAATAAGTTAAACCTTTCTTCCCCTGATACCTCTTCTCTTCTCCAGACTAAATAGGCCCAATTCCTTTAAATATCTTTATTCTGCCTCTCTATAAAAGGACCATTATGGTAGGTTTGAACATTAATATGAAACATAGATTCAAATGAATGAAACATTTATTAAACACTTATGTGCAAAGCACTGAGCTAAATCCTGGGGATATAAATAGAAAAGGCAGATAGTCTCTGTTCTCAAGGAGCTTATATAGTGTTTGAAAAGAACAGTTTCATTTCAGTGAGGTTAAAAGTCAGACTGTTGACAGTTAAGAAGAGAGTGATAGGAGAAGTGGTGGCACCTATTGCAGATGACCTTCTCAAGGACTGAAGCCACAAAAGGCACATGAGATTAGGGACAATAGTTAGTACGGATAGATGAATCAAGTGAGGGTTTTTTTGAGAATAGGGGAGATGGGGCGTAGGGAAGAAATCATTACTGAGAAGGGACCAGCCACCAAATCGCCTATTTGACATCCTGAACTGGACGAACCAGAAGAGTGAAGCGAAGGTAGTCAGTCGAGGGAGGAGAGATTATCAAGAAGGAAAGGTGGTCAAAAGCACAAAGGGGTCAAATGGGATGGAAATGATGAAAAGGTCACAGAATTCGGAAACATTCAGTTGAGGGATGGAGACAGAAGAGGTCAGGCTGCTGTGCCTGAGGACTGAGAAAAGGGTGAAAAAAAGCAGAAGCAGCTAATATGCTTTCTATAAGTTTGTCATAAGAGCAAGAGCAAACAGAAGCTAAAGCAGATAGCAAATCAAGAGAAGGGATCTGTTTTTGTTTTAAAAAGTGAAGAGAGATCCATAACATTTTTATAGGTAGAAGAGAAAGACCCAGTGGAGGAGAGATTACAGAGGAAAAAAAGAGAAGTGATGTTTAACTGAACAAGGTCATGGAAGAAGGAGATCAAAGCTATAGTTGGAAGAGGGTAGGAGCATTTTGTTCAAATGGTCCAGGTAAACTTAGGTCTAGTTTTCCCCTCTGAAATGTAGATGAATCTGAGACCATAGATTTCAAGCCAAAAGGGATCAGGGAAGCCACTTGTTCTAACTTCCTCATTGTACTGATTAGGAAACTGAGGCCCAGAGAGGTCAAGTAACATGCCCAAGGTCACAGAAGGAGTAAGTAGCATTCCACAAACACCACACAAATCTCAGTGCTGTTTTCAGTACTTGACCAAGGTCTTTCTACACAAAGACCCACCATTAGCAAAAGTGCAAAATATCTTCTTCATTAAATGAAAATGTAAAAGTAAAACTAACTAGAAGGGTAGGGAAAAGGTGACACAAAAAGAAACCTCTTCTTGCTGTCGATTTCTCCAGTGAGAACAAATGGAAAGAGAAGCAGTGAGGCCAATTCCCGGGGCCCTCTGAATATGGTGAGATGGTTCCTCATAGTGCCTTTATTTGTCCTGGATCACTGTAATCTTTTCCCCATTACACACAACCCTCACTTGTTAGAATCCTTGTTTCCAGAACAAAGAAATCTGGAGCTGGAGCTTCTGCTTCCCCTATCTAGGAGATGTAGAAAGTGAAGCCCCACTGTAGGGGGCATGGTGAGATGCTTATGGTTGCTCCAGTTGGAATTCTGGACACATTTTCCCATAGAAATACTGTTATATAAACTGGTTAGATAGTAAGCACTATAGATACAGTAATACGGCTCAGCTACAACAGGTGTCACATAGTCTTTCAGAGGCTGTGGCCTGGGAATTTAACCACTCTGAATAGCATTATTTCTATGGAAAAATATATTCTGCATTCCAAACTTATTTACAAACTTTTGGAATATAATCCATTAAGAAAGTTAAAGGCTAGGGCAACTAGGTGGCGCAGTAAGTAGAGCACAGGCCCTGGAGTCAGGAGGACCTGAGTTCAAATGTGACCTCAGACACTTGACACACTTACTAGCTGTGTGACCTTGAGCAAGTCACTTCACCCTAATTGCCCCGCCTTCCCCACTCCAAAAAAGAAAGAAAGAAGGAAAGAAAGAAAGAAAGGAAGCTAAAGGCCGCCTATAATCTAAGTACCCATGCTAAACATACTAGTATATTACTCTGATTATCAAGAAGTAAGAATGGTGATTAGAGACTATCCAGAACGTCCTTCTTCTTTGCAGCTGGTGAAACTACTAAGAGAAAATGACCGGTGCAAAAAGACACATTGCTACAAAGATACTAGGCTGTTTTTTCATGTTTTAAGATCCAGAGTTTTCCAAGTTCTACCTAATAACTAATATACTTACCTCTAAAAACTGTTGGAAAAAGAAAACCAGTTAAAAAGGATCTTACAAGTTTCTTTTGAGAGTCATAAAGTTAATCCCAACTTTCTCTTTCAAATCATTTCCCAGTGGAATTCCTGGGGCAGCTGATGCTAGTAGTAATGTATGAGAATACAGTTTCATTTTAATCTTCTGAGAGATCAAACTCAGAAATCAATGTTAACACTAATTAAGGGAGATCTCTCAGAATAATATTCTTCAAGTATCTCAACACTATTTCTGATATAATGCTCATATGACTGCTAGACTATTAGAGTTATACAGCTCAACCCCTGGGCCCAGTCTGAGTGCATTTAAGCCAGCTCTAGCCAGCCCCGTGGATGCAGGGAACATGGCCTTCCCTTTGGAACTCTTTGATCTTTTGCTACTTCTATAATAGAAGTTGCCAAAGTTCAGCTCACCAGAATTCAGCCTACTTCCCTAGCTCCTCTGATTCCTGTAGTGGTCCTTAACTTAGGGTAGCAGATTAAAACAAGTACAGCTCTGCACTGCCTGCTGTTGCTTGCTTGATGTTTGTCCTTAGTTTTGGAAGAGGACCGTGACATCAGGGAGGTGATGCCATGACATGTAAGTGAATTGGATTTAAGTGGGAGGGCTGTGCAAAGTCACCAGCTTCACTTTCTCCTCTGGAGCCATCTGGGTCCAGTGACCAGACATGGATCAGGACAACTGGAGATGGCCCAGGATGCAGTGGGGGACCTTGGCCTTTTCAAGAGAAGATCTTTAACAGGTTGACCAAGAAAGGCTTCACGGAGGAGACTGAGATTTCGAATCTCAGTCTGAAAGAA
Source organism: Phalanger gymnotis (assembly GCA_028646595.1). NCBI lineage: Eukaryota > Metazoa > Chordata > Mammalia > Diprotodontia > Phalangeridae > Phalanger > Phalanger gymnotis. Next base: position 133,902,052 of record CM053622.1, read on the forward strand.
AGGTGCTGCCATCAATAGAAACAATAATTCAGAAGGAAGAGTTAGTTTTGGGGGAAAGAAAATCAATTCAGTCTTTAAAGACATTGAATTTGAGTTGACAATGGGACATCTTAGGCCATTAAAGAGAGTTGGAAATAAGAGGTTTTATCTTGATGAAGAGGTTGGGGCTGGCTTTACAGATCTGAAGTCGATGAACAGAAGTGATGGTTGAGGCAGCCAGAATGTATGACATCTACAACAGAAAGCAAGGAGAGAGACAGAGAAGAGGATTAGTAGACTCTTAGGGAACACTCAGATTCAAAGGATGGAAGAACTGGTAGTCAGTGAAGTAGGGCAAGTGAAGGGAATAAGCATTTAGACAGCACTACTATGTGCCAGGCGCTTTACAAATATTATTTCATTTGATCCTCATAACACTTCTGTGAGGCAGGTGATATTTTTGTGCCCATTCTATAGAGGAAGAAATTGAGGCAAGCCTAAGGTCACACAGCTATTAAGTACCTGAAGCTACATCTGAACTCAAGTCTTTCTGACTCCAGGCCCCGGGCTCTATACACTGAGCTACCCAGCTGCCCAGGAAAAGTAGGTAAAGAACACAAATTGTGTCATAACCCAGAACCCAAGAGAAGAGAAGAGTTTCAGGAAGGAAAGAAAAGGCAACAGTGTCAAATGTTAGAAGTCAAAGAGAAAGGGAATGGAGAAAAAGTTTATTATATTTAGTGATTAGAGGGAAACTCTGATATTCTGATTGACCTGCAAAATCTATACTACTGGAACTTCCTAGGTGGATGAACGTGAGCTAACTTCAAATTCTTGGATCTGTAATGGGGATGATATCTGAGACAGAGCATCCCAGGTAACACCCGAGCATAGCATATTGGAGAGAGCTGGCCTTGGTGACAGGAAGACCTGGGTTCAAGTTTTGCCTCTGACACATGCTAGATTTGTGACTCATTTAACCTTTAAGTAACCTAGGCAGCTCTCTAAGACTATACACTTGGAGAAGGTACCGACCAGCATTAGTAAAAAGAGCTTCCTCACCTGGGATACCACTCTGGGTCACAGCATTATCACAGAAAAGGGACTTGGATAGTTCAGTGAAGCTATGAGCTACGCTGTGTAGGGTTACCTAAGACAGATAAGTCAAGGTGGAGAGTTCTCACAAAATATTACTACCCAGTGTCTGCCAAGAAAACTCTCTGGATAGTACTAAAATGACAAAAGAGATGACACTGGAAGATGAGTCCTTCAGGTTGGAAGGTGCTCAGTGCACTACTGGGGAAGAGTGGAGGACAACTACAAGTAGATCCAGAAAGAAGAAAGCAGCTGGGCCAAAGCCAAAAGGAAGCTCCACTATGGATATATCTAGTGACAAAAGGAAATCTGATGCTGTAAAGATCAATACTGCAGGGACTTCTGGGAGCCAAGGTGGTAGAGTAAGAAGTAAATACCTGTAGATCTCCCATATTCACCTCCTAACAACCAAGCAACCATAAAATAGCACCCCAGAACAAATTCTGGAACATCAGAGCCAATGAAAAGATGGAATGGAGTGGTCTTTGAGCCTGGGAGACTTGGAGGATCAGCAAGAAAGGTCCATTTCACTCAGGTAAAAGAGCAGTGCATTCCAGGATAGGAAGCATCTCAGCAAGCACCACCTCAGCAAACCAGGGGAGATCCTGAGCCCCGCTGTGGGGCAGCAGGCAAATGCCAACAGCAGGCACACCCTCATCCTCACCTTCTGCCCACAGCACAGCCGGGGAATGGGCAGTCTACTCCAAGAACCATCATGTGCTTTGACACAGCCACAGGTGGGCAGGTGTCCTTCAGCGGAGGGACCTCCACATGTTTCAGCACAGTCCAAGGCAGACTGGCATCTTCCGGTAGTCAGATCTCCTTGTGCTTCAGCACAGCCCAGGGAAGACAGGCATCTTCCACGGGCTAGAACTCCATGTATTTCAGTGTAACCCCAGGGAAATGCAAAAAAACCCCAAACTGGTCTCAGCACAAGCCAGACACCACCACAGAACCCAGTTTAGCACCAGGTAAGCTGCCAGACCCTTATAGCCTCCAGCAGCAACAGCCGCACACCGCGCCCCACCCCCAGTCAATACAGCACCAGACACGGGAGTCCCCCATGGGCCTCAGGGCAACATCAGTGTAGCATCAGGTAAACAGCCAGGGCCTGCAGCCACTGGCACAAGAAGCCTGAGACAGAGCCCCTTCTACCCTGGGAGCAGAGATCAAAATTAAAAGAAAGGGAAAAAGCGCTGAAACTCCTTCCACCGCCCCCAAGATGAGCAAAAATGAACAAAAAAAGAATCTGACTATAGAAAGCTATTCGGGTGACAGGGAAGATACAAACTCAGAAGAGGACAACAATGTCAAAACATCTATGGGCAAAATCCCAAAGAAAAACAAGAAGTCATCTCAAGCCCAAAAAGAACTCACTGAAGAGATCAAAAAGAAGCATAAAAATCATATAAGAGATATAGAAGAAAAATGGGGAAAAGGGGGCACAAAAATCCACTGAAGAAAACAATTCCTTAAAGAGTACATTTGGCCACATGGAAAAGAAAATACAAAAGCTAAGTGGGGAAAAAAAAACACCTTAAAAGTTAGAATTGGGGAAGTGGAAAGCTAATGACTCTATGAGACATCATGAATCAATCAAACAAATTCAAAAGAATGAAAAAAAAGGAAGAAAATGTAAAATACCTTATGATAAAAACAACTGACTTGGAAAATTGATCTAGGAAAGACAATATCAGATCATTGGACTTCCTGAAGGCCATAATCAAAAGGAAGATCTGGACAGCTTCTTTCAAGAAATTATCAAGGAAAACTAAAGAGTCCACCAATCACCTCAGGAAAGGGATCCCAAAATAAAAACACCAAAGAACATTATGGCCAAATTTCAGAACTATCAGGTCAAGGAAAAAATACTCTAAGTGGCCAGAAAGAAACAATGCAAATATGGGGGAGTCACAATCAGGAACACACAGGACTTGACAGCTGCAACATTAAAGGATCAGAGGTCACAGAACATGATATTCCAGAGGGTAAAGGAGCTAAGACTACAGCCAAGAATCACTCAGCAAAATTAAGCATAATACATCAAGCGAAAAAATGGTCATTCAACAAAATAGAAGTATTTAAAGCCTTCGTAAGGAAAAGACCAGAACTAAACCAAAAATTTAGCCTCCAATATCAATACCCAAGAGAAGCATAAACTGGTAAAAAGGGGGAAAAAAGCATAAAGAATTCAATAGAGCTAAGATGTTTACTTCCCTACACAGGAAGATGATACTTGTAACTCTTAAAAATTGTATCACTGACAGACAGAAGGAATATATGTATAGACAGAAAGTATAGGTACATGACGTATTTGAGAAGATGACGAAAAAAATTAAGGGATGAGAAAGAGGAGTACAATAGATACAGAAGGAAGGGAAAGGCAGAATGGGGTAAATTATCTCATATGAAGAGGGGAGAAAGATCTATTATAGATGAGAGGAAGACGGGAGGAGCAGGGTAATGAGCAGTGTTTGAACCCTACTCTCATCAGTATTGGCTCAAAGGGAATAATAATAGATAGATGAATACAGAAATCTATTTTACCTAATAGGAAAGTAGGCGGCGTGGAGATTAAGTAAAGGGGGTGGGGTGGGGACTGACAGAAGGGAGGACAGATCAGGGGAGATAGAAGATAGAAGCAAAACAATGGTGATATGGGAAAGAGTGAAAAGAGAGAAAGTACAAACAGGAGGAAGAAGAGGATGGAGGGAAATACACAGGCAATAATCACAACTGTGAATGGGATGAACTCTCCCATAAAAAAAGAAACACAGTCAAAGCAGAGAAGCACACACAGAGTAAAGGTAAAGGGCTGGACTATGCTTCAGCTGAAGTAAAATAACAAAACAAAACAAAACAGGTGTTGCAATCCTGATCTCAGACAAAGTAAAAGCAAAATTAAAAGAGATAAGGAAAGAAACTACATCTTGCTAAAAGGTACCATAGACAATAAAGCAATCAAATTAGAAGAGCAAGGAATAGTCTACCTGTCAGATCTATGTGGAGGGGAAGAATTCATGACCAAACAGGAGATAGAGAGCATTATGGAATGCAGAATAGATAATTTTGATCATATTAAACTGAAAAGCTTTTGTACAAACAAAACAAATGCAACCAAGATTAGAAGGAAAGCAGAAAGCTGGGCAACAATCTTTATAGCAAGTATCTCTGATAAAGGCCTTGTTTCTCAAATATATAGAGAACTCTGAGAAATTTATGGAAATACAAGCCATTCCCCAACTGATAAATGGTCAAAGGATATGAATAGGCAATTTTCAGATGAAGAAATCAAAGCTACCTATAGGCATATGAAGTGCTCTAAATCACTTCTGATTAGAAAACAACTCTGAAATTAGATTAGAGAAATAAATTTGATTAGAGAAACGACTCTGAAATAGATTAAACTAATTCTGAAAACCACGTCATACCAATCAGATTGGCTAATATGACAAAAAAAGGAAATGATAAATGTTGGAGAGAAGGTAGGAAAATTGGGACACTAATGCACTGTTGGTGGAGTTGTGAACTGATCCAACCATTCTGGAAAGCAAGTTGGAACCATGACGAAGAGACAACTGAATTGCCTATCTTTGATCCAGCAATACCAATACTAGATCTGTATCCCGAACAAATCATAAAAAAGGGAAAAGGACCTACATGTGCAAAAACATTTATAGCAGCTCTATTCATGGTGGCACAATATTGGAAACTGAGGGGTTGCCCATCAATTGGGGAATGGCTGAACAAGCTGTGGTATATGAATGTAATGGAATGTTATTGTGCAATAAGAAATGATGAACGGGCACATTTCAGGAAAACCTGGAAAGACTTGTACAAACTGAGGTACTTTACGTGAGCAGAACCAGGAAAACAATGTACTCAGTATTAGCAACATCATATAATGATTAACTATGAATGACTCAGCTTTTCTCAGCAACATGATGATCCACGACAAGTACAAAGGACTCACAAAGGAAAAGGCTATCCATATCTAGAAAAAGAATTGATGGATGCTGGATGCAGATCCAAAGCATATTTTTTTCACCTACTTTATTCTTTCTCATGGTTTTTTCCCTTTTAATCTGTTTCTTTTTCCACAACCATGACGAATATGAAAATATATTTTATATGATAGTATATATATAAACTATATCAAACTGCCTACTGTTTTCAGAAGAGAGGAGAGGAGGGAGAAAAATCTGGAACTCAAAATCTTGTAAAAATGAATGTTAAAAATTTTCTTGATATGTAACTGTGGGAAAAAAATATAATACTGTGTACAGCTTAATTTTGGGGCTTGACTCTTACAATGGATTTATGCCTTGTATGTAATAATAAACTCCTTTTTGTGTCACACACACACACACACACACACAAACACATACACAGTATATATTGCATAGGAACCTGGAATGTAAGATTTATGAACCAAAGTAAGCTGGATGTGGTCAAACAGGAGAGGAAAAGATTAAATACTGACATCTTGGGTGTCAGTGAGTTTAAATGGACAGGAATTGGTGAGTTTAATTCAGATGATCACTATACAGACTAATGTGGGCAAGAATCCCTTAGAAGAAATTAAACAGCCCTCACAGTTATAAAAGGGTGAGAAAAGCATACTGGGGTAACTGTAACAACAAAAATGTAGCCTAAACACTGTTAAGGAAATGTCCAGAGAAGAGGAAAAGACATAATTTAAATGAAGAACTTCTATCAGACATGAATTCCAATGGCATCCTTTTTTGCCAGAAACTCCTTAGGAAAAAAGTCAGATATGGAGGCAGAAATAACAGGTTTAGGATATCACAAAAGGAAAGAAAAAGAGATTGAGGAGAGAAACTATCAAAATATCATTTAATATTAATAAAATAATGTGGAATACAGGGAGACTAGGTTAAGGTTTAGATTAAGTAATGAGTCTGAATGAGGAATAGGTTTTTTGAGGGATCTGCGTCTCCTTAAAAGAGGAAGAAGCTGGTGTTATCAGGACACAAGGTTTTGAACAGAAGTTAGGCTGACCCATATATAGCCTGTCCTCCAGAGGAAGGAGGGGAGGTGGGAAGAGATGCTGGTGTTATTTTATAACATATAACTGCTGGTGTTATTTTAAAATAATTTTCCAGTAAGAAGGCACAAGCTTCTTGAAGAACTTTCTACAAAACTACTGACTGATATCATTCTTACTACTTCCCTATAAAGTAGCCTCGACATTTCTTGGCTGTCTAAATGAAGTAAAAGCTTTGTTAAAGCACCTTCCCATATTTCCTTTACCTTAAATGTCGAAATGGCTCAATCTAGAGGAAAATACTAAAGTATTATCACTCTATAGCTGTGTGGATCCTGGAATGAATTTTTAATTGAGAATGGGAAATATATGTATGAAGATATTTAAAACAGGGGTGAAGATGAGGTCAAGGGGAGGGAGGCCACTGTCAGGTGTCATTTGGATCTAAAACAAGTTAGCAAGTAGGCTTTTGGAATTATTCCTTTCTATTGAACAAAATGATTCTTGATATGGGGATATTTTCCTTTGTTTAGTAGATCACCGATTTAAGTCAGAAAGTGGAATTTCCCTTTCTAGCTCAGGCACTCAACAAAGGGAACTTAATCCATCATTCCTTCTTAAGCAGCTTTTGCTTCAGGGAAGGAAATCAGCTTACAGTGAGAATTTGTAAAACAAAACAAAAACAAAAAAACCCCCAAAAAGTATAAAAGTGATCCTTTGTTTCTGAGAGACTTGGCTGCTAGAATTTTGACACAGACTTGCTTAAAGAATAAAAAAAAATAGATATATGCAATCTAACTTGGACATCAGAGCACTGACCTTCAGAACTGGCTAGTATCTCAGAATTTGAAACAGTACATGGCATTTTTATATATTTTACTAAAGTTTTTTCTTTTCTTTTCAGAGAAAGGGGTAACTATGATGTCTGAAGGTGAGAGGAGTTACTCCTTCTTTAGGGCACAGTGCCTTTTACTGAACACTCTGGCTGGACAATACACTATAGCTTTCTATGCCTGGAAATTTTTTTTTTTTAAATCACCATCACTGAAAATTAAGATCTTAGGAGACACTAGCACCTCCTGGGAAGAAAATTCCAAGGACTGGGGATGATGCTATTTCCACTGGATTAAACAAACTTATTTACAACATTCAATGTTTTGCAGGAAATGGGGAATCTGGAAAGCCTGATTTGACATTGCTGAAATATATATACACGTGTGTATGTATGTATGTATGTATATATGTATATATACATGTACACAAATACACACACATTTTAAAAGGGAGCATCCTAATAAATGAGAATAACAAAGAATATGCTTCTCAAATCTCCAATCTAAATAGGTTGGTACCCAGCAATTTGAGGCTAACTGAGGCTGCCAAGCACTGCATCACAGTCAGGCTTAGGGGAGGATTTTGATTTAGAGGCATTCAGTTATAATCCTACAGATTTTAGTTTCATCCCCACTGGGTCCTCAGTCAAGCACAAACACTGAATTTCTGAATCTGAGGCTATTTTTACACTGAAAAAAAGTATAACATGACAACTCATAAAACTTTGTCAAGATGGTCTAAAACGAGTTCACATGCCTATAAGTGTATAAATAATTTAAAGTTTGGCGAATTCTGTTTCACAATAATAGGAAGAGTTAACAATGAAGGATCAAAACCCTCTGTCTGAATGCTGAGCTGCTCCAAGTTGGTAGTATAGTGTCCTGGTAGTAACTTTTGGGACATCTACTAAAAACTCAAGGTTAGACAGATTGTGAGGCTCTACTTTCATGATGTGCACTGGTACTAAAAAACCAAGATTTTGCCCTTCTGCCCCAAGGAAAGTTAGTGACCTCCTTAAGCTTGCCTTAGGACTACTGCCTGTGTTAAGGTTTGACAAGTACATGGCCCCCAAATCCTCACCTAAAGCTGTCCCTGAAATGGGTCCTGAATGGTATGCCCAAGTGTGACACCAGAAGCAAAATCCCTGGTGGCTTGGTTCTGACCATATTAGATAAGAGTAAAAAAGGTAGGACCTTTCCAGAACGCTCGTGATGATGATGCCTTTGGTTACCTTGAAAGAGTTAGTTACTCCTGCCACTGGATTTCTTCGCTTTGATATTCAGAGCACTAGGCAAGAATCACATTGAATCAACACTTGCATGGGCCTTCCTGATGCATTGTTTTCATTAAAAAAGTCAGATTCCTCTAGACTGTACCAACTCTAAGTCAGCCTCTGGCATAGCTTTGGCTCTCAGAGGCCACAGAACCCTTGATTTGGAGAAGAGAAGATGACCCTGGAGCTTGGGTTGGGCAGCTTGCCCCAGGTACCCAGGATCATAATTGGAGTAACCAAAGGAAAGGAATCAGATAGTGAGATCTGCTGAGGCCCCTAGTTTCTGCCTCCTTAGCCAAGCCCTGCTCAGGCTCCCAGGTACACTTCAGAATTCCTACTTTCTGCCTAGCCCTAAGTGTGTGGTTCCCTCCCATTTTCTGAGTGGTTACATATTCCTTAGTGGCCATCAATATCAACCAAAACCTTTTCTGGGGTTTGATGAGTGCTGGCATCACATCTTAATTTGGCATTGGGCTTATCCTACAATACCAGTTCTGCTTACCAAAGTGATCCAGTAGGCACTGGCCTTCCATGCCTAGGCTTCTTACCCATTTAAAAGTTTTAGAATAGTTTGAGATTATGTCATTCCCAAGGCCTTTAATTATTTACTTTACTAGACAGACCAACATGGGGATGGGAGCAAGGACAGATGCAGAGAAAAGATCTAGGTAGAAGATCTCTGGCTCTGCCAGAGGGTGCCTGGCCTCATGATTCAGAATGTGACCTACCATAGATGCAAAAGGTTGACAAACAGAGAAAGACTCATTATAGATGACCTATGATGTATCTTAAACCCAGATTTTGGAAACTATCAACATTACACTGTGAAGCACATTCAACAAAAACTAGAAAGAAACACTTGGTTTCCTGAAAGTGATTGGAAGAACTTATACAAGATAATTTGAAGAAACTGCTTCTATTGTCTGCTCTTACCATGGCTACAAAGAGCTTACTGCTCTTTTGATGCTACAGAAGAACTATAGATGTGGGGACTCATTTGACTAGTGAGACTGATATTTTGTTCCTATGGAGATAGAATTAAAATTCACTGCAGTAACTCTAAATCTTTTCAATTTTCTGTTTAATTTCTCAGAAGGTTTTAATTCTATTGTGTTCTTCTTGAAATGATCAATAGATATTAGGATCTAAATGTTTACTCACTATTAATATGAAAAACAAGTTATACCCTAACAAGAAAGTCTTAAACAAAGGGAAAGAATGTTTGAATAAGTGGGTGCCAACATAGTTCATAGAATCACAAAAGTAGACTGAAAGATATCTCAGGGACTCATTGAATCCAATTCTGCCACATTAAAGATGAGAGAACTGAAAAGCCCGGGGAGGTTAATCGTCTTGCCTAGGGGTCATATAGGCAGCAAGGAAATTGTTTCTGTTTGCTAGGAAGAGGAGTAAAATTATATCTTAGCATGTGTCAATCAATTGTGTCAACGGGTTGATTCTTGCTGATAGGAAGGAAACAAAGAATGTATGGAAGCCCATCATGGGTCCTGGAAAATTCAACTTATTCTAAAGGGCAATCTGATTTTTACTTCATTTTTAAAAGAAACTACCTACCAGTTTTTACCTGGAATGTACCTACCAGTTCCACAGTCATTAAAAGGTTTATTAAAAGGTCCTTCTATATCAACCAATCAGAACTATTTAAAGAAACCACAAAAGAGATGCCTGAAAAACTACGTTCCCTCCAAAAGAGTTAATTGACTTTCAAAGGGAAATATAATTTCCCGCTAAGTAAAGATATCTGCCGAAACATCAGGCAGTAACCAAAAGACTTTATAGAAGCACTAAAAAATCCTCATTATTTTAATTTTATAAAACTCTGGAGAAAGTAGAGTACTTACCCAAATACCCAGCACTGTGTTCCTACTCGTTTGCACTGTGTGTCAGTGAGGTAAGCATAGTACTGTCTGAAAGAAACAAATGAGGTCTGAAATTACTGAAGGTTTCTTGAAGAGGAGGGTAAAGGGAGCATTGTATAATTCCGTGTTTGATAAAGCAAATATATTAAAAAGCTATGTGTTTTCAAACCTTTCCCCAAGCCCTCCCTTCTTATGATCTTTTTCTATTAGTGCAGAGGGGCACCATCATCCTTCTCAGTCACCTAGGCTCACAACTTAGATCTCATCCACCGAGGCTCACGATTCCTTTCTCTCACTCCCTCATATACAAACTGTTGCCAAGGTCTGTCAATTTTACTTTCCCAATGTCTCTCATAGGTGCCTCCCTCTCTCCTCTGACACTGCCACCACCCTGATGGAGGCCCAACACCTCATGCCTGGAGACTTGCAATAATATGCTAATTGGTCTGCCAGGCACAAGTCTCGCCCCATTTCAATCCATCCTGCACTTGACTGCCAAAGTGATCTTTCTAAAGTTCAGGTCTGTCTGATCATGTCATCTCCCTATTCAATAGACTCCAATTGTTCCCTTTCACATCCAGACTCAAACACGTCAGTCAGAGCCCCTAGTAATCTGACCCCATCACACCATTCCACTCTTCTCACACTTTACTTTCCAGAGTGAACTGTGACATGGGTCTTATCTCCAAACTCCAGCCATTTTCACTGGTTGCTCCCATCCTTGGATTCTCTCCTTCATCTCTTTCTCTTGGCTTCCCCAGAAAAGTTCACCTTTTACAAGAAGCTTTTGCTCATTCTCCTTAACAAGAGTTCCTTTTTCTCTGTTGAATATATCCGATTTCCCCTGCCTATAACTTGTTTGTTATTTACTTATTTATGTGTTTCCCCCATCAGACTATGAGCTCCTTGAGGGTAGGGATTGTCTTTTACCTTTCTTTTCATCCCCAGCACTTAGCAAAGAGTCTGACACACACAGTACCTGCTTAAAAATGCTTTTGGATTTGACTTGCCTGACCAATTTTCTAAGCTCACACTCTCTGTGGAACTCTATCTAAGAGATGGGTGTGATGGATAAGAGCACAAATGCCAACACTGAAGTCTCTATTTGGCTGTGCAAAACAAACATCCTTGGGATCTAGCAATAAAAGCTCCCTCAGATGGCAACTTCAGTCTCTCTTCGAGATTATTTCTAAGATTAGAGCTGAACTAGAGAGCAATTCTCTCAAGACTTTCTAGGACTGGCTTTGCAGTTTGAAAATGGAAGCTCCTACAGCAACTAGAAGGAGACCACAGAAGCATTTCATTGTCTGCAGATGCCAAGGCCTCTGAATCATTACTCACCAAGGTTCAATCTTTAGTCATGACTTGGAGAAAAAGGCCTAGGGAGCCTAACTTTCCCTGGATTTAATTTATTCTCTCTAAAGTGTTATTTAATGAACAAAGTCTTCATTAAATTACAAATTTTCATTATTTGATTGTATTTGCTAATTAGTCTTCATTATCCATCTAATTGTATCTCATACTATACTAAGAATGCTCAAAGATTCAACACCATTTTTCATGAAAATATAATAAAATTAGAAGAAGAGAGTCAGAGCTTCCTAGATTGATCTTGGGGCCTATGATTTTATTTTCTTTTAAGTACTGGCCTATATATGCTAATTTGCATGACTAAACTAATTAAAGTACAATTATAATAACCTAACTAAATTCCCAACGTCTGAACCAATCACCAAACTGTCTTAGGCAGCATATAATGCAGAATAAGAGGCTGATTTTGAAATAACTGAGAGAATAGCATGAAATTCCTTGGTCTGATTAGGCACACATTTTGATGAGCCCTTCTGAAAAACTGCATTCATATGGTTTCAGTTTCTGGTTTCGTTCTGAATTTTTTTTAACAGTATGAAAATTCCCGACAATTTAATAGATATGAACATTAACCCTGAGATTTTAATGGATTTAACATATATATACCAATAAAAATATATACCAATATAAATATCTACTTATACCAATATACCAATATATGCCAATAAAAAATGAGAGATATATCAATAAAAATGTGTGAGATAAAAATTAATGCTAAAAGAGCCTTGGGGAAATGTGGCAAACTAAATCAGATAAAAACCTAAAAGCTAAAATTCATGAAAAATTCACAATTCTCAACAATGTTAATGGGAAAATGATCAAAGGCTTTGAAAAGACAATTTACAAAAGAAGATATACAAACTGAAAAACATTTACTCTTTCCAAACCATCAAAAATATGCAAATGAACAATCTTGAGTCACTCACCAAATTGGCAAAATAAACAAAAATGAAAAAAAATTCAATGCAGGCAGGAACGTGGAAGAATATTGTTTACTCATTCAATGATGGTGGCAGTAAAAATTGGTGGACTCCTTTTGGAAAGCAACATGGAAGTACGTAATAAGAACTATAAAAATGGTCTGACCATTTAATCCCATAAGCCCATTGTTGGGAATATACCTAAAGAGTGCTATAGAATTAACTGTGTGATAACATTAGCGAGGCTGCACTCCAGACTTTCTCTACTACGTCCCAGAAACTTTCTTATCCTGGATGCTCACTCCAGACCAGGCATTCACATACTGTATGTTCTGCCCCGTGGCCTCTTCTTCTGATTGTTTGGTTCATCCTAGAATCTCCATTTAAGGAGGGCTCCAGGCCAGCCATGTCTAATTTCTTTCCAAGTTTCACATTGGACTTTTTGTATCACGTGCCTGCTGAGGACTTTAATCTGTGCTTCCCTCTCCAACCCTCATTTCAGCGTCCTTTTATGTGCTGTCTTATCCCCAGCAGAGCCCAAGGTCCTTAAAAGGAGGGACTGTCTTTGCTTGTATTTGTATTCCCAGAGTTTAGCACAGTGCCTGGAGCATGGTAAATGATTATTATTTTGACTGAACAAACTGTAATATTATAATTTAATTAAGAACAACAAGTATAAGGACCATAAAATAGAATCAAGGTAGAGGACTTGATCAGAGGGTTGATTTGTTTTACATGACTATGCATATTTATTGCAAGAGAAGGCTTCTTTCTGAAGAGTAGAGGAGAAATTATAAGCTATTGGGTAGCCGTAATATGCCTAAAAAGAGCATCAATAGGTTGTTTAAGGCAAAGAGAAAAGGGCAGGTGGGACAAATAGTTCAATTCTGTTATTTTTTCTTAAAAACAAAACAAAACAAAACTGAACTTAAGCCCACTATTTCTTACATAATCCTCTTTCTTTTAAGTTTTTTATATTGAAATGTTTTTGCTTTTTGATGATTGTTAAGTTCACCATAAAAAAAGATGGAAATTTTCTGAAGGAAAAGTGAGGAAAACAGAATTAAAAAAGTGCCATGTGCACTGACTTCAATTATATATAAAAAAAGATATAACCTGAATCCATGAGTCAATGGAGAAAGAGATTAGAAAGGTACAAAGAGTGAGGATGTGTCAGGTGGTCATGGTTATTTGTATGCTAAAATTCAATTTAAACATAGTTTTAAATGTACTTGATAAATTTTGTAATATTTAAAATTAATTTCATAATGAGCTAAACAATTTTTGTTTTTCATTTTTTAGTAAGGACTATCAATTCAACAAGGACAGCTGAATTTTCCTAATTTCAGTAAAAAAAAGTTTTTTATATTAGCTTACAGTTAATATAAAACAGAAAAAAAACATTTCAGAGGTCCACTGGCATATCTCCTGTGCTTGTCTATTATCCTAGAAGCACAAGAGACAAGTATGAGGTTAAGCCTATTTTGCCATCCTGTCTTAAGAAAAGTACTTTGTAAACCATAAAGTGCTACAGAAATAATAGTTATCACAACAGAGGCAATTTGAGGGAAATTTAAAAAGTAGAAGTCAAAAAAAAATTTTTTTAAAAATTTGGAATAGGATAATGACAATAGTGATAATTTCACATTTCTTTCTGGCCTGTTCTCAATCTTCATCCATCTTGATCTCTCCACAGCCTTTGACACTATTAATCACTTTCTTCTCCTTGATACTGTCTTCTTTCTAGGTTTTCCTGACACCTGCTCTACCCTCATTCTTTTCCTACCTGTTGGACACTTCCCTCTCTGTCTCCTTTGTTGGATCATCATCCACATCACACCTGCTAACTGTGGGAGTCCCCAAGGCTCTGCCCTCTTTCTCTTCCTCTCTCTATACGATCATTTGGTGATCTCATCAGCTCTCATTGATTCAATTATCATCTTGTAATATTAATTTAGAATTGAAGAGTTTTCCTACCCATTAATAGGCCATGTAACTTGCTTACATCACAGAAAGCCTAAGTCACATGTGGTGGGAGGAGCTTACTTAGAGGAAAAGGAAGTTACATCACAGGAAATGCAGAGAAAGAGAGAGAGAGCTGTTATGGCTGTTAATGGCCGTCATGATAGTTAGAGTTGAGGTAAAGACAGTTGGCCTGTGACAGCTGAGTAGACTGTGATGGCTGTACTGTGAGTTTATTTTTGGGAAGACACCAGCAGGGGGGTGAGAGAAGTTTTGGGGCTCCATGTTGTGAAATTGTGTTTTAAATTCCTTGCTGTTATGATAAAGTGGGCTAACTGGTTGTGGGAGCTGAACATTTGGTTATGGGATATGGTTATCTGGTGTCTGAATAAATGTTTTACTTCTTGTACCTTCCATACGGAGAGTCTCTCATACTTTGCGGTACAGAACTACATAGGCATATTCACAATTATTGTTGATGTTGTGTTTATTGCCTTACTGATACACATCTATATGCCAATAATTCTCAGATCTACATATCTAGTTCTAAACTCTCTGCTCAACTCTAGAATTACATTTCCAACTGTCTATTAGACATCTTAAACTGGATGTCCCATAGACATTTTAAACTCAACATGTTCAAAACTGAACTCAGTATCTTTCTCCCTAAACTATCCTCTTTCTGTAACTTCCCTATTACTGTCAAGGGTACCATCATCTTCCCAGTCTCTCAGGCTAGAAACCCAGGTGCTATCCTTTACACCTCACTTTTTCCTCATTTCCAATCAGTTGTAAAGTCCTACCAATACTATTTTCATAACTTGTCTCCTCTGACACTACCACAACCCTGGTCTAGGCCCTCATCTCCTCATACTTGGACTACTGCAGTAATTGTTGGTTGGTGTCTGTACTTCAAGTCTTTCTTCACTCCAGTCCATCCTCCACACAGCCCTCAAAATGATCTGCCTAAAATGCAGGTCTGATTATATGAATATCACCCTTCCCTTTCCCTCCTTCAATAAATGGTAGTGGCTCACTTCCAAGATCAAACACAAAATCCTTTGTTTAGCTTGTAAAGTTCTTCAAAACCAAGCCCCTTTCTAACTTTCCGGTCTTCTTAAACCTTGCTCCCTTCCAAATACTCTGTGAGCCAATGACATGGGCCTCCCTGATGTTCCTTGAACACAACAATCCATTTCCCAACTCCAAGTATTTTCACTCCCCGCCCCCCCACCTCCATGCCTAGAACACTTTGCTCTCTTTTCTGCCTCCTAGTTTCTCTGGTTTCCTTCAAGACTGAGCTAAAGTTCCACCTTCTACAAGAAGCCTTTGCCATTCCTTGTTCCTCTTAGTGTCTTCACTCTGAGGTATCTCCAATTTATCCTGTCATATTTGCTTACATTTATGTTTTTAGCACACTGTATCCTCCATTAGACCATGAGCTCTTTGAAAGCAGTAACTGGGTTTTTGCCCTTTGTTGTACCTCCAGTGCTTAGTATAGCACCTGGCACATAGGAGGCCCTTAGTAAACATGAGGTGATTGACTGCCACACTCATAATTTCAGACCTGTAAATTCATCAACGTAGATGGAGTGTCATAGACATCTAAATTCTAGTTCTGCCTCTGATACATACTAGCTGTGTGACCATGGACAAAACTCTAAACTTCTCAGTGCCCAAGGCAACTGAGACTAAATGCACACCAGCTGCAATCTGTGCCATAACAGGGTCTCTACACCAGGGGTTCTTCATTCTGATGATTACAGGTCTTCCAAAAGAATTAAAAAAAAAAGCAGGGGTACTACAGGATGATTTGTAAGGGTGTTACGGGAAATACTTAAGAGACTAAGAAGGAACTTGAAAAGAAAGGTGTTTCAGTGTCCTGAGCTGAGATTTCACAGTTCTGATTGTTTGTTTCCACCACTGGCCCCACCTTCTTCTTAAACTCATAGGCTCCCACAGGGCTAAAGTTTGAAGAGGAAAAACATTCCTTGAAATTCTGCATTATCCTTTTGAATGGTATTTATTGCGAAAACTCTTTATTCTCTCCTTCTGAATAAAAAGATATAAAAGGAACGCAAAGTTACCTAACAGTAGGTGCAGTGATCCCACCAATGAAGAGAATTCTACACCAACTTAATGGATGGCTTGCATGAAACACAAAGATATGTTTCAAGAAGAAGGTGTTCAATTCAGTCAGCTGAAAAGGGAGAAGGAAATAGTCAACAGTTTGACAGCAGGCTGCATTCACATTAATCTCTTCTAATATTGCTTGTAGGCATTTTCAGTAATGAATTTGTGGTAATTCTCCAAATGGAGATGATTTACCTAAAAGAATCTGGGATCTTTATGGTGTTTTCAGAAAATACATTGATCTGCTATCACACAAAAGAGGAATACATACATATGTGTATCTATATATACATACATATGTATAATGTATACATATATGCTGTTGTTTGTTCTTCATTCTTGAAGAGAACCATGACATCAAGAAGGTGTTTCCACAAGATGCAAATGCACTGGATTTAACTGAAGCAGGGCTGTGCAAAGTCACCAGCCTTACTTTCTCCTTCAGAGCCATTTGGGTCCAGTGGCAAGATATAGATCAGGACAACTGGAGATGGCCCTGGATGCAGTGGGAAACCTTGGCCTTTTTAAGTTAAGGTCTTTGACAAGTCTCAGTTTGATGGAGGTAGTGCCCATTCGGTGATTAAGGCTAGGTAAGTTAATAAGGCAGAGAATGG
Organism: Phalanger gymnotis; assembly: GCA_028646595.1. NCBI lineage: Eukaryota > Metazoa > Chordata > Mammalia > Diprotodontia > Phalangeridae > Phalanger > Phalanger gymnotis. The sequence goes on from CM053622.1 coordinate 133,919,121, forward strand.
CCTCTTCTACCTGGTCAAAAAAAAAAATCAGTGGGGAGACTGGCAGAATTTCTGGACAAAACAGAAACAGTTCATATTTACATTCATTCTGAGCCGATCAGGGGCCAAACAATGACTTGGGCTGTTGGCCAGTCAAGGAGAGCCAGAGTTATGTATGTATAATGTATATATGTATATAGAAGTGTGTACACACATGTATAAAAAAAACACACAAAAGAGGATACACATGCACACAAGCATGAAGGTCCATTACAGTGCCTGAGTACTCAAAAAGAACTTTTTTAGTAATACTTCTGGGGATGAAAGTTGGTCTTTCTGTGTTAGTCTTCAACTCTGGGAACTTTTCTCAGGGCACAGTGAAATTGGGAACCAATATAAGCCCTATCTCTGGAAAACAGGGATGTCTGATAAGGATAGCCACACTAATTAAACTACGGTAAGAATTGAAAATTTGGAGCACACAAATCCCACTTTGTGCTCAAAAGTACTAAAGCCTTTGGGGATTTTGTAGGGGGACAAAAAGTCACACTATCACAGCAACACTCAAAAAATTACAGTGCATTATTAATTATAGCTATCTGAATAAGTTCAATAATGTAATGATCTCTTGCTGGAACATTTTCCTACTAAGAACAGCACACAAAGAGATTTCAGATATCTTCATGCTCAGGAGTTTTAGCTTTCCCGTGGGGAAAACAGAATTATTAACTTGCTCAGATGTCTGCAAAGTACTTATAATATCTATTGCTGAGATATTCATTTCAAAATCAAATACCCAATCATGTTGGCATTTTGGAAAATTCTACCCATCTGGTTCTTTGGTTTCCATAATTAAACAAAAAGTAATCTAATGCCTAACCCATTCTGTTACGGGCACTAGAACACTAGTTTCTTTCACAGGTAATTGTAATTTATTTCTAGTTTGTCAATTTAAAGTCCTACATATAAGTCTTCGTGTGAAGTAAGCCCTCACTTGCGGTTTCATTTAATTGCACTATTTTCTAGATGACAGAGACAACATTCTATCTTCTAGTCAAATCTAGTTGACAGTCATTTTTACTTAGACAAACTTAAAACTTCACAAAGTTTTTTCATGACCAATACCCCCCCCCCCATTCCTCCACCTTTTTACCTGCCAAATGATCATGAAAAGGTATATTCCAGCCACTCTCTGAAATGAAGACTTGGGGTCAAACCACCGAACATATGTCCAACTAGCAGGAGTGAACTGCAACACAGCCCTTTTGATTTTCCCTGTAGTGGTGTGAATGTCCCTGTAAGAAAAGAATGGCTGTAATACTCTAGCAAAGATCTCAAAGAGGTGGGAGAGGGGAAAGAAGGACTGCCACTGACTGTTTAGCAACAAAGGATCAAGATAAGTGATATTTTTCCAAAGGATTTTTTTCTGATAACAACAGTGTTTATTTACAATGAAAATACATGTGAAAAAGACTGTTAAGGATTTCAGTGAAAATGAGATCAGAGTAAAGGTGAGCCCACAGAGGTGGTATTATTACAGAGTCAGAAAAAAAGGTCTTCATTTATTAGTAGCTTTCAAGAGAAATTGAGTTATTAAAGACAAAGTTCTAGAGTTATCAAAGATCATAGATGCCAGGAAATTCATTAATCTCAGGCACTGTTTTGCTTCCCAAGCAGATATGTACAGGCCAAAAAATTCTCTAGGTCCCAAAGAAGCCAAACTCCTCATTCTTTGACCTGAACTGCTTGGTTGACTGCAGGAGTTGATGAGACAGTCACCACCAGCTCGAAGGTAGGGAGTCACATCTTTTCCCTTTCCCAACCTAATCTTCCCTGCCAAGGGAAAGATGCTGATTCCCATACCCCCACCTCCATGGTAGGTAATATAGAGCCACATCCTGCCCCGGGCTTTGGAATCACTATCATTTTGGTGGCAAGCTGTCTGCCTAGTCACCACTTCTTAGATGGCCGGAGTATTGTCACTTGCATTGCTATTTCCCTTAATCTAACCCACCTTCAACCTGGCCTTTGCCCAATGTGCCATAAGCCCTTACTCATGCAATGTCTCCCCCAAACTACAATATGAGTTCATTCAGAGCAGGGAATGTTCTGATTTTTTGTCTGTGACACTCAATCAGTGTTTTTTCATTTGACAGTCCTAATGAGACCTAGTTAAAAGTTCTGTTGCATGGTCTACAGACTTTGTCTCTAATTCAATTCCTTTGCAAATGTATATTCCTAGATATACAGGGACCAGGTGAAAGGTAGATAAGATTCATAAATGAACCGAAAAACCACCATCTCAAAATGTGCAGAGCGGCTGAGTTGGCTACCAGTAAATCAAAGGGTTTAGAGGAAAGGATCTTAGAGATGATGTATTTCACATGAGTTAAAGTGAAGCATAAGCATAAAGACATAAAATGAGGTGTCTGAGGACACATGGATGGGTAGTGAGGTGCAAGGCTGGGTTTCAAGCCTAGGCCTTTAGAGAAGCTAGCCAGCTTACTTCTCACAGCCCCAGGCTGCCAGCACTCTTCCTCTGGAGGCCTAAGGAGGGCTTTCTTTGAATGAGATTTCTCCTAGAAAGTGACTGAGAATTGCCAGTCCAAGACTATGTAAGGGAGAATAGATTAAGAGGCAAGGCAAGTTTGTTATATTCTAAGAGATATATTATTTTATTTTAAAAGAAATAGTAGCTATTGTTAGAATTCATATGTGGTTTCTTTTTGAAACTGGCTTTCTTTTAAGTGCAAAATAATTACCTTGAGGCTTGCCCTTTCCTTCTATGACCTTATATTTGGCACAGAGTGGAAAAACTTTTATAAATAATCCAGACTGAAATATATGTTTATTTGTAAAGCCAACTCTATTTTAGGGGTTCAGGAGGGGCTGATAATTTAGGCTTCTAGTTTCTTCCTTCCCATCTTTCATCTTCTGGCCATTCAATTATAAGCTAATGTGTATTTGCACATTTTAATAAAGCAAAAACCTGAGGAGGTAGGTGGTGAATAAAATTCAAATTCAAAATTGAATTCAAAACAATTGGTTACTAACTCTAGTAACTTCTTCTAGTAACTTAGACAAGCGATTCTCTAAGCCTCCATTTATACTTTCCCCTTTCCCTTATTACAGAAAACTGAGAATTATCTTCATGGGGCCAGTTGCTTCCTACTTACTGACAAGAGACTGGGTTATACCAATATACTCCCAATACACCATTAAAAGTTATGACTGAGTTGTAAAAAGACTTACTTGAAGCTGGCCCAGTGATAAGTCCTCATCTCTAAAAACCGGCAAACTACCATTCCCAACCAGATGCCACCTCCATTGCACAACAAGATGTCCAAAATGACTTGATCCCACCAGCACTCAGCAAAATTAGGCAGAAGATGCATGAAGAAAAGCTACAGAATATAGGAAAAAGATGATGGGTGGGAAAAAAAATAGGGTAAAATACAGAAAGACCTTTTTCTTCTACACAGAGCTGTATTTAAGGAAAAAGCCAATGAAATCTAAACTTTTTTTTTTATTTTCTCTCTTTTGTGTACAAAAAAAGGCCTACTCTTTTCTTGTTCCAAGGTGTCTTGGTGCATAGTAAGTGTTCAAAAAAAAATATCTGTTGAACTGAACTCCAGAAATGTCTAATGGTTTATAAAAATGTTAGCAAGAACTGTCTTTTCTACTTTAATAATGGCCTTTGAATTCAGTAATGGCTCCTCTTGAGAATATACTGCCAGCTCTGCTGTAGAGTCACTGGATGGCATGAGTATACAGGGACAAGAAGAAAATTTTTAGAAATGACACAAAGGCTATGACATAATCACATAATTTAGCAACTCAACCATTGGAATTAATATTTATAGGTACAGGCTAGAGGAATGTTGTGGCTTTAGGCAAAATCATGGAGAACTAAAGAGTAAAGTCATTGTGGATAAAATTTGATCATTTGATGTGAGAAATGAACTCAAAAGAAACTTGTTATTCCTACTCTCCAAAAAAACGAGTAACAACAATCTGTAACATGGGTAAGCCCTGTTTATATATGACTATTCCAAAAAAGACTTGTAATTATGAACCAGATTGAGTATGACTCTGAATCACCTAATATTATTTCTTTAACAGACTTAGAACACACTAAACTATGGGGAAGGGTTCAGATGTTGGAATCTCTATCTATACCTAGCTGCATCTAAACTCAATACATTTTGCAAGTATCCTGCTGCTCAAGACTGCTTTCTTAAATTCAACCGCACTAAGTCAAGTTGTAACTGAAGACCCCAAATCCACATTCTATGCAAGGGGGTCCATGTAAGGTAGGCTCTGATATTATTGCAGTTCAGGGAACGATACCAAAATGAGATACCATTCCATAAAGCATGACCTTTAAACAAATAAATAAAAGTTTTGGCTGTCAGGGAAGAGTAAAAATGGAAGGCAGGGATAGGGGTGGAAAAAGGAAGGGATTTCTGCTTTGTGGATTAATGGGACACTAGTGGGCTGTACACAATGGAGCGGAATGTGTAGGGTACTCCAGACAGATGTACCATTACAAAAAGGATTTGGGATATGAAGAGCTATTTGTAGAAGGAATTTTCCGTGTGATACGGTATTCAGATTAGGTTCTCCTTCCTCTGACTGTAGTGTTTCCCTAAAGTTAAGGCACTTCTTTGTCAATAATAACTACATTCCAATGAAACAAATTTTGGCTATAAGAAAGTGGATCTCTACAATTAGAATGTAAGTAAGTAGGAAACCACTATTAGCCTTAAAATATTTCACTGTACAAATAGTTTTTAATAATAACACATTTCTTGTGGCTTTATATATAATTTTTAATACAACCTTGTGAAATAGGTAATGCAATTTTAACACTCCCCCCAAACCCTCCCACCCTGTTTCACAGGTAAGGAAACTGAAGCCCAGACAGGTTAAATAAATTAGCTTTTTTGGAAATATCTCTTTAAGGAATGTTGGAAAGAGTGCTGTACCATAAAGTCAGTGTTCCATCCAGAAAAAGAACTATGGAATCTGAACGCAGATTGAAGCATACTACTTTCACTTTTTTTTTTCTTTCTCGTGGTTTTTTTCCCCTTTTTTGTTCTAAATCTTCTTTCACAACATGGCTAATGTGGAAACATGTTTAATATGACTGTACATGTATAACCTGTATCAGACGGCATGCTGTCTTGGAGAAGGAGAAAAAAAAATCTGGAACTCAAAATCTTAAAAAAGTGAATGTTGAAAACTCTTTGCATGTAATTGGAAAAAATAAAATATTATTAAGCAGAAAAAAAAAGGCAGTGTTCAATTTCTACCTGTAACATTTAATTGTATAACCATTATAATTACATATAATAAATGTGGTCTTATAATCTCTGTGAGTCAAAGCTTCTTTATCTATAAAATGTAGATAATAACGTCTGTAGTATGTACCTCACAGGGTTGTTAAAAATGAGATAATGGGTGCTATATGAATGTCAACTATTATTTTTATAAATTAAATTTAAAGGCTATTTATGGAGGATTTATATATAACCTGCAAAATACACTAAATGTCATTCTTATTTCTAAATAATAAAAATGCAAATGGCTCTGGTTGAAGATAAGTATTTCCAAACTGGTCTTCCCATATTTTTGTTTATCACTTTTAGTCATTTTTTAAAAGTCTCATTTCATTTTCTACTTCAAAATGACTCACTGGGGGCAGCAGTGTCAGAACTCGGGGCCTAAACTGCAACAAAAAGGATGGAACACGAAATTAAATGAACTTTCTGACCATAAGAGTTGTGAGATATTGACAAAAACTACCAAGATAAGTGGAAAAATCCACTTTTCTAGAAATTTTAAAATAGAAATGCAAAATATGATGTGTAATGACGTAAGGTACAAATTTGTGTCAAACCAAAAGAATGGACCAAATATGGTCTTCAATGGGTCCATCTGACTGTATCCAGTTTATGATTTATCTACTTTCTAGATATACATTTTATGGTACTTAAGTGCCTACTTACCTCGGTTAGCTCCCAGGTAATACTGATTGTCCAGCACAGTCCATAACTCCGAATCAATAAGGCCTTCATAGCCCAGCCCCAGAAATGTCCAAAAGCAAATATGTCAAAATGGCTGAGAATCCTCTCCCAGGTGATGACATGACAGTTGACAGCATACTCCTAATTCAAAGTTGGAAAACTGAACAATTAAAAACACTGAGACACACAAATTTTAAACAATTTGTAAAACATTGACCGCAAATTAGTATAAACTTTTAGTTAGTATAAAAACTGATTAAGTCTGGAATAATACTCAAAAGATCTCTTCAAAAGTTGGTAGAGCCCTCAAAAAAAGCCAGTCCTCATTTGCCCAACTTTTTGGTAACGAGTCTTTCCAAATATGGCTAGGAGGGACTCTGGAGGGCAGCCATACATTCTATTACCTGGCTTAGACTTAAAGCCTTTCCACTTTGATAAGACTTCTCAAACTCTGTGAACCTATAGAATGGCCTCTGAGAATAAAGGAACACTCCCACACTATAATGAGACATTAGGGTAGGAATTCAGTGGAGACTACAAAACTCCTAAGAAAAGACTAATATGTTTGAGATTATAAATTGTTACTATTCCTACTCTCTGCTGAAATAACTGGATTATAACAGAAAGAAAAATAATATTACTAAACTATCAATTTGGTTCCATTCACAGTATCAATTTTGTTCATTACAGAACTTTTAATATTTTTAATATAAATTTTTTTAAAGGATCCTGTATGATGGTAGGTACCTGTATGATGTAGTTATCATGTACAGAGCAGTAACACATGTGCTTGCTGGCTTATAAAGCGTTTTCTTCACAACAGCTCTGTGAGGTAGGTGATGCCACTGTTATTTTCCCAATTTTACTGATCAGCAGACACACTCAAGAGAGATTACATAACTTGTTCGTGATCATCCAGCTAACAAAAGAAACTCAGTTTCCTAAATTTTAACTCCAGTGGTCTTTCTACTACATCTGTAAGGTTTATTCAATTTGTCTGCAATGCATTAAACTCTCTCACCCTTTCTCCTGAGGGTCAAATTGATATGGAGAACGTTTCAGCGAAGTGGTAGTTACAATGTATGTACAAACTACCTTGGCCTTCTCAATTCCCATTCTCTGTTTCAGCCAGCTATAAACTGGAGTGCCAACATTCTGAAGGGAGACAAGTGGCAACTTAATACTTCTCTATTTCTCTTTAGTTATTCCCAGAAAAGAGATTTTTAATTTCAATCAGATAAAAAGCTAACCTTTGGGTTTATAAACAAAGGTGAATTTATTGTCTTCGAATGGCCACTATGAAATGGCTCAAAGTTTAGAATGGTAGGGAACTCTAGAGTGTATACAGAACTTGGTCCTGAATGAGATATAGGAGAGCTAAGTTTCAATGGTACAAAAGCAGATTGTGGCAGCTCTAAGTCTTTGGGATCAGGAGGTGCTCAAGTAGAGGTGTCCAGGCTGGCATCTGGGAAGGCTGCAAAAGGCAGAAGAAGTAGGAAGTTGAAGAAAAGGTAAACACAAAGAAGAAGGAAGCACCAAGTGAACTATGTATGATTCTACTGCTGAGGTCTGGCTCCTAAAGAGTGTAAATAGTGCTGTTATAGGCAGTCAACAGGTGGTAAAAGTGGGAGCAGGTCTAGACACTATGGTCCTTTCCAACTCTAATTCTATGGTCCTATATGTTAGAATAATTTAAAATAGGAAATGGGAAGCATTTATAGTATAAGGAAATGATGTAAGACATTTGAGTTCTATTCCTGTTTCCACCACTTACCTGTGTGTTGTAGAGAAGTCACTAGTGAAGAGTGCTAACCCTGAAGTCAGCAGAGACTTGAGTGTGAATCTAGGGTCTGACAATTACTAGCTGCAAGTGTGACAACAGGCCAGTCATTTACTTTTTTAAAGTGTGTTTCTCCTCTATTGAGTGAGGATATTACCTACAGTACTTACCCTCTAAAAACTGTTATTAATTATTAATAAAAATAAAACGTGTTAACCAGATAATTCATGCAAAGCACTTTATTGGTCATTTGTATCACCATACCAGTTTGAAGATGGGGCATGGAAGGAAGAAAAGGAATAATTTTTTTTTATGTGCCAGGAACTGTGCTAAGTGACTTACAAACATTATTTTATTCAATCCTAACAATTTGGGAGATAGGCACCAGGAGGTAGGGGAGGGGTGACTAGATAATTTCGAGTTTACTTTCAGCTCAGGATCTTAAATTCAATAGGTAAATGTCTTCAAAAATGTTAATAATTACTTTATGATATTATGATCTGATAAGCACAGAGGAGGATTGACCATAATTATCCTCTATACCATTCCATGATAGATAAAAATGCATCAGAAATTTATACTGGCAAGGAGCTGATAGGAGTCAAAAAATCTAGATCCTTAGGTAGCATATTATGTAGTAACTGACTACAAAATTGGAAACCACATCTAGAAAACAGTTTCTCTTCCTCCACGGCACACTGCTGTTACTGACTTATAAAAAAATAATGTCTAGGGGCTAGTCCTCAAATGCGGCCCTTTGACTGAATCCAAACTTCACAGAACAAATCCCTTTAATAAAAGGATTTGTTCTGTAAAACTTGGACTAAGTCAAAAGGCCGCACCCGAGGACCAAGAAGGTCACATGTGACTTGAGGCCACAGGTTCTCCACCCTTTGCCTAGGAAAATCTAAGAAAACAGAGCTATGTTCAAGTCTATATGGCCTTTGTTCAGGTTGCCAAGCATATTTGGATATTTCACCATTTTCTGTTGAAGTCTTTCCTTCCTTCAAGGCCCAACTCAGGAATCACCTCCTTTGTAGATCTTCTGTCTTTCCATATGCCATTCCCCACATCCCTCAGGTGAAAATGAGCTTTCCTTCCATAAAATCCTCATAGCATTTTGCCTGGCACCGTCCATTATCTTTATTTTATCCCTCCTTTATATGCCAGTTACATTAGTGTACCTTTCCTCCATATTATATTCTAATCATCTTTAAATCAGGGTCAATATCATATTTATTTCTAACACCCAGCACAGCGTTTTGCACAAAGAGCCATTTAACAAATGTTTGTGGAATTGAAATAAACCACTTACCATGATATCAGCTTCTCGTGTGGCATAACGAAGGTTTGGGTCTAGCCAGTACATTACTGCTTTTACTTGCTCAAAGTTCAGGAAGAGAAGAAATACCAGAAACAGGAAATAGAGCACACTGAGACCTGAGGAAGACAAAGACACGAGATACTCTGTATATATACGTATTGGTTGCATAAATAAAAAATAGGCCAGAGCTAATGTACATACACACATCTACACAATGCTTTCTAATGCACTGCTTAAATTATAAAGATTTTTTTAAAAAATTAATGTCTATGACAGTTCCAAATTCTGAATAAAACTGGAAACTGTTTTCTAATCAAAATGCTGCTGTTCATGAGGTCACTGTCACAACATTATGTATGTTCTTTTTAACAAAAATAATCTTATTGACATACACTGTTTTAATATTGCCTATATTTCCCTTCATATTTCTCCCTCTCTCCTCTTTGACTGATTGTTCTTTAGGGACATATATTAAACTACTTAACTGCAATATGTCACAGGCTAGTGATTTCTGCAAGATGCTGAAAATCTATATTAAGCAACAGTAATAGTTCAAGGATTAACAGATGAGTGGCTATTTGTTTTAGATAGAATTTGTTTTAAAACTACAGATTTGTAAACTTGACAATGAGTCCTGGAAAAATTCTAGAATGGATTATTTAAGGAAATGTTTAAAAACATTTAGAAATAAGCAATTATTACAAGGTAGCATGATTCCTGAAGAATGAACTATGCCAATTTAACCTTATTCTTTTCTGACAGGGTTATTAAATGAATAGGATCATGGTAAAACATTCTAGGATTTAAGTGATACAGGTAACAAAGTATCTCTTGATATCCTTGTTGGAGAGTTGTTGGAGAGATGATCTGCAGAGAACAGCTTACCAATCAGAATAAATACAATTGGCAACAATCGGAAAATTCCAAGGCACCTTTGTGAGCTGAATTTTTTACAGCAAAAAGTTACATTAAATAATGCAAAACAACTCAAGAATAAGGTGGAAGAAGGGCAGGAAGCCTGAATCTTCAGAGGCGACCCTGAAAGACCTTTGGCCCATGGCTCAGGGATTCAAAGATTAGCTTCTAATTCTCTAAAATTTCTCTTCCTATTAATATTAATTAAAATTAGTTTCACATTAATATAGAAATGGGAGGTTAACAACCCAAATTACTGAATTACCAACATTTTACAACACGAAGATTAGGTATGCATGTCATGATAAAGTGATGATAGCTCAGTTTTGAAGACTGATTTAGAATATAGAATGTACATCTTAAGGACTCACTGTCCTTTTCTGTCTCCTCATAAGAGTAACAAAAGAAACAGTAACTATGTTAATAAAAGATCAAATACATTACTCTATCTACTATTTAATATTTTGAAATAGATTAAAACACAACACAAACCCCCAATCACAACCAGTGACAAGCTTTCTGTCATTGTTCTTTTTCTGGTATCAGCTATAGCAAAAATAGTGCTTACAATGGCACTTTGGCACAGCAATGCGAGTGACCTTGGATGACATAACCCAATCCAAATTTGGCTCCCTGCTCTTCTCCCACAGAGCAACTCTACAGGAGGGAATATCTGTGACTGGAATAAAATCTCCTGAAAGCCATTATCATGTTGTGTACTCTAGTCTTCAGGCCATCCCAGGGGAGTCTGGGCAAACAGTGTAGGAAGCAAAGATTCAGCCATGGAAGGAGCTCTGGGGGTCTAATGATTCCCCAGCTCCTGGGCTGAGTCATATATTCTTTCTGACTTTATACCAATACTGATGCCTATGCCAGAAATTTTCAGTAAGCTCTTCCAAGTCATAAAAAGAAAAGAAACCCCCAAACAGCTTTCTGTAATGATCCTTATAAATTAATGGCTGAATGGTAAAAATGGAGATTCTCCAGAGAGAGAGGCAGGAAACAACGATTAATTTGCTCATTATGCTAAATGGATCAGCTGTGGAGAGAACAATTAATAAGCATCCAATCCAAGCTCATAGCAATTTATAACCTCAAGTGGTATATTATTAGGTCTATGACAAGTAGTAGTAGTAGTAGTAGAGGAAAATCACCAAAAAAGAAAATTAAGTGACTTACTTAAACCTTTTGAGTATTATGGGAGGAAACAAAAGCCAAAACTTTAACCTTTCTATTTTTTTTTTTTTTACAATTATACACATCTGATCTTCTCCTTTCCCTTCCCTGTCACCATTCAGAAGAAATTAGTCTTTATCTGGTGACTTATGTAGACAGCCAGTAGGCTCACACACAGGCTTTTAGGGTCTACTTTTCTGTCAGTCATAGCTGTGATTTTGTGATATTAACTTAAATACCTGGACAAGAAAACTCAAATTCAGAAACCTAGAAACAGCTTACATGAGCTGACTACAATGAAAATAAGGGAAACTGAAACCTTCATGATGCTCTAATATAAAATCTATACTGCTAATATAAACTTTAGTATCTGAAGAAGTCAGTTAAGCAGTGAGCTTGGATTAGGGACAGGAATCATTAGGCTATGTTTCCACTGTCTCATAACTTGTCCATTCGGACTTGTGCTATGAAGAAAAAACTGTATCATCACAGAGAATTCTGATCTACTTCCATCAATTTTGGCTCCTGCATGTTTTCTGCCTCAGTCCTCATCTACATTCCCTGTTGTTCTCCCAAACATGACTTTTAGGAAAAAACAACCAGTGGTTTCCTTTATTAGTGGTTTCCTTTATTAGTTCTCGAACACTTTGAGAACAGGGTATATGCAAAAAAGGTACACAGGCAGCCATTAAGATAGGTATGGTATATGCATTAACAGTAACACCAGAAGTAATCATGGAGACTAAAGGTTTCCTGTAAAGCTCTGGAATTAGTAGTAGGTTAATAACTAAGTTTAATAGTTATAATGGCAAGTAAGAATGATATGCTGATATAAAGATAATGACAAATGTGTATTCAAATGTCTGTATATATTAATCCACTTAAACTTACCAAAAACCATTCGCCATAAAGCAGGATGTGGTCGAGTAAAAGGACCTGTGGACAAAAACCACAAAAAAAGATCATAAACAAACTGTAAGGAAGAAAATGAAACTATGTGGATTTTGATAACATTAAACTCTCTAATGCTTAAAGGAAAACTTATCAACTCAGAAAATCTTTACATTGCTTTTACTGAGTGAAAGACTATTTTTAAAAATTCCACCTATATTATCATATCAATCCTCACAACCATCTCCACCTTAACAAAAGGATGGGTTCTACATACTGGTTGTCTGGAACTCAGAATGAATTTTTTTCAAAGCAACAATGTTATGAATGGTTGTAAGATATAGGAAGATGACAAAGGAAGACAAATACAAGATAAAATTGTTCCATTGCTATTTTGTTTGCAAACTTTTAAGAACTAAGAAAACAACATATACAATCAGAATAATGTAAAAGGAAAGAATAACAAAATGAGTGCTATGAAACTCTAATGACCAAGAGAGTCATTCTTTGCAGAGATGAAGATATACAGGAGTGGAAAACTGCAAACATCAGACTTTCTTCATGTACTGAATTATTTTTTCTTTTTTATTCTTTGTTACAAGAGATGGCTCTCTAGCGGGTGGGGGAGTTCAGATATAACTCATGTAAAAACAAACAACATCAAAAAAAATCTATTTCTGAAAAAAGGTAATTGATATCTGACATAAAAAAGAAGAGGGTAAGAAAACACTTATCTCCTTCTATGCCTACATTATCTGGCCTAGACAAATTAAAACCTAAGATACTGAATGATATTTCAGGTGTGACTACTGAACCACCATGGAAAATCTTTGAGGAATTGTGGCTACCAGAAAGGGTACCAAAGATTTAGAGAATGGCATGTTGTTTTAACTTTCAAAAAAGGCAGAAAGAATTTATTTTAAAACCATAGATTTGTGAACTTGACAATGACTCCTGGAAAAATTCTAGAATGGATTATTTAAGGAAATGTTTAAAAACATTTAGAAATAAGCAATTATTACAAGGTATCATGACTCCTGAAGAATGAGCTATGTCAATTTAATCTTATTCTTTTCTGATGAGGTTATTAGATGAGTAGGATCATGGTCAAACATTCTGGGCTTTAAGTGACGCAGGTAACAAAGTATCAATTGATATCTTTGCGGATAACTTGGAGAGAAATTACTTTATAGAGAATAGTATAGTTAGTTGGTTCCCAACTGGCTGACTAGACAGACTCAAAGAGTGCTTAATGGAACTGATAAGAGTGGAAGGTTTCTAGTCGAGTGCCTCGGAGCTCTCTTTACTTTAACCTTACTGTGTTCAGAATTTTATCAAGTGATCTGGATAAATATCAAATTTGCAATGATATGATGCTAGAAGTAATAGCTAACTGGATGACAGAACTGGGGGACAAAAAGATTGTGACAGGTTGAAGCAGTGGACTAAAGCTAACAAGATAAATATGAATGATATAAAGCTCTACATTTAAAAAACCCAGTAACTGAAGTATAGTACAGAACTGTGGCTAGAAATGTTTTTTTTTTCCCCCTTCTGGTGTCTACTAAATTAAAAATAAAAAAAGATGCTCCCTCCCTCCTCCAATTCTTTAACCAATTCATTACACATGGTAGAAGGGACCTTCTCCAAGTACTCCCATTCTGAATTTACTGAGCATCAAGTGAAATGAGTATTTGCAGAGATACTATAGAACAGAATTAGACTACATGAGACTATGAATCTCTATTATGTAGCCTTTTTTTTTAAATGATCTATTAATTCAACATATAACTTGTCCTGCTTGCCTGTGATTTTTTTTCTGTTCTTAATTCATTTTTGGGGGGTGTGGTGGGGAGGGGAATTGGAGTGGGGAGGGAATCCTATCCCTCTTTTTCCTCCCATCTACCTTCACCATCTACCTTTCATAAGAAAAACAAAACCCTTGTAAAAAAAATATTCAGGCAAGCAAAACAAAATCTCATAGGAGTCCATGTCTAAAAATATGTCTCCTTTTGTATTTTCAGTCTATCTCTTCTCCGTTAGAGTTCTTAAGACTTTCAAAGTGTTTTTACAATGTAGTTGTTCACTTTCTTCTGCATTAATTCACATGAGGCTTTGCAGGTCTCCTGAAAACTGTCCATTTTGTTACTTCTTAGAGTAATACTTCATTAGAGGAAGAGAAGGGAAAGCGAATAAACATTTACACAGTGCCTACCATGTTCCGAGCACTGTGCGAAGCACTTTTTACAGATACTATCCCATTTGATGTTCACAACAATCCTGTGAGATGGGTGTTATTATTCCCATTTTACAGTTAAGGGAACCGAGGCAAATAAAGGTTAAGTGACTTATCAAGGGGCATAAAGCTAGTGTCTTGAGATCATGGGAATTCAAATTTTTCTGATTCTAGGCCCAGTACTATCTACTGTGCCACTAGCAATGCATCACACTCATAATTTGTTTAGCCATTCACAAACTGATGGGCATTCCATAGTTCCCAATTCTTTGCTAACACAAAGTTCCAAACTATCTTCTAGAATGACTGGACCTATTCAAAGCTCCAACAATAATTTATTAGTGCATCTGTTCTCCCAAAGACCCTCAACATTTGTCATTTTCCTTTTTTTTTTTTGGTGATCTTTGCCAGCTAGATCAATGGAACCTGAGTCCCTTTGATTTTCATTGGAGCTTTTTTAAATACAGCTGTTGATTGCTTACACTCTTCCTTTGAAAATTACTTGTTCATATGATCTGACCATTTATTATCTGAAGAATGGCTTCTGCTTTCATATTCTTGCATCAATTCCTTACATACATTGAAAATGTGAACTTCATTAGAGAAACTTGTGACAAATATTTTTTCTTAACTGTTTCCCTTTTAACTTCATTTTTTGTTTTATTAATCTTTCCCTTCAACTGTCTTTACCCTCATTTTTGTATTATTTGTGATTTAAAGCATTTTTAAAATATGGTTATTGATTGCTTGGATTATTTCCTTGAAAATTGTCTGTTCGGGGGGCAGAGCCAAGATGGAGGCCAGAAAGCAGGGACTTGCTTGAGCTCCCCACCGGGTCCCCCCAAAAACCTATAAAAATTGCTCTGAACAAATTTTAGAACTGCAGGACCCACAAAACAGCAGAAGGAGGCAGGGCTCCAGCCCAGGACAACCTGGATGGTCACTGGGTGAGGTCTATTGCGCACAGAGCTGGGAGTAGAGCTCAGCGTTGGTGGTGGTGAAACCGACCAAACTGGGAGCCAGGCGGGGCAGGGCCTAGTGCCCTGAATTGGTGAGCTGTGGCAGTTACCAGACTTCTCAACCCACAAACACCAAAGACAACAGAGAAGGTTAGTGGGAAAAGCTGTGGGGGACAGAGTGAAAGGAGTTTGCAGTTCGGCCATTGCCCCAGGGGCAGTGGAGGTGATGCAGCTACAGAACTACAGCTGCAGTTGCTTCCAGCCCCAGGCCCACCTGGTGGGAGGAATTAAGTGGTGGATCAGAGCAGGAGTGCACAGCCTGCTTAAAATTTTCATCAGGTCTGGGTTGGGGGTTCTTGGGGAAGGAGGAGTTCTGGTATGGCAGGGCTGGCTGCATAGAAATAGTTCTGAAAACAACGGCACATCCCTTCAAGCCTGGAACAAAGTACTCTCTACTCTTCAAGCAGTCACACCCAGACGAAAAACTCAAGGGTCAAGTAAGTTGGCTGGGAACATGGCCGGGCAGCGAAAACACACTCGTATTCAGTCTCAGACTTTGGAATCTTTCTTTGGTGACAAAGAAGTCCAAAACATACAGCCAGAAGAAGTCAACAAAGTCAAAGAGCCTACATCAAAAGCCTCCAAGAAAAACATGAACTGATCTCAGGCCATGGAAGAACTCAAAAAGGAGTTGGAAAAGCAAGTTAGAGAAGTAGAGGAAAAATTGGGAAGAGAAATGAAAATGATGTGAGAAAACCATGAAAAACAAGTCAATGACTTGCTAAAGGAGAACCAAAAAAAAT
>CM053622.1:133935712-133952874 GCA_028646595.1 Phalanger gymnotis
AGCTAAACAGAAAATTTGACTTTCAAACACAAGAATCAAGAGAAGCATGAAAAGGTAAACAAGAAAGAGAAATCTCAAGGGACTTACTAAAATTGAACTGTTTTGTTCACATTCCTACTTGGAAAGATGATGTGTACAATCCATGAGACCTCAGTATTAGTGTAGCTGAAAGGAATATGCATATGTGTGTATGTATGTATGTATGTATGTATGTATATGTGTGTGTATATATATGTGGGTATGTGTGTATATATGTATACATGTATACATGTATATATGTATGTGTATTGAGTGTATGTATATATGCATACGTGTGTATGTATGTGTATATATGTATGTATACATATATACATATGCATACATACACACACATAGAGACAGAGGGCACATGGTGAGTTGAATATGAAGGAATGATATCTAAAAAAATAAAATCAAATAAAGGGCTGAGAGAGGAATATACTGAGAGAGGGAGAAAGGGAGAGATGGAATGGGGTAAATTATCTCTCATAAAAGTGGCAAGAAAAAGCAGTTCTGCAGGAAGAGAAGAGGGGGCAAGTGAGGGGGAATGAGTAAATCTTGCTCTCATCGGATTTGACCTGAGGAGGGAATACCATACACACTCAATTGGGTATCTTACACCACAGGAAAGAAGGAGGAATAAGATAAAAAAGGGGGGATGATAGAAGGGAGGGCAAATAGGTGGAGGAGGTAATCAAAAACAAACACTTTTGAAAAGTGACAAGGTCAAGGGAGAAAGTTAAATAAAGGGGGATAGGTTAGGAAGGAGCAATATACAGTTAGTCTTTCACAACATGAGTATTATGGAAGGGTTTTACATAATGATACACATGTGGCCTATGCTGAATTGGTTGCCTTCTTAAGGAGGGTAGGTGGGGAGGGAAGAAGGGAAAGAATTTAGAACTCAAAGTTTTAAAAACAGAGGTTCAAAAACAAAAAAAAAAGTTTTTGCATGCAACTAGGAAATAAGACACACAGGCAATGGGGCGTAGAAATTTATCTTGCCCTACGAGAAAGGAAGGGAAAAGGGGATTTGAGGGGAGTGGGGTGACAGAAGGAAGGGATGACTGGGGATCGGGGCAACCAGAATATACGCCATCTTGGAGTGGGCGGGAGGGTAGAAATGGGGAGAAAATTTGTAATTCAAACTCTTGTGAAAATCAATGCTGAAAACTAAATATATTAAATAAATGAAAAAAAAAGAGAATGACAAAAAAAAAAAAAAGAAAACTGTGTCTTTCAATAATTTATCCATTGTGGAATGGCTCTCACTCTTATAAATCTGAATCAGTTTCATATATATGTACACACACACACACACACACACTTGGAAAGGAAACTTTTATCACAGACACTTGCTGCAAAGGTTTAGCCTAGCTATTCACATTCCTTCTAATTTTAACTATGACAGATTTCTTTGTGTAAAAATTTTTAATTTCCTATAATCAAAATTGTCTGTTTTATCTTGTGTGATGCTCTCAATCTTTTTTTAGTCATGAATTCTATCTCTAGATCCAAAAGGTGACTTCTTCCTTGTTGCTGTAACTTGTCTACAATATAACCATCTATATCTGGGTCAGGCATCTTCGATTATAAAAACACTGTTCTTTTTCATTGAACCACGATTAAGTCTCCTTACTATCATTACCCTCCTCTGCATACTCTCCAACTTTTCTATAAGCATTCTAAAATATGCGTTCTAGAACTGAACATAATATTCCCTACATGGTGAGACCAGGTGAGAGTACAATATGAATATCACCTTTCTAATTTCACTAATTTATCAAGATCCCATATAACATTAAAGTTGAACAGGCCCTCAAGTTTAGCATTCTTATATTAAAGATGACTAAACTGAGGTCCAGAGATATAAAGTGTTTTGTCCAAGATAATAACTAATTAGTGGTAGAGCTAGGATTAGAATCTATATCTCTTGACTCCCATTCTAGGATCCTTTCCATTATACCATACATCTAGTCCTAGGATCAGACTTTAAGCTTGTGTTCAAATTCTGCTTCAAACTTACTAGTTATAGGACTATAGGCAAGTCTTCCTGTATGTAACAAACAGGGATAATATCTGTAACAGGATTATTAGGAGGCCAAATGAATAACAATGTTTTGCAAACTTGAAGGCACTAGAAATGTCAGCTCTTGTGCTAATGAACTGATCCTCAATCAACTCATCTGTACAGTGCAGGGGATAAGATGGCCCAAATGACCTCTCGTAGTCTGGGGTCTCTCACTTCTCTATTTCCTTTGCCCCTCTGGGCCTTGTTTTCTTTAAAATGAATGTTGGGTTTGATGATCTCTGAGTTTTTCATTCCCAATATTATGTTGTATAAATTTATATATTATTTATTATTGTGATCCTCAATATGCTTTTAAAACTCTTGTCTCAGAAGTACCACCCCAACAATTTGGAACTATGCCTAAAGGGCTATAAAACTGTCCATACCCTTTGATTCAGCAATACCACTTCTGTATCCCAAAGAGACCATAAAAAAGGGAAAAGGACCCATATGTACAAAATATTCATGACAGCTCTTTTTGTGGTGGCAAAAAATTGGAAATTGAGGGGATATCCATCAATTGGGGAATGGGGAACAAGTTATGGCATATGAAATGTAATAGAATACATTGTTCCATAAGAAATGGTGAGCAGGTGGACTTCAGAAAAACCTGGAAAGACTTGCATAAACTGACACTGAGTGAAGTGTGCAGAAACAGAATATGGTGCAAAGTAACAGCAACATTGTACAATGACCAACTGTTAGAGTTGACTTTTCTGAGCAATGTAATGATCTCAGACAATTCCAAAAAATTCATGATGGAAAATGCTATCCACATCCAGAGAAAGAACTATGGAGTCTGAATGCAGATTGAAGCATACTATTTTCTCTTTTTTGTTGTTTTTTTTTTTTGTGTGTTTTCTTTTCCATGATTTCCCCCTTTTGTTCTGATTCTTCTTTCACAACATGACTAATGTGGAAATGTTTAATATGATCATACATGTATAGCCTGTATCAGATTGCATCCCATTTTGGGAAGTGGGGAGTAAAAGGAGGGGGTGGAAATTTAGAACTCAAAATCTTATAAAAAGTAGATGTTGAAAACTAAAAATAAATAAATTTTTTAAAAAAACAAATCAGGATAAGAAGTACATTTAATTATATATTCTATCTTTCTTGAAACAAAACAGAGAAACAGAAAATTCTGCAGCTTAAATAGAAATTAAAAATTTATTTTAAGATTAGAGGCGCTGATAAGAGGGCTTCCTTGGGGAACACAGGAAATACCCATCAGAAATCAAACAAAATTACCACAAGCTGCTTAAAGTCATATGGATTTATTACCCAAATGTTCTCCTACAGTATCTTATCGAAACCATCTGTTACTGAAAACTTAAATTCTTGCTATAAAGTTCCCTTGAGGGAATTGATAAGACTACTGAAAAATATATAGTAAAATCTTGACTGTTCAGAATAGAACCACCCTTCCAAAACATTCATATAAAAAATCCCTCTAAACCACAAATCTTTTGCAGCCAAGAGATTACATACAATCTCCTGTGCGCAGCAGATTTGATGAATGGAAGGAATAAAGTACTTTGACTGGTTTGTCACAAAAAGTCACCTTTGCTTAAGAAGGTGACAAATGAAAGAAGGGACATACAGGAAGACAAACAAAAGAAAGATGGATGAGAATGGCAGAGGTCAGTGGTGGTAGTAGGCAATCAGAAATAGTAATTTCTATTACTATTGAGTAATAGGTGAGCAGCAGACCAAGTAATCTAATTCTGAGAAGACCTTGTCCTGGTGCATCTGGGATTGTATATATTACACTACACCTTCTGGAACTTTTAAAGACAGAAGACATGTTTAGTGTGTGTGTGTGTGTGTGTGTGTGTGTGTGTGTGTGTGTGTGTGTGTGTGTGTGTGTGTGTGTATGACAGAGAGAGAAAGAGAGAGAGAGAGAGAGAGAGAGAGAGAGAGAGAGAGAGAGAGAGAGAGAGAGAGAGCACGAGTGTGCGGAAGAGGCAAATGATTAAACCCAGGGCTGATGTTTTCAATAAAGTGCTTCCAGGGCCATGGCTGAAGCTAGGACTCATTCAACCTTAAGCTTCACACTATCTACATCTCTATATACGGTGATACGAGTTCACATCACAAAAATGAACCTAATCATCAATCTAGAAAAGATTAAATAATATTCAGTGTGCTCTGTTTGAGAAAATAGAAAAAAAATATGGTGGTATATTTTACAAAGATTTACATTAAAAAATACAAACAAGTAAAAGAAAAAAAATGTCTGAACTTAAAGAAATCCCTTTCAGCTTTATGGAAAACTCATGTCATAGATGAAGGCAGAGTCAGTGTAAGTGCTTATCAAATCTGTAGTTGACATGAATTTGGGAGGGCTCACTAAAATATCAGACAACATTATCGGGATGCAAAAAGATCTTGCCAGAATAAAACAATGAACTAATGAGACAAACTTTAATAAGATAAATGTAAAGTTCTCCATTTGGGCTCGGTGAACAACTAGCCAAGTATCAGATGGTGAAGGTGGCTAGATGAAAGTTCTCATAAAAATATGGGGAGATTTTACTGCACTTCAAGCTCAGTCCCATCCAAGGCTATATTAATAGAAGCATAGTGTCCAGAAGGAGGGAGATGACTAGTCAACAGAAAAGAGAAGACTCAGGAGAAGAGATACTGCCTTCAAGAATTTAAAATTAAAGCACTGTCGTGTGGAAGGATTAGCTCTGTCCTACCTGGGTAGAACTTCGAGCAGAGCAGACCTTGCTGAGGGACAGATTTTAGATTGCTTAAAAAGGGGATGGTGTGCTTTCAGATAGTATTAAGTTTTTTCACTGGAGGCCTTCAAGTACAGCAGTTCTTAACTTTTATTTTTAAAGAAAAAAAGAAAAACCAGAGCTTCCCCAGACTCCTCTGGCAGTCATGGTGAAACCTATGAATTTCTTCTCAGAATAATGTTTATGGATTGCATTCATAATCAAAGCAAATTACTAAATTTCAGTTAGAGGGTTGTGAAAATTAAGATACAATTTTCTCCACCATCCAAGATTTTGGATTTTTCAATGAAGTTTATGAGACAGCTAGGTGATCCAGCACAGTGGACAGAGTGCTGAGCCTAGAGTCAGAAATACCAGAGTTCAAATCCAGCCTCAGACACAGCCTAGATGTGTGAACTTGGACAAGTCACTTAACTTCTGTTGGCCTCCAAGATTCTTTCCAATCCTGATAGATTTATTATGTACTGAGGCCTGTACTATAGATACAAAGAAAGATAGAAACAGTCCCTGCCCTCAAGGAACTTACATTCAAATAGAGGATCCAACATGGAAACACCTACATGAAAGCTATATGTGGAGTAGATGGAAGGTAGTACAGAAGGGGAGAGCACTAGCAGCTAGGAGGACTCAGAAAGGCAATGTGTATGCAGAAGGTAAGACTGGAGCTGAGTTGAAGGAAGCCAATGAAATGAAAAGGCAGAGGTGAGAAAGCATAGGAACCCAGGCAATGGTAGACAGTCAAAGCAAAGTCAGGGGGCTGTTTGAGGGGCTACAAGTAGGCCAGGGTACCTGAATGGAAGAGTCTGTGGAGGGAATGGCAGGGAGAGCTTTTGAGGTTATGATTCTGGAAGGAGTAAAGAGCCACTGGTGCACATTAAGCAGAGAGCTGACACTGTCAGATGTGTGCTTTAGAAAAAAAATCACCTTGACAGTTGGAAATAGCACCTGTTCTCCCTCTACCCCTCCTGGTCTTTATATTGTCTTTTTGTGACATTCCCCAATCCTATTTCTTTAAGTTCTCCTACACGCTGACTTGAGCCAGGATCAGGTTCTCTATAGCAATCCTATTGTACAGATGAAGACACGGAGGAACAAGAAGTGACTTTCACATTGCTAGGGTCACAATGCTAGCTAGTAGCAGAGCTGGGACCAAAATCCAGTAAAGTCTTGACTTTTAAGCAATGAACCACAGTCAGAATCCATAGGCCAAATTAATGCCAGTACCTCTCAACAAGTCCTTGGTAGCCAAGAAATGACATATAACTGACCTCCTATGAATGGATTTGAACTCAGATTTTTCTGACTTGAAGGCCAGAACTCTATCTACAATGTCATGCTGTCATATCAGGGAACAAACTCCATTTCAACCCTTACAATGTTTTCAGTCCTTTTTTTACTTCTAAAGTGGAATAACTGAGGAACGAAAAAGGTGTTATGAGTTGTTCTGATCATGTAGATCCAGGTTTGCAGACTCCATTTCAACTCCATCAACTAGACCACACTGCTTTCAATGACTGGAGCAATTATATGTAGGTGAAATGAAATAAAGTAATCTATTACTTACCATTGGGAAAAGCTAACACACTGATGATGAGAAAGAAGAAAATAACAGAGAGGATGCCTTTCCAAATATTATCTTCTTGAACAGAATCATCTCTGAAAATAGAAAAACAAAATAAAATTATTGTGATTTCTTGATTATAGCAATGTCCTTAGAGCTTTACTGTGTATGAAAATATAGCCTCCTCTTCAGCCTTCCAGTCCAGTATTTTTTTTAATAAGGAAACTGAACTCAGAGGAAAGTGGGTTGGTGCAGGCAGAGACATATTCAGGAATTAGAATAGGGAGAAATGGTTATGAGAAGATCAAATATAGAAAAAAAAAATGCCTGAAACATCCATACAATTAACAGGGGCAATACTGACAGCTTATCTTAGATGCAGTCCTACTTGTGATTTTTCCTCATTTCCTTCTCTAATGGAGAGGTGTTGGGGCCCTGTTGTCCCTTTCCCATAGCTACCACCAAACCTAAAGAGACAACCTCTAGGACCAGATCAGCACTCCCACTGGGAGCCATCTCAGAGCCTTTGTGTCCCAGTGTCTTCCTGGTCAAAGGGCTGAATAAGTGATGAGAATAGGAGAAAGAAAAAAAATTCTGTGTAAAAGAGAGGCTTAAAAGGAAATTAGTGGGAAGAAATACGCATTATTGAAACAGGAACTGTGAGCAAAAGAAAGGAGCAGAATTATCATAAGCCAGGGAAAATTTTCAAGATTGACAAGAACCTTTGCACTAACAGTGAAGAGACTCTTGAAATTTACGTGAAGAGAGTCGAACAACATATGTGGTGATTGGAAGAAGGGAAAAATGAAAACTGAGAAAATTAGATTAGGTAATAGGAAGATTGTCTGAATTATTGATAATGACTGAAAGCAGAGAGATATGGGAGGGAATTAAGTTCAGCCTTTCTATTACTGTGTTTGGGTAGATGGCAGAAAAATAAAAACAAGACGAGAGATCAGGAAATATGAGACTGATCTGAAGGGGAAGAAGATAATGTGCCTGACTGAAGGAACAGAAGCATTACAGTAAAAAAGCTCATAGTAATCACTTATTTCTGAGGAAGAGTGATAGGAAAGGAATATTTCTAGTGGGAAGGCAAAAAATCAAGAGGAAAACTAAGCAACAGGGCTGAACAAAGTAGAAAATTTTAAAGGAGAGAATAACTGGAAAAGAAAATATCCAAATTATTCATATATTAGAAGAGTTGTGAGGGGAAACTATTTTGGAGGGCAAAGATACCTCAAGGTCTTACATGTCTATGTTGTATGACTGATGTTTTGATTAGCCATTGAGCTACGGTTTTACAAACAGAAGAAATTAATTTGCTCCAAGGCCAGTGCTGTCATTTACACTTTTGTGTGCTCGCATGTCATCAAGGCTGCTAACTGTGTAATATAGATTAGTGCCATCATGTAGGCCATGCATCCAAATCATCTGTCATTCCAGAATGAGTGGCAGATTAAAAAACAAACCTGTAGCTCTGTCCTTTGAAGTATGGATCACAAAAGAATGAGGAATTTGAAGAATGATTGAATTTGAAGAATGAGGATCACAAAAATAATCTAATTTAGTTTATCATTTTGATTAACCCTATAAATTCTGATACTTAACAAAGACCTGAGTACTTAACTTTATGAATTCTTAAATACTTGATTAGAAACAAAAACACAAGTTCTCAGGGCTTCTTAAAAGCATGGAAGTACTATGGATTAGGCATCATGACAATGTTGCAACTCAGTTATCATCATTACTGTGATGAACACAGCCTGTGCCCTATAGAAATCTCACAACATATTCCAAGGACAGCCTCTCTATTAAGGATTCAGACTGACTGGAAAAACATAGGGAATTAATGTATTTCTATTTAGAAAATGACCCCTGGGTCACATAAATTTCCACACCTATAATTAGGGATGTGACAAAAGCACAATCTCAGAATAGGACTGACCTAAGAGACCTTAGTAATCATCTAGGCCACCTCTCTTAGCTGTGGGACCCTGGGCAATAAGAGCTAGCATTTATACAGCACCTACAATGTGCCACAGACTGTGCTAAATACTTTACAAATATTTCATTTAATTCTCACAACAACCCTGTAAAGTTGGTGCTATTGTTACCCCCATTTTATAGATGAGGAAACTGAGGCAACCAGGGTTAAGTGACCTGGCCAGGGTCATGCATTCAAATAAATGTCAGAGGCTACATATCAACTTGGGTCTTCCTGACTCCAGGGCCAGCATTTTATCCTCTGTGCCACTGAGCAATCTCAGGCACTAATGCCAAGGCACTTAACCTGTCTCAGTTTCATCTGTAAAATGGGGATAATAACAGCACCAAGTTTGTCTATGAGGATCACATAACTATAAAGCTTTGCAAACCTTCAAGCACCACATAAATGCTATTATTATTATTATGTGCTATAGGCATTTTGCTACGCTATCAGTAAGCTTAACTTACTGAGTACTAATGATTAGTGGTAGAGGCAGCATTTGAAACCAAACCACCTGACTCAGGGTCTTTTCTGCTATTCCAGAATACTTCCCTCTTAGTTTCTATAGACCCATGATATATGTCACTAGTCAAGCTAATCCTTTGCTAAAACTGTTAGATGTGTCCTAAGAGATGTCTCTTTCTCTACCCCATATCTGTCTCCTTTATTTAAAATCAACTAAATAAAATTCTTTGAAATATAGAGCAAAACTAAAAACCACAAAATTTGAACACTGCATTAAAGAATGAAAATCTACTCTTGGGCTTTTTCATTCGTTTCTTTTTTTTTTTTAAAGTGTGTGTGTGTGTGTGTGTGTGTGGAGGTAGGAGGGGAGTCTGTTGACTTGTGATTTCATCAGTGTGGAGAAGGCCTAGTGTGGAAACTCTCTACTATTAGCTTCTAATTTTTTTTTTTTTTTAGGGCTGACAGTCTGTCAAGTTTTATTGTATAAGCCAAATAGAAGGGTACTAAGTACAGAGGAGATAGGGGAGGATCATTTCTTAGTCTCCTTCTCCTCCTTGGACAAAGTCTTGATGGTCTCCTCTTTCTTGGCCTGCCAGACCCTCTTCCTGACGCTTTCGTGCTTCCTTAGTCTTGGACCGGCGAACTTCAGCCTAGTCAGCCAAGAACTTCTTCCGGGACTCGTCTGCCTTCAGTTTATGAATGTGCTCCAGGAGGATCCGCTTATTCTAGGACACATTTCCCTTCACCTTCAAGTACATACAGGCTGTGGTACATGTGGTGGTCAATCTTTTTGGATTCCCGGTATCTTCAGAGCAGACAGTGCAGAATCCTCATTCATCTCATCCATGTCACCTTCTCCGGTATACAAGCATTGGCAGTACCCTTTCTTTTACCAATACCCATATGCCTGCCCTTCCGTCGAGCCAGAGTATTTTTCCAGCATCTGGCACGAGAATGCATGGTAACGGGCTTCTGGATGATCAGCCCATCTCTAATCAGCTTCTGGATCTGCTGACAAGAATTGGTGTTGGCAATTTCATTGGTCTCATTGGGGTCAAGCCATACCTTCTTTCCACATTGAAGGACACTAGAGGCAAGCCTCTACCGAAGCCTAAGCATACTCATGGCTGCAGCCACAGTGCAGAAAAGGAAAGCTATTAGCTTCTAATCTTAACAGTGACTAGCCCATGGTCATGCAGCTAATATGTCACAGACAGTACTGACCCAGGTTTTTCAGACACACAAGCAGGCTCTCTATCTACATTCTTTCTCACTTTCAGGTTTGTTAGGTGACAAATACATTTATTCCTTTAACACTTAACGAATGCCTATTTTGTTCAAGGTAACAGAGCTAGGAGACGAGAAGCATACAAGGATAAAGAAGATGTGGAATTGCTGCCCTCAAAGAGCTTACAAAGCACTTTTCCTCGGGTCTCAGTTTCCTCCCCTGCAAAATGAAGGTGTTGAACTAGCTGGCCTCTGAGCTTCCTGCCTTCTCTAGGTGGTCAAGTTAAAAGTACAAGATCTGGAATAAGAAAGACCTAGCTTCGAATCCTGTCTCAAACCTTTACTAGCTGTGTGACCCTGGGTTGTCATGAGGATAGGAGATATTTGTAAAGTGCTCTGTAGATGTATTAAAACACCATACAAATGCTAGCTATATTATTATTATTCTTGTCATCATCATCATCCTCTGACTTGTCTAAGACCACAGAGCCAGTGGGAGGGCAAGAACTAAAACTTAAGAATCCTGACCTCAATATGGGATCCAGGACAAGATGGTTTAACTTTTCACTATAAATATAAGTGTTTGTATAAAGGACATTTGGTCTCTAAACTGAGTGGAAATTAGGGTAGGAATGGAGTCCTCTTTCCAGGACCTCTGAGTAACCATATTATCACATACCACATGGAAGTATGTGGTAACAAAACTACTTAGGAAACCCAAGGTGAAGCCTTACTCTACTATTTATCTAATGAGCAAATAATTTTAATTTAGTTTACAGATTCAAGTTCTTTTTATCAGTAAGCCTGTGGAGATCAAGGGGAAGTCACCGAGACTAATCATATGGGTGACAAATATCTGCAACCAAAAGAATTCAGAAAAGCAATTGAGTTTTCCCACACCTTCTGGCAAGGTTGAGCGATTGAAGTTCCTGGGCTGTAGAAGCTAAGGTAATTTGTGGGAAAATACTATGGAAAAATGTAATTATTATCATCATGGTCCTCTAAGCTGAGGGATCTTTGTTTGCACAGATTGATTCCAGAAAATTATGCTATTGAAACTAGGAATTCCTCAAAATCAGAAAGTCCAGGAGTATAAAGTCTCATGCTGGGAAAACTTGTATTCAGAGTTTGTTTTGCCAACCTAGAGAGCTGTTGACAGCCAGCTAAATAAAGACTCACACAGCTAAGTAGGAGTGAATACCTAAGTAATCAATTCAAACTCAAATCACCATGCAGTTTTTGTTGGCATGTTTCTTCCTGGAGTTCTGTGAAGAACTTCTGTGAGGTGGCTGTTCTCTAACTAAAAGGAAAGCTCCCCCCTCCACCCTACCCAAATCATTTACTTCTGATAGGAGCACTTGAAACAGATATACAAAAGTTCATAGTTTGAAACTAGTCACCATCAAGAATCCTTTCTCTCTATGGAAAACATAATCCCAGGAGAAGGTTACTCTAATTTCTACTCTATAGAAAATAAAATGGGGGGATGGGTATTCACTTCATTTTGAAATACTTTCATGGTGATCAGCAATCAAGGAGAGGAAAAGTAGGGTTTTAAAAAATTCTTACTGAATAAAAGATTTCACATAGACTGGAGAAATGGCATTTAGGATCATGACACCTCAACAACTGCCAGACTGATGGGTGGCTATATCTATATGGGGTTTAGCATAAACAATGAAATGAAAGGAAGACAAATAAGATATAACAACTTTAAAAAGTGAAAGTGTTTACCGAAAATGTACCTGAGAAGCAAGGAATGAAGTCAGGTGCCACATAATTACATAGGTATATACTAAATACCTACAAAGGACCCAGGCACATGGAGGCTAGGAAAAGATGTACATGCATCAAAGTGGTATAAGTGAAGGAAGACAAAACTGAAAGAGCTCCTGCCCTCAAGGAATCTACATTTTACAGACCAGAGAATCTGTGAAGCATGCAACAATACGAAAACAAATAAAAGGCAGTCTAGTTTTCAAAGGGAGGGTCTTAAAATGCTGGCTTTAGAGCTCTGAATTTCTTCAGTAGGCTGGTAAAAACGACTGAAGATTTCTGAGCATGGAAGTAACATCAGACCACAGGTAGGTTTGTCCTTCATTTTCGAAGAGGACCGTGGCATCAGGGAAATAACATGACTTGCAGTTGACTTTGATTTGAGTGAGGGAGGGCTGTGTAAGGTCACCAGTCTCACTTTCTCCTTCAGAGCCATCTGGGTCCAGTGGCCTGATGTAAAATACTAAAATATATTAAATAATCAATATAAAATATGCAAAATGTATATTCCTATATAAAGTACCAAATTTGTAGGATACTCTACATGTTGATATATTAAAATACTCAAATGGATAGGATCTCCTGGATAATTGACACATCCTTTGAAACTTTTGGCCAAATCTTCCCAATAATTTGCCACAAGAGATCTGTCTACCCGCTGTGCTGAAGGCTTTCTTCACTCTCTCTTGGCACTGTAAGGGTACCACTTAGCAGAGGAGCGCTGCAGCTGTCCATCTGTCATTCCTTGCCTGTGTCTATCTGGAGCAAGGGAAGCTTAGGGTCAGTAAAGGAATTCTGCAATTTCCCCAAAGCAGTCTTGCTCTCTCTCTCCTCCTTAATGTTTTTCTGAGTGGCTAAGAGAAATTTCAGTGATGGGGCTCCAGGGGCTGAGGAATGCATCAGCAGAAGAAAAGTCAAGGCAACAAAAGGTGACTACTTTTGCTAGAAATCTGTCAGTAAAGTCAGAAGAAATCAGGATATGTTCAATTGGCACTTCAAACTGAAATGGTCACAAACTGCTTTCAACATCCTCCCCTCAAACATGATCCTCTTCTGAACTGTTATTTCTGTTAATGGTACCTCAAATTAATGATGTTCTTTCAGACACTCAGCCTGGAAAAACCTTATTATCGTATTTGGTTCCTCCCTCTCTATCACCTCTTACACCCAACAGTCCCATCAATCTTACCCCTCAAATACTTCATCATATCAGTTTCCTCCTCTCCCTTCGGGTCTAATTCAGGCCCTCAGTACCTCTCCCTTAAGACAGCTGAAATAACCTCACCTACCTCTACTTCCAGTTTCTCCAGCACATCACTATTAGCCTCATCTTCATTTGTTCCTGTCAGTTCCCTACTGAACGAGTCTTAAACGGCTTCCTATTATGTTCCAAATAAAGTAGAAGCTCCCTGATCCTAGTATTCAAGCCCCATCCTATCGATACCTGCCCCAAACCCAGACTTTCATCTCTTAGTACTTACCTTATACTCTACATTCCAGCCAAGATGGAATGTTATATCCTTACCAGTTCTTCCCTTCCCTAAGTCTACAACATATGGAATGCACTATTTCACCTTGTCTTTACCTACTGAATCCCTTATCCATCAAATCTTCACTTTCATGACATCTTCCTTAATTCCCCCAGTCAGAAACGGCAATCTCCTAAAATCTCTCATGGTACTGTGTAAATCTCCAAAATACTGTATACATGCCTTATGGTCCCCATGTTATCAGATGTTCATTGCAGGAAATAGGTCTTGGATATTACCTCATCTTTATATCTACAATGCCTGGACCAGAGCCTTCTGTGCACATAGAACCTCTCTTGAACTTCTGAATTGCTATTTATGTGTCACATTTCCTTGCTAGATTCTAAGTTACTGAATGGGCAGAGACCTGTTTTATTTAGACTTTGTATCTTCCCTAGTTACTGGAGCTGTTTCACTCAAGGCTCTTAATAAATGTTTGCTGAATGGATAAAAGTAGATGCTTAATAAATGTCTAATTAAACCAAATCTCCCTGGCAAAACATCATCTTCCCCATGGAGAAGGATTTGTGTTCAATTAGTCAAAAAGGCTGATTCTCATCAATTCTGAAAACAAGTAATGAATGATAAGAGGGTGGTCTAATAATCAACATTATATGACTGACAAAATTTGGTATTTATAAATCAAAAGCATGAGCTGAAGAAACTGGTAATTCAACAACTAATATACTACTCATTTCTGAGGAACTGTGAGTTATCAATCATGACAAAGAATAAATATGAGGGCAGTGCTGTATGGTATTATACCCAGAACTTAAGGCAAAGATTATTCTAGGCCTGCTTTGGCTGTACAAATACAGAAGGTATCCAGGTACGTATTTGGAAAGCTGAATAAAAATATTCATTAATATTCACAGTTCATAATATTCGTGGTGGCAAATTTTAAATTTAAAATCTTGGGCAAAATATTCCAAGAACATCTAACTTAGTTTATGTTGTGGTGCCTCCAGTCGGTCTAGTTGCTATTTACTAAGCAATTACAGGCAAACACAAACTTGTTAGTGGCTTGTGTTCAAGCACTTTAAATCTTTCTATTACTAAATTTGGGGCATGTCCATGTAGTGTGTAAGATTACCTGAGCACTATTTCTCACCTACTACTAAAGCATTTCTTAGAAGTGTTTCTCCTCTTTCTTTGTCCTAACTAATCTCTGAAAAACAGAAAACAAAGTTTTTAAAAGAACTTACCAAAACAATTGTGCTAACTAGCAGTCCGCCCAAAATCTTGTTCAAGACTAAGTATAATACTGAAGATTCTTAGATAGATATTATAAAATAACAGGAGTTGAAGAGAATGGTTGTTACTGGAAATTTATGGGGCAAAAAGATCTCTATTGCAGGGTATCTGCTAAAAGGGATACAAATAGTTACAATTAAGTAAGTAAGATAAAGCTGGTATAAAAAAAAAATCACAGGACCTTAACACCCATTCAGCATAGTGCCAGCCCCTCCCTTCTTAGCAGATCAGGAAATGGGCCTACAGACAATCGTCACCAAACCTTATATTTATACATCTTAGAGTTAGAAAGCATTTTCTTGTATGTTATATCCTAAAAATTTAGTTGGAAAAGAACACTGAAACAATTTAATGCTTGTCCTAGAGATTTATTAAATCCTTCCCTTCATCATTCTGACAAATAGCCACCCAGCCTCTGCTAGAACACCATGCATAACCTTGAATCATGCATGACTTAGGGAGAAAGAGGCTACCGAGAAGGTTATATACACTGGAAAACTGGATAAATGATCAATGGTGACTAATGGTACATATGTTTACATAAAGATGAAAATACTATTTGATGCTCTAAGATTATTATTTTTATCTCTTCCTGATGGAAGAGTTCTTAAAAAAAAAAAAGATGTCATGCAGTTTGACTTTATAGAACTCATAAAATCCTAGATATAGAGCTGGAAGAGACTTCAAAGGTCATCTAGTTCAACCCCTACATCTATTATGAGAAAACTGAGGCCCCCAAAGGTTAATTAACTTGCTCAAGGACAAACAGGCACCAGAGCTTCGAACTGAACTCAGGTCCCCGGACTCCAATTCACGGTTTTCTACACTACACAAAGATGCTTTCACTCTTTCGATGGGGGTGGGGGTAGGGAAGAGACACACTATCAAGAATCAGACCTGTGATTACACTGGCATTGGGAACTCTGGAGGAAAATCTCTCTACAAAGATAGATAAGAGGTTAAAATAATTAAAAATACAGATATGTCCATTGGCACATAGTGCCACTAACTTCATTAAACGAGGATGACAAATTCACTCTAGAATCTGTTACTCTACTACTATGGCAATTTAACATCAAATTTAGTGGTATAAATTAAAAGAGGGAAACTCCTGAACATAAGTTTCAGTACTAACAAACAGAAAGAGGCCTTGGGTGAACTAAGAGACAAAAAGATGACAGTATCATATCTTCCTCTTTAAAACAAAAACAAAAACAACCCACTTCCATCATTTCCTCACTATTAACTCGTTAAAAAAAAGCTAAAATAAAGTTAATATAAAATGTAAACATCTATTAACCTGACCAATACACATTCCAAAGCATTTTCTTTTCAGCAACATGCCTTCCTTACAGCCATCACTCAACATTACATATGATTTAGGAGAGGTGAGATGAGGCCAATGTGGGGTGATAGAGTGAGACTTCCCAATGTACTCTGTATTTGGTGACTGCCTGATTTATCTCCAAAGCATGAAATTCGTTCCCTGGGCCACACCAGTGTGGGAAGAAGGGAGGACAAATCATACACTTGTCTTTCTCCCAACCCACTTACACACAAATGATCTCCAAGAAGGGCAGCAGATACCCTCAAATGCCAAGGGCAACCATTCCATAGCCCAAGCGCCTAAATCTGCCCAAGGAAAGAGAGACAACATCATACTGAGACAAAATGGATCTTATCTATAGGGGTTCAGTCTGTAGGCTGTGCATGAGGCAGCTTGAAGAAGCTCTTTAAAGACTGGAGTAAGAAGTGTGGGGTGTGTCTGTAAAACAGAGAACTAAAGGGGAGGAAGGAAGGAGGGGAGGAAGGAAAGAAGAAGGGGAGAAAGGAAGAAAGGTAGCATAGAAAATAGGGGAGTTCTGGAAATTCCCTCAAAAACCCACAGCTCAGAGGAGGTCGGTTTGACAGCCCCAAAGCCCTAGAATCCTCCCCTTTTTCTCCATCCGGAGACTCAGCTCGTGGACATGATTCTCTGGAGAGCCTCCTCTTCCTCCTGGCTGTGGGTTAGGTGGGCATGAGAGGGGCGGGGAAGGGAGTGTCTTCAGGGATGTCGTTTCGGGGTGGGGGGAGATTTGTATGGGGCTCCCATCCTGGTCAAACCCCGCCTCTCCTTCATCCCTCCATCCCTCCCCACCCCAGTGCCTCCATCCTCCACCCCCCCCCATGCCTCCCTCCCCTCACCCCCACCCCTCCCTCCCCTCACCCCCACCCCTATCCCAGTGTCTTCATCCCCTCCAGCACTCCCGGAGGTGAGCCGCAGCCCACGGCCGGCCGGCCCTCCCGCCTGGTCGGTGTCCCGGGGCCCACGCCGGCGGCCGGCTCCTCACCTGGTAAAGGCGAAGTACATGAGGCTGACGATGGTGAAGCTGAGCAACGTGATGGTGTGCGGCCGGTAGAAGAAGTCGATGGTGATGTCCTCCACTTGCTGCTCGTTGATCATCCGGAAATGCAGCTTGTAGTTCACGTCGTCCTTGCTCAGGGTCCGGCTCCCCACGCAGGACGCCATGACCCCCCCCCCCCC
>CM053622.1:133952974-133985191 GCA_028646595.1 Phalanger gymnotis
GGAGCGCGCGCACGCGTGCGGGCGAGCGAGAGAACGAGGGAGGCAGGGAAGCGATGACAGTGGTTCTGCTTTCTCTGCTTAGGAAGGGGAGGGGAGCGTAGAGTCCTGAAAAGGTCAGTCAGGAGAGACAGGGATTTCTCCTCCTTCAAAATTTGTCTCTAGTCTCTTAGCGAGTAAAATTGGAAAGTAGTACGAAAGAAGGAAAAATATATCGCTACGCGTCAACTCTTCTCGCCCCTCCATTCCTTCTTCAATCCCCCCGCCAGGGCTGCAGATGGGTTGGTCCACTCCGGGTAGCCCACGTGGGGAGAACGAGCGAGGCTGAGCTCTGCGCGGGCACGGCACGACCTGGAGAGCGGCTGACCTGGATGCTGGTGAGGAGGTGTGGAGGTTCTTGGAAGAGCCCGAGGACCCGCAGACGCCGCCGCCTGAGCGCCAGGGAGAGGCCTTGGCTTTGTGATCCCGGCGATAGGAAAGCGGAAGAGGACGGGGCGGGACCTGCCGCAGGTAAAGTCGGGGTGACGGTGTTTCTGCGACTTGGGGAGAGGGGCCCGCAGCTCCCACCCGCCCTGCGCCGGGTCCACACCCTTGGGTTAATGAACCCGGTTTCTGCCACTCCCTTTGACCCTAATTGTCTTCAGCTTGTTTACTTCCGGCTTGTGCGGTGTAGTTTTGGATTTGGGGGCTCTCCTCTACTTTTTGCCGGGAACCCTTGGTGCAGAGTTGGAGGAACCGGTTGGGGGGTACCGTAGACTTTTTATTTTCTCCTTATGGCCCCTCCCTTTAATAGCAGACTGTGAAATCTCCGGACCCTTTCTCAGAATAATACACACATAATAATAATGCACAAAATAAAGCCTGATTACAAAAGCAACTAATTATATTGAAACAGTTATCAGAACATTAAAAGTTTCAAGTTCACGGACTCTCTGAAATCTGTAAACGGATCCCCCAGGTGGACAGCAAGTTAAGAACCCCTTGTATCAAGCCCGATTTGTAAAGGGGCTTCCAGGCTACACCTGAGGCCAGAGTATGGCAGACTTAAAATAGATATTAGCGGGTAGTTTACGGTCTCTGAATGACGAAGATACAGTAATTTATTACTCTCTTTAGGTGTTTGTATTCATTATCTAGGAGAGTACCTTATACTAATTGCTTAACTCTGCCAGGTCTGTTGTCTCAGAAAAGTGTATATTTGAGGGGAAGATAATGATCTAACGTAAAGGCCAGCTTGGCACCATGCACACTATGTAACTATCATTGAATATTTTAATGAAGTACAAAGTTAATTAAGGTTTTTTTTTCCCTCCTGTGGAAATTGGTTCCCGTAAGACAAATTATCAAGTGGAATTTATAAGCATTCTCAAATGTATTGTACTTTGCCAAGCACTGTAGAAACAAATTAGTAGTTCCCAGGTAAGTATTAATTTAAAATGTATAAAGAGCATTAGCTGTGGAGCTGGAGAGGATTTGGGTGGGAATCCTGGCTTTACTGTTAATTTTACCTGAGTAACGGAGGTGTATGGAGTGAAACCTCTTGTGGGAGCTTGTCCAGCCCTTGTTAGGGCTGCTTATTAACCTTTGGTGTCTACCTAATTGGCCCAACTCTCATCTGTGTTTGCAAGAAGCTGTAGCATTCAAATGGCCCACACCCAGGTAAACTGTGTCAGCAAACGGTCTAACTCAGGTTGAGAGGAACTGACGAGTCCCATACCCTTCCGTTTTTGCACCTCAAATGTGTCAGTGAGTTAGGGTGATGTCTACCTCAGGCATGTAAAGACTCCCCCCGTCATCACCAGATGTCTTCACTTTTGTCCTGCCACTGGACTTTGATGACTCGGGAAGCGAGAATGAGGCCTACAACTTTGTGCTACTCTGCCTCATTTAAATTCAATTTAAGCACAAGACATCGCCCTTCGATATCATTGATCCTCTTTTAAAATGAAGGACAAATAACAACCTGAGTACCTGGGAGCAAACCAGTATCTTCTGAGCCCCTAGAAAGTAGGGATTGAGTGTTTTCTTATCTTTGTATCCCATGCACTGTTCCCAAGACTTAGTGCTTATTAAATGCTTGTTTACTTGAACTTCTGTGACTCCTTGTGTAAAATGGAATTGGATTAGATGACCTTTCAGGTCCTTTCCCTCTCTGATGTTATATGGTTCTATTTACCTCTGTCTTATCTTTGTCCATTTCCCCTATTTTACCCATAGACTTGAGATCTAAAGAGATCAAATTACTTGCTGATAGTTAAACTAGTAGCTAGTGATAGTCAAGATTGAAATCTTGTACCCCTTACTTCAGAGCCAGTTATAAGAGTTCCAGATAACTGGACTGAATTGAGAGGTGTATTCACATAGTCTGGCATTCACAGATGGATATATAGATAGTGCATTTGTTAAGCACTTGCTATGTACCAGACAGTGTACTAACTACTAGAAATACAAATATAAGCCAAAAGAAAGTCTTTGCCCTCAAGAAGCTCACGTTCAAGATGACATATAACAAGGAGCAGAAAAAGGTAGAAGGTACTCAGAACTAAGGTTCAGAAGAGTTCTGGGGAGTCATGGGCTAAAGGAGGGTTGCAGTAAGCATGTCATGGGTGCTTCCTCAAATGGATATTTGGGGACAACTTACCAATCAGAGGAGGAGATTGTAGAGTTCAACTTGAAGATGGCCACTGGGGTTGTTTTGAGGGAGGGTGGTTAAGTGCTTAGTAATAGCACTTGTAGAGCTATGTTGTGGTAGATCCTTAATCC
This sequence comes from Phalanger gymnotis, assembly GCA_028646595.1. NCBI lineage: Eukaryota > Metazoa > Chordata > Mammalia > Diprotodontia > Phalangeridae > Phalanger > Phalanger gymnotis. Next base: position 133,955,735 of record CM053622.1, read on the forward strand.
TATCTGTAAATAAGAGTCCAACTTCTTGTAGAGGGGAACACTGAAGTCCTGAGAGTTTGTGACTTGTCCAGCATCATACAGATACCATGTACCAGTACCAGGTCTGTTCTTTGAATCCAGATCCATGGCACTGTGGAAAGGATACTGGATTTGGAGTTAAAGGACCTGGGTTTGAGTCATGGCTCTGTCTCTTAATACTGTGTGACCTTGGGCACTTCACAGCTCAGTTTCGTCATCTGTAAAATGGAGCTACTAATAACACCTAGTCCTAGGACTGTTGTGAGCATCAAATGAGATAATAATGGTAAAAAACTTACCTCAGCGCCTGGCACACAGTAAGTACCATATAAATGTTAGTTATTATTATTGTGATCATTACTATAATCATTATTATGATTATTGTATCATTAATTAATTATATTTAGTTAGATACAATAATATTATACAATAATTAATCATTATTGTAGTCATTATTATGATTATTATTGTTATCTATATAGCAAAGGAACTGGACCCTTGTGAAGAAGGTCTGTGATACATGAGTTGGACTATATAGCTTTTAGGATCCCTTCTGACTCCAAATCTCTTATCTCTGATCTTCTGACCCCAAAATGTAGAGTTCTTTCTTCTATTTCATTTGGGCCCTGAAAATTGTAATGGTTCATCTCCTTAATTTTATGATAAAGAAACTGAGGCCCTTAGAAGTTAATTTGGTTGTTCAAATTCACGTGGCTAGTTAACAAGATTGGGTCTGAAATTCACGTTCTTAATGCATTGTAGCTTTTAGGGGTAGAAGGCTAAAAAAGACATAGAAGAATGAATATTCAAGTAAAGGGATTTGGGAAGATTCTTCACTGCCAAAGATTTGTGGAAAATTTTAGCCATAAATAGAAAAAGTGTGTGTGGTATTTGGGAGCGCTGGCCTTGAAATCAGGAAGGTCTGAATTTAATGCTTCTGATGAAAAAATGCTTCTGGCTGTTATATAAAGAAAATATTGACCTGCCTCTTCCCATTCTAATTCTGCCTCAACTGAAAAAAAAAACACCTAAACTCTCCAACACTCAGTCCACTCTCTAAAGCTAGTTAGAAATGTTATGGAAAAAAAAAAGTTACTGATCTATTGATTTTCTACATCAGCGGTCACACTGGTAAAATCATAGATCAGGATAAAATTTCAAATTTTGTTCAAATCCTACCTTAATGATAACTATTGCTGTCAACTTGGGCAGGTCGTTTAACTTTTTTAGTCTGTGGTTTCTTCATCTATATAGTGAGGTGGTTTGGTCGATGGCCTCCGAAGGAACCATCCAGCTCTGCCCCTAAGTAAATTCAGAATATTTCTCGAGTACTATAAAAGTGTTTCTGTGATCTTAATTAGCATGAATAGGCCCTCCCATGGTACAGATTACGAACCAGTCCCTCCTTTCCTCTCCCTTTTCATCTTGTCACAGTGCTAAGTGGTACAGCGGACAGAGGGCTTAACTTGGAGTCAGGAAGTTTGAATCCTGCTTCAGACATTTCCTAGTTGTGTGACTGAGCAAGTCACTTAAATTCCTGTTTGCCTCAGTTTCCTCATCTGTAAAATGGGGATAATAATAATACCTACCTCCTAGGGTTGTTGTAAGGATAAAATGAGGTACTATTTTTGTAAAGCACCTTGCAAACCTTCAAGCACTGTGTTACTGCTAGTTATTATTATTGTGGTTGTCATTGTTATTCACAATCTCCCATAAATTGAGTAGTGTGGTAGTAGTAGCCTTCCTTTACTTTCTCCTGACATCTTGAAAGTAGCAGTGGAGCACAATGAATGTCAATGGGGTAGCTTTCTCGCCTCCCTATGGGTAGCCCACTTTCCTTTTCAGCCATGTATTTCTTTGATAATTTCAGTCAACAAGTGTTTATTATGCCCTTATTATGTGCTAAGCCCTGAGGAGAGGAAATCAGGCTAAACATGGACACTGTTCTCAAGGAGGTGGCTTGTAACAGAGGAGACAGTATGTAAATAATGTACATATAAAGAGATATTTATATATGATGTAAATGGAAGGTAATCTCAGATAGAAGGGGTAAGACCAGGACTGAAAAAGGCCTCTGCAGAAGGTGGGATTTGAGCTGAGTCTTGAAGGAAAATACAGAAGTTAAGAGGGAGAGATGAGCTGAGAGAATCTACAAAAGATTGAGACTGAGTCTTGTGTGAAGGGCTGCAAGTAGGTCAGTATAACTGGATCATAGAATATACCCTGAGGAGTAAATGTGAAGATAATGGAAAGATAGGAAGGGACTGATTCTTTTTTCCAAAGTTTTAGTTGATAGCTTTTTTTTTTGTTTGTATGTTTTTTTGCAAAGCATAGTTTCCCCCAGTATCCTCCTCCCAGAGAGCCATCCTATGTAACAAACAGTATTTTTAAGGCAACAAAGAAAAAGATGACAAAGTTAGCAAGTATATTGAAAAAGTTTGAAAATCTATGCAAAGTCTCTCCCTCTGGGTGGGGTGGGAATATCTTACTACTTCTTTTGAGCCCTGCTTGTTCTTCGTAATTTTGGAATATTGACTTTCTCTTTTTGTGTGTGTGTGTGTGAGTGGTTGTTCTTTCCATTTGCATTTCATTTTTATTGTGTGTATGCTATTTTGACTCTGCTTATTTCACTCTGTATCATTTCATGTAAATCTTTCCATATTTCTCTATATTAATCACATTCATCATTTCTTACAGCACAATAATATTTCATTACATTCATAAACCATACTTTGTTTCCAAATCTTTGTTGTTACAAAAAGTGCTGCTATAGTTACTTTTGTGTATATGGAGACTTTTCTTCTATCAGTGGCCTCCTTGTAGTAGAAGCTTAGTAATGGAATTTCTGGGTCAGTTTATTGACATTTTAGTCACTTTATTTCAGTAATTCCAAATCCTTTCCAAAATGGTTTCATTGATTCACAGCTCCACCAGCAATACACCAGTGTGCCTGTCTTCCAACCAAGCCCCTCCAACATTGATGATTGCCATCTTGTGTTATTTTTTGTTAGTTGTGAGTGAGGTGAATGGGGTGAAACTGAAACCTTAAGTTTGTTTTGACTTGCATTTCTCTTATTCTTAATAATTTAGAACATTCTTCCAAATAGTTAATAGTTTGCATTTCAGTACTGTTTAGCCATATTTTTTTTTGATGACTTATCTTTTGGGCAATGGCTTTTGCTCTTATATATGTGTGTTAATTGTTTATGATTCTTAGATATGAGGTGCTTATCAGATAAATTTGATATGAAGATTTTTTTTTTTCCCCACTGACTTCTTCCCTTGTGGTAGGTGCATGATTTTTTTGTTGTTGTTGTTCAGAAGTTTTTCAGTTCCATGTAATCAAAGGTAATTATTTTTGTCTGGTTAAGTACATCCACTCAAAGCTGAGAAAGGTATATGATCTGCTTCTCTCCTAATTTTTTATAGTATAAAATTTAATATTAAGGTCACATATCCATTTAGAATGTATTGTGGAATGTTATAAGATGTTCATCTAAGCCTAATTTTTTGCTGGACATCTTTTCTAAGTTTTCTCATTTTTTTTTGATCACATGGGAAGTTTTTTCCTATAAAATACACTTTCCAGTTTATCAGTCACTGGGTTTTTGAGTTTTGTTGTTTCTGATTCTTCTTTGTTTAATCTGTTCCATTGATCTACTCTATTCTTTAACCAATGCTAGATGGTTTTGATAACTGCTGCATTATAATATAGTATGAGTGCTATATCCCTTCCTTTTGTCATTTCCTTTGATATTGTAGATATTTTGTTCTTCCAAATGAATTTTATTTTATCAAGTTTTGTAAAGTGTCCTTTTGATAATTTACATAGCATTAAAATGTAAATTAACTTTAGTAGTGTTGTCATTCTGTTATATTGGCATGCCCTGCCATGATCACTAAATATTCCTCCAGCCATTTAAGTTGTTTTTTTTTTATTTCTTTAAGAACTTTTAATTGAATCTCTACAGATCTTTTGTGTGCTTTAGTAGATTGATCTCTAGATATTTCATTTATTTTGTAGTTACTTGGAATGAGATTTTCTTTGCTTTCATTATCTGAGAGGTCCTTTAAGTGCCAAACATAGTAGTTTTATATTTAATTCTAGAGCTAATGGGGAGTTTATTTATTGGGGCAGGGATAGAGTGACACATTTGACTTACACTTTAAAAAAATCACTTTGTCAGCTGAGTGGAAGATGTATTGAAGTGGGGAGAGATTCAGGTCAGGAGGACCAATTAGAAGACCATTGCAGTGGTACATGTGAGAGATGATGACATCCTGTACAAGAGTGGTGTCTGTAAGTCTAGAAATTAGGGGGTAAAGGAGATGTGGTGAAGGTACCAATAACAGAATTTGACAGGATGTTGGATATGAGTGAAAGTTGTGGTAAGGACAGTAAGGCTTTGAGCATGGGTGATTGTGAGAATGGTGGTTCCCTTGACAGTAATAGGCAATTTGGGAGGTATAGAGAAAATGATGATGAGTTCTCTTTTGGACATGTTAAGTTCGAGGTGTCTGTGGAACATCTAGTTTGAGATATCCAAAAGAGAGTTGAGGATATGTCACTAGAACTCAGGGCATTGCTGGATATGTAGTCACCCAAATATATTCCCTGGATATATAGTTCTCAGAATCATCTTCATAGAGGTGATGGTTGAACCTGTGGGAGCTGATGACATCACTAGGTGAGAGAGCATAGAGAGAAAAGCAAAATAGGCCCAAGTCAGAACCTTAAGGAACATCTGTGATTTGTAGGAGTGACATAGATGAAGAACTAATTAACAAAGGAATGTGAGAAGTAGTCAAGGAGGTAAGAGAGAAACCAGGAGAGAGCAATGTCCTGAAAACCTGGAGATGAGTATATATTCAGGAAAGAGTGATTTACAGTGTCATTTGCTGCAGAGAAGTGAGGATGGATGAGCACTGAAAAAAGGCTATTAGATCTGACAATTAAGAGATCATCGGTAACTTTGGAGAGAAGAGTTTCATTTGAATGATGGGGTTGGAAGCCAGTGAGAGGTACAAAAATAGAGGTACTAAATGTAGATGACTTTCTCTAGAGGTTGAGACAAGAAAGGGTAGAAGAGATATAGGATGATAGCTAGAGGTGATGGTTGGATCAGATAGGGATTAAGAACAGGCCTCACTTGGCTTCCAGTTCTTTGCAGCTCCTTAGAAAATATATGCATAAGAACCGGGAGAACATTGTACACAATTATAGCCACATTGTGTTATGGTTAACTTTGATAGACTTGGCTCTTCTCAGCAATTCAAGGTTCTAAAACAACTCCAAAAGACTCATGATGGAAAAAGCTCTCTACATCCAGAGAAAGAATTATGGAGTCTCAATGCAGATCAAAGTATACTATTTGCTTTCTCTCTTTTGTTTTGTTTCTTCTTTCTCATGGTTCATTCCAGTGGTTATAATTCTTTGCAATATGACTAATGTGAAAATATGTTTAATGTGAACGTATATGTAGAGCCTATATCAGATTGCATGCCATCTTGGGGAGGGGCAAGTGAAGGGAGGAGGAGAAAATTTGGAATTCAAAAGTTTGTTTAACTGAATTCTATTAACTAAAAACAAAAGTGAGGAGGTAGAAAATTCTAGGCATTTGGGAATAGTTTGTTCATGATGGGAACAGTTAATTGGCTGGAATGTAGAGCACATGCAATGGGGGAGCAGGGAGAGTAACGCTAAATCATTTAGAAAGCTACATTAGAACTAGATTGTGATGGACTTTAAATGCCAAACAAAGGAGTTTATACTATACATAGAATTGGTAGAGAACCAGGAAGGCTTCTTGAGCAGACAGTGCCGGATTTGTTTGAGGAACATCATTTTGGAATGCATTGGAGAAAAGATTGGAAAGAGGAAGGGCTTGTTGCAGGATTACCAATTAAGAGCCTGTCGTCAATAATTCATTTGAGAAGGAGGGATGAGGGCTTGAATTAGGGGTAGCAGGCATGTGAGCAGAGGGAAGGGGACAAGTGAGAGATGTTTTGGAGGTGGAATTGACAAGATTTGGCAACTTGGATGTGGCAATGAGTGAAATTAAATGACCTCAAGACCTGGGTGAATAGAAAGATGGTGGTGTCTGCAAACATTCTGAAACTAATGAGCATCGAATTTTCTAAATAATAAGGTTCTAGATCAATATATCTACACATAGTAGGTAATGAAAGTGCACTTTCCATTTTACATAGAGAATTTGAGGCAAAGAGAGGTGGTGAAACGTAGGGTGAGCTGTAATGACACTTAAGCCTAAAGCTGGTGTTCTGACTTTTTTGTGTCATGTATTCCTTTGGCAGTCTGATGAAAGCTTATGAGTCCTTTCCAGAGCAATGTTTTTAAATATATAAATTCAAATACACAGTATTACAAAGCAAACCAGTTATATTCAAACAAAGATGTAATTTTTTTTTTCCCAATCAGGTTCACAGACTCTCAGAAATCTATCCATGGAAACTTGGGCATCTGTGGATTCAAGGTTAAGAACTGCAAGTCTTATGACTTCTACCTATCACTTTGACTGTCAGTGCCAGTTGATAATTATTAAATATTTTAAAATTAAATATTATTGAAATTATTAAATATCCTTTAATTAATTATTAAATATTTATTAATATATTATTTAAATATTGTTTATATAGAGACCCCTAATGGAAGGGGTCAGTCACCAATAGATCAGAATTTTTTGTTAAAATATCAAGACAGTTGTCACTTCCAAAAAGGGCTCCTCATCCAGCTTACTCACATCAGCAGTACTAACTGCTAGTCTTAAGTCTTTGTAAAAAAGAAAAATAATAAAAAATAAAGATAGTTTGTACCTACAGAAAAGCTTGGGGATATGTGATACACTACAGTACTCTTTGGCTATCTTCCTTCCATGGCATCATGAACCATCAAACCAATGCTGCTGTTTCTGGAAAGGACTGTCAGTCAATTGGCCAGTGACTCTACTGATAATGAGTAGCTTCTCAGACCGTATCACCCATCCGTAGCCACCACTGTATGTGCTGTCTTCTCCCTTTAGGCTCTAAGCTCCTTGAAAACAGAAATTAGCGTCCTTTTTGTATTTGTATCCCCAGGACTTGGCACTGTGGGTAGCACATAATAAGTGCTTAATAAATGCTTCTTAAATTCATTCACTCAAAACTGTTCTACTTGAAAAGACAAAGGGCCAAGATGGTAGAGAAAAGGTTGGGACTTGCCTGAGCTCACCCAGAGTACCCTCTAAACAACTCTAAGTAATGCCTCAAAACAAATTCTGAAGGGGCAGAACCCATGAAAGGAGGAGATGAAACAATTTTCCTGCCTAAGACAACTTAAAAAGTGAGCAGGAAAGCTCTTACCAAGGTGAGCGTTAAGTATGCTGTAGCACAGGCTGCAGCAGTACATGCCATGCCACAGGAAATCAGTATTAGGCTTTGGGGGGTGGAGGGCGAGTGGGAGTGGGTGGGGTAGGTGACTGAATCAGCAGAGGGCAACAGCTGCTTACAAAGCTCTCAGTCCACAGGCGGGGTCAGAAGATTACAAGGGTCCCTTTGCAGGACTCTCTTGCATCATCCATACTCAGGTCTGGGTTGCAGTCCCAGAGCAAAGAGGAGCACTAGCACACTAGAGCTGGTGGCTACACAGAAGCAGGGAACCTGGTCACAGTTCCAGGGTGGAAAAGGTTTCTTTTGGTTGCTCACAGACCAGGAGAGTAGTAAACACACCTCTCCTTAGATCGTACCACCTTGAAAGAGCTGAAAGCTTACAGATACCCTTCCCACCCGTGAATAAATTCTGAAAACAGACACATAAAAAACCTGAAGCTTGGAACAGTACCGCCTCTATTCTAGGAGCAGAGCCCAACTTTAATACAAAGCTAAAAATAAATTTAAAAAAAAAAGTCTGGAAAAATGAGCAAACAACAAAGAGATCCTGAGCATAGAAAGTTACTACGGTGACAGGGAAGATCAAAACACAAACTCAGAAGAAGACAACAAAGTCAAAATTACTATATCCAGAGCCTCAAAGAAAAATATGAATTGTTCTCAGATAGTGGAAGCACTCTAAAAGGATTTTAAAAATCAAATACAAGAGGTAGAAGAAAAATTGGGAAAAGAAATGACAGTGATGTAAGAAAATCATGAAAAAGTCAACAGCTTGGTAAAAGAGGCACAAAAAAATACTGAAGAAAACAATACCTTAAAAAATAAACTAGACCAAATGGTAAAAGTGGCACAAAAATCCAGTGAAGAGAAGAATACCTTAAAAAGCAGAATTGGCCAAATAGAAAAAGATATACAGAAATTCATCAAAGAGAAGAACTGAAAAAGTAGAATCGACCAAATGGAAAAAGAGGCACAAAGGCTTAATGAAGAAAATAATTCTTTAAAAACTAGAATTGGGCAAGTAGAAGCTAATGCTCCATGAGACATCAGAAAGCAATAAAAGAAAATCAGAAGAAAAAATAGAAGAAAATGTGAAATGTCTCATTGGAAAAACAACTAACCTGGAAAGTAGATCAAGGAGAGACAATTTAAGAATTATTGGACTACCTGAAAGCCATGATTAAAATAAAAAAGAGCCTAGACATCATCTTTCAAGAAATTATCAAGGAATATATTCTAGAACCAGAAGGTAAAATAAAAATTGAAAAAAAACCACTGATCACTTCCTGAAAGAGATTGCCAAATGAAAACTCCTAGGAGTATTATAGCCAAAATCCAGAGCTGCCAGGTCAAAGATAAACTATTGCAAGCAGCTAGAAAGAAACAATTCAAATATTATGGAGCAACAGAATAACACAAGATTTAGCAGCTTCTACATTAAAGGATCAGAAGGCTTGGAATGTGATGTTCCAGAAGTCAAAGGAGCTAGGATTACAACCAAGAATCACCTTACCCAGCAAAACTGAGTAAAGTCCTTCAGGGTCCTTCATTCCTAATACATTGATTTCTTATAAAGTCACTAGCTTCCACTTGCTCCAATCTAATTTTTAAGGTGGTATTTTCTTTTTTGGACCTCTTTTTCCATTTGACTAATTCTGCCTTTTAAGGCATTCTTCTCCTCATTGGCTTTTTGGAGCTTTTTTACATTTGGGTTAGTCTGTTCTTTAGGGTATTATTTTCTTCATTATTTTTATAGAGTCTCCTTTAGCGAGTCATTGACTTGTTTTTCATGATTTTCTTATGTCACTCTCATTTCTTGTCTCAGGTTTTTTTCTGCTTCTGTTACTTGCTTTTCCAAATCCTTTTTGAGCTCTTCCATGGCCTGAGACCAATTCATATTTTTCTTGGAGGCTTTTGATGTAGACTCTTTGACTTTGTTGACTTCTTCTGGCTCTATGTTTTGATCCTCTTTGTCACCAAAAAAGGAATCTATAGTTTGAGTTTGAGTCTGAGTTTGAGACTGAGTTTGTTTTTGCTGCCTGTTCATGTTCCCAGCCAACTACTTGACCCTTGAGCTTTCTGTCAGGGTATGACTGCTTGTAGAGTAAAGAGTACTTTGTCCCAAGCTTTAGAGTCCAAGCACTGTTTTCAGAGCTACTTCTACTCCACTGTCACAGCAGTGCTCCTCCTCCCCCAAGAACCGCCAACCAGGACTGCAGTACAAATCCAAGCAGGGCACAGCAAGAGAACCTGCCTTTTTGCCCACAAAGCGCTCCTTGCATTCCCGCTATGATCTGCTGCTAGATTCCTCCCACCGTGTAAGCCAGGAACTCAGGAAGCAGCTGACGCTGGAGCTCTGGAAGCAGCCTCAGGAGTTTCCTGCTGCTGCACTGCCACTGCTGCACCACCTCAGCCACCCCAGGGCTGGTGGATGGACAGGTCTCAACTTGATCCTGCAGTTTCCCACTAACCTGCTCTTTGGTGTTTGTAGGTTAAGAAGTCTGGTAACTGCCACAGCTCAATGATTCATGGCCCTATGGCCTGTTCCAGCCAGCCACCTGACTCCCGGTCTGGTCTATCCTGGTGTGGCCCATGCTGGGCTGTGCTCCACTCCCAGCACCTTGCGATAGACCCTTCCCTGTGACCATCCAGGCTCTCCTGGGCTGGAGACCTTTTTCCCTCTGCTATTTCGTGGGTGCAGCAGCGCTAGAATTTGTTCAGAGCCATTTTTTACAGGTGTTGGGAGGGATTTGAGGGAGAGCTTAAGCAAGTCCCTGCTTTCCGGCCACCATCTTGGCTCTGCCCCCCAGGGTCCTTCATTCCTGATGAAAAGACCAGAGCTGAATAGAAAATTTGACTTTCAAATACAAGCCCGAAGAGAAGCATAAAATGGTACACCAGAAAGAGAAATCCTAACGAATTCAGTAAGGTTAGATTGTTTATATTTCCCCATGGGAAGATGACACTTGCAACTCCTGAGAACTTTCTCATTATTCAGGTAGTTAGAAAGAGTCTACATAGAGGCCACCAGTGTGAGTTGAATATGATGGGATGATATCTTTAAAAAAAAATTAGGAGTGCAAAAGGGACGAATTGGGAGAAGAGGGAAGGGAGAGGTAGAATGAGGTAAATCATCTCACATAAAAGAGCTTTTACAGTGGAGGAGAAGACGACGACGGGAGTGGGGTGGAGGTAGGTGAAAACACTTGAACCTTACTCTTGTCACAATTGGGTCAAAGAGGAAATAACACACAGTCAGTTGGTAGGCCAGTAGGTTAGGTGATGAGTACAAAATCTAGCATTCAAACCCTGGTCTTCTGACTCAAAGCCAGTATTCTTTCACTTGTACCTTGCTGCCAAATCTACGTTATAGAAAATTCAAAAACATTTGCAAAAATAAAATCAATGTAGCTGGAATCAGAAGAAGATATAAAGTGGGGAAAATCTTTTAAATAAATGATAAGTCTGACATTTAAAGTCAGTAGGGAAGGGACACAGATTTATATGATTAAGAACCATGTCCCAAAGGACAAAGGACAGGCAGTTAGATGGCTCAGTGGGTAGAGCTCTGAGCCTGGAGTCAGAAAGACCTGAGTTCAAATGTGGCCTCAAACACTAGCTGTGTGACCCTGGACAAGTCACTTAACCTTTCTTTGTCTTAATCCAGTAGAGAAGGAAATGGCAAACCACTAGTATCTTTGCCAAGAAAACCCTGTGAACAGTATTAGCATTCTAGGGATCATGGGGTGCTATGTAAGACCAAAGTTTACAGAAGATTATATAAACTTTCAATAACACCCTGGGAAATGTTCAAAATCACTAATTAGAGAAATTTAAAGCAACACTGAAGTATCAGCTCACGCTTATCAAGCTAGCAAAGATGTTATAAAATGGTGAAACTGTTGAAAAGGCTGTGGGAAGAAGACTCACTAATGTGCATTGTTTTGGAATAGGGAATTATTTCACTTGTTCAGTAAAGTAATTTGGAATCGTGAGAGAAAAGTCACTAAGTTGTTTGTATACTTTTGCCCAAAGAGTTCACTACTGTTGACTGTATTCCAAGAATTATGTTGAGAGCAAGAAAAGATACTTCAATAGAAAAATATTCATAGTAGCATGATTTCTTAATATCAAAAAAAACAAGAAGCAAAATGTGTCCACTGGTTAAGCAAATTGTCTCACAATGGAATTATTATTGTACCATATGGAATGAAGACTGTGGAATCAGATTTCTATAATACTAGATGTGTAACCATGGGCAAGTAACTTAATCACTAAGCTTTGGTGTCCACTCCTCTGTTAACACTTTTGTTTCATGGTTTTGTGATCACATTTAGGTTTCATTTCCATAAAATCTTTTTATTGTTAAAAAAAATGCATGTGACCTCAGAGTTTACAGTTAGCATTAATTTTGCAATTCTATAAAGAATCTATAGAAACTTTTGGAGATTTTATGTAAGGTGATAGAGTGAAGAAAGAAAAGCCATATCAAAGAAACAAACTATGGCAATCAGACATTTACTAAGAATCTATGTGCAACAGGCACTGACTACAATGATGTAAATAATAGCAACAGGGAGGGGCAGCAATACTTGGATCACTTTGAGTATCATTTTTATGTTGTCAAAATTGAAGGACTGTTCCTTTTTGTTAACAAATGACAAATGAAGAGTGTACTTTGTAATGGTGTTTGGATATTGAGAAGTATTTATGTCAGGGCTGTCCATCCTTAGGTTTTTATTGAAACAATAGACGCTATATTTTGATTTGCCATTTTAGTGAGAGCTCTGTGGTAGCTTGCCTTCCTTTACTAAAGCATTGCTTGTAGGCCAGCTGCATAAATTGCACTGGCCTTCATTTTGGACAGCCCTGATTTATGTGAAAACAGTATGTATCAATAAATTTTAAAGGTAAAAAATAAAATGAAAGTAGATTGGACTGTATTTGAAGTTCTTCATTGGCCAGTAGAGCCAACAAGAAAAGTCTAGAAGCAAAATTGTTAGTAGATAAATTCAAGCAATTTTAAGATCCTGATTTCAGTTTCGATTAAATCAGCCTGAAATATCAATTCACGATACTTTAAGAAAGTATCTTTAAGATACTTTAAGAAAAGTATTTTTTCTTTAAGAGACTTTAAGAAAAAGACTGTTGTCTAGTCATAGTGGCCTTTTAAATTTACAAACGTCTTGAAAAAGCGTTTGTTATTCTCATAAACATCTTTGTTAGAAAAGGGAAGATTTGCGGGAGTTGAATAGCATCTTTCCCCAATGGTAATTTCTCCTTTAATTTTTTTTTTTAGTTGGAGAGAAATTTATATTTTTTTGCTGCCAAAATCTTGCTTATTGCTGGTATTTCATTATCCTTGTCAGTTGTGACCTTTTTTCATTAAAAGCTACATTATTTTTCTTCATCTAATTCCACTCCCCTGTTAACTAACAGCACTCAACAGAGCGCCTTTTCTTATGATCAATTCCTGTTTTAGAAAACAGTTTTATCCTTGAAATAATCAAGTGTTAGCTCAGCTTTGTGGAAGAAGCAAAAGAAATAGCATTCGCTGTTCTACATGTAGTATACTAAATGTTTAGATAGTTTATATAAGGCAGAGATGATTTCTTTGTGTTTCCATTTTAACGGCTTTTGTAGTGCATAAAACACATTTCACTAATACATTCATATTCAGGCTCACAATCTGTTGCTTGAAGATTGAATTTCAGGACACTAAATTGTTTTCGTTTTCCTTTCTTCCTGAAATGTGAATTCTGAATTTATACAAAGTCTCAAATGATAGATATAGTTGACATAATTATAGATATTTGTCTTAAATGTTTTTCTCTTCCACTCAAATTTTTGCTGTTTATTTTGAACTTGTGCGTATCATGTGTTTGTCAGTCTTAATGTTCTTCATCCATCTGCATATCTGCATCCTGCAGATTCCTTTCTGTCTTTCTCTTGAAGCTCCTGGTTCTTAACTTCTCTTTCTGGTCCAGAAAATACCTATGTAGACCAGTTTGGTACAGTTAAAATGAAGGGCTTCAACTTGGATTCCTTTCTAGCTCTAAAACTGTGGTCATTTTTTTATACTTATTAGAGCGCTTATTTTTAATAAGGACTTATTTTTTTCCTACCTTCAATATGTCGTTTTACTTGTTTAACTTTTTTTTAGCTTTTTTTCTTTGTTTCTACTTACTGTATGCTTCTTTTATAGATGCCAATGTTATATGGAAAATGGCTCTGTCAGCTCAGCAGATACCCAAATGGTTCTACTCAACAAAAATAAGAGATTTCATCACCATCACGCAAATCAGAAATCAGTTAGGAAGACCAAGGAAAACAACTTTACGTGGACTTTTGGCACTGCCTCAGCAATCTTCTGACAGTTTTTTCTATTGGGGATTCAAGAACTACAGAACTTCCTTATGGAATAGTTCTCAGGCTCCCATCTCAACTAGACAAGAGAATATTTCTACACAAGACACTCATCCTTCTTCCCTTAATGAAGTGCAACTCAAGACTGAAGCAACCAACTTTGATTCACAAGTATTACTAGAAGGTAATTCTGAAATTTGAGGCAAGCTTCAGTCTCTGAATTCATTTAGGGTGTGTGGGAGGGGTGAATCCTTTGCAGAAAACTACCTAGTCTGTTAGGTACTATGCTGGACTACTGCTCTCAGCTAACAGTCTATATTTTACTAGTAGAAAGTAGTGTACTTTGTGCTTAGCAAGGAAAAACAAACATTGTAATGCTGCTACTAATCATAACTTTTAAATAGCTGTACCATGATGGAATGGTTTTTAAAAATTTGCTGATAGATTTTTGTATTTGTTTATAAGACTGCTTTTGACTTTTTTTCTAGTAACATTTACAAATTTTATTTTTGTGTCTAGATTGGATTCTTAAAACTATAGTCAAACTGTTTGGGTTTGGAGAGGTTTGTGGAAGGCAACTTGCAATCCTTGTAATTTAATATTTGTATTCATTTTTTAAAATTGTATGAATTTTGGATTTGTTGTGTGTTTTATGAGGTAATTCATGTGCGATAAAGAGAAAAGAGTACCAAATTTGTAGTCAGAGGGCTTGATTTTGAATCCCAGCTCAGTTTACTCTATGTACAACTTTGAACAAGTCACATATCCTCTTTGGGCTTCAGTTTTCTCATCTCATTCATGTCGGGTTTGAATTAGAGTGAGCCCTGACATCCCTTTAACCTATGTATCCATGCATGAGCCTGAGAATAGAGTGTATGGGCTGCTCTACTAGAGTCAGCATCAACCTCTATATGGCCAATATAATACCCACAGCAGCTGCTATGAATATGCAGGCATTTCTCCAGGATTGAATTGCAAAATATAACAAACTCTTCCTCAAAGATGAAACCAAGATACTTATTTAGATACCAGAAAGCCAAATCCACCATGGTAATAAAGAAGTGTATATACGTCATTAATCCAGGGGGTCACCAACATCCCCAACCCTTCCCTCCATTAGGCCTCCCCACAAGCAAGCCTCCCTTAGGCAAAATTCCTCCATCTCTCATTCATGCTAGCTGCTCTGCCTCCCTCTTTCCCAGCTCTACTCTTTCACTTCCTGCTGTACCATTCATCAAGCTCCCACCATGGGCTCCACGTGACTCAGGCTCAGAGTGGGTCACATAGGCCTATTAATGGGCTAGAAAGATCATCCTATTCCATTAACATAACAACTTATTAATGACTTCTCTTTGTGTCTAGTCCAGCTCCCTTTAAGAGCCCCATATCTGTTAACCCCATGTGTTCAGTGGTCCTTCTTTGCTTCTTTTTTTTTTTTTTTGTCCCAAGCTTCTATCCTCTGGCATCCCAACAAAAGTCAGGAATCCCTTCTGCCCCATCAGATCTTTTATTCTTCTTTGTTAATAATAAAGCAACAATTGTTCTTTCAAATAACATCTCGTTTTCCCTGATAATTTGGGGGATGAAGAGCTATTCTTCAAGTCCATTTTCCTCCTTTTTAGAGGAAAGATACCAGTCTTTACTTTGGGGTTAGGGTTGACTTGTGCAGAATCTCGAATGCCAAAATAAAGAATTTAAATTTGATCCTTTAGGCATTGGGGAGCCACTCAAGATTTTAAATAAGAGTGACATGATCATAGACTTATAGATCCAGATCTGGAAGGGACCTTAGAGACCCTCTTTATTCCAACCCTTTTATTTAACAGGTAAGAAAACTCAGGCCTAGGGAGGTTAGTGACTTGTCTAAGGTCACATAATATAATAAGTGGTAGAAATGGGATCAGAACCTGAGTGTTCTCCAAATCTAGTGAGTTTTCCAGTGTACCATCTTGCCTCTCTAATAGAGTGATGCACTGGAAAGATAACTTGGATAATACTGTGCCACATGAATTGGAGAAGAGATAGTCTTGGAGCAAGAATATGTCTTAAAATAGTCTAGGCAAGAAGAGATGTGGTTTCTGCCAGAGCTGTTTTTGGAGGAATGGAAAGGAGGGGCTTGATGAGACAATGTAGAGGCAGAAAAGGTGAATGTGAGGGAGGAATCAAAGCTCACAATTCTGGGTTTATGGGAAAATGGGGATACCATTGGAAAGATAAATTAGGAGAAGATTGTGGCAGGGAAATATTCTTTATGAAATTATTAGGAAAAAGATAGATATACTTGACTACATTAGAATTTTTTAAAAATGCAGTACAACAAAAATAGGATGATTACAGGAAAAAGCAGCTGGTGAGAATAAAATATTTACAGCAAATATAACAGATGAAAACTTGATAGCTAAAATGCAAAAGAAATAAAAATGCACAGGGATAACTCTAAGCCCATGGTGAATTATAGAATGTCAACAAAAGTTGTTATTAGTTATTTGAAAAGATGCCAGTCTCACCAAAAAGCAAAGATGTGAAAATTAAAACAATTTTGAAGTACTACCACAGACTGTCAAATCAGAAAAAAAAATAAAAGCAACAACATGTTGCTGGTAGGGTTAGAGAGAGATAAATATACTTAGGGAATCTTTTTGGAGAGCAGTTAGGCATTATGAAGTAAAAGTTTTAATGAAGACCAAGAACAGGTATGGATGAAGTAAGGGCATTTGAGAGGTAGGACAAGAGATTGGGCTCAGAGAGAAATTGCAGAACTTAGCATCCTGGTGGTGTTGAATTTATGTGTGATGATAACATCTAAAGTTTGACCACAGTAATGAGGAGGCTGGGGTCATAGAAGAAGATTTTAGGAAATTATGAGGGCAGGGTGTTAGAAGGATAATATAGTTGTAGATATTAAAGTCTCTTATGATTGTGATGGGGGCATAGTGGATATAGAACTAGGTCTGAAGTCAGGAAAAATCACTTTCCTGAGTTCAAATCTGGCCTCAGACATTAGGTCTCAGACAGGGTCTGTGTGACCCTGGGCAACTTGATTAACCCTGTTTACAGATTTCCTCATCTGGAAGATGAGCTGGAGAAGAAAATGGCAAACCAATCCAGTATCTTTGCCAAGAAAATCCCAAAAATGGGTCACAGAGAGTCAAATGTGATTGAAAACGAATAAAACAACAGCCACAATTGACTCACATAACCTTTCAGTGCCCTTGTATCTTTCTATGACTAGAAGTTACAGAATTGGAGAATTGCATTGATGAAGGGAGTTTCCACACTAGGGCGTGCGTACACACACACACACACACACACACACACACACACACACACTCACATTCTCTCTCTCTCTTTCTCTTTCTTCATGCAATGAAATCATAGGTGTGAATCCACCACCTGTTCCTTTACCATCACCCCACCCCACCTCCAGTAAAGGCAGAAATCAGTCCAATTTGTGAGAGATGCAAACTCAGAAATAGGTTGTCTTTATAGAAAGCATACACACATTAGAGAGAACTTAGCTTTATCCTTTCCTTTCCCATGTCTACAATGATGACTTCAAGAACTGGAGGATGTGCCCCCAATCTCTCCACTGCAGCAGATTTCTGAGCAGGATGCTGTGCAGATTATTGCAGAACCTCCTCTGCCCCCAACTTCATTCACACTTCAAGACTACGTGGATCGCTCTGAGACTCTGCAGAAGTTAGTGCTCCTGGGTAAGTGGTTGATCAGGTATTGTTTTGAGCACCCTTTATATTGCTAGCTCCATTCTAGGCATGTGGTTCTTGTCCTCAGAAAGTTTATAAGACTTAGAATAATTTATAGTTTTGTAAAGTATGTGTGCTTGATATATATTTAATGAGTATTAACACATCCCACTTAAAGTTTGACTTCTATAACTTCACACAAAAATAGATTGCTAATAACTTACACTTAAGGGTACTAATGGTACCGTCAGTGTGGGTTATTGCCTCACTGATGCAGTTTGTGAACCATTGCCTTCTTGTGTCTATATCCTCCCATAATCCTCAAGGGGAGTCTACCTAGTGTTCTCAGGTCTTTCCTCTAGGTATCTAAATATCATGTGGATGCCAAAGTTCTACTAGGTCTGTTTCTCTGATATCCCTTCCTCTAGCGTCAAGGCCAGCCCACCTCTTTTTCCAGTCATAGGTCTTTAGGGTGATATCTTTTATGTTATTTTCCTGCTGGTAACCTAGCTGGTAACCTAGCATAGTGAGACTATGACTGAATCATTGGATAATATTTTGGGATGTCCTTATGCACATACCTCTAGGAGTGATTGTATCAAGTGCTAATTACAGGTGGAAAAGAAATGGTTATTGCTGAGATGGTGAGGTAAAGCAAATCATTAATGAACACTGATGGCAGTACCTTAGTAAAATTCTGCCGTTTCAGCTGAGATTAATTAAAGCTTTCCAGCATATCCCTTTGTTTTAGCACAGCTAGGGTCTGACATCTCAGACTAAATGAAACACTTTAACATGTAGAAAATTCAGTACTTTGTTAAAATTAAAGGCTGACCCCATTGGTGATGACATGTAAGCTGTTATAAAGCATTCTCCACCCTCATTAATCACGGCTTTTTGGAACTAGCTTCCATCTTACTGGAGAACTGTTTAAGAGCAAGGGAGGGCTTTTCTGTAGGAAGAATTTGTATTTGGTATTTATTTTTGTGAATCTTTTTTATTGTGGAAACCAGTGAAGAAATCGTAAAAGAATATAGTTGAGAAGAAAAGGCGTAACTCATAATCCTGTTACTATGTAATACGGCCTCATAGGCTTTCTTTTTGAATATCAGGCCTTAATACTACCATTTTCTTTTTAACTTGTTTGCTTCACTTTGAACACTGTCACCACCTTAGTTTAGAAATCATGGAATCCAAGATTTGGAAGAGACTTCAGAGACCACCTGGTACAACCCTGAGCAGGAATCTCCTTTACAACATACCCTATGTGTGACCCAACCTCTTTTCAGTGTATTTTCAGTGATAGGGATTTTCAGCGATAGGGAGCTCAGCACCTGGCAGGGCAGCCCATTCAATTTTTGGTTAGCCCTGATTGTTAAGAAATTTTTCCTTGTTGGGCCAATATGCATCCCCTGTAGCTTCTCCCCTGTTGATTCTAGTTTTTCCAGAGAAAACAAGTTTAGTCTTTCTCCCATAGTGGTGCCCTTGAAATATTTGCAGATGTGCTATAACCCCCGCTAAGTCTTTTTTCTCTATGATAAACCTTTCACCTTCTTTCAGCTGATCCTACTCTTTTTTTTTATATTTTGGAGGGTAGAAGGCAAGACAATTAGTGTTAAGTGACTTGCCCAAGGTCACACAGCTAGTACATGTGTCAGGTGTCTGAGGCCAGATTTGAACTCAGGTCTTCCTGACTCCGGGGCTGGTGCTCTACTCACTGCACCACCTAGCTGCCCCGGATCCCACTCTTAGAACATCGTCCTAAATGGCCTTCCTGGAACTGTCCAGAATGAGAGTATTTTCATTTGCCTATCCAAATTCTTTTCTGGATATAATGATAATGAGTGAGAGTATAGTGTATTATTAGGAAGAACACAGGTTTTGAATCTGAAGACCTGGATTCAGGTACTGACAATACCGCTTACTGGTTTTTTGACTTTAGGCAGGTCACTTGAATACTCTGTGTCTGATTTCTCATTTCTAAAATGGAGTTACTTAGGCTACCTTTACCTCCTAGAGTTAAGAAGCTCAAATGAGATGATACATTTAAGAACTTTGTAACTGTAAAATGTTATGTAAATATAAGTTACAGTTTGTGTTATTGTTGGTGATACATAAAAATAAATGTCTAGTTATGATACTTACTGAGTACTCAGCTAATGTGTATCACTTGCTGCAGGGGTCAATTTGTCCAAGCTGGAAAAACGCCCAGGTGCTGGTACTCTCCTTCTGAGACTGGATTTCAAAAATGACATACAAAAAATACTTCTATTTCTTAAGGATATTGGTGTGGAAGATAACCAATTAGGAGCATTCCTTACCAAAAACTACATTATTTTAGCTGAAGACTTGGAGAATCTAAAGACCAGGTAGGACTTTTGTAAAGTGACTGCTTTCACTAAATACCAAAGATGTGATTATGGGAGAAATATCATAGTTGTGAAGTACTTCTTCTTGTCTTTGTCTCATAGCGTTATTTTGAGGATCAAGTGAGGTAATGAATATGGAAACACTTGGAACACAATAGCAGATTGCAAGTGTGAGGTGTTGAGGTGGTTGTTGTTATGTCCCACTGAGATCTAAAATAAGCATCTGAAACAGAACTCATTTTTTAACTACCAAACCCTCTCCTTTCCTCACACTATCTTATTGTTCCCAGCAATAACAATCTTAGTGCTTCCCTGACTCACAGCCTTGGAATAATCTCTACCCTCTTTTTTTCTTCAGTATTCTTAGGTACATTCCTTCTCTTTTAAAAATGTCCCTAGAATGTAATCATTTCATGTCTAAGTAGTGCAGCTAATTCCTTAAAAGGTCATCTGTCTCTGTCTTCTCCCCACAGTCCAAAATTATTTATTTATTTGCTTTTACCTGTAAGAACCATCAGTTTTGTATAAAGTCTTGTAATTGGAAGGGTGCTGTTAGACTATTCCCTTTTTTATATCTAGCTCTGTGATTAAACCAATTCTTAGAGAATGAATGGTGTCCTATTTAGTGTACTCTGAAGTTCTTGGATCATCAAGTTGTGGAGAAATGGGGTCCTAAATAAGGCTTTTTATTTTCTCCTGGAATCAAAACAATATACATTTGTGTTCTAGATAGGAAGCTAGCACCAAATTTTAATGAATCTCAAAGACCCTTGCCTAAGATAGGGATTTTATTTTCCTTAATGGATTTAGAAAAAATAAAGATTTCTCAAAATTTTTCTCTGAATACCATTGGGCTGTGACATAAGGATTAATTTTTGTTCCAACACAGGAGATATAAACACCTAGAGATGAATTTCAGTGTAAATACATGCTTAAGATTTGCTCATTTCAGATATTTTGTCATCTCTCTACACTAATTTGAGTTGGGAGTTAGGTGCAAACAACTGGACTTGCCATTATAAATACATGTACGTAATCTAGAGGCAGCTAGGTGGCTTAATGGATAGAGCATTGGGCCTTGAGTGAGGAGGAACTGAATTCATATCCACTTTTAGACATGTAGTTAATAGGTGTGTAACCCAGGACTAGTCACTTAACCTCTTTCTGCCTCAGTTTCCTTTCTGTAAAATGGGGATAATGAAAGTACCCCACCTCCTAAGGATAAAGTGAGATAATTTTGTAAAGTACTTTGCAAACCTGAAAGTGCTATGTAAATGCTAGCTATTAGTATTACTGTTACAGTTATATGTTCTTCAAGGGAAAAGGGAAGTCTCCATATGCTTTACTTAAAGAAGTTTAAAAGGAATCCGTTTTGTTTGCTTTTCATTTACTCAGTAAGCATTTATGAAGCATTTGCTGTTCCAAGCACTGTGTCTGGTTCTTGGGATACAAAGACAGATTGAAGAGGCCTTGCTTGCAAGGAGGTTATATTCTTTTAGAAGGAAAACATAATGTATGTAGGTAAATATATACAAAATACAAAGTGATTTATAGGGAGAGGGCACCTACAACTAGAGGTTGGGTTTAGGCCTAGTAAAAGGAAGCTGGAGATTCTAAGATACAGAGTGAAGAGGAATATGATGCAGACATGGGAGTCAACCCATGCAAAGAATGGAGATGGAGCACAGAACGTTTATGTAGAGAACGGCAAGGAGGCCAGTTTGACTGACGTGTGGAACATATGAATGGAAGTGATGTGCGGTCAGCCTGAGAAGGTAGGCTGAGACTGCCTTGGAGAGGGGACTTGAAGGATCAAACAGGGATTATGTAATTTCTCGTAGAGGCAGGTTGTTGCCAGTGAAGCCACTTGAATAGGGGAGCGCTGTGGTCAGTATGTATTCTGGGAATATTACTTTGACAGTTGTATGGAAAACAGATTAGAGAAGGGAGAGCTTGGCTTCAGGGAGACCAATTAGGAACTTGTAGTGATCCAAGTGAGGGATATTGAGAACCTGAGCTAGGGTAGTGGTCATGTAAGAGGAGAGAAGGGTATAGGTGGAAACTATGTTGTGAATCACCAAGATTTGGCTCCTGATTGGATAGGAGGGTAAGAGAGAAGGGAAAGTTGAGGATAATACCTGGGTTAGAAATTTGGACAACTGAAATGATGATGGTGCCCTCAATAGAAATAGGACATATGGGAGGAGACAGGGTTTTGGGGAAAATATAATTAATTTTGTATTGGACATCTTGAGTTTGAAATACCTGTGGACATCCATTTGGAAATATTCAGTAAGTAGTTAGTAATGCAGGATTGGTTTAAAGAGGAAGAGACTAGGGGAAGGATAGATGTTTAACTCTACCGTAGTCATGTCACAACATTTAGAGCTGAAAAGGACTTTCTAGAGGCCATCTTGTCCAACTCCCTCATTTTATAGATGAGATAACTCACTGAGGGAGGGAAACAGGAAGGAAGGATTTATTCAGCACTTGCTGTGTGCCAGGCGCTGTGCTAAGCGCTTTACAATTATTATTTCATTTGGTCCTCACAACAATCCTGGGAGGTCAGTGCTATTATGGTCCCCATTTTGCAGTTGAAGAAACTGAGGCAAATAGGTGAAGTGACTTGTTCAGAGTCACACAGCTAGGAATGTCTGAAGGCAGAAGTCTTCCTGGCTGTAGGCCTAGGGCTGTTGGCTGCCTTGAGGATGTTCAGGTGACTTGCACAAAGCCACACAGTAAGGAATGACAGACTCAGGAATTTGAACCTATTCTACCCACCCCATCCACATCCATTGCTCTTTTCCATACTGTGTAGTTACTTTTAACCCAGATGTTAACCTAATCATCTCAGGTTATGTCATAGGATTTTGAATTGGGTGGAATCTTGGAGATCATTTAGTCCAATCCCCTTTATATCCCCAGAGATGTGAAATGAATTGTCTAAGGTGGCAAGCCAGTAGTAGAGCCATAATTAGAACTAAATTCTGCTGATTCCTAATCCATTCTTCTACTATATGCTTGTTCTCCTTCCAAACTTAGTTCTAGGTTGATAGCTCCATTGCTTTCTAAACATTGCACTAGAGATCTTCCTCTGCTTAAAATAGCAGCTAGTAAATTCTTGACTTGCCTAATAATTTCAACTTTCCGAAAATAGAGGAATAAGATTTTATAACTGGAGAGGACCTTAGACATCATGTTTTCCAGTCCCCTCATTTTATAGGAAACTGGGGCTCACAGTTGGTGCTGGGGATGCCAAGACAAAATGAAACAATGAGTTTACATTCCATTGGGTGAGATAGCATGCTTATAAATACACAAAAAGTAATTGAAGGGGGAGTGGTACCCAGGAAGGCAGTTGAGAAGTCCTCATATAGATAACAGTGTTGGAGATGAGCTTTGGAAAAAAAAAAACAACTAGGGATTTCAAGAGGTGGAGCTGAGGAGGAAGTGCATTGTGGGGACTGACAAACTGTGAAGGCACAGAGATGGAAGATGGGTGTGTGGTAGGTGATACTACCTGTCAGGTACCAAACTTCAACTCAGGTTCTCTTATTCCAAATCCAGTTCTTATTTCTTTATACCAGATGCACGGCTCACAATGCTTGTTGTACAAGTAAAGATAAGTATCTAAATGATATTGATTAATAAAATAATAGTATATAAGATAACAATCTCTGGTTAAATGACAATATTTTTGTCATCTTAGCTACATAATGCCGCAGAAGGTCTTTTTCTTTCCTGTGCTCATGTTCTTTTTCCCTTTCTCTGTATTAAATAGTTTTAAAGATTGAAGCATTCTGCCATAGCTTTTGATTTTTTGAGAGGGTTATGTATCAGTATAACAACTTAGTTTCTGTCAAAAACTTAGTTCCTGCCTTTTAGGGGAGAATTTCTGTCTCTTTGGACTGATAAAATTCATTAACCGAAAAGGTTTTGTAGAGTTGTTTAAGGTGCATTTTAAAAATTACTTATTTGAGCAAAACTCTTTTGTCAGTTAATTAATAAGCGTGTATTAAATACATACTATGGACCCGGCACTGTGCTAATTGCTGGACATACAAAGACAAAAATGAAAGATTTTCTACCTTCAAATACCTTACATTGTAATGGGGGAGGGGAGAAGTACATATATAAGTATATAGAGAATATTTGTAAGATGAATGCATGATAATTTGGGGAGGGTTGATTTCATATCGAAGGAGGAACTTGAGCTGAGTTTTGAGGAAAACCAGGGATTATTCCAGGAGACTTTTCATCCTCTATAGTCATTGGAAAAAAAAGTGATAGAAAAGAAATTGAAGCATTTGGAAAGAATAAGCTGGAAGCTTTGTCCTAAATCTGTTTATTAGCTTGCAAACTTTTGGTTGTAAAAATTGTTTTTGTAAGCTTCAAGAGAGTAAGACCTGTGTCTGCTTCTTATGTACTTTAGGAATTTATAATTTCATTAATGTCAAGACATATCAATGGAGATTATTGATGTACAACTTTGATAGCTACTGCAGCTAGAAAATTCAGCCTTGTGATAAGTGTTCCCAATTTAACCAGGTTTATTTTCAGGCAGTAGACATGCATTCTATCACTGTGTCCACACTGGGAATCATTCCAGCTTGTTAGAAGCTTCCAGTGCTTGCATTCCACTGGCATAGCCTTTAGAGTCACCTCTGTCCTGTGAGAAGACACCAGAATAGGACTTTAGCAGAAGCTAATCAATCAAGAAGTGCTTACAATTATATGTTAGGCACTTTAAGTGCTAAGGATGCAGAGAAAAAGGAAAAACAATCCCTTCTCTCAAGGACCTCACACTCTAATGGGACAGACACCAAGTATATAATTAGGCACATATAAGATACATATGGAGTAGTAGAAGGTGAGATTAAAGAGGAAGAGAGCACTAGGAACTGGGTGGACTGGGAAAGGCCTCAAGGTAGAGGGGACAATTAAGTCTTAAAAGAAGCCAGAGATTGTAAAAGTCAGAGGGAAGATATTCCAAGGATGGAAGTCAGTAAGGCATGGGTACATGAAATGGGGCAAGTCTGCCATTATGTCTGGACTATAGAATGAGGGAAATAAGCATTAAAAGGCTGGAGAAATGACAAGGGCTTAGGTAGCTAAAAGCTGCAAATGCTAGAGGACTTTATATCTGATCAAAAGGTAATAGGGAGTCATTGGAGTTTATTGAGTAGATTGAGGTAACAATCAGATGTATGCCTTAAGAAAATCACTTTGATAGTTGTGTAGAGGATGGATTAGAGGAGGTAAATACTTGAATCAGGGAGTTCAATTAGAAGCCTATTACAGTAGTCCAGACTACAGACTGAATTAGAGTGATGACCTTGTGGGTAGAGAGAAGAGGGGATGCATCTGAAAGATGTTGTGGAGAAAGAATAGACAAGGTTTGGCAACTTATTTTTCCTTAAGATTAATTAGACATGCATTGTTTTCAGAAGCCAGGAATAATATTCAATGTGACCGTAACAATTTATAAAATAATAGTAGGGAGAGAGATAAGGGGTCAGAAACCAAAGAGCTAAGTTCGGATAGGAAATGATTGCTCTTAGGAGTCCTATGGACAGTATGTATCAGTAATGTGCCGTTGTGAGAACAGCCTAAATGATACTTGGTTTTATTGAGTATGCCATATTAAAGATTTTGCAATCGCTGTATTAGTATTTAGATTGTTGTGTTCATTTCTGTTCAGTTTCTCCATATCTTTTCCAAAGCATGATAGAGAAGGTCCAGAGAAAAGCATAAAAAATGAACACATGGGGTGCAAAAAAGTTTGAGAAAAAAATTTGGGAACCAGCCTAGAGATAGGGAAGGCTTAAGGTAAAGATTTGATAGGATCAAGGGTGGGAACTAGCCGGACTAGGCCAAGGGCTAGGCTAAGTTAAGAGTAACAGAGATTTGGGTCTAGCAATAATGAAAGGTTTATGCCTCTTCCCAGTGGGAAGATTCAAGGAGAGTTCAAGGGGGTTCCCAGAGGCTATACCCCATCAGGGCCTTTTTTTTTTCTTAACAAACATATTTTTGTCCCACAAAATTAGTCACTTTGGGAAGATGCAGGCTTATTTCCAATATGTTGCCATTGTTCAAAACATTTTGGAAACTGCCTTCAGAATCTTTGTTAGCCTTTCAAATAACCCCACTGATGACATCTTCGTTTTGGTGCTGTAGATTTGACTCTTAAACACCCGGTGGCCAGTTTAGGTTCTTTGTAAGGAAGAACTTCCCAGCAGCTAGGACTGTGCAGAAGTAGAAAGGGCCTCCTGGTAGGAGCAGGCTCTCCCTCCCTAAAGACAAGTACTTGAAGCAAAGGCTACACAGCTTCTTGTTCTGTTGTACAGGGGATTCTTGGTGTGTAAAAGATAGGCCTGGACTAGCTGACCTCTGAAGTCCCTTCCAGTTCTGAGTCTATGGAAATAAGTATGGATGTTCAGACTCATCACTGATCAAAAATGAGTTGTCACTCATCGTCTTTTGTTACTTGCGAACTGGCTCTAAAGATGATACTAAAAGAAGGATTTAAAATAACAACACGTTTTGAGCAACAGTATTACCTTGGTAGTAAGTATACAGGTAACTGCTTTGAAAGCGACAGCATTCATTTATGTTTTATACATTTTGATTCTGGCGTGGTTAATAAAGAGCCAGGCATGCTACTTTTGGTCACAACTTATAGATAAATATGACTGGAATCTTGACCAAAAAATTTGCAAATAATTATTTTCTTGGTTTGATAGTACAGTAGTTTTATTTTTCTTTTTAAATTGTGGCCAAAATGTCAAAAGACTTGTAAAAAATGCCTGTTCAATCAGTACTAAAATGGTGACATTTTTTCCTTCCAGTAACAACTAACCACAAGGTCTGTCTTTGCCTGAGAAATTCTAAATGACTTTTGAAGAAAGAAATACCAATGCAGATAACAAAGATAAAGAACGAGAATAAAATAGCTTTTATCTCAATGACATAGTGTTCCTTTGTGTGGGTGATGTGATTTCTGGTAGTTACATTGATAATCCGTTTAACTTTCTTTTTAAATGAGTGATGAGGGAAAAAATAAAATGAATAAATCCAGAAAACTCAGAACTTTTTGTCTTCACCATTAACTGTGGGTGTTATGGTGGTGCTTGTAGAATTAAGCCAAGATTTTATTTTGTTTTGTTTTTATCTTGGCTAACATTGAAACAGCTGTCACTTTCTTTATGTTCATTCATTTTATTCATTCAATAAATATTTATTACTACTTGTTAAAGAATTAAATGAAATCAGTATACTAACAGTAAAATACAAATATGCTTATATTTATGTTTATCACCTAGGGTGGCTTACCTTGAATCAAAAAAATTCAGTAAGACAGACATCTCACGGATGGTTGTAAATGCACCATATTTGCTGAGTTTTCCAGTGGATAGACTGGATAACAGATTGGGCTTTTTCCAGAAAGAACTTGGACTGAATATGCAAAAGGTAAAGGGAAAAAATATTTAAAAGTTCATATCAATTATATATAGGAACCTATCTTTGCTCCAGTATTATTTGTAGACTTAGAGAATCATTTGACTCTGCCTAGAAAATATCAGCTACTTTACCTACCTGTTCATATAAGTAGAATGCCCCCTGAAAATATAAAGCCATGACAGAGAGATTAATTTATTTTGAAGGAAGAATGCATGTAGACAAAATTTAAAAATCGGTTTGGCAGTACAGACTGTATTTGTGTGTACAGATATAGATATATCTTGGCCTTTCTATCTGTATCTCTCTGAATTTCTCACAGATAGGATAATTAAATCACATTTCAAATTGTTACTGAGGTCCAAGAGGGGAAAAAATTATAATGATATTTATACGTACAAAGTGCGTGTTTAATAATAGCAAAACATTTGAAAGTGTCCCAATGCCCAGCAATAGAAAATTGGCTAAGCAAACCATGATCTCTTTGCACCATTGAGTGCTGTATAGCTCTCAGAAATGGTATCTAAACTGTGCTGATGCTTTGAAATGTGTATATAATGTTAGGTAAAAAAGTCAAACCCAGAACAATTGCTGATTATAATCATATCAGAATGGATGTATGTACATCAGGTTTAAACACTGAGACTAGTTTCCAAAAGACTCACTCTCTAAAGAGATCTAAGGGGACAACTGTTTCACTTTTATCTGAACAAGAATCTCTTCTACAATATAAACAACAAATGGATTTCATAGCCCCTGCTTGAAGACTTCCAATGAGGGGGAACACAATACCTTCTTTGGGCCTTGCCCATCTGCGGCGCTCCTTTCCCCTCCCAAGTACTACTGCCATGAACTGAACATAGAAACAATTCCTTCTTTATGTGTGTTCTCCCAGTTAGAATGTGAACTCCTTGAGAACAGGCTGTGTTTTGATTCTCTGTTTGTATTCCTAGTGCTTCGCACTTTGCTTGCACAGTAAATGTTTAATAAATACTTTTCCATTCCATAGTTTTCTTATTATATTATTTTTCTTTTCCTTTTTTTAAAATTTATTTAATTTATTTAATATTTTAGTTTTCAGCACTGATTTTCACAAGAGTTTGAATTACAAATTTTCTCCCCATTTCTACTCTCCCCCCTACTCCAAGATGGCATATATTCTGGTTGCCTGGTTGCCCTGTTCCCCAGTCAGCCCTCCCTTCTGTCACCCCACTCCCCACCCCCGTCCCCTTTTCCCTTACTTTCTTGTAGGGCAAGATGAATTTCTATGCCCTGTTGCCTTTATATCTTATTTCCTAGTTGCATGCAAAAACTTTTTTTTTTTGAACATCTTCTTTTAAAACTTTGAGTTCCAAATTCTCTCCCCTTTTCCCTCTGCACTCACCCTCCCCAAGAAGGCAAGCGGTTAACATAGGCCACATGTGTATCATTATGCAAAACCCTTCCACAATACTCATGTTGTGAAAGATTAACTATATTTTGCTTCTTCCTATCCTATCCTCCTTTATCCAGTTTTCTCCCTTGACCTGGTCTCTTTTCAAAAGTGTTTGCTTTTGATTACCTCCTCCACCCATCTGTCCTCCTTTCTGTCATCCCCCCTTTTTTATCTTCTTCCTCCTTCTTTCCTGTGGGGTAAGATACCCAATTGAGTGTGTATCAAATCCAATGAGAGCAAGATTCACTCATTTTCCCTAACCTGACCGCTCTTCCCTTCCAACAGAACTGCTTTTTCTTGCCACTTTTATGCGAGATAATTTACCCCATTCTATCTCTCCCTTTCTCCCTCTCTCAGTATATTCCTCTCTCATCTCTTAATTTGATTCTATTTTTTTAGATATCATCCCTTCATATTCAACTCACCGTGTCCTCTATTTACATATAAATATATATATATATTTCCTTCAGCTACCCTAATACTGAGGTCTCATGAATTATACAAATCATCTTTCCATGTAGGAATGTAAACAAAACAGTTCAACTTTAGTAAGTCCCATGCAATTTCTTTTTCTTGTTCTTTTTCTTGTTTACCTTTTCATGCTTCTCTTGATTCTTGTGTTTGAAAGTCATATTTTCTATTCAGCTCTGGTCTTTTCACTGAGAAAGCTTGATAGTCCTCTATTTTATTGAAAGTCCATATTTTCCTTTGGAGCATGATA
>CM053622.1:133985691-134002376 GCA_028646595.1 Phalanger gymnotis
GGCAACAATATTTCTAGGAGTTTTCTTTTTGGGATCTATTTGAGGAGGCGATCTGTGGATTCTTTCCACTTCCGTTTTACCCTCTGGCTCTAGAATATCAGTACAGTTCTCCTTGATAATTTCTTGAAAGATGATATCTAGGCTCTTTTGTTGATCATGGCTTTCAGGTAGTCCAATAATTTTTAAATTATCTCTCGTGGATCTATTTTCCAGGTCAGTGGTTTTTCCAGTGAGATATTTGACGTTGTCTTCCATTTTTTCATTCCTTTGGTTCTGTTTTATAATATCTTGATTTCTCATCAAGTCACTAGCTTCCACTTACTCCAATCTAATTTTTAAGGTAGTATTTTCTTCAGTGGTCTTTTGGACCTCTTTTTCCATTTGGCTAAATTCTGCCTTTCAGGGCATTCTTTTCCTCATTGGCTTTTTGGCGTTCTTTTGCCATTTGAGTTAGTCTACTTTTTAAGGTGTTATTTTCTTCAGTGTTTTTTTTGGATGTCCTTTAGCAAGTCATTGACTTGTTTTTCATGGTTTTCTCTCATCTTTCTCATTTCTCTTCCCAATTGTTCCTCTACTTCTCTAACTTGCTTTTCCAAATCCTTTTTGAGCTCTTCCATGACCTGAGACCAGTTCATGTTTTTCTTGGAGGCTCTTTGACTTTGTTGACTTCTTCTGGTTGTATGTTTTGATCTTCTTTGTCACCAAAGAAGGATTCCAAAGTCTGAGTCTGAATCTGAGTCTGTTTTTGCTGCCTGGCCATGTTACCAGCCAACTACTTGACCCTTGAGTTTTTTGAAGGGGTATGACTGCTTGTAGAGTAGAAGGTACTTTGTTCCAAGCTTGAGGAGATGTGCTGTTGTTTTCAGAGCTATTTCTCACAGCAAGCTCTGCCACACCAGTGCTCCTTCTCCCTCAAGAACCGCCAACCTGGACCTGACTCAGATCTTAAGCAGGCTGTGCACTCGTGCTCTGATCCACCACTTAATTCCTCCCACCAGGTTGTCCTGGGGCCAAAAGCAGCTGCAGCTGTAATTTTGTAGCTGTGTCACCTCCATTGCCTCTGGGGTGGTGGCCAAACCTCGAACTCCTTTCACTCTGCCCCTCTGCCCCCCCAGCTTTTCCCACTAACCTTCTCTGTTGTCTTTGGTGTTTGTGGGTTGAGGAGTCTGGTAACTGCCACAGCTCACTGATTCAGGGCACTAGGGCCTGTTCCACCTGGCTCCAGGCCAGCATTGGTCCACGCTGAGCTCTGCTCTGCTCCACTCCCAGCTCCGTGCACGATAGACCTTACCCAGTGACCATCCAGGCTGTCCTGGGCTGGAGCTCTGCTTCCCTCTGCTATTTCATGGGTTCTACAGTTGTAGAATTTGTTCAGAGCCATTTTTTATAGGCGTTTGGAGGGACCTGGGAGGGAGCTCACGCAAGTCCCTGCTTTCCAGCTGCCATCTTGGCTCTACCCTCCCCCTGAAAATCTATGTTATTTTTCTGTAAAGTTTTTTAAGTTCATAATAATTTTAATAGTTTAACATGTCATTTTCATGCCAGAATAAATGATGGATTTCTAAAACTCACTGAATTTTTGATGTATTGTGATAATGGATTATTTTGTTTTTTGCTGTAGACCAGAGATCTAGTTATTCGTCTTCCACGACTATTAACTGGAAGTCTTGAGCCTGTGAAAGAAAATATGAAGGTAAGGATTTTTTCTCATATTTTTTCAAATAAGTCAGTTTGCCTTAAATTATTTTAAAGGAGTAACAGTTTGCCTATAGTCTTCTCTAAGACAAGTAGAGTTTTGAGACTTTATATTTTTGAAGCAGTTGTAGCTTCTTGAAAAGTATTTCTGAAAGGATAGTTTTGTTTCATCTAGACCTCAAATCCCAGGCTGCCATCAGCATTTGAGAGCCTCCTTAAGTGGAGGTTCTAGAAAAAGCCATTCAATCAGAGGGAGAGGCCATAGGGGTCTAGAGTGCTTCCAATGTGTGGATTCTAGGGCTGGAGAGTGGTTTCAGGATGAAGAGCTGTGTTGCATGGTAAATGAGGTCCAGAATGCATCTTGGAGAGGAACGAGTACGAGATCTAATTATAAGTCTCAGTTCTGCTTCTGACCATTGAGTCTGTTCTGACACTCTGAGAAACCTGGATTTCTTTGTGAGACATCTCATCGCTAGCATGCTCTAGCTTCTCTTATATCTTGAGACACAATGGTCTTGGAGGAAAAAGCAGCATACTCTTTGATCTTGCCTGCTACTAAGACGCCCTTTATCTGCCACCAACTCAGCGGTCTCTTCTCCTTTGAGGTTCATATCATCAGGTTATCCTATTCAGTTCTCTGCTGGCAGTCTGCTGGCATCTAGACTGTTCCACCCTTTCTCAAGGAGATGAGTACCTGGCTCACAGCCTTCCTCACGACTCCAACCATTCATTCCCATATTCTTGGTGACTTCCAACATTCTATCAGCCAGCCAGTCAATCAAGAAGAGTTTATTAAGCATCTTCTGGTGCCAGGCATTGTGCTTTGTGCTGGGAATATTTTTAAAAAGTCACTGTGAAACAATCTTTGTCTTCTAGGAATTTTAGCTAGAGCAAGCAAAATGTACACAAATGGGCATATACAAAATAGATAAAAGGTAATTTAGAGAGAAGGGCATCAGCGGCAGGAGGGCTCAGGAAAAACTTCATGTAAGAGTGAAATGAACAAAAGAACATCGTATACAGTAACAGCAATATTTTTTTAAGAACAACTTTGAGTGAATAAGTTATTTTGATTACTATTAATACCCACATTAGCTACAGAGGACATGTTAAGGAAGATGCTCTCTGTATCCAGAGAAGGAACTGATAAATAGAAGTATGTATAGAATGATTTTACGTACATATGCATATTTGTGTCTAATGGTAGCCATCTCTAGGGTAGGGGTTGGAAGAGGAAAGAAAAAAGAAATTTACGTGATGACTTTATTATATATTTAAAAGGAATAGCAAGTTGTACATAATAGATTTTGCAGTTTCATGTACAATCATGGTTTTTTTTTATTATGCTGTGTTATGGAAATGCTTGTTTTATTCTATAAATTTAAAATTAAACAAGTAAAAGTTTTAGAAAGATAATAATAGCAATTTATTGTTTGCAGAGTGATTTACAAACATTAGCTCATTTGATCTGCACAACAATCCAGCAGTAGCTGCTCCATGTAGCTGAGCTGAGCCTTGAAGCAAACAAGGGAGTCTAAGGGGGTTAGGGATGGGGAGGGACATAAGCAGTGATTGTATTCTGGGCATGGGAGAAAGCAAATGCAAAGACATGGATGTGGGAGATGGAGTGTTGTATGTGAGGAACAAGGCCATTTTGTCTAAAGTATAGTATGTATGTGTGAAGAGGAGTAGTGTATGAGACTGGAAAAATAGATCAGGCCCGAGTTGCATAGGGCTTTATGTATCAAATAGCAGAATTTCTATTTGATTTCTTATAGAGAGTCACTGAAATTTATTGAATGAGGGTGTAGGAGATTGGGGGATCCAAACTGCACTTTAGAAACTATGATTAGGCAGCTATATGGAAGATAGATTGAAGTAGGAACAGATGAGGTAAGGAGACTACTTAGGACACTGTTTCAGTAATCTAGGCCAAGAAGTCATGAAGGTCCAAACTAGGGAAATGACTCTGTGAGTGAAGAGAAGGAATCAGATGTGAGAGATGTTATGAAGGGAGAAATGACATTGTTTGGCTACTGTTGGGTAGGTGGGATGAGTGAGAGTAAGGAATTGAAGATGACACCCAGGTTTTCACTTGGATGATTGGAAGGATGGTGCTACGTACCCTTTGAATAATTGATGAAGTTTGACAGAAAGAGGGTTAGTGGGAGGGAAAGATAATGAATTCTATTTTAGACAAGTTGCGTTTGAGGTAGTTCTAGAACCCAGTTTAAAATGTCCCAGAAGCCAATGGTTTACAAAGTGGGGGCCCAGTCTAGTGGGCTCTGGCACAACCAACCAGTCAGGGGTTGGGAAAATTGGTCACACTCCATTCTTCCCACAAGAGCCGATTGCTGGCCCTGTCTCTAGTACAACTGCACTATCTGTTTTGTCCATTTCGTAGATGCTTCTCTACCTTACCTTCCTCCCTCCTGTGGGTATACTTGTGGTCCAGCCAGATTTCCTTGTGTATGTGCATGTGCGTATGCATATATTCTTGTGCATGTCTGGGATGGGGCGCAGTGCTGCTCTCTGGATAAAGTGATTTTAATTGATTTAACTGCCCAACTTTAGTGTTTTTTTTTTCTCTGTAGAACATAAGCTTTTTGAGGGATGGAACTTTTTATTTCTCTCTCTGTATCCTCGAATCTAGAAAAGAGTATATGTTTAGTAAATGCTGGTTGGAAAAAATGAATGAATGGACATTGGCATCTCAAACTCAGAATGTCTAAAATGAAGGTTTTCCTTTAACCTTCCCCTGTCCCGTAAGGGCATCACTGTCTTC
The DNA here is from genome assembly GCA_028646595.1 of Phalanger gymnotis. NCBI lineage: Eukaryota > Metazoa > Chordata > Mammalia > Diprotodontia > Phalangeridae > Phalanger > Phalanger gymnotis. Next base: position 133,990,172 of record CM053622.1, read on the forward strand.
CTAGTCACCCAGATTCTCAATAGTAATATAATTTTTGACTCTCCCTCCCTCCCTGTCCATCAGTTGCCATGTTCTAGCATTTCTTCACATACAACTAGTCCTCTCCCTTTCTCTGTACTCAGCTATCTCTGTCACCCTGGGTTAGGTCTTGTCACTTCTTGCCTAGTCTCTTTCTGATTGATTTTATTTTGCTTCTATTCTTTCATCTCTCCAAACTACCCTCCACAGAGGTGCCGCACTAATCTTTCTAAAGCTTTAAACTATCAGAGATTCTGTGGTGCTTCTAGGAGAAAATAAAAAATCTCAGCTTGACATGTGAGAACTCTCCAACTATGACACTGACCTTTTTCACCATCACTGTAATCATCACTAGCACCACCACTAGCAGCTTTACTGCGTTATATAGCACTTTAAGATTTGTAAAGTGTTTAACATGCTACCTCATTAGATCCTCACAAACAATCCTGGGAGGTAGGTGCTATTTTTATTTCCATTTCAAAGTTGAGGAAACTCAAGTAGACAAAAAGGTTAAGTGACTTCCAGCCCTCGGTCACTTAGCTAGTAAGTGTCTGAAGCTGGATTTGAACTGAGTCACTCCTGACTCCAGGCCCAGGCCATCACTGTCAATGAGAGCGGTTCAAAGGTTCACCTTCCTCCTGAAAGGAAACTTTTATCCCACAAGGGTCAGGATAACTTGCCCCACAATTCTAAATGCTTTATGATCCAGTATGGATTGAAATGTCATTTCTTACTTAATCCAGAAATGTACGTGATTTATTTTTTGTTATGTTTGGGTTTTCTTAGGTTTACCAACTTCAGCTTGGCTTTAAGCATAATGAAATTCAGCACATGGTGACCAGAATCCCAAAGATTTTAACTGCAAGCAAAAGGAAACTAACAGAGACGTTTGACTATGTGCACAATGTGATGAGCATTCCTCATTATATTATTGTTAAATTTCCACAGGTAATGCATAATAATAACTTCTCTGGAAAAGTTTTTATAACTTATCATCTTTAAATACATTCAGAGCTGGCAATTCTGTATCAACTTGGGTAAGTATAGAACTAAGTATAGAACTTATCATGAATTCATTGGACACTCTGGAGTTGAGTCTAAATGTTAAATGTGTGCTGGCAGTTTTCTCCCTATGTATTTGAAATTATTTCATCCTAGCAAAATCTTTATGTGAGAGGCAGTAGCTTTGGAGTAAGGAAGACTTGAGTTCAAATCCTGTCTCAGACACATTCTAGCAGTATGACTTATGGGCAAGTTACTTAATCTCTCAGTGTCTCGGACAGTTTTAAAAAATAGCTTTTGTTTTCATATCATTTCCATTTCCCATTGTGTCCAACTGCTTGTATCTTATAGTAAAGAATAAAAAAGGAGAATTAACCATCACGTTAAAAGTGTGTCCTAGCCATAATCCAGGTGTCTTTTCATGTCTCCTCTTTGGGACCAAGATAGTCATTGTGATTTCCATAGCATTCAGTTTCAGTTGTTTTGTTATTTTCCTTATTCTCATTATGTATCTTAATTTTCTAGTTCTTCTTATTTCACTTTACATTGGTTCACAGAAGTCTTCCTAGGCTTTTGTATATTCATCATACTCATGATTTCTTAGAGGATACTAATATTCCATTACATTTATCCACTATGGCTTGTTTAGCTCTTCCTCAGGTGGTGAGGAATGGCTACTTTGGGGTTATTTGCTGCTATAGAAAATGCTGTGATCAAGATTTCGGTGCACGTGTATGGAGCCTTTCTTTTTGTCCCTGATCTCCTTGGGTTCTGTGCCCAACAACGGAACCTCTGGGTCAATGGCCGATCAGGTTTCTGAGGCAATTAAGCTAGCTGACTTATCGTTCTGCATTAATAGAGGTTTTTGCAGTAGGAGTTACCTGTGGCATTGAAATCAAAGGTCAGAACCAAAATTCCTTATGTGCAGGATGATGTCGTTTATGGTTTGACCTAGTCTGCCCAAATCCACATAAAATGAGCCATGTTCTAACAGGGACTTTTTGAGTTTGACTCTTTTCAGGTTGTGTTGCTCTGTTCCAACATGATGATTATGCTTCAGAAGGAGATATGGCTTCGTTGACATTTACTAGTGAGGGAAGGAATATAATTTTAAGAGCTCCTTGTTGTTTTCTCTTAAACTTCATTTATTATTTATCCCTCTTTATTTCAATTTGTGCCATTAAGGACGACAAACTTAGCATGAGCCTATTGTAATAAATTACTTATGGAAAACAAGATTGCACTAGGACAAGTCATTTCACAAATTCTTGGATATTTATTCTATGATGTCTCAATTCTCTTACCTGATATGGAGGCCACATTCCCTGCTGTCACTAATATCTCACCTGCTGGTTTACCTGCTTATGTTCAAGGTCTCTAACTAGTTCTCTTCATTCTGAGATATCTGGTAATTTCAGTCTTTTTTGCCTTTTTTTTTGTTCATGTCCTGACTCCCCTCTGATTGCAGTTTCCCTTGGGATTGGATCTTATAGTGTGTTAGTTCCCTCACATACTAGGCAGTTCACAATTCACCAGCCTTGGTCTCTGCCCCAGGTGCCTTCTGGAGGGTCAGATCTGGCCCCAGCTGGATACTGTCTCTTTCCCTAAGGCCTAGGGCAGTGCCATGCAGCCACATTTGAGTCCTGCCCCCTTTCTCTCTGTCCCTCAATTCTCCAGCTAAGCTCTCTTGTGGCACAGAGCAAGTTCTGCCTTTTGAATCTCTGAGGTACTGGGAATAGGGGAGGCATTTTGAGATGCAGAAGGTGTTGGCTTATGCAGGCCTGCTTCTGGGAGATTTATTAGGCAATGGGAAAGAGGATGCTGAGGGAGAGAATTAGGGGTTAGGGATTCTTCTCTGTTATTTATTCATTGTGTTTTTACTTTATTTGGGTTTTTGGTGTCCTAGACCATGGAAAGACCTGAAATTCCTTTAGCTTTTACACATAATTCCCATTTTGGGGAGACTTGAAAGGTCATGGTGAAAATGTTAAGTCCTTCATCTTGTTGGTCACCTGACACGTGTTTATTTATAAATCAGAACTTCAGAAAATGTCAATGTTGGATGGGAACTCAGAGGTTATTTAATCTACCCCTCCCCACACATACTCCCTGCCAACAAGTGGTCCTCCAGACTTTGTTTGAAAACATACAGTGAGGAAGAAGCCATGACCTCCTAGCCCATTCCACTATTGGATACCTCTAATTGTTAAGAGTTATTCTTTGCATTAGCTTAGGGGCCAAACGGAGCAAATTTATCCCTGTTTCTATGTGGTAATACTTCAGATCTTTAAAGCAACTTTCTTCTCTTAAATCTTGTTTTCTCCAGGATAAAAACATCCTCTTTCCTTTCATTTGGATCTCATATAGCATGATCTTAAGGCCTTTCACTATTCTTGTTGCCTTTCTTTGGATACTCACATCTTATCAATGTCTTTCCTAGAATGTGGCACCCAGAACTGACCACAGTTTTTCAGATGTCATCTGACTAGGCAAGTTATTCTGGAACTATCAGTTCTCTGGTCCTGGCTACTATATCTCTGTTATTATATCCTGAGATTGCATTAGCTTTTATAGCTGCCATGTATAACATGGCATGGCATGGCAGCACCCGAGTTGTCCACTGTTGATTCTTTGAGCTTACATTCCATTTAAACTTATATGCAAATAGTCCCTAACATATGTAACTTGTTTTCTATTGAATTAAATGGAAAGATATTCCATGTGGAAATGTTAATAGCATATAATTATATGCCCGTTCTGTCTCTCCCACTCATGATTAGTCTACCTCAGAAGCAGCTGTGTAACAGTTCTCAAGCCAAAAACAAATTCAGTATATATTTTTTTCCTTTGGGGAGAAGATAATAGCATAGATGTTGTAGAACTGATTACATGATGAAAAACTTTGACCTTGAGCCTCTTGTGAGCACATAATGTTTGCATCTCCAACTCTAGCTTATCTACACACATCCCTCCTTCCTATTCCCCTTCCCCTAACATTTCAGACAAGCCGTCAAGTTCAGGAATAGGATTGCAGAAATCAGTGTTCTCTCCAAAGGTTTAATGGGGGCTGAATTGATATTCCCTGTAGCACTTCCAGGATAGTGAAAGAATCTTGCTTTACCCCTAGAACAGGGGATTCTTGGCTTTTTCTTTACGTCATGGACCCCTTTAGTAGTTTGGTGAAACCTGTGGATGGCTTCTCAAAATACTGTTTCTAAATGTATAAAACAAAATACATAGGATTACAAAGGAAACCAGTTATATTGAAATAAAGATGAATTTTCCCTCAAAAAATTCAGACACCTCCCCCCTCAAATCTGTCCATAGACTCCCTAAAGGGGCTGTGGACCCTAGGTTAAGAACCCCTGCCCTCCAGGACACTTCAGGTTCACAGTTTAGCTTGTCCTAAAATGGCTTGGGGCTGAAGATGTGTTGAGGATAAGGTTGTTTCCACGTGTTCTAGGATAGAGTGAAGTTTCCCCGTGATGAGTTGTTATCAGTAATTTGACTGTTCACAAGGTTTTTTGTCAGTGGGCCAGACATTATCTTGGAAGGTTCTTCAGTCCATTTCATGTGAAGATTGATTGGAGGAACTAAGAATATTTAGTGTGGAGAAGAGAAGAGTAGTCATGAGGAACATCATAGGTCTATTCAAGTACACGAGAAGTTATGTAGATGAAAGAATAGGCTTGTTCTGTTGGATGCCTGAATGCAGAACTGGGAGAAATGGGTAGAAATGCTAAGGAGACCTATTTAGACTTGGTGTCAGGAAAAACATCCTAAGAATTATAATTGTTCTGATGTGGAATACGCTGCCTCTCCCTTCAAATAGAGTATTCTTTTTAGGGCATGAGTTGGTTTAGATGGCTACCAAGGTCATTCCTATCTCTGAAATTTTGTGATTCTTTAGATTAGATTAGAATATTAGATTAGAATATCAAATATCAAAAAATTTAGATTAGATTAGAATATCAAAGATAGACTTATTTCTTTGATGATGGCAGGGTGACCCCTGGTGGTCAGTGAACTGTGGGGGAATTTTTTTTTTAATGTAGCCTTTGTTCTTGCTGTTGAAATAGATGATAAATTAGTCACGTCTGTAATCACTTAATAACTGTATCCTGAGATCATAAATGATCTCTTTTATGATAGAGATCATAAAATTTGTTCATAGATCATGTTATGGCTTCTAAAATACTCTTCTAGTTTGAAAACTGGTTATCAAGATGACTTTGGGAGTTCAAAATTGTCATCTGTGGTTCTGCCTATTATGAAATGTGTTCAGTTTATAGGGCAGCAAATCATTGTCAACCCTGGAAACTCAGCCATAATTCTAAAAAATCCAGCTGTGTCCTTTTCTTTTTCGTATATACTCATGAGTAATAACAGTGTGGTAATTGAATTTTTGCTGCCAGATGTACTTATCAGACATGAAATAGGACAGCATCCATCCAGCTTTTCCATAGGCATGCTGGTACTAGTCAGAGTAGAAAACTTGTTCACAAGGGAAGCCAGCGTACTCCCACATTGAGACAGAATCGTTATATACTTGAGGGAGCATAATTTCCAAATATTTTAATGTATAGCAATTTTTACTCATACTTTTCCTTTTAAGTAGGTCATTGTTTTCATTTATAGATGAGGAAATTAGAATCAAATTATACAGTCTGAATAGTGCCAAAATCTGAGCTTAGGGACTTTTTCTTGCTTATAATCTTTTGTAACATATATATGTTGAAATTGCAGGTTTTTTAAAAAAAATGTTTTAAAGAAGGATCTTAGATGGTCTAAAAAGTGTACTTCTTACCACTGCTTGTTTTCCCACTGTTCTGCCACCATCACTGCTATTGAGAGCTACATAGGAATAGGAGCCATTTTTTATTTTTCAGTGTTTCATGGCTGGTTGTGACCAAAATTTGAAGGCCAGTGAGCATTCTACTGGTGACGAGCCTCACAGTGCTTAGGCTATTCTTTGGAAAGCAGACATAGGCTGTTGCTGGGACCATTCTGGAAGCCTTTTATATACTATAAAACCTGATGGAGCTTGCATTTCCTTTTAGAACCTAGGGACTCACCCTTCATACAATAATGAGTTGCACAGAGTGAGTGAGCCTATATGAATTGCCATTTGCATTATTGGTGGCATAACCATGTTGATGAGTTCCTCACTCCATTTATATATTTAAAGAAAAAATGAGTAATGTATTTATAATGTCCAAATAGACATTTTAAAAGAAAAGTGCTAATTAAAAACTCCTATTATTGTGAATTTATTCTAACACTCTTGAAATTTCTTTCAAGCTGGTTTTTCCATAATGTCTTTCTACATATAGTAGATGTCCTTCTAAGGGTTGGAGAAGTATATAGTGATGGTTGTGCAGACATACCTCTGACCAACATGAGGAAGTCTTTTTCTTTGTTGCAAGCCAACAGAATTTGATTGTAATTGGATATATTTAGTTCTCGGAGACTTTTTGCAATAATGGAAGGTAGTGTTCATACTACTCTTTTTCCTCCTAGGTAGAGTTGTGGGATCCTACAATGTGTTGTAAGTTATCCTTAGAGTCTTAATTACAAATTTTCACCTAACTCATAGCAGTACCACAAAAGCTCAAAATGGCAAACTGTCTTCAGCAGTTGTGTAGTAGGCAAAGAAAAGATGTCATTACTCCCAAAAGCACCATGCAAATTTCGTTCTTTTTCAGACTCATGTTTTGTGTAACCAGCTTTTACCTACAGCCTTGTAGTTTCTAATTCTATGCATTAAATTTCTAATAACTACTTCCATGTCTACTTCATTTAATTCTTGGCAGTCAGTAAATAATACTGAATAATCTGTGCTTCTTACATAATATTTTTGGCATGTAACTATTACTGTTCTTAAGACTCCAGTGCCAAAATAATTGTAAGATCATAGATTTACAACTGGAAGGGACTTTAGTGGTCACGTAATCTGGTCCCCTCATTGTATAGCTAAGAGAATTGGTCTACTTTTAAGTGACTTAATAAGGTCACACAAGTCATAAGTAGTGGAGCTAAGAACCCAGATCTCCAGATGTAGCTCTTTTCCCATTGTATTGAGATTTTTAAAAATGTTCCTTTTGTTGTTTTTTTTTAACCCTTTAGAAAAAATAAAATTCTTTTATTTCACCAAATAATTTGACTACACAGTTGTAATCTTCCAGTGAGGAAATTATTTTGAAAGTCAAGCAATATTAACCCATTTTTATATCCTGCTTTGAGGTTTACTAAGGACTTTCAATACAACCACCCTGGGACATAAGTGGTACTATCTCCATTTTACGTGAATCTGAGACTCATAGAAGTTAAAGTAACTTACCCATTGACACATTTTATAAGTGGCAGAAGTGGGAATGGAACCTAGGTCTTTTGATAGCTGGCTTTGATTGAAACCAAACTAGAAAACTGATAAGGACAACATAGCAAACCTTTTGTTTTTTGTTTTGTTTTTGTCAAGTATCTTATGTGTTCAGGATTCTCTCCACTGGAAATGATATTTCTAGGTACCCCATATTAAATATGGTAAACATTTAGAGTAATAGAAAATGTTCTGGAATGTATGTGTGCACATACACATTATATGTATTATTACATGTGCAAGTATGCTTATACATGTGTGTATATGTACATATATATACACACACATCTTGAAGAATTGTGACTACATTTAGGTGAGAGTTGTCATTTTCAAAGTAGTTAATTTAAGAGTATAATGGAAGGTGGTGTACTACAGTTGCTAAAGGAAAAATGAAAACAAAAACTCTTCATTTGGAGTTATTCTCAGGACTGTAGCACATTCTGTTAATCATCCATGCTTATGGCAAATCTTCATCCTTTTGGTACAGATTTGATTTTTTAAATAGCCAAAAGTCAGAGCCAAGTTTGGAAAAGGTGGGTGGATAATCAAGCTTAGTATTACTGTTAAGAATCTAAGATGGTGTAACATAATTCAGCCTTTTTTTCCTTTTCTAGGTGTTCAATTCAAAGCTGCTAAAAATCAAAGAAAGGCACTTATTTCTTACCTACTTAGGAAGAGCACAATATGATCCTCAGAAACCTAACTACATCTCTTTGGACAAGCTGGTATCTATTCCTGATGAAGTATTTTGTAAAGAGGTTGCTAAAGCCTCACTACAGGACTTTGAAATGTTCTTAAAAACTCTTTAGCTGCTAATGAGTGGAAAGGGATTGATTTAATAATTCATTGATATTTATGTGAATCAATATGTGATAACTTTAAGTCTCAGTAGATTTAAATAAACATTTGTTTAATATTGTCCGAAGTCTTGTTCCTTTCAAACCTTCTTAACTTGGTCTTAATTCATTTTCTTGAGAACATAGTGAAGGCCCGAAAGAATCATGGACAAGTAAGATCTTTGAAAGTAACATGGTGAATTTATTATGTACTTTAAAAGAACAAGCTGTATATAATAGTTTTAAGTTTCATGTACAACTCTGTTCAATTGTGTACATGTAAGTAACCATTTTAATTCATGTTTGTTAAATTCAGACTTTTTAAAAAATGGGAATCTCATTAGTTCCGGAATTCTCTCCAGTGATGCAGACTATAACTTATGCATGCCTGCCCATCATCCTGTGTGTCTCTCATACATGGTTCACACAAAAGTTCACCACAGGGGTTGCATTCAGCATATTCAATTAATTTAGTACTATTGAAGCCCTCTGCTGTCCACCTGTTATCTATGAGTTCACATCTTGCCTCAGATATTTTTATTTACTGGGCAAGTCACTTAACTACTCTCAGCCTCAGTTTCCTTATCTGTAAAATGTAGATAATAAAAGCACTTAAATCAGTTGTTGTGGGGATCAAGTGAGACAACATAGAAAGCAATTTGGACAACTTAAAGTGTTATATAAATGTTAGCTCTTCCTATCCTTTCCTCCTGCCCCATGAGTAGCCCATCTTTTCTTACTATCATAAAATTTCTTGATAATGCTTTTTACTCTAGTTCTTCTCTGTTCCTCCTTGATTAGTGATGCAGCCCACTCACATTTCCCCATGTGCCTCTCCATTGCCATAGTTCATTCTTTGGTTCTACATCTCATTGTACCAGTAATGGTAATATTGATAAGATGGGCCCTGGCCTTCATAGGAAGCTTCCATTCTGTAAAATAAAGAGGGAAGGAAGAATGGAGGGAAAGAGGGACGAAGCATTTACATGGCATCTATTATGTGCCAGGAAATTTATAAATTTGTAAATGCTTTATAAATCTATTTCATTTGATCTTCACAACAACCCTGCTCATTTTACAGTTGAAGAAAATTGAGGCAAACAGAAGTTAAGTCACTTGTTCAGGGTCACAGAGCTAGTAATTGTCTGAGGCAGGATTTAAACTCAGGTATTGCTGACTCCAGACCTGGGACTCTATGTCACCTAGCTGCCTAAGAAAGACAGTAAAACATTTGAACAAAAAACAAGTTCAGAAGATAATATAAAAAGGATAACCTTATTACTACCATATTAAATTTTTATTTATATACATGTTTATACATATAATAAAAATATATTTTAAACTTCACATGGCAAATTGACAGTTTTATATACAACACTCCTTTTTGTTCTTTGTATAGGGAATTATTCATGTTGATGTTTCTGTTGTTTGGTCATTTTTTAGTAGTGTCTGGCTCTCTGTGACCCCATTTGGGGCATTGGCAGAGATACTGGAGTGGTTTGCCATTTCCTTCTCCAGCTCAGTTTACAGATGAGGAAACTGAGGCAAACAGGATTAAGTGACTAGCTCAGGGTCACACAGCTAGTAAGTATCTGAGGCCAGATTTGAACTCAGGAAGATGATTCTTCTTGACTCCAGACGTGGAACTCTATCCACTGTGCCAACTAGCTGCTTTTGATGTTTCTTTTATAATGAAATGTTTTGATGTTTCTTACTTTTAAAATAAAAAATAAGTTTATTATAAGAAGGATAATCCATTCACTCTTTTCAAAAAAAAATTCCTCCCCCTCTAGGCAGAAGGGGAGGACTTTTAAACCCATATATTTAACTGTCACTTTCCTTCTAGGGAAAATGTGACCTAATAAGTTCAGAGAGAGAACAGTAACTCATTTCAGATTGAGGCTGTTTGTCTCTCAATAGTACTATTATTGTCCAAAATGCTTTTGGAATTGCCTTCAGAGCATGTTTGTTTTGAGACAGACTTGAAGAATGGAAAAGCTTCCTATCAGTTTGAACTGTTCAAAAGTATGATGTGCTGCCCAGAGGAAGGTAGTGGGTTCCTCCTCACTAGAAGTCTTTGGCCAAAGGTTAGATGACAACTTGTCTGATATTTCATAGAGGAGATTTTTGTTTAAGTACAGGTTGGAACAGATGGCCTTTGAGGTCTTTTTTGATTCTGTAATTTTTATCGTTGTGAGAGGAGATGGTCTTCATTCCAAGGATAGCATAAAGAATACACACAGTGATGCATGCTCACTAGAATAGTCTAGAAACTGAGGAGGGTGGTTGAGTATTGACCCTGACTCAAAGAATTCTACCAATCCTCATTCTTGGACATATCAGACCTCAGCCCAATTGGAGTGTTGAAATTTTTGCAACTGTTTGCTTCCGTTAGATTGGAGCAATAGCACCCTTTGTTCACTTAGTTCTTTAACTTGTGAGTCATCTAGATTTGCCAGTTGCCTGATCCAAACCAGTTATGTGAGATTCAGCTGCTGCTGTGCACTTCTCAAATTGGGTGCTCAGAATGTTATCTTTCTCAGTAGACTGAACTCCTGGAGAGCAGAAACTGACTATCTTATGCCTTTCTTTTTACCTGTGATGCTTTGGAGATTAAAAGAGACTGAGGCACAGCTCTGGGGCAGTGGCACTTTATTAAAGGTCCGTGGTCCACTCTAATGAAATGGACCTCAGATCTTCCTCATGATCTGAGATGCTCTCCCTTCTTTCCAGGTCTTAATTGAGTTTGATACTCAAATATGCAAAAGAGGTGAATGGGATGGATAATTGTGAAGACATCACAGGGTATGTCTAAGGGAGTAGGAGAGGTTTGGGATTTGGCCTTGTGATTCTGGAAGGTCAGGGCCTGGAGCTGTGGGCATGCCCTTCCCCCTCTCTCTCAGATGTTAGAAGATAATGAACTTCCTGTGAGCTATTTGTTCTGTGCTACAGGAAGGTCTCTCCTCCCCCCCACCCCATTTCTTCTAGACTTTCAGACGCCACCCCAGCAGTTGAGTTCTGATAGGGAAAACCTGAATGGACCAGATCAACCTTGGTCCTCTGCCTAGTTTTCGCACCTAGACTGTAAGCCCACCTCCCAGCCAATGGTGAGAAGGGACAGAGGTGGGTGGGAATCTTTTCATTAAGAATATAAATTAAGGCAGGTTCCCTTTTACCTTGCCTCCTCCATTATGGAGATGTGCCCAAATCTTGCAAGGTTTGTAAAATAAATTTACTTTGTTTCTCCTAAAGATGTCTCTCCTATTATTTGAAAATCCTGTCCCACACAGAGGCATGGCAAAATACAGAATGTTATTGGTGGACATGTGATGCATAAGCTAAAATAAGCAAAAATGATAAGTCAGCAGGGTCACAAGTTGGGTGAAGCAAGGAACATCTCCTCTAACTAGGTGGTTTCACAAGATGGATGGGCACCTCCTTAGGAGGAGATGGTACAAGCTATACATACAATCTAGGAACACATTGAGGGGCAGGGTAGGGGGTTGGGGGGGTCTTTCCAAACCATATTTGGTTTGGGTCATATAATTTGAGCAAAACAGGATGAAGATATCTTTACCAGCATTTTTGTGGTTGTGCAAGTAAGCTCTATAATTTGTAAACAATAACGAACTTTACATTAAAGTTTGAGGCTTATTATATGGCCCTTCTATTAGAATTTGTATTCCTATGTGACTTATGCAAAGTATGGATTAATATAGTGCTTATTCTTAGACCTGTTATTAGTGATTGACTAAATATGTTACTAGATTAATATATTGAAATAATTACTAACAGTCATTACCATTTATAAAATCATAATGAGCTAATACTGATTAGAGTTTGAGTAGGGGTCCTCAATGAATCATTTTTCTCAGTGCTTACCTCAGTGCCTGGCTGTAGTAGGAAGGCCGAATTTATGATCTCAAATATAATCATGTATATGTTTGAATGGTCTGAAATCGCAAGGTAT
>CM053622.1:134002476-134031941 GCA_028646595.1 Phalanger gymnotis
CACAAGGGCAACCAGGAGGCCACAGAAAAACAAGATAGTATTTAGCCAAATTATGTTCACTGGCCTCGCGTTCCTGCTCGCACTCGGGTAAGCCCTGCTTCCGCAGCTTCCTGCCTCTGCAGCTTCTGGCTTCCACACCTGCCACCGCTGCTGAAGTTGTCTCCCGGCTCACCCCTCCTCGAAGCCGAGCTTCCGGCGTTCTTAAGCCCTGCCTCAATGACCAGAGACCATTGGTTCCCGAGCTGGCCCCTCCTAAGTCACCAATCCACACCCACACAGGTTTCACACCTGACAGGGCCCTGGGCCTGGGGCTTAGCACTTAACAGCTGAAAGAACTTCCACTCAAAAGAAACAAAAGCCATGCTAATGAGACAATTTTGCTTAACAACACACTGGCACACAGTAGGCACTTAATAAATCTTTATTGACTGATTTCTGGTGTACAGCAGCTTCCTATTCCTTTATCGAGTCTACTATATTTTAATATCCCTAATAATTTCAAGGGCATTTTTTAACTAGTCCTATGATTTCATTGGTATAGGAAATTCCTAGCAAGAAAATACCTTCTACTCATACAGATCATTTTCTTTATCTTACGTCTTTAGAGAATTGTCTGGGCCTCTGATTAGTTAAGTGACTAATTAGTATCACATAGCCAGCGTATGTCAGAAGGAACTTGAACATTGATTTTCCTGACCCTCTTCTATCCACTAAAGCAGGGGCATGGAACCTGCAGCTTCAAGGCGCTAAACCAAGTTTCCTCAAGTGGGAGTGAGCATTCAGTTCAACAACCACTTTTAAAAGTAACCTATGGCTCACGTTTACATCAAGCTTTAAAATTTATGACTTTACTTTCAGCAGCCCGGTGAAGTAGCTAGGTAGTGCAAGTTATATCTATTTTATAAATAAGGAAATAGAAATTCAAGGAGTTTATGTGGCTTCAGTGAGATCACCATGTTTATTCATAATATCTAACCTCCATGGCCCAATTTCTTGGTTTTTAAGAATGTTCAGTCAACCAATTAATATGAATTTATCAAGTGCTTACTGTAGGCAAACATTAGGGATACTCAGAAATACAGGAGATGTAGAGAAAGAAATAGCAGTATTTGGCCACTGAGATGTGTGAAAGGAATGAGAGAAGTATCAGGGATGACACCAATGTTGGGAACCTGGGTGATTGGAAGGATGGCAGTGCTATCAACAGTAGCAGGAAAGTTCAGAAGAGGTGGTGGTTTGCTGAGAAAAGTTCTGTTTCGTATGAGTATGAGATATCATCTGGTTCAAAATGTCCAAGAAACAATTAGTGATGCAGGACAGGAGCTCCGGAGACACTAGGGCTACACATAAAACTCTAGAAATCATTTGCATAGAAATGATGATTGAAACATGGGAACTGATGAGATCACCTACTAAGGGAGAATAGAAAGAAGAGGGTTCACTTATGACAGATTCTTGGAGGACAGCCCAGGTTAGAGGGCACAACTTGGATGAAGATCCAGCAAAAGAAACTGAGAAGCAGCAGTCAAATGATACTATGAGAAAGTAATCAGAGTCAGAGAAACTCAGAGAGAATAGGAGGAGAAGGTAGTCAACAATTTCAGGTATTTGGGAAAGCTCAAGAAGGATGAGGATTGAGAAAATGCTGTTAGATTTCTCAGTTTAGATAGCTTTGTTAAATTTGGAGAGAGCAGTTTCAGTTGAATGATATTGGAAACTAGATTGTAGAGGGTTTAAAAGAGTAAGAGGAGATGAAGTGGGGGTGCCTAGCATAGACATCTTTCTCAAGGACTTTGGCTGAGAAAGGAAGTAAAGTTAGGAGGTAGTGAAAGGTTTTTTTTTTTTCATCTTGATGCTTTCATCTCTTTATTAATAGTGCAGCCAGTGCTGGCAAGATACGTAGGAATCAGATCTTCCACCTGAAGAGTTTTCTCTAATTCTACCAAATAATACAATAACTAAATAAAGCAAAAGAATCTACCGGGGAAAGCTTGGCAGAAGAAACTTCTAGAAGCCAGGAAACTGCTTGCATACCATGGGATTCTATGCAAGAGACCTCACAGGAAGAAAAATGCCTAGTTCCAAGTTATAGAAGATGGAAACTGGTTGGAATGAAGAATTCCAATGGAAGAAAGGAGTCCAACTATGGGACTCTGCCAAGGGATAGAAAGAGTGCAGAGGGATCACTGGACAGAAAAGCCTGAAGAGGCAACTGAATTGAGGTAATCTTAGACACGGCAAGCAGATAATTATGGTTTGGCAGTACTGTGATCACCCTAGAAATTTAAAAGAAATGTAAAGATGTCTTGAGTTTGAACTAGCATTTATGTGCCATTCCCTTTTCTATCTATCTACTTTTGGGTTGAAAGTCAGGTTGGTAATATGAACATACTTGCCCTTAAAGGGCCCTGAAGACAAGGGGAAATAACTGTGTGTTGCTGAATAGTATGAGTTAGTTCCATGAGTCAACTCCCATCCCTAAATGTCGAGTGACAAAGTACTGTTATTAAAAAGGTGTAAGACTGTGGAGGATGGGTTAAGAAAACAGGGCAGAGAGAGGAAAGAATCCAAAGTGAGGTGTGGCCCGATAATACAGTTTGACTGGCAACATGTGAAAAACAACCAAGGAGACCATAGCCCCCAAAACTTGTGCTTCCTCACATTTACTGAAACAAAACCACTATGGTTGGGTCTCTAAAACCCTCGTTGGACAAAACTACTTGGCCTTTAGCAATCTGAGACCACATCAACCCACATATGTTACTGCAATCTCAGCAAAACATGCTAAATAAACAGAATAAAGAAGTGTAACTTTTTCCATGACAATTCCCATATTTTCAGGAAAGAATGTGATGTGGGACATGAGGCATTCAAGGTTAACTCTGGCGAAAAGGCTGTTCTGATAAGACTTAGGAAGTATGCAGAGTGACAGACGTTTCGATTTGAGTTCTCTGTTGCTATTTAGTTTTTAGTTCTTAGTTTGCTCAGAAGCTCAAAATCTTGTGCTTGCTTTAAGTAACATTCCCTTGGATTCTCACTAAAGCATTTGTCCTCTTTAATACAAATGATTTCTGCTGTGCTAAGAGCTGAATCTGTGGCCCATAATTCAGGTGGCATTTACTGCAGCAAGGTCCCTGGAAATCAAAGTCTGAGCTTTGCATAAAAAGTTCCTTTATAAAAATACAAAACCCAGTATTGTGAAAATGAAGCAGTCGTGCTCCCCACCAGGGTTGTCTGGGAAGGGCCTTTGCTACCATGCTTGCTTAATGGCACAAGTGAAAAGCTGAGTAAGGCAAACACTTGAAGAGGCAGTTCAAGATCAGGGAGGACAACATTTGGCTACAGCTATCATGTGATGGCAGAGTCTGGCTACTGTCCTGGGATTCTCATGCCTCCAGCACACCCAGGTCAGGGCCAGAGGACAGAGAGGTCCCAGGATGACTGCCCGGCTGCGCTCTGCTGAGTGTAGCCTCCAGTCGTTCTGTGCCATGGAAACAAAGCGCCGTTTGCTTGTTGGCTCCGAAACATTCCTTAATGACAAGTTTAAAAATAAGCTAAGTCATTAGAAAAGAGTTCCTTAGCTTAAAGCTGTTTAAGAAATCTATTCCAACCACTAAGCTTTTTTTTTTTTTTAGAGAAGGGGCTCTACACAAATTCTGTAAATAATGAGTATTTCCCATCCACTTGGTACCTAACAGCAACCTAAGTCACTAAGCAGCAGATTGTAATGACACTTGGAAAACAGACACTGATCTTGTGGGATGTATGGCCTCTTCTCATGTCCCTTGAAATTTTCCAGCTTTCGTGATGTATTTGATTCCTTTAAATGGCTTATATTTCTCTCCATACATGTCAAGGCAATTTACTTTCAAGCCTGAAATAGCAAGTTGCTGAATCTTGAACTGAATGTTGAGGCTTGGGTTTTCTTCTGGTTTGGGGGCTCCAGACTGTAAATTCACCAATCCTTTAAGACTTGGGAGCTTCTGGGGGGTAATCTTCCCAACATCCCATGTTAACACTTTAGTGTCAGGATCAAATGTGAGTAGGAGTTAAGTTCATGTTCAATATGACTTTGAGCATGTGAACAGTCACTGTGATGCCTTCAATGGTTTTCCCCATGTTCTGCTTTGGTCCAATTTGTAATATCGAATCTGCCACAAGAGCTGTTCTCCTTAAAGCTGATGTTATGTTTCACGTACACTGGAATTGCCACTAAATTTTGTGAGCTAACACGGTAGGAAATGAGTCGGAAGTTTCCATCTAGAGGAATAAATGACAGGACTCTTTCTGACTCCCAGCGTTTGAAACGAATACAGAGTGGAAGCTGACATCATCTAGAAGCCTTGGATTCATGAAGGAGAGGGAGAGATCAGGCATTCCAGAGAGTTTAATCCAAGCATCAATGACACCTTGAATTTCTACAAAGACTGTGGAACCTGATTTGTCTATAATTGCATCTATTTCTTCAGTCACATCAAAATAAGCCTCATTGTGTATTTCACACCTGCAGGCTGCCATGGGATGTTGTAAAGTTGTCCTATGGAGAGTGTGTCCCCAACATTACTACTGCCTGTAATAGAATTGACAACTGAGTGCAGAATTGTGGGTGGTTTAATCAGTTCTTTTAAGATGTTAGATTCAGTTGCCAGGGGAAATCTGTTGTCTAACATTTCTTCCAAGAGCTCATATGCTATGACCACGGTATCCTTAATTGCAGCTTCTGAACACTCCCCAGGACTACTTAGTCCTGAAAAGTGTCTGCGACTCGATGCAGAAACTCAATGACGAAGAGCGGCGGCACCTCTGTTTGTATGACGGATACAAAGAAGAGTTTGTCCCTACAGATGCTGATGAGGTGTTGAGATGACAGGTGGCACATTCTCAACATCGGCAGCTTTTTCCTGGGCTTCAAAGAAATAGTCACAGACAGATTGGCTCACGACAGTCTTCCAGTGTTTTTCCAGGAAGATGTCCCTGGAACAGTTGATGACAAACAGACTGTGGATCATGCTCCCGAGGAGCCGGGCGGCTCGAGCTCAGGCCCGGACCCGTTCCGGAAGGAGGCCGCCGGCTCAGAGGCGGCGGCGGCGGCAGGGACCTCACGGCCCGGGTGTCTTGTTCACTGCCTGAGGGAGGGCTTCGCCGCCGCCGCGCTCGGATCCCCTTCTGGACGGGATGCTTGAGCAGAGCAAAGGTCGCGGAGGGCCTAGGGCGTGCTCCATCCCGAGGCAGAGGCTTTGGGGCCGGCGGACGGGTGGCTCCCTGCGTTCAGGCGCCCGCAGCTGCCCCCCTGCATGTTCCTGCCCCTGTCTCGCCAAGGCCCCGCCTGGGGGGCGGAGCGAAGAAAGCCAGGTAGGCCGCCTGACCTAGGGGCGGGGCGAGCTCGCGGGGCTGGAAGGGAGGGGCTCACGCTAGTGCCGAGCCGGGAGCCGAAAGTTTTTTAAGGATGGGAAAAATAGGGGTTTACAGGAAACGGAAAAGGAGTCAGGAGTTGAGAGAGATGGAGGATTACAGATGATGGTGGAGCAGTCTACTGGAGAAAATGGGGAGGGGTGAAATCAAGGGTAAGGGCTACTTCATCAGGGACTGGAGTGAAGGAGGAGGAGTTGAGTATTAAAAGATATCAGAGACATGAGATGAGGATAGGAAACAAAGAATTCTTGGTGAATGTCCTCAGATTGTGTGTGTGTGTGTATTTTACATGAAATATGAGTCCAAATCCTCTTTCTACTTGTACAAGTCCTCCTGGCCAAGTGCAAAGAAGATCTTGATCCAGGGCTTCTAAAAAGAATTTAATTTTTTTAAAAGTTGAATTTAAGATGAATACAGAGAAGCATGGACTTACGGGAGCCATTGCAAATTGAAGTAAGCAGAACCAAGAAAACAACATGCAAAATTTCTACAGCAATGTAAATAGAACAAGCCAATTAAAACTGAATGTTGCAAAATATAATGAAGACGTTTTGGCCTCCCAAAAAGAGATGTGAGAAGATACCTTTGCTGCTTTGAAGAAGTGGGGGTTCATGAGTATAGAACATTGCTTATAAAGTATTTTTTCTTAGTATGATGATGGTTTTGCTGAATTTTTTTTTTCCTCTCACATCTTTTTTTTCTTTGTTATTAGAGATGGTTTGCTGGGAGGATAGATACAGTGGGAAACATAGCTATAAAAATTAAAAGTATCAATAAAATTGTTTAAAATTGAATTTAAGTGGAAGCCTTCAGCTCTCACGTGTTCCCCATCTCCACATTAGCCAGTTTCGCTTCTGAGAAGTGGGATTTTTTGATAGTTTCACTTGTCAGAATCCCTTTGAATTTCAAATAACTGGTGCGAACAGGATTGGAATTCAAGTTTAGTGACTCCAGTACCCCAGGCTGCCTGTATCTGCAGTATTTTATTTAGTTCTGTATGCCACATTTTAGGAAGAACATTGACAAGATATGACAGAGAAAGGCAGACTAAGCTGAGCAGCCTTACCAACCCAACCAAACCCTGTAATGGTCTGTTAAAGCAATTGGACAAAAGAAAAGAAGACTGTCTTCAAGTATTTTGAACAGCTGTCACATACAGGAGAGACCAGACTTGTTCTGCTTGGCACTAGAGGGCAGAGCTAGGACTAATGGGTGAAAGTTGTTGAGAGGCAGTTTAAAACTTGTTTTATTTGTTTGCTTATATTTTTTGAAACCTTGTCTCCCTCTTTCACCCAGCCTGGAACTGCAGTAGGCCATTCATGGTCCAACTGATAGGAAAGTTTTAACCTGCTCATTTCCAACCCGGGACAGTTTTGCCCTCCTTTGTCATTTTGGGGGCCCCTAACTCTCCAGGGCTCAGTATTGGTGCTTTACTTAGTGTAGTGATCAACTTTTAGCCCTACTATGGCCCAGAACTCCCCAGCTCATGTTCCACTAGGCCCAGCCTCCCCCAATACCAGGGATTATAAGCATGGGCCTGCCTAAATTTATTTTCAAAGAACTTGCCAAAAGTTAGAGCTATCCAAAAGCTGGGATGGGTCAGCTGCCTTCCTGCAAGTCTTCAAGCAAAGGATGGATGAATAGTCTGACTTGTACGGGAGATTCTTGTTAACGTGTTTATGACTCCTCAACAAGACGGTAAGCTCACTCAAAAGAAACAAGTCTTTTTAAATTTTTTCTTCTAAATAGGCGGAAGTGGACAACTTTTTCAAAGTAGTATTTATTATTCAGGTTCTGACATATTGCACCAGATGGATGTCCCTTCCAACATGGGGTATGCTGGTAGATGTTCAGCAACTGGCTATCCTGTACACACTCTTTTAAATTTAATCTGAATTATTAACATTTTCCTCCATCACTTTCTTATCCTAGAAGTCAACAAAACAATAAATTGAATCCTAACTTTTAGGGTTTGCCGATATATGAAGTATAAATATTCACAACTGAAAATTTAACAATCAGCTCTCACTATCCGGTAAGCACTAGCTAAAGCCCACCCCTAACTCCCACTCAGATTCTATGCTCCCAGTAATTCCCCTCCCTTCCTAGAGTCTAAAAGCTGAAAGGGACTTTGATACTTTGCATCTATTATTTATAAATAAAATAGAGTAGTTAGGTTTAGAAGGCCTGAGTTCAAATTCAGCCCCAGAGACGTAGTAGCTGTGTGACCCTGGGCGAGTCACTTAACCCTATTTGCCTCAATTCCTGATCTGTAAAAATCAGCTGAAGAAAAATGGCAAACTACTCCAGTAGCTTTGCCAAGAAAACCCCAAAAGGCGTCCTGAAGAGTTAGGCACGACAGAACAATACAATAAAGTGTTTTCAAGACACTAATCTGTGTTGGAGACCTTAAAAAAATGTCACGTGTTTGGCTCCAAGAGATAAAGGACCTACCTAGCCTACAGTCAAACACATTCATTGTAGAACCCTACCCAAGGAAAGGTGAAAGGCGAAGGGCGCCTGCGCAGGAGCAACGCCCCCTCTCTATGGTTCTCGCGCCCCGCCCCGCCTCTTCGTCTGCGGAGGCCCCACTTCCTTTCCACGTGATTCCTAGTGACCTCTAGGACTTACGCAGAAGGCAAAGCACAGATCTCTCCAGGTCAAGATGGCGACGCGCGCACCTAGTAAGGAATCAGGGCGCCCGAAATCCAAATGGGGCGGGCTGGGCTCCTCCAGCCATCTGGAGTGGGCGGCGGGCGGCAGGGAGGTGGGAGGCCCCAGCCCCGAGGGAGCGTCTGGATGGAGGCTCGGTCCGGAGTGACCGGGCCCAAGGTGACCTGGGGTGGGGGTCGGGGCTCGGCCCGGGCCCAGGCGGAGCCTCCCGGGCTGTCAGGGGACTGGAGGGGCTGGTGACGCAGGGAAAGTCCGTTTCTTCGTCTGTATAATTCAGGTAACAATAGAGCCTGGGCCGCGGAAGAATCAAGTAGACGAGCCGCGGTATGAAAAGCGCTTTGCGTGTTATGTACGCGTGCGGCCGTTACTTGTCCAAGCCCTTTGCAAACCTTAAGGCGCCACATCAATACTAGCTGTTTTGAAATAACCGCATTTCCCTCACCTCTCTGCCTTCGTTCCATCCTGCACCTGAATCAGGCTTTGAAGGAACGGGACATTGGACTCTAGTGCAGAGGAGGCTCGTAGAAAGGCAGTAAAATTTAAAGTTGAATTATGTAAACTTAGGTAAAATTTCAGTTGAATTAAGTTTAAATTTCAGTTAAGTGTTTATTATTTTGCCTTCTCTCATTTGTACCAATTTTAAGGGAAATAAAAACCAAACCCCTTGGACAAATAGACATATGTAGCCAAGCAAAACAAATTCGTCCATATCCAAAAACTATGTAGGTCTCATTGGGTCATCAGTTCAGGAAATGATAGACCAGGAAGCCGAGGTCCAGAGACAGGAAAGGACCTGTCCAAGGTTACTTCGTTAGCAGTGTCAAAGCCAGAACTCTCCTCTTTGGGATTTGCAAGTCCAGAAAGTTCCCTCTATTCCAAATCTCTTGTGATTAAATGACAAAAGTTACCTTTGTTTCTACAGTGTTTGTAGTTAGAATCATCCCTCTCCCCTCCTTTGGTAGAGAATATCTTGAAATCATTAGAGGACACAAAACTTCAGCTACAAAGGACATGCCCTGTTAGAAATGGTGTAGCTGTTTTCTCCCTCTTTAGGTACTCTAAAAAGATAGCTTGGGTAGATTTGAGCCCCCTCCAATACTTCCCCCTTTGACTCTCTACCCTTTTCCCCCCACAAGTCAAAGGAACATTTTTTTCTTGGCCTGTTTTCTTTTCATTATTCCCACCCCCCTCACTGAATCAGGTGGGAAGAACTCTCAATCTGGAGTCAAAAGACCTGAGATCATTCAATGAACTTTTCTGACAAGAGGATGAAAAATTAGGTAATACAACAAGATTCCTCAGAATCAACTCCATTGAGCATTTGATTGCTTTTTACTTCTTCTGGACTCAGGGATCTCTAAGCATCCTGTTAAAATATTATCAGTATTTTGTTTTGTTTTTTTAACCTTGCAGTTACATCCAGACAATGATTTACTTAACAGTGCATGTGGTTGTAGAAATAAATGGAGACCAAGGTAGCTTAGGATTCATTATCAATGTTTCAAGGTTTTGTTTTTTTTTTTACACCAGGATCATTTCCCTATATGCCTGTCCTGTCCTCCCTCTTAATAATAAAAAGCAGTTTAACCAACTTGACACATAGTAACTATCAGGTCTGTCCTATAAGCATCTGTAGTCAGCTCCATTTTTTTCCCCACACAGCATTTGCAGTTTTAGTGATGGGTATGTGGGCTCTACAGCAGCTATTTTTATCTTTATGGGCTACTTGTTAGTAGTGGAATGTTTATATATTAAGACCTGCATTAGCCCAGTTTAAATCAGTAATAATGGTTTGCATGAGATAACTAGATGGAGAAGTGGCTAGAGCTGGACTTATGACCCTGGACAAATCATTTTAATCTTCCGGGACCTCATTTTCCCCATCTCTGTAGATCACTTTAACGTTTGCAAAACACTTCAAATGTGTTAACTCATTTGATCCTCACAACAAGCCTTTGGGGTAGGTGCTACTACCTTCATTGTACAGATAGGAAACTAGGGCCCAGAGAAGTTAGACATGCCCAGGATCACATTATTAGTAAGTGTCTAAGGCAGACTACATGTTTTCTTTTTTAGCTTTAAGATAATTTTATTCTAAACTTAACCACTTTACCACTTATAATCTTTTCAGATAGATCCATCAGAGTTAGTATAATATAGGTATTTGAATAGGAATCGTACTGGTATAGGGAACTTGTAGGTGAATAAACTCTACCAAGTCAAAGCAGCGCCTTTTTTGTAACTTATTACAGTCTTCCTCTCTATAGAGCTGAGAGGTAAAGCAACTAACCAGATAACCCTGGAAGAGTAATGTAAAATGTTTGCTTATCAAACTTTGAGTATTCCTGATGAATAGTATTAACTAACATTATGGTACTTTCAGCTGTAGCATCAAGCCGATGGCTCCAGAGTCTTCGAAAGTGGTATTACAATGCTGCAGGATTCAACAAACTTGGTAAGTATCTTTATATTTTCATTTGAATTCTAAAAATGATACTTTTTTAAAAAACAGATTCTGTCATTTTAAAATGATTCAATGTTAAGAAATTTCTAAATTTACTGTTGGTAGAGACTACATAGTCTCTGTAACTTTCTACATAGTGTTGTTGGCTTTTAGAAAATTTGGAAGCATCAAAAAATGGCTGTCCACTATTTGTATGATTAAGAACAAACTTAAAATGTAAATGTCTAGGTGTGATTATTGTATATAAATTAATCTGGCATGCATCCTTACTTTTAAATTGTAGGAATGTGGTCTGTGCCTCTGATTTCACTGGTATACGGAACTCCTAGATGAGAAAACCTCTGTTTTCAGTGCAAATTAGTACTTTCTCTGCAACTTAGAATCATAGATAATTGTCTAGAATTAAGGGACGTGCCAGTGTCATAAACTATCTCTTTTAAATCACATATCTTAAAAACAAGGTTACCTTGATATGTCTGTGATAACATCAGTCTGTTGGTACTTCTTTAAATAGTTCTGATTATAACCCATCTATAGCTTCTCATCCTGTGTGACTTTTGTCCATATCCACTCCATAGAGACTCTAGCCAGTGCAATGGAAATCTTCCACTTCTTGGGTGCCAGTTCATCAGTTGGATTATTTATTATCCTTCATTCTTGATACATGACCACCATCTTCCTTGCAAATCACATTGTCTTGGTGGTATCTTGTACACCTCAACTTTGTGGTTTGCTGTATCCTATTTTTAACCACCATGCGCCTCTCTATTGCTCTTTGGGTCAGTTAAAATTTTGAATCTTTTGAATGGTGTTCAGTAATTCTTAGCCATGTAACATCCCTGGGAGACTATGGGTGTTAAAGAAAATCATTCAGCAACTTAAGTGCCAGGCACTGTGCAAAGTATTGAGGAAACAAAAAAAGCAAAAACATTCCCTTTCATCAAAGCGTGGGGGTGGGGTAGGGAGAAAAGGAGGAGATGGGCAACAACATTATATATTAAATCAGAATATACAAGATAAATAAATACAGATTACATGGAAAGAAACCTTACAGAAAATAGCACTAGCAGATGGGGGACCAGGAGAGGGCTCTTGCAGGGGGCAAGCAACAAATTGACCTAGTAGGGTTTGACTTCTCTGCAGTGTGTTAAGTAATGGAAGTGTTGTGTACTGTAGGATATCTGAAAATCTACCCTCTTTTCTTCTCCTAAGGAGACCCTGATCAGTGGTGAGACCATTTTCAGAGATTTCATAGAAATCAAAGCTATTGGGTTAATTCTTGCTGGTGTTATCCTGGACACTTTTTTAGTGATAATTCTGCCTTGTGATTTTCCCTTTTCTTTTGGCACTATCTAGAACTTTGAACTATCTAGAAGATTGAACCTTTCAAATAGCAGAATTTTATTAATTCCAGCATGGATTTTTTTTTTCTTTGTGCATTTGGTCAGACCCACTTGATCTTCTTAGCTTCCTGATCTTAAGTTTCAGTTTCACCTCTTATGGAACATTTCATATAGGGGTTAGGGTCCATGTGTAGTGGTTCCACTGTTATCAGTAATCAGAATAGATCTCTATAGAAATTTGTAAAATATGTTTTGGTTTTGCATCTACTTGTCCTTCCAGTTTCTTCAATAAATAATTTTGGGATGATTTTTCTTAGTTGGGTCTCATGCAGAGCTTTCTGCATGCTTATTTTCTTCTCTGCTGCTTCCCCCTGTTTTCTCAGGAAATGTGTAGTTCACTATTTCCATAAACTTCTGCAAAAGAGATTGTCCTCTAAACCAAAGTTATTCATGATTGCCCTGGCTCCCATTTGGCACAGAAAGCAAAATTTGCTGCCCGAGAAGGTTTCTGAGCTCTTTAACTGTGACAGTACTTTGGTTAAATTTCTGCAGGATATGATAATCAGTATGTGCTTTTACATTTATGTTTCATTTTTCAGTCAGCATCTTATTAAAAAAAGATTGGGTTGGAGTTGTAATCGAAAACAATATCTTTGCCTTTATCCTTCTAATTTGGATTTGATTTTGATATTTGTTCTAACCAGTCATTTTGACTACATGTAAAAACTAATTCTGAAATGACTCGTGGATTGGCAACCAGGAATTTCCTGTCCCAGTTAAAGTTGATTTAAATTTTTTTTTAATGTTGTTTAGTGCTCATAATGTTCAGTACTTTCCAACTCTTCTTGGAAAAAACATATTCATTATATACACAAATCTTTGGCCTTTTTTTTGTTCTTAGTGATATTTTATGTTTCTTACATTATCATAATATCCCATGTATCCCTCTCCTTTCCCTTCCCAGAGAGTCATCTCATGACAAATAGCATTTTTTGGAGAGGAAAAATAAAGCCAGAACTGACTGATATATTGAAAAAATCCAAACTTTGCTCTTTTTCATTTCTTAGTCTCAAATTTAATTTCTTAATATTGTTCAGTGTCCTCTGAGCCCACTTTAGAAGTTGGCCCATAAACTGTAGTTTTCTCATTTTTTAATGAGCAGTGCAGGGTATGAGATGATTGTGTAACATGAAGTGATGTTTTTTGTTGCCTTTGAGGACATGGTCAAATTCCATTACTTGCTTCCTCAAGAAGATGCATTTAGCCATCCCTCCCTTTAGCTACAATTTTCTGTCATCTAGTTTCATTTATACAGAATTGTTAACATTAAGTAGTAGAATAACTTAGAATTATAGTCATTGGATTAAGATTTCATTTTCAGAGTATGAACAGTTAAACTTGTGTTTACAGGACATCAAGAAACTAATTATTAGTTCCGTCAGGACCTATTTCTGCTGCTCTGTCACAGAGGAAGCAGAAGGGGGCTTTGTAGTACTAAGGAACATCTAAAATTTTTCTGTTTTTATGGGTTCCTGTGATTGACCAAAGTATTCATCACCTACTGATCAACATACTGTGGAACTTCTCTTACTGTCCTTGTCCTTAGACAGTAGATACCATTGGGTCACTGGAACTGTTCAGAAAGCCTTTCTAGCTTAGTAGAATCTTTAGAACTTTCACTCTGCTCATATAATCTTTGAGAACCTAAGCTTGACTGTTAGCCACCATAAGGCATCATAGCAAGATCATTGTAGAGGGTAAAAAGGCTAGGATGAAAAACTAAATTTAATAAAATGCCATGAATTTTTATCAGTAGATTTAAATGTTGTTCCTAGGTTTACCAAACCATTTTTGTATAACATATTCCTGCCTAAATTTCACTTTAGTTTACCTACTATTTAATGAAAACTTGCTTTGGGCATGTTTCATACATTTCTGCTTTTTGCCTCAAAACAAATAGTAATTGAGCCATAGTTACCAAATCATCTATAGATTTTACTGCTTGACCCATCATATATTAAATTGTAACATCAGTTCTAAGAAGTTTCCATGACTTAAAAAATTGTAACAGTTTTCGTTTTTTAAAAAATGTCCAATTCAGCTCTTTCATCTAATCTTCCTGTTAATAGGGTTAATGCGTGATGACACACTTTATGAAGATGAAGATGTTAAAGAGGCCATAAAGAGGCTTCCAGAGAACTTGTATAATGAGAGAATGTTTCGTATCAAGAGAGCTTTGGACCTGAACATGAGGCACCAGATCTTGCCTAAAAACCAGTGGACAAAATATGAAGAGGTATATAAAGCCTTTCATATAACTGAGAGTTCTGGCTATTAGGAACTGTTAGGGAAAAAAAGATGACTGTATAAGTCAGTCTGTCAGATTGGCTCCCCGTGATTCTTTGAACTAGAGATGACAGAGTAAAACTGGATTCTTTCTGAGGGTTTTGGCTACTCTCCCTTTCTAGAATGGAGCTAAGTTCAGTCTGACCTCTAATAATTAGAATTTTGGGAAAAGCAGCCTTTAGTCTTTCTCCTTGTGTCAGTGTTCATTCCCATAAATTGGCAACGTTATTTTTGAAAAAATCTTTGTGGGGGAAAAATCTGGCATTTCTGAGTTTTAAAATTCAAAATATTTTCTCTTTATTTGTGACTAGAAAAAAGTAATTGTTTCAATGAATTCTTTGTTAGTAACTCAGATTGGATGTATAAAGCTGGTAATCACAGCATGTAATATATCTTGTCATTTTTTTTCTTTAGGACAAATTATACCTTCAACCATATCTAAAGGAAGTTATACGTGAAAGAAAAGAGAGAGAAGAATGGAATAAGAAATAATCACATCAAAAAAGTATCAATACATTAATCTTGAGAATATTTTTAATAGGGATGGTTGTGAAAAATATGAGGTTAGCTAACCATTTGTAACTGTGTGCTGTGCATTTATTTAAATAAATGACTATCATAGGAACTGGTGAACTAGAAAACTTTGTATCAGAATATCTTGAACCTTGCTATATTCACATTAAATCAGTGTTATATGATTTCTGGTGTCTTTAAGGTTATCCTCATAACTGCTTCCTGTAGCTTGGAGGATGAGGTAATTTTAAATGAGTGATCTTTTTCACCACTGCTCTAGCTAATAAACAAAATGCTGTTATTACTTTATAGTTAGCTGTGTCAATATGCAATCAAGATGATTCTAGGAGAAAATTCTAGCAAGATGGTGTCATGGATAGATAGCTGGAATTTGAATCAAGAGGATGCAATCCAGTGACTAAATCAGTGCTAGAATCCCTTGTCTCTTGTCTCAGCTTAGTGTTCTGTCTCCTATTACTCTGCCTCTCCAAGTGGTATAGAAAATCCAGTGAAATTTATTTATAGTGCATTTCAAAATTTTCTCTGTTTTACGTGGTTCATTCAGTTCTTTGTAACAAATTCTATTTGGAAAATACATAGAAATAACCCAGTAACTAAAGTAATTTATAATTTATCAGCATTTATTGAATACCCTCTAAGTGCAAGATACTGTTAAGTAGTTAGGATACAATACTGTCCTTTCTCCCATTGGATTTATAATCTGGCGGGGCTGGGGGGTGGGGCAGTGGGAGGTAGATGGGTCATACATTAAATAATACAATTATTATTATACAATACAATATTATACAGTACAATAATTAGCCTTTGATTAATGCCATGTAAAGGGAGTATATCTATAGGATACGAGAGTAAGAGAACATTGTGGATTAAGTAGAGCTGGAAATGGTTTTGTGGAGGTGAGGTTTGAACTGGACTTTTAGCTGTCGCTGACCTCTGTATTCTAATCTGTATATGAGAGGATTGGACAAAAAGATTGTTTCTCTTGCAGCTTGTGACTTTGATTGACTATACACTAAATTTTAAACCTTAATTTTGTTTTTCTTTTTCGGTCCTAAGCTTGAACTTTAAAAACAGGCCCATAAATAAATTGAGGTTTTTATTTTAAGAGATTGTGCCCAGGGACATTTTTTCTTAAGAAAATGAAGCTTATTAGCCTTAATAAAGTAGAACCTCTTAATTTTTTATAAAATTTAAGAATTTTTATTTGCAAGTGTCATTTGATTGTAAATCATAATAGCTGACATTTGTATATTTAAAGTTTGAAAATTGTTTTACTTACACTTCATATGAACCTCACAACAAGACTGGGCATGTGGTGGGGGGTTGGTACTTGGGTGTTCTCACCATGTTACAAATAAGGAAACTGAAGTTCAGAGATGTCAAGTGACTTGCCTATAAGTGTAAGAGTTAGGATTTTCTTCTACTGTTCTTATTGCAGATATGGAGAGATGTGGGTTATATGATTCTGAAGTATTATTAGGTGGTTCTAAACTAGATGAATGGCATAACCTCAAGAGTAGTCATTAATGATTCACCCTCAGCTTGGAAGGAGGTTTACAAAGGAGCACTCCCAGAGCTCTGTATGGTTCTTTATTAATATTTTTAAGCATTAGCTTGAATAAGGCCATAAATGCCATTTTTATCAAGTTCAACAGAGATTTAGTATTTAAAAAGATTTTGACTGGCTGGCATATTTGACCAAATATAGGAGTAAATACATTCTTACGTTATGGTTGAGAAAATCATATTCACAAGTACATGGTAGAAGCATGGTTAGCAGTTTATCTAAACCAGGAGTTCTTAACCTTTTTTTCTTAAATAATTCCCTTTGGCAGTTTGATGAAAGCCTAGATTGTTCAGAATATTTTTAATGCATAAAATGTATATAGGATTACAGAGGAAATGAAATTATATTGAAATATAGTTATCAAAATATTTTTAAAAAAATTACAGATCTCAGATGAAGAACGCTTGATCTAAACTCAAACAGATCTGAGGGTTTTTAGTGGACTAAAGGCTTACTGAGCCAACAATGTGATGATGTGTTGACTAAGGAATGTAATTTAGGGTTCATTGAGGGAACATAGTGTTCAAGAGTAGGGAGATGTTTGTCTTCTTTTTCTCTGCTCTGGTCATACTACATTTGGAATAATGTATTCCATTCTAGGTACTATTATTTTGGAAAAAAACATTGAGGAGGGTAGCCAGGGTGGTGAAGATCTCATCAAGGAACTGAGAATGCTTAGAAGAGAGGACTGGGAAAAGGTGGGGGCATGATTATTGTGTTCAAGTCTTTGAAAGGTGGGTGCCATGTGGAAGTGGATTTAAACCCCTTTATAACCTTTACCTATTGCTCTTAGCTCTCTAAGAGCAATAGGTAAAGGTTATAAAGAGGCCAATTTAGGCTTGATTTAGGGATAGCTTTCCAACAGAGCTCACAAATAGTAATTGGTTCGTTTAAGAGTTAGTGTATTCCTTCACACTGGAGAGCTAGCAAAAGATGGATAATCACTTGTTGGGTATACTGAGGAAGGATTCTTTTTTTCGGGTTTGAGTTAGAATAGAACGGTCCTTGGGTGCAGCCTTTTGACTGAGTTCACAAGTTTTACAGAACAAATTAAGAGGATTTGTTTTATGAAGTTTGGATTCAATTGAAGGTCTGCACTTGAGTTCCTCACCCTGGAATAGATGGATTCTGTGGTACCTTCCTTTCCTGAGATTGTGTAATTCTATCTCCCTCCAACTTCTATCAATTGACACATTTCTTTCTGCTCTCAAGGGCCAAAAAGTCCAATCCCTCCAAATATTTGAAGACTACTATCATGCCTGCTTCCCCCCTACTGTTTTTTCTTCCCATGTTGAATCCCATTTTCTTCATCTAATTCTCACTTTTCATAATTTTTAGCTTCTGACCTGGTTCCTTTCTTTTGGTTGTAAAGTAGCTCATCAGTTTTCCTTCTTAGATGCATTACCCAGATTGGACCTGATATTCCAGATTCTGTCTGTCTGGAGCAAAGTTCAACGAGCTCGCTCTTTCTTGACGTGTATCATTGACTCAGCTTACAATCTACTCATTCTAGATTATTTTTTGCGCATGAATTGCTAGCCATGTCTTCAAACAGAAACTGGATGACTAGTTCCTAGCACATGGTAGACAGATGCTTATTGATGATTGGCCACTTGTCAGGTGTGTCATGAGTGGGAGGCTTAATTAGTAAGCATTTATTTTTCCCCTCTCACCTCCCCTCACTACAAAAAAGAAAAAGCCCTCATAACAAACATGCATACTCAAGCAAAACAGATTCTCATATTAGCTGTTCATCATATTAGTCTGTCACCTCTGCCAAGAAGGGAGTAGCATCCTTCATCATCAGTCCTTCCTCTTAATCTTGGATCATAGTTTCCAACATATTCTTGCCATAATCTCCTGTGCTGACTTTCTCATTGAAGTCCCCAAGTGGCAATTAGTTTTTTGACTTGGTTTAGAATGTCTTAGAATTTATCAACTGCTTCATCTTGGATTTAAATTTTGGTCTGTAAACTTCAATTTTTTTCATGCCTTGATAAAGACATAAAACAGGCTTTCAAAAGGTGTTCACCACTGTCATGGAACATGGTCAGTTCAAAGGCCAAATGCGTTTCCTCAGATACTATTTTTTTGAATGGTGTTTTATTATGTATTTCATCAAGGCCCAGAACATGACAGTTTCCTCAGTGAGATTCATACCTACAGAAAAGAATCCACCTAAAAATCTGCATATGAAAACCAAATGGCTGAGGAAATGTTTTTTCATTTGGACTGACATGCAGTTGAATAGTCAGTTGACTGAATTAGTATATCATTTAAATATCTAAATGGGGGTCCTTTTTTCTATCATGGACCCATTTGGCAGTCTGATAAAGCTCGCAGACCCCTTCTCAGAATGTTTTTTAAATATATAATCTAAAAGTTGCAAAGGAAACTATTGAAATACAGATAGTAGGATATTAAATTCATGAACTTCAAGCTAAGAACCCCTCATAACAAAATGAAAAATGAGTTTAGCTCATAACTGAATAAAAGCAAAATAACAGGCTGGATTGTAGTTGTGAAACTGCGGCTTTTACTGATCCTAATGTATCCCTTGTCACAAAAACCCAACTTTTGAACAAAAAATGCTTTACGATGATGGTATTTTATATGTCATGAACAATACATTCTTTGAATAATCAGTTGTAAGTGACCCAAATATCAGTGGAGAGACATGTGATGGGTTCAGGTGACCTGTAGTATGTTTATAGTGACCTACCTTTAGTGTCCTTAGCTTTTTGAGGTACTGGATCACATTGTGGATTCATATGGAGCTTGCCGCCTACTAAAACTCAATTGTCTCAGGTAAGCTGCTATTTGCTGTGCATCCCAAAATCTTGTACTTGTGAAGTCAGTTTTTTGAACCCAAGTGCGAGATTTTATTTTTTCGTTTTAAGTTTCTTATTACTAGAATATTAATCGATTTGGTCCGACTTTCTAACCTACAGGTTGGCAAACTGACCGGAGAGCTGAATCTAGCCGGCTGCCTGTTTTTGTGTCACTGAGCTAAGGATGGTTCTTATGTCTTAAAAATATAATAAAACTTAATTTGAAAAAGTAAAAAAAAAAATGTTATCTAGGCAGTATGAAGATGGAGGCCTCATTTGGTCCACTATAGTTTGAGATTTATTTAAGATTGTGACTGTCATTGTCTTTCAACTATATAACATATACAGCTTTAATAAGCATATTATCTGTCACTGATAAAGAACGTTAAACCATTCAGGACCAGGAATGGATCCCTGAGCAAGATATCCCACTGGAGAATTTTCAAAATGAATTCAAACCATTAATAATTATTCTCTTGGTTTGGCCATCTCAATGAGGGAGGAAATTAGCATTTCTTAAGCACCTACTATGTGTCTGGCACTAAGCTAAGCACTTTTCAAAAATATTCAATTCTCACAACAATCTTTCAAGATAGGCATATAATCCTCATTTTACATTTGGGGAAACTGAAGTGACTTGACCAAGGTCATACAGCTACTAAGTGTCTGAGGCCAGATTTGAATTCAGGTCTTCCTGACTTCAGGCCCAGAACTCTCCATTGTGCCACCATCTGCCTCTAGTTTTAGATCCATCTAACTATACTATCATCTATCCTACATCTCATATTTTGCACAAGAATAGCATGAGAAACCATCAAATGTCAAAATCTTCTCTTTAATCGTGTTTAAGAATTTTGCCAAGCACCCCACTAAAGCTCACCAGCCTATGCTTTGTAGGCCATATTCCTTTCCTGTCTTTGAAGGTTGTGAGAACATTTGCTCTTCCCCAGTCATGGAAACTTTCCTATTCTCCACCTTCTTTCAAAGACCCACTTGACAGTGGTCTTAACAGTAGCTCAGCAATCACAGCTACCCATTCTAAGGATGTAGGTCATCTGGGTCAAGTGAACTCATAAAGGGTGGCTAGGTGTTCTCATCCCATTCCCCCTACTTGTCTTGAGGTTAATGTTAAATTCCAAAGTATATCCTGTGATAATCTATGCATCAGAATGGTGGCCCGTAACGTGTCGAAAGAAGCTTCCAATAACCCAGCAGAAATGGAAAGAATTACGTATAGTCCTGATGTAATGAGACATATGCAAAAAAGCTCTGCACTGTGCAAAATTGAGCAGTAAAAACCATAAAGTTTATGGGAAAAATAGGGTCAGGGGTGCAACTGAAAAAATATTAGTGACACAGAAAGACAGGAGCCTAATAAAAATGGTAGCACAGGTTTAGATGCGTTAAATTATTTCAGAAATACATAAATACTAAGAATAAATAGTAGCAAAAAATTTGAGCCTCTGAGCACCAGGCTGAGAAAGCGTAGGCCAGGTTGGATAGGCTGTATCTCTGGGCCAGAGGCCATGATGGAAATGTTTTTAGGAGGTTAAGATCCCCTCTCCTGCCCACAGCTTCTACAGCACCAGAAGATATATATTAAATGTGGCGTCTTACCTTAATAAAGACTTGTTTTCGTGTGGAGTTTGGCCTCAAAAGTGTTGCAACTTGTGAGTGTGAAGTGGTGGTTTTTCTGCATTCTTACTGCTTTCTCAAAGAAAAAACCATAAACAAGCAAACCGGAATTCATATTATGTTCCTTAGTATATCATGCAAGTTGGATGGCTTTGTTTTCTAAACAAGCATTATAGCTGAAACTAACTTCAAAATCTTGCTGTAGAAAAGTTTGACAAATAACTCTGAAGAATGACATGGGTGGCAGATGAATTAGGATAAATTCATTCTTGTGAATTATGGGAAATGATTGTTGGGTGCTTCAGATAACAAGACAACAAGTAGATTGCCCAACTAAACAGATCAGGTCCTGTTAGACCATAGATGTCTCTATTGGGGTTAGTGGAGGGTGGAAACATGATCGGTCCAAGTCTGATCCAGGATCAGCAATGATATAAGGCATTTGGACAAAAATGTAAATTGGTGAGGGATCATTGATTCTGGTGTTTAGTGATCTACACTTGCATAATCAGGAGCTATAATAAAAGCAAATATGAGAATAGAGTGGAAAACGCTAGTCTTGCTACCTAGGACCTATATGACTGCAGAAGACAACCTCTGCAGACTTCAGTTTACTCACATGTAAAATTAGGAGGTTGGACTAGATGACCTCTAAGGTTCTTTGTAGCTCCAAATCTATGATCCTTGTGAACAACATTCCCACGTTCATTCTGGATTAAAACCTTTGATTTATCTTTGTTGCTCTTAGAATTAAAAAAAGCATGCAACACGTGTTTTGAGTTTAATCTGTGTTGTTAACATTTTCTCTATGACTTTCTTAAGTCCCTATAGGTGATCGGCAAAACAAATCAACCCTGTGTTTTAGCATTTGTTGATTTCCAGATGCATATGCTTTCACTGAGAATTTAACAAGTTCATGAGGACCTGGTTTGAGCTGACTCAAGTACATCCCTGCTGAACATCCATCTACTCACCAAGTTTAATAAGTTCTTATTATTCATTCGACAGGCTTTTATTAAGTATCCTCTATTAAGTACTCACTATTAAGTACCCTCTATGTGCTAAATAGGGTAGCTAGATAGTACAATGGATAAGAGTGCTAGGCTTGGAGTCAGGAGTTCATATTCTGCCTCAGACACATACTAGCTATGTAATCTTGGGCAAGTCCCTTAACTCTGTTTGCCTCAGTTGCTCATCTGTAAAATGAGTTGGAAAAGGAAATGGCAAAGCACTCCAGCACTTTGTCAAGAGAACCGCAAATGGGACCACGGAGAGTCAGATTCTACTGAGAACGACTAAACAAGGACAACATGTGCCATAGTGTTGGGTACTGAAGATGCTAAGACCAATGAAGTAGTAAAGAGTTTGCCTTCTGAGGAGATAACATCGTGTGCACAAATAGGTAAAATGCAAAGTACATACAAAGTAATTGGTGGTCAGAAGGTAACAAGTTTGCATTCTCTTGAGGAAATAATATCATGTACTCAGATAAAATGCAAAATATATACAAAGTAATTGGTGGTCAGATGGTAACAAATAGGATTGGGTGGGTTAAGGATTTCTTCTGCATCTGTCACTTCTATTCTAATCACCATAACCCCAATTCAGTGCCTCTCATTTATAGACTCCTGACTGTAATCTCCTAATTGACCCCACCCCTCCAGTTTCTTTTCTCTCTAACCCCGCCCCACACATTGATACTAAATTAATATGACTATAATGCCACTTTGGCAAGGTTTCCCAAGAGAATAGGGAACAGCTCAGATCTTTCTCCTCTCCTCTCCTGTCCTCTCTTCTCCTGTCCTCTCCTCTCCTCTCCTGTCCTCTCCTCTCCTGTCCTCTCCTCTCCTGTCCTCTCCTCTCCTGTCCTCTCCTCTCCTCTCCTCTCCTCTCCTCTCCTCTCCTCTCCTCTCCTCTCCTCTCCTCTCCTCTCCTCTCCTCTCCTCTCCTTTCCGCAGTGGTCTCAGTGGATTCATCATCACCAAGCCCATTTGGTATTGAGGCTTGCAGTACAGCCAAGACATACACAATGCAGAGGGAATCTGGAACACCAGAAGCTCACCCCCTCAACTTTTTTTTTCAATGTTTTCATCTGTTTTGTTCTTTTGCTAAAGGGGCTCTTCTAGCTTTCCCTTCTTCAAGGATGAGGAATTGAAAAGGGGTAGTGCTAAAGGCCAGCAAAGAAACTTTGCTTCTCTTGGTTCTAAGAACTGGTTGCTGGCCATTCCACAATGGGGAAAAGACAAATCCCTTTGTTTAGGGCTGCTGGTAACAGTTGCTGCTTTCAACTGTCCTGCTGATTGTTGTAACAGTAACTGTGCTACTCCACATGCTCTAAAGCAGTCAATAATTCTCCATTGTTTATTCAATAAAAACCACACAATTTAATAGGGCTCAAAGACCAGAATTAAAGTCTGCTCTCAAGGAGTTTATATTCACATAGGAGGGGAGGAGAACAAGCATTTAACTGTCCCCAAGCTCTGTGCTAATCACTTTGCAAATATTATCTCATTTGATCCTTACAGCAACTCTGTGAGATAGATGCTATTATAATTCTCATTTTATAGTTGAGGAAGCTGAGGCAGAGATCAGTAAATGTCTGAGGCTGGATTTTAAATTTAGGTCTTCCTGACACCAGGGCAGCTAGGTGACTAAGTGGATAAAGTGCCACACCTGGAGTCAGGAAGACTCTCTTCCTGAGTTCAAATCTGGCCTCAGATACTTACTAGTTGTGTTACCCTGGGCAAATCACTTAAGCCTGTTTGCCTCAGTTTCTCTTCTGTTAAATGAGCTAGAGAAGGAAATGGCAAACTACTCTAGTATCTTTGCCAAGAAAACCACAAATGGGGTCACAGAGAATTGGACACAACTGAAGATGCCTGAACAACAACTTCCTGACACCAAGGCCAGCACTTTACCCACTGTGCCAGCAGATGCTTCTAGAGATGTGACATATACAGAAACAAAACACTTTTGAAGAGGGACAAGGTGAAAGGAGAGAGAGAATAGAAAAAATTGGAGGGGGGGAGGTGTAGGATGGAGGGAAATACAGTTAGCAGTAGTAACTGTGAAAAAAGAATTTGAAGCAAGTTTCTCTGACAAAGGTCTCATTACTTAAACATATAGAAAACTGAGTCAAATTCATAAAAAAGAGCCATTCCCCAACTGATAAATGATCAAAAGATATGAACAGTTTTCAGATGAAATAATCAAAGCTAGCTATAGCCATATAAAAATGCTCTCACTATTTATTGGAAAAATGAAAATAAAACAATTCTGAGGTACTACCCCATACCTATTAGATTGACTAATAAATAGGACAGAAAAAGAAAATGAGAAATAGTGGAGGGGATGTGGGAAAAATAAGACATTAATACACTGTGGAGTTGTGAATTGATTCAACCATTCTTTAGAGCAATTTGGAACTATGCCCAAAGGGCCATAAAACCATGCATACCCTTTTACCTAGCAATACCACAACTAGGTCTGTATCCCAAAAGAGATAAAAAACAAAAAAGAAAAGAGTCCACATGTACAAAAATATTTATAGTGACTCTTTTCTGGTGGCAAAGAATTGGAAATTGAGGGAATGTCCATCAATTGGAGAATAGCTGGACAAACTGTGGTATGTGATTATGATGGAATACTATTGTGCTATAAGTATAAGAAATGCTGAGCAGGATACTCTCAGAAAAACTTGGAAAGTCTTATATGACCTGATGCAAAACGCAATGTACTGTGTACAAAGTAACAGCAATATTGTAAGATGACCAGCTGTGAATGACTTAGCTATTTTCAGCAATGCAATAATCCAAGACAATTCTAAAGGACTTATGATGAAAAATGCTGTCCATTTCCAGAAAAAGAACTGGTGGTGTTTGAATACAAATTGAAGCATACTTTTTTTTTCAACTTTATTTTTCTTGAGTTTTTTTAGGGGGGGTGGTATCTATGTTTTCTTTCGCAACATGGCTATTATGAAAATGTTTTGTATGATGACACATGTATAAACCTATATCAAATTGCTTGCCTTCTCAAGGAGGGGGGATGGAGAGGGAGGAAGGTAGAGAATTTGGAATGCGAAGTTTTGAAAACAAATGTTAAAACTTGTTTTTACATGTAACTGGGCAAAAATAAAATATTAAATAAATTTTTTTAAAAAGATGTGACATATACAGAGAATACAAAATATTAATACAAATAATACACGATAATACAGAGAATGAAGGGAGCAAAGGAGAAGATCGAGAGAGTATGCAAGCATTTACTCATAGAAGGACCAGGTAGGTCAATTGATACAAAAATTTGCTTGGTCCTTTGAGGTATTCTTAAATTCTGGTCCTTCTAGTGTTTAAACGTTTACTCTGTGATAAGTGCTGGGTATGCAAAAAAAAAAAATTAAGTAGTTCCTGTCCTCAAAGAGCTTATATTCTATTGAAGGAAGACAGTACGTGTGTGTGTGTATACATGGATACATATACACAAATATATGTGCATGTATATATGTATGTGAGTATATACAGAATAAATATAAGGTATTGAGGGAGGGCAAGCCCTAATATTTTGGGGGTTGGGGGAGGGAGAGAAAGGAATGAGGAGATCAAGAAAGACTTCCTGTAAAGGTTGTGATGCTAGAGCAGAGTCTTTAAAGAAATGAGAGAGTCTATGAGGTGAGAAGGAAGAGTAGTCCAGGCATAGGGAACAGCCAGAACAAATGCCTGGAGATGGGAGATGGAGTGCTATGTGTGAATAACACTAAGGAGGTCAGCCTGAAAGACAGTAGAGTGAAAGAATGAATGCTCTTATTTCCCACCAAGCTACACTCCGTCATACCTCGTTCCATCATACCCTTGCCCCAGAGGCCCTTAGCTCTGATTGGATGGTATTTTCTAGAACTTCATCTAAGGACAACATATAAAAGGAAGCTAAAAGAGTTGGGTGGGGGCAGGAGTGGGGAGAGGGAATTGGCCTAGGATACCCAGCACCAAGGCAGAATGAATAAGTCTGACATGCAACCTGGTGAGAAATGAAGAGATCATTGATCTTTACTCATTAGAATCTAAGCATCTTGCAGTCAGAGATTGACCGTTTGCTTGAATGTCTATTCCCAGTACTTAGTACAGTGCCTGGCATTTAGTAAGTGCTTAATAAATGCCTATAGACTGACACCAGGAAGGATAGTAATGTAGAATGAGACTGGGTTGGAACTAGGTTGTGAAGGGCTTTAAAAATCCCGTGGTTCTAGGTTCATTTGAGGAGAGAAAGAACAACTCAGCTGGGGATCCTGGAAGGCTCCCCAGAGAAGGGGCCGCCCCAAGTTAAAATTGAAATAAGATCAGGAATCTGAAAAGGCCTAGATGAGAAGGGAGTGCTTTCTGGGCACAAGGGACAATTTGTACGAATGTGAATAGGACATGTCGAAAATGTAATATGGAATGTATGGAAAGAAATAATGTAAATAAGTCCAGGGCTGGAGAGCTAAGCTAGAGGTCATGGTAGTAGTCCGGATGAAAGATGATAAGGGCCTGAACTATAGTGTTGAGTAGAGAGAAGGAGACATACAGAAGAGATATTGTGGAGAAAGAATAAATGAGATTTGGCAATTTCTTCTGTATATTTTTTACTTCTGTTCCTTTTAAATTTATATCTTCACTGTTTCCATTGCTATAAAGATGGAGGCTAGATGAGACAGGGGTTTAACACAACTAAACTTATTCCAAGTGACATATCAACCACTGTTGAAGTTAATGCAAAACTCTGCAGCATGCCCTCTCTGACATATACAGGCCTGGGGTATGCTCTGATAAGGGCAGAATGGAAGTCTTAGTTTACCCTCAAGATTTTGAGGAAGACTTCCATGCCAGAAAGATACATGAAAAGGTCACTGAACTCAGTACATTATCTTCCTCAGCAGCTGGGATGTCCTGGCTTTCTCCTTACTAAAATCTCAGTCGGACAAAATTGAAGAACCTTACCATGCTTTCTGAATTAAATTGTTTTCAAGGTTTCTTAGGTTCAGCTCTTGCGCCAACCTACATAAGCATGAAGTTAATTACATTTTCCTCTAAAGAGTCCTTGCCTTGCTCAAAGTATTTATAGCATTTCCCCAATCCTACCCCCATTCTCTGCTTAACTACTTCAGTCAGTTAATTTTTCTTATTTTGATCTACCTAGCCCACACGCAGAATTACAAATTTAAATATTACATGGCATATAGGAAGGAGTGAGAAAGAGGGAAGACTTAAAATGACTTTAAGACTACGAAACTGGGTTACTAGGAGGTTGGTGGTACTCTTCTTAAAAATTGTCTGTTTTTCCTTGTTCTCGAAGACCATGACGTCAGGGAAATGATGATATGACTTGCAGTTGACTTTGATTTGAGTGAGGGAGGGCTGTACAAGATTACCAGCCTCACTTTCTCCTCCAGAGCCATCTGGGTCCAGTGGCTTGATATTCACCAGGAAGACTGGAGATAACCCAGGATGCGTTGGGAGACCCTGGCCCTTTCAGGCTAAGGTCTTTTCGGGTTCTTACTTTGAGTGAGGTAACCCCCGTTCAATGAATAGGCCTCTTTAAGAAGTTAATTAAGAGATGGCTCCTTTAATCAAAACTCAAAAAAAAAAAAATCAGACTGGGAGAGGAAGACTCTCAAGGTTCCTGCCTAAAAGAGAAGCAGTTACAATTTAGTATTTACATTCACTTCATGCTAAGAGGCAGGCACCTATTGTCCAATCTATGAGCTCCAGAGTGAATTGGGTTTAGGGATCATTGAGAAGGGGGCATTTTAAGGGAAATGATGAGTTGAAGTTTTTAGGTATGTTAAGTTTGAGGTACCAGTGGGACAAGCCAGGTAGAGATGTAAAGCAAGCAAGCAGTCGTACATGCAATGAAAAGAATGATAGATGTGAACCCAGAAGACCTGGTTTCAAATCCTTGCTGGACTCTTACTCTCTGTATAAGCTTGGACAAATCACTTAATCTCTTTGTATCACTGTTTCCTCATCTAAAATGAAAGAATTGGATCAGATGACCTCTAAGATCTCTTCCAATTCCTCACTGATGCTGGTGCTGACATAGATTTGACATCTACTGTGTAGTGGCGGCAACTTAACACATGGGAGAAGATGTGATCTTTTAAATAGGCAATAAATAGAGTAAAGAGAAGGCAGTCTAGTAGTACTAAGCATTGGGGGACATTTATACTTAGGAGCAGAGTATGATGATAATCCAGCAAAGGAAACTGAGACGCAGACAGAGAGAAGAAAAAACATGATGAAACAGTCAAAGAAATCAAGGGAGAAGAGTTTGTATAAGAGATTATCCAGTCCAGCCCCTTTATTTTGTAAATGAGAAAACTAAGGCATGTAGAATTGAAGTGATTTGTCCAAAGTCACATGATTTGTTAGAGGCAGATTGTTGTTCACTCATTTTCAGTTGTGTCTGACTTTCTGTGACCCCATTTGGGGTTTTCTTGGCAAAGATGCTGGAGTGGTTTGCCATTTCCTTCCCCAGCTCATTTTACAGATGAGGAAACTGAGGCAAACAGGGTGAAGAAACCTGCTTAGGGTCACACAGTAAGTGTCTGAGGTCAGTTTTAAACTTCCTGACTTCAGGCCTGGCACTCTATCCACTGCACCACCCGCTGCCCACAAAAGCAAAACAGTGGCCCGAATCTGGTTTTGTTGAATTTTAGTTCTCTTGTGTTTTTTCTGCCTTCATTGTTTTGCTTTTCTCTTTCCCTTGCTTTGCTTTGTATCTCTCTTGTGGTACTTACTTTACATTTATTTGTGCATATCTCATATCTTCTCTGCCAGACTATAAGTAAGGTGGTTGAGGTCACTCTTAAGATGACTCTTTTTCACACTCCCTTGACGCTAACCTCAGGTAGACATAGAAAGTTTCTCTGCATTATTGCTTAACAAGCCTACTGCCCCTCTCATCTTTTAGGAGCTAGGACTCCTAGAATCTTTTAGGTCTTAGGACAAGGCTGGACCTCACCAGATAAATACAGTTTGTATTAGTATAGCAAAATAAATAAATGAATGAATGAATGAATAAAATAAATAATGGAATGTCATAGTTGAAAGGGATCCCTGGCAAGTGATCATCCAGACTCTTTGAGGGCCTCCAAATATCTCTATGTCTGCATTGTTTTGGTTTCAAAGATCTAAAACCTATTCAAATATCCAAAAATTGGTGCATGATGAAACAAATTGTAATTATACTAATGTAAATTAAATATGCTAATGTCAGTTCTACATGCTACAATGCCATTAAACTAATTAAATATGAATATACTGTATTAGTCGAGCCAACAAGTATTTATTAAGTACCTTCTATATGCCAGCACTGTGGTAAGTGCTGGGGAATATAAAAGCAAAAACCATCTCTACTTACAAGGAGCTAGTGGTCTAATGGGAGGAGACAACATGCGATTAATGATGTCAAACAAGATATGTACAGTTTAAATTGGAGACAGTTCCAGAGGGAAGACACTGTCATTGAGGGAGCCCAGGAAAGGTTTCTTTCTTTTTTTTTTAATTTATTTTTAATATGTTTAGTTTTCAGCATTGATTTTCACACGCGTTTGAATTACAGATTTTCTCCCCATTTCCACCCCCCCACTCCAAGATGGCGTACACTATGGTTGCCCTGTTCCC
>CM053622.1:134032441-134053553 GCA_028646595.1 Phalanger gymnotis
AACCCTTGAGTTTTTCAATGGGGTGTGACTAAAGAGTTCTATGTTCCACGCTTGGGCGGATGCGCTACCTCACCAGCACTCCTCCTTCCCCAAGAACCCCTTACCCGGACTGGGCTTAAATCTTCAGTAGGCTCTGTACTCCTGCTCTGATCAGCCACTTAATTCCTCCCACCAGGTGGGCCTGGGGCCAGAAGCAACTGCAGCTGAATTTCTAAAGCTGCCCCACCTCTGTTGCCCCAGGGGTGGTAAGCGAACCGCAAACTCCGTCTCGTCCTGCAGCTTTTCCCACTAACCTTCTGTGTTGTCTTTGCTGTTTGTGGGTTGTGAGGTCTGGTACATGCCACAGCTCAGTAATTCAGCATGCTAGGGCACTCTCTGCTCCACTCCTGGTCTCATTGGTCCACGGTCTGCCACGCTTGCGCGCTGGGCTCTGCTTGGCTCAGCTCCTCTCCCCTCAGCTGGGCGCTGGGAGTTCTGTGCGGGACAGACCTTACCCCGAGACCATCCAGGCTGTCCTGGGCTGGAGCCCTGCTTCCCTCTGCCACTTTGTGGGTTCTGCAGTTCTAGAATTGGTTCAGAGCCAGTTTTTTTATAGGTTTTTGGAGGGACTTGGTGGGGAGCTCACGCCAGTTACTGCTTTCCAGTTGCCATCTTGGCTCCGCCCCCTCCCAGGAAAGGTTTCTTGCAGAAGATGAGATTTTAGCTGGGACTTGAAGGAAGTTAGGGAAGCCAGTGAAAAATGCATGGAGTGAGTAGAGGAGATGGAGTGTCCTGTTCAAGAAATAAGCAAGGAGGTCAGAATCACTGGATCACAGACTATATTGGAGATGTAAGGTAGAAGAAGATTGTAAAACCAGGAAGGGGCTGGGTTTTGAAGGGCTTTAAAAGCCCAGTAGAGGAGTTTATATTTGATCCTGAAGGAGGTAGGAAGCCACTGGACTCTGTTGAGTAGGGAGTTGAAATGGTCAGACCTACACTTTAGGAAGATCACTTTGGTAGCTAAACAGAAGATAGTCTGGATTAGAGAGAGACTTGAAGCATGATGACCAACCAGACAGCCACTGCAATAGTCCAGGTATAAGGTGATGAGGGAATGGGGTGTGCGTGGCAGGATCAGAGAAGAGAAGGGGGCACATGTGACGTGAGGATGTTATGAAAGTAGAATAAACAGAACTAGGTAACTGATGGAAGAGTAGGTGAGAATAAGGAATTGAAGATATCTTGGCTGTGAACCTGGTAATAGTAATAATAGTAATAGAAATGAAGCAGCAGGTGGTACAGTGGATACAGGGATGAGCCTGGAGTCAGGAAAACTTGAATCACCAACCTGGCTTCAGATATCTCCAAGCAGTGTGACCCTGGGCAAGTCACTTAACCTCTATGTCAGTTTTCTCAACTGTAAAATGGGGATAATAATAGGAGGCACCTTACACAGTTGTTGTGTAGATAAAATGAGATAATATTTTAAAAATGCATAGCACAGTGCTTGGTACATTCCCTTCTTCCTTCCCCTAAATGCTTTTAGAATTGAATATATACATCCTTAAACACATAGCCTTTTTATGATAACATTTTGAGGGCATATTACCAGTAATGGAATCATTGGGTGAAAACATTACTTTTTTG
The DNA here is from genome assembly GCA_028646595.1 of Phalanger gymnotis. Lineage (NCBI taxonomy): Eukaryota > Metazoa > Chordata > Mammalia > Diprotodontia > Phalangeridae > Phalanger > Phalanger gymnotis. Next base: position 134,034,068 of record CM053622.1, read on the forward strand.
AGAACTCAGAATTAGAGTTGAAAATAAAAGTAAAATGTGAAGAATGATACAGCCCCCTGAACGCCATACATTTACCAAAATGTAGTATTTAATGTGGCCACCAGGTGGTGATACAACACAACTTTAGAATGAATGCAACCCAGACCCATTCAAGCTGGGACCATCTGATACCCTGCTAAATTCCTCCTCCTTCATTTTTCAGGATGACAACACCTTAGAGGTTTATGACCACCAGGAGAATTTACTACTAAGTCATATACTGATGTAATGAAATCTAATATATGCTGTGTAATGAATTATGAGATGTTATTTAGTTTCAGGATTTTATTACTTCAATCAGTTATGACCATATTTCCTTTTATATGATTGCTCACTCTTTAAACATACCAGATGACTGTATAAGGAACACCTAATAAAGTCTGTAGATGTTAAAATATAAATGTTTTAATTTATTTGCCATAAATTTGTTTTAATTCTAGTTATACTGGCTTTCATATTAAAAACCATAGCATGTCCATTTCTGAGGTCTCAGGATGGTGTTGCTGAATTATATTTTGCTGGGAAATGTTGTTACATGAATAAACATCTGGGCAGAGCAAGGCACAATGGATCGTCCTGCTTTACAGACCTTGTAACACGGAGAGCAGACAATCTGTAAATATCTGAGGGACTGTGTTCTGTGTCAAAGATATTAAAATGATTACTTTTGGCTTCTCTTCATACTGCTTGCCAAAAGGACAATTTTTGTACTTGTAAAGTCCTACGCTTTAGTTCACCAAATAAACGGGCCAATCTCGTGATGGTGGAAATGTAGCTAGAATTGTAGGGTCATAGATTTAAAGTAGGAAAAATCCATAGAGGTCATCTAATCTAGGCCCCTCATTTTACATTTGAGGGACCTGAGGCCCAGAGAAGTTGAATGACTCACCCAAAGTCAAAGGGAGTGAAAGAATCAAAGCTGGAATTTGAACCCAGCTCTTCTGATTACAAATCCATCATTCTTTCCTTTGTAGCATGAATAGTTTGTGGGAAAAGGACCTGGGGGTTTTAGTGAACTGTGAGCATGACATGAATTCGGGACCTTGAACTGAACGGTTCAGAAAGATTGAGGTTATAGTCCTGTGATAGTCAGTTCTGATCAGATCACATCAAAAAAGCTATGTTTGGTTCTGGGCAAAACATTTTAGGAAGGACATTAACAAGCTGTTCAGAAGAGGCATCCTGCATGTTGAAGGGATTAGAAACCAAGTTCTATTTTTAGGGTTGGTGGAAGGAACTTTGAATGTTTAGCCTGAAGAAAACATCCAAAAGAAATGAGAGTTGTTGGTTAAGTGTTTCAAGGCCCGACACACAGGAGAGGCACACCCAGAAGACAGAGTGGCTAGGTGGATAGAGTGCAAGGTCTGGAGTTAGGAAGACCCATCTTCTTGAGTTCAAATCCAGTCTCAGACACTTACTCCACTTAACCTTGTTTGCCTCAGTTTCCTCATCTGTAAAATGAGCTGGACAAGGAAATGGCAAACCACTCCAGTGTCTTTGCCAAGAAAACCCCAAATGGGATCATGAAAAGTCTGAAACGACTGAACAACAAGGAGAAGACAAAAGGCAAAATTGTATAGTTAAAAGAAAAACAGTCTTGGAAAGAGGAGACCTGAGTTCAAGAAGCTTCAGTACTTAACGAGCTTGCTGAACAGGGACAAGTCAATGAAACCATCTGAACTTCAATTTCCTAATCTATAAAATAATAATGATAATGATAATATCATGATATCCTTCATAACAGCTGGTATTGTATTGTATTGTACTGATTATGATTATATGTGGCATCAGTGAGTGGAAGATACAGAGAGGCAGATTTTGGCTTGACGGAGGGCAAGGCTTGCTAATAATCTGAGATGTTTCCATGTGGAATGGGGCTGCCTTGGCAGGTAGTGAGCTCTCCTTATCACTGGGAGATTTCAGCTGGAGGCTGGGTAACAACTTGATAGCACCATATTATCTAGGGGATTCTAGTTCAGGCATGGGTTAGTTTAGATTTATTCAAATTCCTTCATACACCGAGATCCTAGGATTCCATTCTATTTGCAAGGCTTCCATTTAAACTTTTTTAAAAAATAGCATTTATGAGGCAGCTAGGTGGCACAATGATTAGAGCACCAGCCTTGGAGTCAGGAGGATGTGAGTTCAAATCCAGCCTCAGACACTTGACACACTTACTAGCTGTGTGACCTTGGGCAAGTCACCTAACCCCAATTGCCCCGCCTTCTCCTCTCCAAAAAAAAAAAAAACACAAAAGAAAATACCATTTATAAAAATAAATGGTTTCTAATCCCTTCACCATGCAGGTTGTCCTCTTCTGAATAGATTGTGCATGAACATCAAATTAATATCATCTGAAAATAAACAGTGCTGGATTTTTATGCTATATGACTAGGTTTGGTGATTGTCATTGTCCCTGTAATTATTCCTTCTGATTCACATAACCGTCAAGCATGTTTCACTTAAAAAAAATCCAGTAAATGAGTATGTGGTTTACAAACCAAATAAAACAGCAGTCATTCGTCTTTAGCTAGGTGGTTCGGTGGTTAGAGCATTAGACCTAAACTTAGCTTCTGACACTTGTGTGTGACTCTGGGCAAGCAACCTCTGTCTTGGTTTGTCCATCTGGTAAAGTGATGATGATAATAATAGCACCTCCCGCCAAGGACTCTTGTGAAGATAAAATGAGGGCATATTTTAAAAAGCACTTTGCAAACCTTAAAGTGCAATATAAATGATAGCTTTTATATTCGCTTTACAAAAAGTATTATTCAGTTTTTGAAACAAAATCAGCATGTAATTCCATTAGAGACCGTTATTATTTATTCTACACATTAACTTTTCATGTACAGATACATTTTGTGAAGCAGAAGCAGGAAACCAATTTTTCTTCTGGAGACTACTTGCATGTGGACAAACATCAGTGCAGGTCCACAAAAGAAAAAGCAAACCCAATTTAGTTCTGTTTTAGAGAGAAAAGCAATATAAACCATTCTATTCACCTGGTTTTAAAAACTAAAAACACAAGCTTTTATCCAACAAGCTTAAAAAAGCCATACAAAATACACATTATTTCTATACTTAAGCCAATTACAAAAAAGAAAAAGAGTGAGTGACATTAGCAACAACGAAACATATGTAAAGTCAGGGAAAAGAGAGACATGGTCAGATGGATGCAAAGACATATAGATACACATAGAGTCAGGGATAGCAGGACATGGTGACGGTCAGTGGGTATTTTGTTGAGAGCATCAGAGTGACTTGTCACTGGCACCAATTTAGTTCAGACCCTCATCACCCCTTACCTAGCTTATGGCAACAGCTTCCTAATTGGTCTCCCTACCTGAAATCTCTCCTCAGTCCCCATCTTTCTACTCTAATGGCTCCCTACTAGAATAATAGAATAAAATAAAACTCCTCTGTTTTGCTTTTAAAGCTGTTCACATCCTGGACCCAATCTGTCTTTGAAATTTCATTTTATGTTACCCTTCCATATTCTGCAATGGAGCCAAACTGGCCTTCTCTCTGTTTCTTACATAGGACCCTCAATCTCTCATGTCCATGCCCTTGGACTGGCTGTCCCTCCTTTGTGGAACACACTCCCTCTTTACCTCCTGCTATAAAGAATCCTTCTCTTCCAACAGTACAAAACTCAAGCATAACCTTCTAGATGAAGCCTTTCCTGAACCCCAAATTATTAGTGGCTCCCTCCGTAACTACCTTGAATTTGTTTGTATTTATTCTCTTATACAAGATGTCCCAGAAGTCTTAAGCTTAAAACTATAGTAAGATTTTGGGGATATTCTGTATTTAGTCTATATATATGTATGTGTGTTCTTGTTGTTTCTACATTAGGATATAAGCTCCTTGTGAACAGGAATTATTTGATTCTTTGTATTTGTATCCTCAGCACTTTTTGGCACATAGTAAGTACCTAATAAATGCTTGCCCATTGATTGATTGACCTTTAAGACTCTGCTGAATTCTCCAGACTTTTAAAAGCCATTTTGTATTGGTTATGTCTGTTTTTATTTCTAAAATTCAAAAAAAAATTTTTAAGTAAAAATTTATTTTCCTAAGGAATTCTAAAGGATTGCCTCATGTGCAAAGGAATGAACAAGGCTTTAGAAATCAGTTCACTTTAAAAAAGATATCCTTTAGCTTCATACAAATGTACCAAACGATCAGGAGTACACAACATTCAATCTACCTATTATTATATAAACCTAACTTCCATTTTTAACGGAGTTCTGAGAGGCAAAGTCTTAATTAATTTATTTAAACAGCTCTTTGGAGACAAGAAAGGAGGAGGGAGGGGAAGACTTTTAGATTTTCAAAATGGGTACACTTTTTGTTATAAAACACTCTAGAAGTTCAGACATTCATGTAATTATTTTCTTAATTTTTTTAAATTGAGAAACCTTAATTTCCTAGCCTGGAAAATAGGAAATTACATAGGAATCAAAAGGTGTGGAGAGGTTTTGATCTGGAATCTAAAACTCCATGTGAGGAAATTGTGAGAGGCTTGTAGTATTCTGCCCTAGTCAGACCACACCTTCTGTGCTGTGATTCCCTATTTTCCAGGCTAGGAAATTAATGTTGTGTTCAGTTCTGTTCCATATTCTGGGAAAGACCTTGACAAAATTGATTAAATGGAGCATATCCAGAAGAGGAAGACCAGAATTGTGAGTTAATTGGAGACTGGTGGGTGTGTGAGGATCAATCGAAGGAACTGGAGATGATTAGCCTAGAGAAGAAAAGGCTTAGGGAACACTCATAGCTAAGGTAACTTGTACCTCCAATGCTATAAGGCTGCCCATGTCCTCTGGGCATGTAGTCATACCACTCTCTATTGTACTATTCTGGGTACTACTGGCTCCCATTGATACCGCTGAATGTTTGTATTAGTCTTACAATGGCCATTTAAGGCCATCTTTTGGATCTCTGGTCCCATCTACTAAAAGGTAGTGACTAGAAAGCCTCTTCCTTCATTATGACTATTCTGTTTCTTTGTCAGTCCCTTGTATGAGTGCTGTACTCCATGTCACAATTTGAAATGTCACTATTCCATTAATTTCAGTCCACAGAAGAAATGCTAAATGAAGGACGAGACCCTGTTTGGGCTTGGATACTTTTACTACTTACTGTGACCTGAAACTGCCAATAGTGTACACAACTCCCATATTGGGATTTTCCCTTCATGAGCAGGAAAAGCACTATATTAAGCACTACATTAAGTGTATTGTAGTATAACCCTTTGTGCTTCTTGATTAAGTTGAACGGGTTTTTTGAAATATATCATAATTACTTCAAATTTCTTAGCTTATTAAACGTTCAACCATTTTTTCATCTTTGTAAATTTTATGAGTTTCAGGCACTCTGATTTTTATCAGCCAGTTAGAGGACATATGAGTTGAAATGAGATGTTTCACTGAAGAGTAGGGTGAATAAAATGATAAAGAATCCTCCTACCTCCATACATACATGAGGTACATTCTTACACACCAATAATCCAATAATGGGAGAGGATGAAAAGAACATGTGACCAGGCAACATACATAGAGGGTAATTCCATAAGAACATATGTGGGCAGAGCATGTGTGGAGGGTACATACCTGGTGAGCACACATGTTATGTTCAACAAATTCATACCTTTGGTGGTATAGGACTGCTAATGTTCTCTGTCATCACTTTTAGATTTTAAATTAAATATTATTATTCAATAAGCAAATATCTGTCTTCTTGCCTTCCCCTTGCCCCCCGCATTGAGAAAGAAAGAAAAACAAAATCTCTGTTGTATCGGCTATGTTATAGTCAAGCGATACAAATTTCCACATTGTCTATGTCCAAAAAAATGTCTCATTCTGCACTGAGTCCTTTGGCTCTGTATCAGGAGGTGAGTAACATGTTTTCTCATAAGTCCTCTATTTGGAGGGGTGTGTGTGTGTGTGTGTGTGTGTGTGTGTGTCTGTGTCTGTGTCTGTGTCTGTGTGTGTAGCTCCCTGTACTTCTTCCTGCTACTTGTCCATCTTGGCTCTACCTCTCCTGAACTTGGTGATTTTATCTTGATGCTCTTTGCTGAATACTTATGGGTCTTCTCTCTCCTGGGTTTATGTGAGAAACACAGTTGTGGGGATCATAGGGTTTCCTGGGCAAGGCCAAACCATGAGGAAGAACCACATAATGGTCCCTTAGTCTGTGGGGATGTTTCAACAATCCGGCTAGCAGCTTCTGTGGGGGTTTAAGATCCACCCACAGCCAGCACCCAGAAAGCTGCCAGCAGCACAGGTTCTGCTTAACTAAGGAAAGCAAGGTGAAGGGTTGACAAGCTTACTTTAATTCAGCATACAAATATCATTCACTTAGTTCAGGTGAAAAAGACCAGCATACTGAACTTCAGAACAAAATACAAACAAATTACAAACATCAACAGACAGACCTTGTCTGACTCAAATCCCAATACATAGTTACCAGAGTTTAACAAAGTCTCAGCATCCAGGTTTGCAAGCTGGAGGGCTCCTTAGCTACAGCTGCCCGGAGTCTCCTCATCAACACCATCTCGAGAGCCCTGCACGAATGGCTCTGTCTCCCATTTTATAGGGCTTCAGCCATCACTAAACATCATCTGAATGACCAGAACTTAGGCTGCTATGATTGGTTCTTAAGTTAGCCCCTCCCCTTAGGACTCTGAGAGGTTCACATCCACATAGGTTAGGTTAACACCTAATAGGGCATGGCTCTGGAATTAGCACCTCCCCTTAGCCAGCCCCACCTTGGGCCCCACCCCAGTCACCAATCCACACCCACATAGGTTCCACCTAATAGGGGTTTGGGCCTGGGGCTTAGAACCTAGTAAGGCTCAATGAAATACACTGAATTACTCAAAGCAAACAAAAGCCAAACTCTTCAAGGGCACCAAGTGCTAAGGAGCTCATTTTGCTTACCAACACAGGGGATCATAGGACCTCCCTAGACAGGGTCAGACCCTGAGGAAGAATCATGTTATGGCCCCTTAGTATATGGTTGTGGGGATCACAAGACTTCCTAGGGTTGGACCCTAAAAAGACCCAAGTGATAACCCCTAAGGAAGGCTGTGCAGACTACAAGATTTCTTGAGGAAGATCGAGTGGTAGCCCCCCCCCTTAATTTGTGGGGATCACAGGGCTTCCTAGGCAGGGTTGATTAGATCTTGAGGAAGGCCCAAGTAATGGACTGTGGTAAAGATCACAGGGCTCCCAAGACAGGGCTGGAAGACCCAAGCGATGGCCCCTTAAGAAGGCTGTGCAGACCATAGGATTCCCTGAGGAAGATCCAAGTGGTAGCCCTCTTAACACCACTGTGGGGATCATAAGACTCCCCAAGGTAGGGTCAGGAAGTAAGCCCAAGAGGTGCTTCCCCAGGTCATTGTTTTCCTGGTAGTATGACCTTAGGAATCCATATGATTTGCCTATTCTCACCAAAAGAACTCAGGACCAGAGTGGGCAGAAGAAGGCATTCATTACACTCCTCACAAGAGAATGGGTGCAGTGCTCAGTTGCAGAAGCAGGAGTGAGCGCAAACAGTTCCTCCACCCTTGTTTGACTTAGGGTTAGTTTACATTCTTTACTTTTATACATACTTTTCTTAACTTACACAGTTTACATAGGTAGGATAGTAAGGATACAGAAGCAAAAGTGAAGTTAATTAGTTCTATCTTCCTTGTCTGAGTTAGGATTAATCTACATTCTTTATTTCCCTACCTTCCCTCTTTAAGATATGCAAATTACGCAGATTAGTAGAGCTGGACACTTGAACAGGACCTGACCCTTGAAGTGACATGATAAGCTTGAACTGGTTCAACTGGTTTAGCCACTCTAGCTTCCCTAACACCAGGATGGCCGTTGTCTTGGTAGGTAAACTTTTAACTCAGCTATATGGATAACTTCTTTGGGAGCAAAACCAGATACCATACTATCTTTCCTCACTGTTTATCTCTCTCTGTTTGGTATGGTGTTTCCATTGGGCATTGCATTGTTTCTGCTGGGAGTCTCTATTGATTTCACGGACACCAAGCTTTTCCATGCTATCACCTACTATAGTTCAGTTTTTAGGTACATCTATTGGATCTCCCATTTGATAAAGTATGTATCTTTTGATTTTCAGGATTTCTATTTTGGTGTTTAATTGGGGATTTAAAAAAGTATAGTAACTAGAAAGTCTTTCCTTGACAAAGTCAGGTGGTCCAAACTATGTCCATGAGCCACCAACAAAAGAAGGCCTAATTTGGACTCAGAGGACCTGGGATCAAATTCTGTCATCATCCAGTGCCTTGGGATAAATTGTTTAACCTCTCAGGGCTCTAGTTTCCTCCAGAGTGCTCCAGGCTAAGATTAAGTCTATTTTAGGTCAGAATCATTTGGAGGACCTCACCATCTATGGAGAAAACTCTTCTATTTGCATTTGGTTTTGAAAATGCTTTATGGTAGGGGACAAACACCCTTGATGAGCATATATTTCCCTGTTCATTCCTTGATAGATAATGATAGAGGATCATAAAATGTTCTCTATTGTTAGATCTTTGTAATATCAATTAAGTTGGGACTTTTTTTTACTGTTTTAGAATGATAAATTAATTAAGTGTCTTTGATTGAGCCTTACTAGGTGCAAAGCCCCAGGCCCAAACCCCTATCTACTGGGTGCTAAACCTATGTGGGTGTAAAGCCCTCAGGGTCCTAAGGGGAATTGCTAAGACCAGAGCCAATAGTGGGAGCCTGAGTTTTGGTTGCTCAGATGATGTTTGGTGGTGGCTAAAGAGTGTATAAAAAGAGAGAACAGAGCTATTTGCTTGAGGCTCTCACTCCTGGAGGCATAGGACTCTGGGCAGCCACTCTAAGAGCCCCCTGGCTCACTCAGATGTTGATGGTTTCTTGGTAACCATGAATTGCATTTGGTCTGTTTATAATGTATGTTTTTAATTTGTTTGTATTTGCTCTGAAGTTCAGGGTGCTGGCTTTATGCCCTGAACTAAGTGAATGATACTTGTATGCTGTATTGAAATAAGATTGTTAACCCCTTAACGTTGCTTTCCTTAGTAAAGCATATCAAAAGAACCTGTGCTGGCAGCATCCTTATTGTTGGGCTTCTTTTGGTCTTTCACCCCCACAGCAGCTGCTAGCCAAATAATTGCTACAATCTTTCAAAGAATACTGTGTGCCTAGGAATTGGGTAGATAGCATTTTACGCTACCAAAACAATTTTTTTTTATCATCAACAAACAAGCTCAGTATAATCTTTTATTTTCTTCACCCTCCCGTCAGTTATGTGACATAAATATGTTATTTTTTTCAGAATATCATTTGAGAAGGCCTGACTTTTTTCTTCTCATACATTTGTCAAGGCTTCTCCAATTGTGTATATAGATTATTTTAATAGAGTTTTATTTTTTTGAAATAAGCAAGTAGGCATATGGGTTGACAGCTATTAAAATTCTCTTGGCCACTTTTTAAAAAATAAAAATAATATATTATGTAATATTTTCCCCCATTCTTTGGATATCCTTCCCTCTCTCATATATCATATGAATCAATCCCTTACAGCTTTCAAAGTTTTGTTGCTTCTAACATGACACTCTTTGTGTGTGTATACATATGTATGTGTATATATGTACACATATGTGTGTATACTTAGTCTATATCGGTTATTCTTCCTGTTTATTGTCTTCAGTGCCTTTTCTAGATCCTCAAGCAGCACCCCCAAGACTAATGCTGAAGTTCAGATGTTGCGGGCCCATTGTCCTTGATGGTAAAAAAAAAAAAGCGTGTTAAAAAATATCTCTAATCACACTTTTCAACTTTTGTGTTTGTCGTCCTCATTCCAGTTTCATGGGCCTCTTGCCAGACTTTCTTCATTTTTATTTTCCCCTCTGTTGTTTCTTGTTGTTTTATAAGGTGATACCACATATAATTTTCCACTGAATCTCCTCTGTAAGATTTTACAGTAAAGTTTAGTTTATATTCTAGGAAGTTTACATTCAAGTAAGTTTATATTCTAAATCAGTGTTGCTCTAGGCTTCTATGTCTTGCTGGTTGGCAAGGAGATTAAGTATTTGTTAGATGAGATGGTTTTTAGGCTTTTTTGGCCTCCTTGCTATGGCAATTGATTTACATTATTTAAACTGCTTTAGGAAATGGTAACCCTCTCAATGTCTGTTCCTCCATCTGTTTTCCATTTTCAGCTGACATCTACTACACAATAACCTCTTAAAAGGGAGCCACCTCATTTGCAGGATGATTATTTTCCAAAGACTAATTCTAATTTCTTACATTGGTATGAAGCTATGTGCCTCACCAAAACACTTAACTACACCCCCCCCCTTTCTCTCTCCCCTTCTCCCTCTCTGTAGATATTAGATATACATTTTTTTCTAGGGGGCTACCTCTTATATCAAGAATACATAGTATTTATAATAAATATATAATATATGATGTATATATAGTAAATATATTTTTCCTGGGGGACACATCTTATATAACATGTAATGAATATATGATATTTATAATAAATATGTAATGAATATATATTGATAAATATTCTAGGGGGCCACCTCATATACCGGATGATAATTTTCCAAAGACTAATGCTAATATCTTACATTTGAATGGTGCCTGATATCTTACCCAACCTCTTTTATTCACACATATTATCTAGTCTATTTTTCGCAATAATCCTATAAGATAGGTGGAGCAGATATGAAATCCATTTTGTGGAAAATGAGGCTCACAAAGATTAAATGTTAGGACCAAGGTCACATGGTCAGTAAAGGGAAGAGATAGAACATAAAGCTGGGTTTTCTAATTTCAAGACTTATGACCTTTCCATTGTACCATAAATGAATGAAAAAAAATTCATTAAATATTTACTATGTGCCAAGCTCTCTACTAAGCTCTGGGGATGTAAATATAAAAGTGAGACAATTCTTGTCCTCAAAGAGTCATCAAGTTTAGTGGGGGAGACAATACATATAGGAGAGAGATATTCAGGGAGGGGAGTTTTAATTTGTTCAGTTGGGTCTGACCCTTCGTGACTACAATGGGGTTTTCTTGGCAATGATACTGTAATAGTTTGCCATTTCTTTTTCCTGCTCATTTTACAGATGAGGAAACTGAGACAAACAGGGTTAAGTGATTTGCCTAAGGTCACACAGCTAGCAAGTATCTGAGGCTGGATTTGAACTGAGGAGGAGGAGGATTTCTGACTCCAGGCCTGGCACTCTATCCACTGAGCCACCTAGCTGCCCAAGTGTTTTATTTCGAAAAATCACAGGTATGTTGAATGAAACTATAGGGAAGTTGATTGACATACCCCATTGGTTTGATTATGATTACATAGATGGAAAGTTGTGGCAAGGGGAGTGATCGCAAGTGGCAGTAGGGTAATTGGCAAGAAAATGACTGGGGCGCAATGTGATGCATACCTGGTTCCAACTAACTCCACTCTAGTAAAGAAGTTCCAGAGCTTAAAGGGTTAGGTCCTCTAGGGCATGGTTTTTCACTCAATGGTGGGCAGAGCAGATGGCAAAAAGTTGGCCAAGGTAGAATGTTGTCACTGTGTTGGTTACTGCCTCCAAATTATAAGGTTCACATGATGCTTACTGCTAGTGTCCTATGACTTCTGACATGATCATACCTGAGAAAACAGGAATGACTCAGAAACTGCCATCCAGAATGAGGTTGTCATTTACCTTTTGAGACAGAATTATCATTCCTTCAATTCTGTTTATGGGTTCCACTGCTGTAGACCTGTTATAGTAAAATCCACAAAGGTGATCCATTCTGTGAGCTGTCCATTTGCCTAGATCCAAAGACTACTAAAGACAGGGTTGGCCCATGCCAGAGAACATAAAGGCATTTTGCCTAGGGATATGCGCGTGCACATACACACACTCACACATATATAGACTTATATTACACTTATTTTAGGTATATATATATACACACATGTGGGTATGTACACATGTGCACACATATACAAATATATACATATGTGTGTATGTATGTACGTACATGTATATGTATGTATGCGTATATATGTGTATATATGTATATATATGTGTGTGTGTATATATATATGTATCTATAGATCTATATAGATTTCCCCCAGCGAGGGGAGAGCTGCCTCAGTGATATGACACCAAGTAAAACTCTGCCACATGATCTAGCATCTTGACAATTCACCCTACTTGTTCTTTGGTGGTTGCTTAATCCTAACCACAAGGTGACCAACTCAGACAAACTGAGCAACATTTCCTAGTGAGATCAATGGCTCTCAGAAATACACTGCCTGTGATAGTCACCATTCCATCCATATCTGATGAATCTGCTTCCAATCAGGATTTCATTTCTTCATATAAATTAGTTTGGGAAAATTCTAATGGTATAAAGATGATGCATGATGGAAACCGGAGGGCTCTGATCACCCTGACATATTCTCATACTGTTTTTCTACATGACCTTTCCTCAGACAAATCCCATGTTTCCAGAAGTGTAGTAGAAGTATCCTCACTTCCAAATGTTTGCTCTCACTGTTTCCTTGCTTGGGATGCCTTTGCCCTTCCTCTTCACTACTCTAGATACTGTCCTTTTTTCAAAGTCTTCCTCAACTTTGGCCTCCATGAAGCTTTCCCAAACCAAGTTGCCCTCATTTATCATTTCCTCCTTTGAGCTACTGTGCCACTTACTTTTTGAACCATTGATTAAACCCTTAGCCCCTTCTATCTTGTATTCTTTTTAATATGTTTGTCTCATTATTCTAAATCAACTATAAGACCATGATCCAGGACAAGGAAGGACGTAACACAGTTCTTTGTATCCGTAGCAGAGAAGATTCACATATGGTACATGCTTAATAAATTGTGGTTCATGATAACGATAAACTTTGTACTGTGTTTGCTTTCTGATTTGCTTTTAGAAAATAAATTTTGATTGTTACCTTTTGTTTTTATATCACCTAAACATTCCTCTGTACCCCTTCCCCCTCACCTTCCAGGGAGCCATCCCATGTAATAAAGATACTTTTAAAGAAAAAAGAAAACAAGGAAAAAATCAACAAAATCAATCAATACATTCTAAAAATCAGACAGTATGTGCAATGTTCCACATCGGTCTCTCCCTACGTTTGTGAAAGAGTGGGAAGAGTGTTTTTTCATACCTCTGGTTTGGGGCCAAGTTTATCCTTTGCAATTTTTTAACATTCATTTTTTCATTGCTTTGCTGTTGTTGTGTTGTTGTTCCTTCCATTTACATTGTTGTCGGCATTCCGCGCATTGTTTCTTTGGCCCTACTTACTTCACTTTTTATCTTTTCATGTCAGTCTTCGCATGATGTATTCATCATATTTGTCATTTCTTAAGGCACAGTAATATTTCATAACATACATGTACCATAATTTGTTTATCCATTCTCCAGTTGATGAGCATCTCCTTTGTTTTCAGTAATGCGGCTATGAATATTTTTTGTTTCTATTGGGACTTTTCTTTTTATCCGTGACATCCTTTATTCTTCTATGGGCTCATTTCTGACTCTATAGACTTGTTTCTCTACCACTATCAAGCAACCTTCTCTTCCTAGAAGATTCCTTCTGTCCTATGGTCGTTTACTCTGATTGGCTAGTTCCTCTTGGAGACCTCACTTAGGGGAGTGTCCGGATCAGTGAAGTTAACATCTTCATTCTTTTCTGGGGTCTGCTTCTGATTCTCCAGAGTCCTTTATTTACCATGGTTGACTTCCCTTCTTCCCTTTCCTTTTCTACTTCTCCTTGCTTTTCAACTTCCTTTTATGTGTTGTTTTTCCTTATTAAAACATAAACTCCTTGAGGACGAGGACTGTCTTTCTTTACATATGTATTTGTATTCTCAACACTTAGCATGGTGCCTGGTAACTAGCATTTAATAAAATGTTTGTTAATTTATTTATTTGAGGTGTATTCCTAGCAGTGGAGTTTATGGGTCAAAGAATATGGACATTTAAATATATTTATTTGCATAATTCCAAATTGTTTTCCATCATTGTTGTACTAATTTGTAGCTCCATCAACAATGAATTAGTATGCCAGTCTTTTCACAATCCTTTTTACATTGACTATTCACATCTTTTGTCATCTTGCCAATTTGTTAGGCATGAGGTGAAACTTCTGGGTAGTTTGATTTGCCTAATATTGGTCAAGTGGGACATCTTTTGAGAACTTTTTTTTTCATGTATTTTGGCTATCTATTGGGAAATGGCTTTTGGTCATATGTACAAAGTGGCCCAACATTCCTGAGTGTAATTTGAAACAATTTAAAATGTAATTGAAAAATATCTAACAAAATAAATGAAAGTACAATAGCATATAACATTAATATGAGGTTTTCTAAGTCAATAGGCAATCCCACAGGGTTCCTTATTTATGGTTTAGTGGCCCGCATTTCTATCTGAGTTTGACACCACTGATACATTTTTATTAGTCATCTCTATAGCTTGCAAACCAAACCTTTGTCTGAAAAATTCAATATAAAGATGTTTCCCTCATATTCAACTTCTTTGTCTCTCATCCTAAATATATTTTTAATTTCATGTAATTAAAATTATTATTTTATCTTTCGTGATTTCCTCTTTCCTTTTTTTGGTTAAGAATATATCTCTAAATCATAGCTGCAAAATATTTCTTTTCTAATTTTTTATGATAATGGTCTTTAGTATTCAGAGCACTATATATTTTGAATTTATCAGAGAATATGATGTAAGAAATTGGTTTAAACCTAATTTCTGCAAGCTGTTTTCTGGTTTTCCCAGCAATTGTTATCAAATATGATGTCTTTTTAAAATGACTCACATTTTGTGGCTTGTTGAAAATTAAATTATTGAGTTCCATTATTTCTGGTTCTCCTCTATCTAGTATGTTCCATGGATCTATTTCACAAATTTTGTTCCATGCCAAATGGTTTTGATGACTGTTGCTTTATAACATAATTTGAGGTCTGGAAGAGCTGTTTCCCTCTTCATTTCTACTACTTTTCATTATTTCCCTTAATATTCTAGATATTTTATTCCAAAAAATAAATTTTGTTATTATTTGATCAAGATCTATAAAACAGGCCTTTGATAGTTTCATTGGTATAGCATTAAAATTGCAAAGAAACTACAGTAGCATTGTCATTTTTATTGTATCAGCATGACCTGCCTATGAACACTGAATATTCTTCCAACTATTTAAGTGATTATTTAATGCCTCCCTTTATTTTTATTTTAAAAATTCAACTTTATTTTGTTTTCAAGTTCTTTATTTCTTTTGTTTTTTCAGAATTTTCTTTTTTATTTACCATTTTATTTTCTTCCAGTTACAGGTAAAAACAATTTTTAACATTCATTTTTAAAATGCTGAGTTCCAAAAACTGGAAAATAGTATGGTAGAAACTGGGCATAGACCAATATCTCACACCATATACCAAAATAAAGTCAAAATGGGTACATGATTTGGATATAAAGGCTGATACTATAAGCAAACTGGGAGAGCAAGGAATAGTTTACCTGTCAGATTTATGGAGAACAGAAGAATTTATGACCAAACAAGAGACAGAGAACATTATGAAAAGGAAAATGGATAATTTTGATTACATTAAATTATAAAGTTTTTGTACGAAGCCAATGCAAACAAGATTAGGAGGGAAGTAGAAAACTGGGAAAGAATTTTTACAACTAGTATCTCTGATAAAGGCCCCATTTCTAAAATATATAGAGCACTGAGTCAAATAAGCCATTGCCCAATTGATAAATGGTGAAAGGATATGAACAGGCAGTTTTCAGAACAAGAAATTAAAGATATCTATAGTCATAAGAAGAAATGCCCTAAATCACTATTGATTAGAGAAATGAAAATCAAAACAACTGTGAGGTACCTCATCACACCTGTCAGATTGGCTAACATGACAAAACAGGAAAATTATAAATGTTGGAGAAGATGTGGGTATATTGGAACACTAATGCATTGTTAGTATTGTAAACTGATCCAACCATTTTGGAGAGTAATTTGGAACTATACCCAAAGGGCTATAAATATGCACATACCCTTTGGCCCAGCAACACCACTTCTAGGGCTATATCTCAAAGATATCATACAAATGAGAAAGGACTCACATGTACAAAAACATTTATAGTAGCTCTTTTTGTGCTGGCAAAGAACTGGAAATTGAGGGGATGCCCATCAATTGGGGAATGGCTAAACAATTTGTGGTATATGAATGTAATGGAATACTATTGTGCTATAAGAAATGATGAGCAGGCAGACTTCAGAAAAACCTCGAAAGACCTATATGAACTGATGCTGAGTGACAGGAGCAGAACCAGGAGAACATTGTACACAGTTATAGCCACATTGTGTGATGACTAACTTTGATAGACTTGGCTCTTCTCAGCAATGCAAGGTTCTAAGACAACTCCAAAAGGCTCATGAAGGAAAATGCCATCCACACCCAGAGAAAGAATTACAGAGTCTGAATGCAGATTGAAGCATACTATTCACTCTCTCTCTTTTTTGTTTTGTTTTTCTTTCTTATGGTTCATTCCATTGGTTATAATTCTTCTTTGCAACATGACTAATGTGAAAATATGTTTAATGTGAATGTGTATATAGAGCCTATATCAGATTGCATGCTGTCTTAGGTTAGGGGAAAGGGAGGGAGGGGGAGAAAATTTAAAAATTAAATTTTAATTTTAATTTAAAAATTAAAATTAAAAATTTAAAAAGCTTGTGGAACTGAATGTTGTAAACTAAAAACAAATACATTTAAAAAAAAACTTTGAGTTCCAAATTCTCTCTTTTCCTCCTTCCTCACTTTCTACCCCCATTGAGAAGGCAAGCAATTAGATATGGGTTATACATGTGTAGTCATGCAAAAAATATCTATTAGTCATATTGTGGAAAAACATGGACAAAAAAAAGCTAAAGAAAAATAAAGTTTTAAAAAAGTATGCTTAAAAAAAAGAAAAGAAAAAAAGTATGCTTCAATCTGTATTGAGACACCATCAGTTCTTTCTCTGGGGACAGATAACATTTTTCATCGTAAGTCCTTCAGAGCTGTCTTAGATCATTGCATTGCTGAGAATAGCTAAGTCATTCACGGCTGATCATCTTACAATATTGCTGTTACTTTGTACACAGTACGTTTCAGTTTGCATCAGCTCATGCAAGTCTTTCCAGGTTTTTCTGAGAGCATCCTGTTCATCAGGTTCTTTAATTGTTTAAGGGGCTCTTTACATAACACAAGTATTGAATTACTTTGGTAAATTAACCACCAAATATTTTATGAATTTTGTAGTTATTTTGAATGGGAATTTCTTTTCTATTATTGCCTCTTAGATTGCATTATTATTGTCATTTAGAAATGTAGTTGTATTTATTGGTTTATTTTAAATCCTGCAACTTTGCTCAAGCTATTAAGTATCTCACCTAGTTTCCTTGCTAATTCCCTAGTGTATTTTAAGTAAATTACAATATCTTGAGCAAATAGGACTAGTTTTAGCTCCTTTCTGTTTATATTTATACACCTTTATTTTCTTTCTCTTGTATTATTGTGATTGCTAACATTTCTAGGACTTTATTTGATAATAATGGTGAAAGCAGGCATCCTTACTCTACTCCATTATTTATTGGGAAAACTTCTTTTGTATCTCCACTGCACATTGCTTTTGGTTTTGCACAGTTTTTAGCTTATTAAAAATAATCCTTCTATGCCTGTACTTTGTAGGGTTTTTAGCATAAATTAGTGTACTTTTCAAAGGCTTTTTCTGATCTATCAAGATAAACATGTCATGTTGGATGGCTTTATTGTTAATATGATTAAATATACTAAATGTGTTCTTAATGTTGAAATATTTTTATATCTCCCCAGTATAAATCTAACTTGGTTATAATAAGTGATATTTTGGGTAAATGCTGACAGGGTTTTATTTAAAATATTTTTATTGATACTCATGGATGATAATGATCTTTAGTTTCCCTTTTTGTTTTAGTCTTCTCTGACTTAGGTATTAGGACTATACTTGTCTCATAAAATGAGTTTGGTAGAGTGCTTTCTTTCTCAATTTTTGTAATAATCTGTTTGGTATTAGCATTAATTGTTCTCTAAAGGCTTAATAGAAATCTCCTGGGAATCCACCAGAGTAGGTAGTTTTTTTCTTTCCTTGTTTCTTTACAGTTAATTTTATTTCCTTTTCTGAAATTTTATTATATAAGATCCTTATTTGGTATTCTGTTAGTTTAGGCATTTTATATTTTTGAAGGAAACCTCTACTTTTTATATTATTAGACAGTTTGTCAATAATTTTAATTTTCATCAAAGAACAAGCTTTTAGTTTTGTTTATCATTTCTATAGCCTTCTTGTTTTTATTTTTATTTGTTTCCCCTTTAATCTTCCATATTTTCTATTTTGTGCTAACCTTGAGTACATTCTTTTGTGGGTTCTCCTTTTTAAAATGTGTGCCCGGTTCATTATTCCTCTCTTTTTCTATTTATTGACTATAGGTTTTTTAGCTCTCCCTCACTCAAATCAAAGTCAATTACAAGCTATGTCATCATGTCCCTGATGTGATGGTCCTCTTTCAAAAGAAAGGACAAACCACAACCTGTAAGTAGTCCAAGCTGCCTGAATGGGGGCCCAGATGGCCAGTTCCAGTTGGGCAACTCAGCTCCTCCTCTCTTCTCTCTTCTCCTGTCCTGTCCTGTCCTGTCCTGTCCTGTCCTGTCCTGTCCTGTCCTCTCCTTACTGGTTATATTTTGGGCCCTCCTGGAGCAGAGTGAAAGTAAATAGTGACTGTTTCTCTTTTGGCCAGCAACCCTGAGGGTCTTCCCCTCCCAGTTTAATTTTTTTTTTAAATTAAAGGGGCCATCCCTTGACTCACTTCTTAAAGAAGTCTATTCACTGAATGGGCATTGCCTCACTCAAAATGAGAACCTGGAAAGACCTTAGCTTAAAAGGGCCAAGGTCTTCCACTGCATCCTAGGCTGTTTCCAATCATCCTGACTGATATCTGGCCACTGGACCCAGATAACTTTGGAGGAGAAAGTGAGGCTGGTGACTTTGCATAGCCCTCTCTAATGCAGATCAAAGTCAATTGCAAGTCATGTTATAATCTCCCTGATGTCATGGTCCTCTTTGAGAATGAAGGAGAAACCACAACTGTAGGTTTTTAGGAAATCATTTTTCCCAGAAAGACTGCTTTAGATACATCACAGAAATTTTGGTATGTTGTTTTTTTTTCATTATCATTGTCTTTCATATGGTTATTAAGGGTTGCAAAGATTTGTTCTTTAGTCCCGGGCTTCTTTATTTATTTATTTATTTATTTTTAAATTTATTTTTGACATGTTTGGTTTTCAGCATTGATTTTCACAGGCGTTTGAATTACAAATTTTCTCCCCATTTCCTCCCCCCCC
>CM053622.1:134054053-134179466 GCA_028646595.1 Phalanger gymnotis
TTCTTCCAATTTCTATTTTGCCCTGTGGCTCTAGAATATCAGTGCAGTTCTCCTTGATAATTTCTTGAAAGATGATGTCTAGGCTCTTTTTTTGATCATGGCTTTCAGGTAGTCCAATAATTTTAAAATTATCTCTCCTTGATCTATTTTCCAGGTCAGTGGTTTTTCCAATGAGATATTTCACGTTGTCTTCCACTTTTTCATTCCTTTGGTTCTGCTTTATAATATCTTGATTTCTCATCAAGTCACTAGCTTCCACTTGCTCCAATCTAATTTTTAAGGTAGCATTTTTTTCAGTGATCTTTTGGACCTCCTTTTCCATTTGGCTAATTCTGCCTTTCAAGGTATTCTTCTCCTCATTGGCTTTTTGGAGCTCTTTTGCCATTTGAGTTAGTGTATTTTTTAATGTATTGTTTTCTTCAGTATTTTTTGGGTCTGCTTAGGAAGTCATTGACTTGTTATTCATGATTTTCTCACGTCATTCTCATTTCTCTTCCCAATTTTTCCTCTACTTCTCTAACTTGCTTTTCCAAATCCTTTTTGAGTTCTTCCACGGCCTGAGACTGGTTCATGTTTTTCTTGGAGGCTTTTGATGTAGGCTCTATGACTTTGTTGACTTCTTCTGGCTGTATGTTTTGGTCTTCTTTGTCACCAAAGAAATATTCCAAAGTCTGAGTCTGAATCTGAGGCCATTTTTGCTGCCTGGCCACGTTCCCAGCCAACTACTTGACCCTTAAGTTTTTCGTTGGAGTATGACTGCTTGTAGAGTAGAGAGTATTTTGTTCCAAGCCTGAGGGGATGTGCTGTTGTTTTCAGAGCTATTTCTACCCAACAAGGTCTGCCACACCAGCACTCCTCCTCCCCTAAGAACTGCCAACCTGGACCTGAATTAGATCTTAAGGAGGCTCTGCACTCCCGCTCTAATATACCACTTAATTCCTCCCACCAGCTGGGCCTGCAGCTATAGTTCTGTCCTCTGAGCTGCACCACCTCTACTGCCCCTGGGGCAGTGGCCAAACCACAAACTCCTTTTACTCTTTCTCCCACAGCTTTTCCCACCAACCTTCTCCATTGTCTTTGGTGTTTATAGGTTGAAAATTCTGGTAACTGCCACAGCTCACTGATTCAGGGTGCTAGGGCCTGTTCCACCCAGCTCCCAATCTGGTTGGATCGGGTACAGCCCACTCTGGGCTCTGCTCCACTCTGCTCTCAGCTCCATGCATGATAGACCTTACCCTATGACCATCTAGGCTGTCCTGGGCTGGAGCCCTGCTTCCCTCTGCAATTTTGTGGGTTCTGCAGCTCTTGAATTTGTTCAGAGCCATTTTTATAGGTTTTTGGAGGGTCCTGGAGGAGAGCCCTAGGCAAGTCCCTGCTTTCCAGCCACCGTCTTCAAGAAAAGTTTAAAATAACAGATTGAGTGAAAGTACTCATCTTGTGAATGAAAAAATATGACCTATTCAAAGATTTTTCAACATTTGTTGCTGTTTGGTCATTTTTGAGTCATGTCTGACTCTTCATGACCCCATTTGGGGTTTTCTTGGCAAAGATACTGGAATGGTTTGCCATTTCCTTCTGCAGCTCATTTTATAGATGAGGAAACTGAGGCAAAACAGGGTTGAGTGACTTGCTCAGGGTCACCCAGATAGTAAATGTCTGAGGCTAGATTTATAGAACTTGGGTCTTCCTGACTTCAGACCTAGTGCTTTACCCACTGCACCACCTTGCTGTTGATTTAGCTTAGAATAAAAATGTGACCCTGCAACTTCATGCAATGGATCAAGAAACAGGTTTAATTTTGTGTTCTTTTGTAGGACTAATGTGTGTCTGTGGAAGGAAAAAGGTTAAAATTTAATTATTTTGATGATTTTGATTTTTGATTTTTTATCTCTCTTGGTACATCCCCTCCGGAAACTCAAGGCTAATAAGGATCTGTTAACAAATAATTGCTCAAAGTAATCACCTTGTTCCATATGTTGTTTAACTTCTAGATCAGAAAGTGCCTGAGTCATTAAAGGATGTCATCTAAGACTATAAGTTGCAGAGCAGATACAAATCTGAATTTTTTTTTTTTGTCAAGAAACTGCCTTACTAGTAATTCTCTCTACTAATGAAATCACAAGTTCAGCGTGGAAAAAATCTTGTATCTTATAGTAATAAACCCATCATAATACAGCATATTATCACTAAAGCATTACTTAAAAGACAGGTCATATAGAATCTCATTACAGTTGCACTGCCAGAAAAGCAAGTGACCAGTCATGTAGTCAGAGTAAGCTGTGTGAATCAGGGCTATTGCAGAGCTAGTCTGTACCACAGATGAGCCAATTATTAAATTTTCAATGTGAGCATTTACATCTTGGAAATCAGGAAATACTACAAATCAGGGCTTGATTTGTTGTTTTCTTGGTTGTCATGGCCTCACTCCCTTCCTTTCATCAGGGGCCTGCATGCTACCCACTCAAAACTTCTACAAATAATTTTGCCCCTAACCCTAAAGGGACATTTGCTAGGTCACTTCCCACAGGATTCTGGCTTTGCCCCTACTATCCACCTAAGCAAAACCATTGTCTCCAGGCCTACATCTTGGCAGAAAAAAATCCTGTTCTCCTTTGCCTATACCTCAAGCTTATCTTTCCCTCTAAGATGTATTGTGCAACTCAGTTTTGTTATCGTCAAAGGCCTATGAAATATTTGGGATTTGACTTGCCAGAGAAACACTCCCAGATAAAGTTTCCTGGTCCTGCTTCAATTATGTTTTGGGGAGGTTGGATACTAATATCTCAAAAGGTTATTCTTGATGGCCCTTTTCTGTTGCCTTGGGAGCAGTATGTTGACAGTAGGGGCGATGAGACCAAAATTGCATTCCAAACATCATGAGAGCAAGAGGCAAATCTCAATGCCCAGCTGTGGAAAACTTGTTCAACTCAATTACTTAAGCTAGTGACCCCAGCCATGTTTGAAGTGTAAAAGCTTGGACACTGTTCAGATTTCTTATATCAGGGGAAAATTTCTTCCTGGAAATTGGCTGAGTAGGCAAAGAATTGTCAACCACACCATATGGACAAGCATCGAGAGAGAGAGAGAGAGAGAGAGAGAGAGAGAGAGAGAGAGAGAGACTGAGAGACAGAACACTTCATTATTGCCTTACAAGACTGAAAATACCTAAAGCTACAAGGTGACAACATGTGAGCCAAAGAGGGAGCAGTTATTTATGGTGGGAGTGGCCATCTTTATTATCTTATTTTAGTCTTTGTTGTGGTCCTCTATAATCTAATATCAAAGTATGCCTACAAAACTACATTGGCAAGCTAACTGGCATGAAGGCAGAGCCCTGCATAGGTTGCCCAGCTCATTTAACCATATTGCTGCAGTGTTTTTTATTCTTAATATTTTAAATATCACACTAAAAGCAGAGGGAGAGTAAGAAAAACCGAGCGACCAATGAACAACTGTTTCAAATTATGACAGGGCTAGCTTAAAGCTTAATGCCTTGATATCTTGCTTTTTAACACTTTAATCTTCAACTGTGTTTGGGGAGGGGTTGAATAAATTTATAACCTCAATAGGAGGAAATATAACTTCCTAGGAGGAAAAACCCTTGTAGGAGGAAAAAAAAGGTCTATGCATTTTGGTTCAATGATTGCTAAAAAAGTTTGGGAAAGGAGGTAGCTGTTTAAATATCTGAAGGGATTTTGTCTGGGTTAATGAAAATACAGTTACAACACATTTTGGTTTCTTTTTGATAGTCTGGGGACTCATAAGTTTCTTGTAACCTCAGAATGACCTCTGCCCTAGAAACCATATCTGATGTTGGTCATGAAAAGATCCTGGTTGTCATTGTGCACCCTTTGGTACTATCTGGGCAACTTAGTTGGAAGGTAATAGGTGTATTTATGTTCCAGAGAGATAGTAAGAAAGGATGATATAACTGGAGTTTAAAGAAGTTTAATATATATAAAGGAGTTTAAAGAAGTTTAATATATATAAAGGAGTTTAAAGAAAAAGAGCCAGTAAAACCCTGAATAAACAGAATGTTCAGGGAATAGGGTGGTCTGGTTAATTGAATTTTCTGGCTATATGAAGGTTAAGCAGAAATCCCTTTGTGTTTCCAATATTGCTGTTGGAAAATCTATCAAAGCTTGTTAAAGTATTTTTCAGCAGAGTTGTAACTAGGCCAAGATAACCAAGGTTTTTTCCAAGAGTACTGACATGGTTGAGGGTGTTGATGGGGTGGGCGATGTGCTTACTTTCAATGGCTCTCTGACCTGCCATCCTTATACTTTCTGATGCTCCACCAAAGATTCTGTCCTTCTTCTGGGGCCCATCCCCACTTCCTCCACTGCCACTCGTCCCATGTGCTTCTTCCTCTCACCTCCTGACTACCATGGTGGCTGGGACCAGAGCTTCTGGGGTCTGGTTACCCCTGGTGAAACTGAACCTGACCAGGGCAAATTGTCCCTTGTGACTCTTGCCACGCCCAACTGGATTTGCACCAGGTGTCAGACTTCCTACATTAAGGAATAGAGTATATTGAACATAAGTAGATCTGTGATGATTAGGTATCTTGAATGATTTTAAGATCTTCATTGCGTTGGATAGTTTCCCCCTTATGAGAGTGTAAACATAGGCATTAAATTAAATTCAACACACATGTATTAAGTTTTGACTAAATGCAATGTACTTTGCTAGTCGTAGGTAAAGATACAAAGTTTACACAAGATACATTACTGCCCTCATGAAGCTTATAGTCTTGTTCAGAGATATGTCACATGTACAGGTAACTATAATATTAACAATAATGACAATCAAAATAAATAGCATTTATATAACACCTTAAGGTTTGAAGAGCACTTTAAAATATTCTATTTTACAACATAAAATAGAAAGCAGGACAAGTGCATTACAGAAGTGGAAACAAAGTACTTTATAAGCTCCACAAAGGGCCTTTACACAGATGTAGAAGGTGTGACGGGTTGGGCTGACTTGTTTGTCCCTAGAATAGTCACTGAAAGTCGATGCTTTGACTTAAATGCCTGATGTGAAGTTCATTTTTGCGATTCTCTTTTTTTTTTCCTAAAAATAAATTTAAGAAGATTCTTGAATTACAGAAGATCAGGGCTGGAAGAGACAATGAACATCTAATCAAACATTATCATTATCCTTGTTGTTCACTTGTGCACAACTCTTCATGACCTTGTGGACCATACTGCCCATGAGGTTTTCTTGGCAAAGATACTGGAGTGGTTTGCCATTTCCTCCTCCCATGGATTAAGGCAAACAGAGGATAAGTGACTTGTCATGTAGCTAGTGAGTGTCTGAGGCTGGGTTTGAACTCAACATCTTGACTCCAGGCTCATCTCTCTACTCACTGAGCTGCCTGGCTACCTCATTATTGTCACATGGAGAAGGAAACTGAAGTATGGACAAAAGAAGTAATTTGTTTGCTGTTGTTCAGTTGTTTCAATAGTGTCTGACTCTTCATGACGCCATTTGGGTTTGTTTGTTTTTTGGTAAAGATACTGGAGTGGTTTGCCATTTCCTTCTTCAGCTCATTTTATAGATGAGCAAACAGGGTTAAGTGACTTGGTCAGGGTCACACAGCAGGTCTTCCTGATTCCAGCCCCAGCATTGCACCACCTAACTGCCCAGTAATTTGTTAAAATCCCACAACTTTTAAGTGGCAAAAGCAGAATTTGGGTTTCAAATGGTTTAGGTTAATGGAATTCTTCTGGTACTACCAAAGACTTGGTTCCTCAAAGTGGTATGACCACAAATAAGCAAAGGAAGAAGCAGCAGGAAACATAGATGATTTTGCAGAAATCCTGGCTCTCACAATATAGAGGTACATGTCTGAGAAAACAGTAAGTCGGCAAGCATTTATCCATCAAGCGAACATTTATCAAGCATTGTGAGAAAGCTAGGTGGTGCCATAGCGCACAGACAGCTGGGTCTGGAGTCAGGAAGATTCATGTTCTTAAGTTCAAATCTGGCCTCAGACACTTACTAGCTGTGTGACCCTGGGCAAGTCATTTAACTCTGTCTCAGTTTCTTCCTCTGTAAAATGAGCTGGAGAAGGAAATGACAAACCACTCCAGTATCTTTGCCAAGAAAAACCCAAATGAGGTCATGAAGAGTCAGACACAACTGAAACAACTGAACAACAACAAAATAAATTACTTCACTTGTCAGTTCCTCGGTTTCCTCCTCTTTATGATAAGAATGATTCAGCCAGATGGCTCAGTGGATAGAATACTGGGCCTGGAGTCAGGAAGATGTGAGTTCAACTCTAGACTCAGATGTTTACTAGCTGTATGACCTTGGGCAAGTCACTTAGCTTCTGCTTGCCTTAATACACTGTGGAAGGAAATGGCAAACTACCCCAGTATCTTTGCCAAGAACCCCACCCTCATGAAGAATCAGACACAAATGAAAATGTCTGAACAAAAAAATTGTGTAATGCTAAGCACTGGGAATAGAAAGAAAGGCTAAAAATAATCCCTGTTCTCAAAGAACTCATTATTGAACAAGGGGTGGGGGATGGGGATATCATCCAAACAACTACATACATACAAGATGTGTATACAAGGATAAATTGGACATATTCTCCAAGGGAGAACACTAGCATTAAAAAGTAATAGGAAAGAATTCTTGGAAAAAGCGAGATTTTAGTTGAGACCTGAAGGAAGCCAGGAAAGCCAGGAGGAGGAGATGAAGAAGTAGAGGCTTCCAGTCATAGGGAATAGCCAGTGAAAGAGCATGAAGCTGAGAGGGTGCATGTGTAGGATTTGAACTCAGGTCTTCCCAAGTTTGAAAGTCCAGCGCTGTAAAGACTGCACCCCCTAGTGGCGTGGCATTGTGGATAAACTCTATCCAAGCAATGCAACACCCCTCAGGGATGAATCAAGTGCTCTTTGCATAAAGTCCCATCTCAAGCATCCTAAGAGAAATATTGCAAAAGACACTCCTCTAGCTTATAGCTCTTTTCTCAGATATTAGCCCTACACATCCTGTCATTGACCCCTCATTACCCCAAGAATGGTGCTGGGCGTTGGGGGTCAGGGTTGAGGGGAGTGGTTAGGCTGTGTGGGGTTTGCAACACAGAATTGGCCTTTGACCTTGGCCTCCAGACTTTCAGGACTGACAGTGAATTACTCTTCAGATTCATACTATTTTATCAAGAAATCATCAGCTTGAAGGTAGAGAGGCCCATTCCACTTATACTGAAAACCAGAATCCAAGTAAGGCATACCTGACTGAAAGGAAACATTAGGAAAAAAGAATCAATAAGTCGAAAGGGATCATCAATTATTACAGGGTTGATCACCAATGTCATCTGCCACTTAGGCATATGGTAGATTATTAGCCTCCAAACTTGACAATAACTCAGGGTCATTTCCACTAAATTTACCCCAATTAATTATGGCATCCGGCATCGAGGTGAGGCCAGGTTCTGGACATCTATACCAGAAGGGCACAAGTTCTGACAGGTTCTATGAAACTGCAATCTTTCAGTAGGCATCCACCAACAGAGTCTGACTTCTGGTTATCTGAGAACCAGACATGCACTCCTGAGCTTAGAAAGGCTTATCTCCAGTTGGGCTAGAGGGTGAGTGAGTGAGTGGGTGAATGCATGAATGAATAAATTAAAAAAGGGAATACTATGTGTCAAGCCCATTAAATGCTAGCAATACAAACATAGTCCCTGACCTCAAGGAGCTTACATTCTTTCGGAGGAGTCAACCCACATAGAGGTCATGGTAATTAGGAGCATATATGTTAGTTAAGTTTACAAAGTGGCAGAGATGGTGGGTGGAGCCATGGGGAAATAGAGTGACATCCCTTCTTCAGTAACCTTGACAATATCAATTTGCTTATTGTTCCAGGGCTATATCCAGGGGGTGGGTTGGAGGTTATACAGGAGGCATTGGGGCATCTGACAAGGCAATGAATTTCTGGTTACATAAAGACAGTTTGTTAAGTTATACAGTGGTTTCCATTTGCATGGGTGACGGGGATACCTACATCAATGAAAGTGTGAGTCCCGCAAGGGTTAACCCGAGAGGTATGAGGATGAAGAGAAAAGGTAAAAGCCTCTTTCGCTACTTCTTAGAGAGCTCATGTAAAAGGTTAGGTTCAAGTTGAGAGAAGATTGAAACTGTTGCCTCAGTCAAAGTTCTTGGATCATTTCAAAGACTCATTGTAGCCAGGCCTCCCCTCCCGGGACTGCTCCACCTCCCACCCTTCCCTTGTTCCGCCCCTCCCCTCCATCACCTACTACTGAAACATTACAAGGGAAAATTGACGCAAATCTATCGATAAAGCTAGTCCTGTGAGTATTAGATTTTCAAGAGAAAAAAATAACAGGCACGTCGCCAATTTCTCTCTTGTAAAGAAAGAATAGAGTAGCCCATTGTTTATCGGTCATTATCCTAGCAGCTTCCAAAAGTTTCCTTTCTCATAGGAGGCTGAGCGGTCCAGCCGTGGTGCTCTGAGTAAGGTGAGACTGACCTTAGAGCTTTGTATTTAGCATCGGATGAGGCCAAACAGGGCAGTTTAAAGGCAAACACTGGGTTGTGACGACTTTCACGGGGCCAATATCTGAAGAGAAACAAGAACAGAAACTTGGCTGTCCCGGTCGCTGCTTGTTTGTCCGCTGCTAGTTTTTCACAAGCTCCTCTCGTCTTTCCCTTGTGCTCTCAACATTTAAACGGAGATTTCATTCAAAGAGAACTGATGGGCCCCGCCCCAGGAGCTGCCCTAGACGCACCGAGGTTCTGCGTCAGCAAGAGCAGGCAGGTAGCTGCTAGTGATGCCGGCCACCCGGGATCTGCTTTCCTTCTTGGCCAATGGGCTTTGTTCTCGGATTTTGTTTAGAACTCAAATCCTCCAAGTCCTTTTCTGAATAACACAATCAGCATCTTTAAGACCACAGAGCCCATTCCCTCTAGTGTTTCAGATCTGACCTCAAAACAAAACAAAACCATTCTCTGCAGGCTTATCCTGCACCAGTGCTCAAGCCAGGATTTCCTGAACTTCGCGAGGTTGTGGGGCTTAATATATGCTTCTTGAAAGGAATGGAAACTTTGCATTAAAAAAAATACAAACGATAAAGCCTTGGCCATGTAGTGAAATGGAAAAAGTCGCCTGGAAAATATTAATAAAGAACTTAGACTAGTTTTTAGTAAATGAACCAATAGATGCAGTGTTTGCAATGGGAAGGCTACTTGCCCAAGGTCACATAGGCAATAAATCAATGGCAGAGCTGGGATTGAAACATAGTAGGAAGAGTTCCTTGACTCCTTTGGAAACAGGATGTGGGTTGTCAGTCAGTCAATCAACTAGCATTTGTTAAATGAGTGTTTAGTAAGTGCTGAGAGGGATACAAAGAGAGGCAGCAACAACAAGAGGAGCTTACATTCTAATGGGGAAGACAACATGTAAACAACTAGGTAGATAAAAGAATTACATAGAGTGCATGGGAGAACTTTTGGGACAGGAATTCCTCCTGGAGTAAGTGGTATTAGAGCTGAGTCTTGAAGACAGTCAAGGAAATTAAGATGCGGGGGTGAGGGAGGAGAGCAGAGCTTCTTAACCTGTTCTATGTCATGGAACTTTTGACAGTGGTGAAATTTATGGACCTTTTTTCAAAATAGTGTTTTAAATGCAAAAAATAAAATAGGCAGGATTACTAAGGAAATCAATCACACTGAAATAATACAGTTGTACATACATACATACATATATGTATGTATATATATACATGTATATATATATACATGAAATGTACATATTTTAAAAATAAAGAACCCTGGAGGTAGAACATTTCAGTTATGGAGTACAATTAGCGCAGAGATTCAGAGTTCAGATTTTGCCTCTGTCATTTACTACTTCTGTGACTTTAGATAACTTCTCTGGGCCTT
Organism: Phalanger gymnotis; assembly: GCA_028646595.1. Lineage (NCBI taxonomy): Eukaryota > Metazoa > Chordata > Mammalia > Diprotodontia > Phalangeridae > Phalanger > Phalanger gymnotis. Next base: position 134,063,977 of record CM053622.1, read on the forward strand.
GGTTTCTTCATCTGTAAATTGCAAAGGCTGGACCAAATGACCTCTTGGGTCCCTCCCAACTCTCAGTCCTCTGATCAGGTTAAGAGAGATCTGAGTTGTCAGTATAATTGCTGGCAGTTGACAGTATAATTACCAATATTGCCAGCTCTACTTCAATGCCTCATTGTAGTATGGAGGTCATAGATCAAAAGATTTAGAGGTGGAAGAAACTTTAAAGATCATTTAGTCCTGTTCTCTGATTTTACAGACAAGGAAGCAGAGGCCCAGATGATGTACCTGGCTTGCACAAGGACACTTAGTCAGTAAATGCCAGAAGCAGGATTTGAACCTTGGTCCTTTGGCTCCCAATCCAGTGATCTTTCTACCACTGAAGTGGTAACCCTAGATTCCTGAAGGCTTTGCCAGTAGAATGAGCTGACAGGTCATATCAAGATGTAAAGACTTCAAGGACAGACTATATCTCTATTGTTTAAGATGCAGCCTACTAAAGCCTAGAGAGGCTTGTCATCAGAAGGTTGACCACAAATGAATAATTGTGGCCCCTGCAATTCATTAATCTGTCCTCTAAAATTTGGGAGAGTTCTGCATTGATGGAGGGAGCTAGCCACTGCAGAGGAAGTCATCAATCCCAGTCCCAGCTCTTAGCACAATGCCTGGCACATAGCAATTGCTTAATAAGTTCTCATTGATTGATCCTTAAAATAGCTTTATATTATATGACATAAATTAGTACCAAAAATTTTAATAAATAAGGTTGTAAATGGAGGTTGGGGGAGCATTTTTCTTTTTTATGCTCTTTCTGGAGAGAACACTGCATTTGTAGTCAGAAAATCTGGATTCCAGTCTGAGCTCTGCCATTTAGTATCTATGTGATCTTGGGCAAGTCACTTAATGTCTTTGGGCCTGAAATTGTTTGTAAAATGAAAGGTGTTGGACTAAATGGACTCTGAGGTCCCTTCTGGTCCTAAACCAACTTCAGGTCAACAAACATTGAAAGTGTCTCCATCCCCAGGTAGGCTAGTTAATTCCTATGTGCAAAGCATGGTGATACACATTGGGGTTTGTGAAGATGAAAAACTCTACAGTATCTGTCACTGAGTAGCTTAACAATGAAGTTGGGAGCTGAGGCAAATCTGCAAATCACTATAATACAAATTAGGAAATGAGGGGGGAGTACATCTCATTTGGGGAAACAGGGAAGACTTGTTGGAAGAGATGGCATCTAGGGATATCAATAGGCAAAGATGGGCAGGGAGCAAGACTGGGTAGCAGTCTCTTTGAGTTATGGACAAAGTGTGCATCAAGGAGTGAAAGAGGGGGCAGTGGGGTTATTCCCTGAAGAAACTTGAAATTGCATGACTTTCATGCAGAGGAAATAAATACCTAAAGTATACCTTATTTCTTTTTTTATTAGTTAATTTATTTTTAGTTTTCAACGTTCACTTCCATAAGTTTTAAATTTTATCCCCCTCCCTCCCCAAGATGGCCGGCAATCTGATATAGGCTTTACATATACATTCCAATCAAACATTTTCACATTAGTCATGTTGCATAGAAGAATTATAATGAATGGGAGAAACCGTGACAAAGAAAACAAAACAACAACAAAGAAAGAAAACAGTGTGCTCCGCTTTGCATTCGGACTCCATATTTCTTTCTCTGGATGTGGATGGCATTTTCTATCATGAGTCTTCTGGAATTGTTTTAAGTCCTTGCATTGCCGAGAAGGGCTAAGTTTATCAAAATCAGTCATCACACACTGTGGCCGTTACTGTGTACAGTGTTCTCCTGGCTCTGCTCACTTCACTCAGCATCAGTTCACATAAAACTTTCCAGGTTTTTCTGGTCTGCCTGCTCATCATTTCTTACAACATAATAGTATTCTATTACATTCATATGCCACAACTTATTCGGCCATTCTCCAATGGATGGGCATCTCCTCAATTTCCAGTTCTTGGCCACCACAAAGAGAGCTGCTATAAATATTTTTGTACGTGTAGGTCCCTTTCCCATTTTTGTGATCTCTTTGACTATACCTTATTTCTACTGAGTATATTTTGAACCCACTTTTGAGGGAGAGCCTAGACATGAACCAAATCTAAGCTTTTTTAAAGATGACTTTCCCAAGAACTCCAGGATGAGTGATTAAAAAGCCAGAGAATGTGAGAAAAAGAATCCTCTCTTCAAATGCCAGGTTCACCAGGACTGAATCCAAGACCTGTGTGAACCCAGACCTATAGGCTCTTTAGAGTAGGAGAGGTCTCTATGATGCAGCTAGGTGGTTCAATAGATTTAACCCTGGACCAAGAGTCAGGAAGTCCTGAATTCAGATGTGGTCCTGGACATTTACTAGCTGTGTGACCTTGGGCAAGTCACCTAACTTCTGCCTCAGTTTCCTCAATTATAAAATAGGAATAATGATACCATATATTTCACAGGGTTTTGTGAGGTTCAAGTGGGATACTGTTTGTAAAGCACTTAACACAAGGCCTAGCACATAGTAGGTGTTTAATAAATGCTTGCTACTTGTCTCCTTCCACTCTGTGATTCTACCTCTGGAAATTCTATTCTTTCTCTTTGCCCTATTTCTATGTCTGGGTTAGCAGTCTAACAGATTCATTAACCTTTTGTTAAAGCTAGTTCTATCCACAGATTTACTTTATCTTATTCATTTCTTGTCCTAATTGTCCTAATTCTCATTTTACTGACTTTTGATCTATGTGTCTGGTAATGGTGGCCACCAGTACCCTTGCACCGGTCAAGAGATTATATCCTTTCTCCTTGACTCGCTCAAGAGTCATTCATAGAAAATGCTCAGTTGTTGGTAGATCCTAGTGATGATAAGTCAGAGGTAGATAAAGGGACAAAAAAGGCCAAAGAATTGATTATTACTGGGCAGAAAGTGGGCAGCAGGTTCATATTTCAGAGATATAGACTAACATGTGCAAGTGTTGGCCCCTATAGATTGTAAGATGCTTGAAGGCAAGGATGTTTTCATTAATTTCTATGTATCTCCAGCACCTAGCACAGTGATTGGCAGCTAGCCAGTGCTTAATAAATGCTTATTTATTGATTAATCTAAAGGGAAAAATAGGCAGGTGTGGTCTAGTAGTCAATGTGGAGGTGTTGGCATCCAAAAGTGAAAGAGACAAGTATGGTCTGAAGTCAGGTAAGAGTTCAAGGAATTAGGTATTCAAATGACTAAGGTCACCAGGGTGCCATTTTAGAATCAGTCAAAAGAAACTGAAAGAGCTGTAACTATTTTTTTTAATTTTCTTTTTTTTTTGGAGGGGGGAAGGTAGGACAATTGGGGTTAAGTGACTTGCCCAAGGTCACACAGCTAGTGTGACACAGCTAGTAAGTGTATCAAGTGTCTGAGGTCAAATTTGAACTCAGGTCCTCCTGACTCCAGGGTCGGTGCTCTACTTACTGTGCCACCTAGGTGCCCCAGCTGTAACTATTTAAATAAAGTTATGACTTTAGAGTCACATGGGTCCAGTTCTGTCCTCACATAGTTCCACAACAACTTTCTGGAAAGAAAATTTTTGTCCATAACAAAAGAAAGAAAATTTGTCCATAATATACCATATATACCTCTCTGGGGACAGTGCCTCCAATAAGCACCAATTTTCCTGACCCTCAGTTATTTATCAGAGGCAGTCCCAATCTTTAAATCTAGTCAGAAAGGGATATGTGCAAGTCTATCTCTGTAAGAGATGTTCTTTAGAAGTAGCAAGGTCCATGTTCTGTGATCTCATCAGGTTTATTAGAGGGACTCATCATATTGATCAAGGACTTCTCTGATTAATTTCATCATTACATTAAGAATTATTCTGTGTGAGTGAGCTGGGCCCAATGAAAATGATCCTTGGTGCTGATTTTTTACATCTGTTTTTTAATCACCTGATTAATACTGTAACTTTTCTGCTAACCAATCCCATGCTTGTGCAGAATTGGGCCAGATGGGAAAAGGAAAATTCAATAAACCCCACTGTTGGTGAAATCCATTTTTGAATGATAAATTGATATTGCTTTCCTCTTGATGAGATAACATTTGTGGAAAAACAATATTAGATGTACTATTGTCCAAATACTCATGTCATAGATGCTCATGACTAAAGAATATGTGCAATGCTCAAAGTTGGCTCCATCACATATCCTATACAGAGCACATTTAGGAAGCATCACTTAGCAAGCTGGAAAAAAATGAGTGATCTATATGTAAACACCTCTGGATTCAGATCTCCAATGTTCTTTTTAGTAGAAAGTATGGAAAATTGGTTTCAGTCAAAATCTGTCACCAGCTTGGCCCTTTCTATCTCATCTCAGATGACACTCCTGCAACATCTTTCCATTCTAGCTAGACTCACTCCTTTTTCAGCCTCATGTAGGCTTCTTCTAGCTCACAGCCTTTCTGTAAGACTTCTCATAAAGGGAACAGCTCCCTTCAGCCCCTTTCTTCCAAACTTATCATTTCTAAAATGTCTTTTGAAATTAGGCTCCTGGAGATATAGACAACAAATCATCAACTGAAATGGCTTGTCATGTAGACCAGACAAAGAACCATATGGCCAACTTAAATCTTTACTTTTCAACTACAAGGACAAAGATAATATCTTACATAAACTCTGCAACTCTCCTAGTACCTAGAACATTTGCACACAGTAGACATTTGATTAATTGCTTGTGAAATTGGTGCTTGAGTAGGAGTACAGATACAATGGAAAGATCCTGGAGGTAAGGAGTACGGGGTTCAAATCATATACTTCCTCTAAAATTTTTGATCTCATTTGTAAGGAGGACAACAATACATCGATTACCTACTTCAGTCAGTCAATAAATATTTATTAAGTACTTGCTGTGTGCCGGGCACTGTCCTAAGCACTGATGATAAGAAGAAAAATAAGGCAGTCCCTGTGCTCATGAAACTCGCAGTATAATGGGGCAAGCAACCATGTACAAAAAAGCTTTATGCAGTACAAATGGAAGAAAGAAGGCACTAGAATGAAGAGGGATTGGGAAAGGCTTCTTGTTGAAATTGAAATTTTAGTTGGAACCTGAAGGAACCCAGGGAAGCCAGGAAAAGGAGATGAAGGGAAAGAGCATTTCAGGCACGAGGGACAGCCAGAGCAATATTGTTTTAAGAACAACTTTGAGTGACTGGGTCGTTTATACTACTATAAATACCCAATTAACTACAAAGAGCCTATGAAGGAAGATGCTACCTGCATCCAGAGAAAGAACTAGTAAATAGAAGTATGTAGAGAATGATTTTATATACATATATACACGCATACACACATATATATATACACACATTTGTATCTAATGGTGGCCATCTCTAGGCAAGGTGGGGAGAGGAAAAAAAAGAAAAAATTTATATGACAACTTTATTATATATTTAAAAGGAATAGGAATTTGTATATAACAGATTTGCACTTTCATGTTCAATCATCTTTTTAATTATACTATGTTATGGCTTATTATATTATGTTATATTATATTATACTATGTTATAAATATACTGTTATTATAATATATCATACTGTTTTATTATGTTATATTTTATTACACTGTGTTGTACTTGTTTTATTCCATAAATTAAAAACAAAATAAATTATAAAAAAGAAAAGAAAACGTCCATAGTTGGGATATGGAGTGTCTTGTAAAGAACAGCAAGAAGGCCTGTGTTACTAGATTGAAGAATGGAATAAGGTGCAAGTAGGGTGGGACATGGGGAGGGAGCAGGAAGGAGGGTACTAGGTTGTGAAGGACTTTGGATGCCAAACAGATGATTTTATATTTGATCCTGCAGATGATAGGGTCTCACTGGAGTTTATCGAATGAAAGGTGATATGGTAAAACCTCTGCTTTTGCTGGATAGAGAGGGGAGACACATGACAGGGAGGCCAGCCCAGAAGGCTATATAATAGCCTAGACATGAGGAAATAAAGGTGTGCACCGGGTGGTGTCAGAGAAGACAAGGGGGGATAAGTCAAGAGATGTTTCGAAAGGACAGTCGACAGGCCTTTCCCACTGCTTGGATATTGGGGATGAGAGAGGGAGTAGGAGAGGGCAGCAACTGGATTTGAAGCCTGGCTGACTAAGGGTGACTGGTGGTGTCCTTAACAACAATGTTGTTGTTCAGGCATTTTCAATCATGTCTGATTCTTTGTGACCCCTTGCCAGAAGAGCCCCACTCGGAGGAAATACAAACCCCATCAAAATATTAATAGTAATAACTCAACCTCAGCACAGAGCAAGGGTGCTCACTGATTTTAATGATTGAGATGGTGACCAACACCTGTTTGTGAACTACCATACCATTTAAGGTAAATGATGTCAACCTCTGACATTACAACTAAAGGACATTTTTTCATGGTGATGTTCTGCAAATCAACCATTATTAAACAATACATTTTAATTTCCAGAGCATGCATGACCAGGTGCTGCTTGGTGTTAATTAAAACTCCTAGCTTATGCCCCATCCTCTGTATCTCAGCAATGAATATCAGGTTGTTACAACCTGTACCTTCTGGCTACTCCTTCCTCAGTCTCAGGGGATGAGGTTAACTGTGTTACACAACATTACTTCCACTCCTCCTTTGAGAGCTTAAGAACTTAATTATTTAACTATTTGCCAAGCATTGAATTTTGAAAGCAAAAGCTCATCTGAAGAAGTCAACATATTGGATTGAATACAGTGTAGGATATCTTTCTAAATCTGGCATGAATAAAAATGAGTACAATCTTATAAAAAAGTGGCATTTTCCAAAGAATGCCCATAAATATATGCACAATGTTTCCCAGTTGTGCCCAGGCACATACTAATATTCCCTTAAATTGGCATTTTGCATCTCATTTTTTAAACTTTGTATTTTAAGTATAATTTTGTTGCATTTTTAAAAATTAAATGTAATTTTTGGTTCCTTTGGTTTGGTGAACTAAAATAATATCCTTTATGATTGAACTTTCAAATAAACTTTCACCTTAAAAAATTCCCTGGATGAACATCCTAATGAAACACAATGCATACTTCTAAATATATAACTGTAATTATTTTTTTTTCATTTCAAAGAGATCTCATTTTAGGGACGTTTTAGGGACATGATGCATAATTGGAGAAAAGTCTATATTTGGACCAACATAGTATATCAATGGCTTTGAACAAGCTCTTTGGACATTAGCTTGAAAATTAGCAAAATCTTCAATAGTAAGCTGCTATTTATATCAGATAGTAAGGTTTGCAAAGTACTTTGCATGTACTATTTCACTTGAATCTCTCAACTCTCTTGTGAGGTATAAGTATGATATCAATCTCACCATACAGATGAAGAAACTTAGTCTCAGAGAGGTTAATTGACGTGCTCATAGTCACATAGCTAGGGATGGAGATAAAGTTAAAATAGCTTCTCCTGAATCCATGTCTTGCATTCTACTATGTCATGTTTTCTCTCAAGACACAAGAGACACCTAGATTTTCACTATATACTCCTCTCTGGCCAGGGCTAATGTTGCCCCAGGTCATAAAACTCCAAGTTATGGTGAGACCTGACCTGACAGAATGGAATAGTGGAGTCCACTGGAATCAACCAATCAACAAGCATTTATTAAGCTGTTTCTAAGTCTGCTTAAATATGACACAGGTAGGCACTGGAGATACAAAGGCAAAAAGGAAACCATTTGTTCTCAAGCAACTTATATCCTACTGAAGGAGACAACAGGTAAATATACATAAGTACATGCAAATGTTGGGTAATTGCTAGTGTACTTTCCAGTGATGTACACATCAATAATGAGGTTGAAACACTCATTGCCAAAGCTAGCTCCGTGTTTGGGAGGCTCCGAAGGAAAGTGTAGGACAGAAGAGGTATTAGACTGACTACCAAACTGAAGATCTACAGAGCTGTGGTGCTGACTTCATTGTTGTATGCCTGTGGAACATGGACAGTATACCAGCCCCATGCCATGAAACTGAATCGCTTCCATTTGAATTGTCTTAGGAAGATTCTAAAGATCACCTGGCAGGATAAGGTACAAGACACTGAGGTCCTTACACGAACTAAACTGCCAAGCAATCAAACTCTGCTTCAAAGAGAGCAACTCCGATGGGCTGGCCACATTGTTCAAATGCAAAATGTTCACTTGCCAAAAAGACTATTTTATGGAGAATTCACACCGGGCAAGCATTCCCATGGCTGTCAGAAGAAGCAATACAAGGATACTCTCAAGGTCTCTCTGAAGAACTTTGGAATTGATTATATAACATGGGAGACTGGCACAGGATCGCTCAGCATGGTGTGCCCACATCAGAGAAAATGCCGTGCTCTGTGAGCAAAGCAGAATTGAAACAGCTCAAAGGAAATGCAGGATGTGCAAGTTAGGAGTATCCACTTCAAATGTTCACATGGACTATTTGTGCCCGACCTGTAGTAGAGCTTTCTGAGCTCATATTTGTTTGATCAGCCACAGTCGGACACTTTGAAACTTGACTCTAGCATAGTGTTGTCGTTTTGGTTCTCTTCGAGAACGAGAGAACGGAGGACAACGACCAACCGACTAAATGGTGGGGCGGAGAAGGGAGGCACCAGCATCTGGGAGGATCAGGAAAAGGCTTCATGTAGGAGGCGGCACTTGAGCTGAGTTTTGAAGTTTTAAGGATTTTCAGGGTTTTTTCCCTCATTTTCTCACTATTACCCAGAATTTTCTTACTACTACTTACTGATGGCTACTCAGCAGAAGAAGACAGAGCCGACAAGGTAGCATATAACATAGCCTCACTGGAAATCCTCAGAATGCTAACCATTTGCCCTGCCAGGGTAGAGGAAACCCTTCATGAAAGTAGGCTATTCATAAATGCTCTGAGATGAGGAGATTCATTCAGAAATCGTTTTTTTGACTCTTTGAATTGTGCCTTGCGGGTCATCTGTTGCACTTGTCCCAATTCTGAGCTAACAGCTGTTTTTCCCTTATGTAGGCCAATCCACAGAGGCACTTAAGGATATCGGGAACATTAGTGATAATACACCTGATAAATCCCTTCACATTATATGCTTTTTTTCTGCAGAGGGCTAGGGGAAAGACCTGCATGCAGATGATATCATTGCCTTTTGGGCACATCTGCCACATATTAAATTACTATTTCTAGGGCTCATTTCTAAAACTGATTTCTTTTCATTTTGGTAAGAGGACTAAAGAAGCATAGCCCCTCTAGGTTAGTTTTCCAAGACAACTTAAGAGCCGATGAAAACTGCGGATCACTCTCAATGATGTGCCAAAGAGGTTTGATGAAGCTGGATCTATCAGATGACATCATTGTCTATGTTGTTAGGTTGCTCCCCCTCCCCCCGCCCTTTAAGGAATCTGTCTAGGTTATTCTATTGAGTTTTAACTCATCATAAATCTCATCCCATGGCTGAGAGAGTTCTATTAAATGCTAGATCCAAGCTGGAACTTCATGTACTCCTCTGCAAAGCAGCCAGAGGTGGGGATTGAAGCTAAGTTTGTGGAATGTTAATGTAAGGGTAGGGCCGAAAGCACTCCATTTGGTCCTGGTTCCTTGACTAGAGGTAAATACTTTATTTGCTTGAATCAAACAATCAAAACTCAGTGTGACTAGGGCCTGTTCCTTCTTTGAATCAATCAGACACAAACTTAACTCTGTCTTTATGAGGTTTTTCCTGGTCCCATTCAGCTACTAGTGAGATACTTATAAAGTACTTAGCATAGTGCCTGGCACATAGTAGGGACTTAATAAAGGCTAGTTCCCCTCAGTTACAAGCTGTTCATTTTGATATAGTGTATACATAAATGTATTGTTATATAGTGTATTTATTTACATATTTTATAAAGTGTATACAAATATGATTATTTGTATACATGCTCTCTTCTCCCATTAGGTATAAGATCCTGGAGGGCAGGGACTGTTTGATTTTCTTATCTTTTTCTCCAGCATTTAGGATCATTCCTGACTCACAGTAAGTGCTTAATAAGTGTTTGTTGATTGATTATACCTGATTGGTGATAATTATAATGATAATGATATGATTTTAGATATAGAACCCACTCATTGTACAGATGAGGAAAATGGGGCGCATGAATGTTAAGTGAGTTAAGGTTATACTCATTGGCATCAGAGAGAGGTCAGATTTTAACTGCTGATCATTTTTCTATGAATATGCCTCTGGAGGTTCACCCAATGTTCTGGGAACCTTTCTCTAACTCTTATTACATTGCATGGTATCCAAGCACACACAGATTACTCAGTAGTTATCCCTTGCTCTCACTCAGTTTTTTTACATGTTTTCATAGAAATTTTATACATTTTCAGTATACTTTTTTTTAGTGACATCTTTACTTCCCTGCTGTGCATTCCCTATAATGTGCTGCAGACTCTTCATGCCCACAGCAAGACTCTCCTTCATCTTTTGGGTGACCTTCAAGATCAACTCTGATGCTTCATTGAGGCACAGAGATGACCCTAAGTTCTCAAAGGATATGCCAGTGCAGCACAAGATATAACAGGTTCTACCATGCTGGAAAAGCAAGGTCCAGTGATAGACTATGTGGCCATAGTAAGCTGGCCTGTTGATCAAATTTTGATAACCCATGAAACAAATTAAAATACAAAATAGCCCTAAGTTCCATGTGACCCCCTCTTTCTGGTTGAGGGAAAAGGGGGCAAAGAAGCTAAAAGCCTACCTATTTTATGAGAAAAAAATAGGAAACTAGTTTTTGTGGACTGTGAAAACATGTGATTAATCATGACACATCTAGGATTTTAAGGAGAACATTTAGCTATGTATGCAACACATGTCCATCTGATTTCCTGTCCTAGAGGTACAGTCTACATTGTGTGACAAAATCATGGCTGATAACTTCAGATTTGGGGAAATTTGCCTTGAAAGACACTAGGACAATTTACATAAGAAACATGTAAAGTGGAGTATGTTTTAAATGAACATTTCAGTCTTGATCAAAATTACTTGTTAGAAAAGAACCTAGTGTCCTCCTTAACTTTTGCCATATTCTAGGACTAAATGATCTTCTGAGCAGGTACATTACAACACAAGAAGAGGTCACAGAACTCACTGCTTCCATATCTGAGCCCCGGGTTTGATTCTTGGCTCAGTCTTAGATAAGAAAACAGGTAAAACATGATGTCCTTCTTCTGCCCTTCCCTTTGCAATGGTGATAGAGATGGGCTACATGGCCAGCTCTCATTTAGTTTTCCAAGAGGGAAGAGGCTGATATGATCCAGGACTTTGAGGGGAACAGGGTGTAAGCCTTCAGGGACACCTCTTTCCAGTACACTCCTTTCTGCCCACTCCTCTCCCTTTGGAATACTCTAGCAATAACATTCCAGGTGCCATGAAGCCTTTGAAGGCTCTTTCCTCACCTGCATATACAGGGAGAGCCCCACTCAGCCCTGCTGCATACCATTGAGATGACCATAAGCTTCCCTCCCAGTGTTGTCCACCCAGTCCTGTTGTCAGGTGTGAGTTACTGCAGGCTTGCTGGTCTACATCTGAGTGTGATGACAGTCTTCTCTGGGAAGGTCAGGCAAATCATTTCTCTCTGAAGACTTTACTCTAATCAATTTCAGACATTGCTTTAAATGTTCCTTAAGTTTCCCAGGAATCACCTGAAGTCTGGTTTTCTAAGGGAGTCTAGCTCAGGAGCTCCCCTGTATTCAGGAATAAAATTGCTTAATAAATTCAGACAACATCATGGGCACCATTCAGGGCTACAAAGTTAAAGTCCAAACTAATTTTTGGTGACATGGGAGATTCCACTCATTCACTATGGCAAATGACAGAAAAACTCACAAATAGTTTTTTCTTTTAAACAAATGTGTAATATTTTATGGTCTTAAAAGAAGGAAAGAAATCAGAGACTCAATTTATTCTTGCCATATGGAATGCTGTGTGAGAAAAATTTACCAGCCTACAATGCTGAATTTCTGGTCTTAAATCTTGTTTATGAAGTTGACTTTTCTTCTTGCAAATGGATACCCTCGAACATTTAAATTTGGGAATCTTTTGTTCCTTGGATTAAAGCTCAAATCATAGACCTTCGCCAAAATTTGGATCCCACCAGCTATGAAATGCTGTTTCACTATGTTTCCTTCTGAAAAGGTCAAGGAATACCGAATACCACCTGAAGGCATCTGGTTGCTCAGACTTCCAACCACCTATACTTATGTACAGTGTCAAAGGAAAACCCATCCTTTCAGTTGAACCAATGACATAGGGAGCTTATTTCTTGTGCCATATTCTCAATTTAAGGGCTTCCTATTTTGGGAACAACCCTGGGGATGTTTCCAGGGTTCCTTCAGACCCTGAGTAACAGCCTTGAGTATCACTCTACTGTCCTCCTTTTCAATTAGGCCTGGCTTCTCCACCATCATAGTGTCCCTTCTATATACCAGATATGGACATAGAATAAGAAACAGGCTCTTTTGTTCATGGGCTCTAGGGGTTCCTTCTTTCAGAAAATCAGCGGCCGATCCACAAACGGCAAATGCAGAGACTAAATTTTTCTAAAGAAAAATGAGCAGAACTGCCTTGGAACATTCCTTTTAAAAAAAGGTTACTGACCCCTGCCTGAGGGAGTCCCCTGAGAATTCAAAAAGTCCATCATGCACTTGTGCATACAGAGGCAATGTGATGTATTGATAAGAACACTGGATTTGGAGTCAGAGAGCCTGGGTTCAAATTCCAGTTCTACTATGTGCTGTGTGACATTGGGCAAGTCACTTTATATCTGTGAGCCAATGTTTCCTCATTTGGAAAATGGGAAGGTTAAACTAGATGGCCTCTAAGATCCTATCCAGCTAGAAATCTCATGATTCCATGACAATGTCATTAAAGATTTCTAAATGCATAAAATAAAATACATAGCAAATTGAAATTAAAATGCATAGGAAATTAGAAACCAATGACATTGAAATAGTTATCAAAATATTAAAACAAAAACATGGTCACAGACATCACATTAAGAACCCCAATTAGTCTTCATTTTTTACAGATGAAGAAACTGAGGCCCAGGAAGATTAAAAGTCCTGCCCAATGTGACAGAGGTAGTTAACATCAGACTTGTACTTGGAATCAGGTTCTCTGACTGAATCAGGTTCCAGGGCCAGTGCCCTTTCCACTGTAGCTACAGATGGCCCAGGGGTTTATGGAGTGTTCAGGGAGGACTAGCACCTCTGGTGTGAAGGCTTGCTGAGCTCCTTTAAGGGCTGCTCATCCACCTTCACCTGGACTTTGACTCGTGGCTCCAAGAAGCTCTAGTATGCACAGCAGCCATACCCTGGTAAACCGTCTCAGCAAATGGGCTAAACCAGGTTGAGGGTAACCAATAGGCCTCAAACCTGTTGGTGAGTTAAGAGGATGTCTAAGGAGCATGTGAAGACTTCCCCCAGTAGAAGAGGAGGATGAGAACTATTTGTTCCAGTGGCCATGAAGGTGACTGAAGGAGGCTTTGTGGAGTACTTGGTCAGATATCAAAGATGCATCCTGAGCCATTTCCAGTCCTCTTGACTTTTGTCTTGCCACTGGACTTCAATGTCTCTGGAAGAGACAGTGAGGCTGGCAACTCTGTGCAACTCTGCCTCACTTAAATCCAATTCTTGAGCAAGTCAGGACATCACCTTGAGATGTCATTTGTCCTCTTCAAAAACAAAAGATAAATAACAACATCAGCAACAGATGGCCCAGATCCCATGATTAATGCAGACTCTTCAAGAGAGCTTTCTCTGTGGTATTGGGTCCCATGCCAACAAACTGCTTTTTGATTACCATTAGAATTCCTCAAATACTTCCTAGTAAACTCAAAGCCAAGACATTTATAGCTGATCAGCTGCATCTAGGTTCATGGATACCCAAGTCCTAACTCATGAATTCCAAGTCACAAACCCTGAGTTTGTTTCAGCAATCTCTGACCCTGGCCTAATCTCTGACTCCAGCCTAATTTCACTCCAGTGGAATCCTCACCAAGCCGACTTGGTTTTTCCTCCCTCGTGGTATATTCTCCTTATGCCACATAACCTTTACTGCTTTCATGACTAGTGCCCAACCTGGCCATGATCCCCTTAGGCCTGTCAGTCCTGGGAAATGACTATGGCTCTGGACATCCCCAACTATGAAAGCCTACTCTGTTAGCTCTCCTACTGAAAAGGTTCTGGTAAATGAGTTTACATTGAGGTTACTGCTAACTACTATTATCCCTTCATAGGGTATTAGTAGTTTTTGTATTTTCTCAGGGTCTGAGTCTCTGACCTATATGCACAGATTTCTAATGGAAAAACTTTAGGCATTAGAGATGGGTTAGTGGAAAGTTTATTGAGAGGAGAGCAGTAACTATTTCCTTGACCAAGGGCTGTTTTCAAATCAGATTGTATTTTCCTTTTCTCAATCTGGGATACCTTTAAGAGTTGCCAGCTCTTCATGGAGATGTCAAATTGGAAGGGTCCTCCCCTGGGTCAAATGAGAAACTTTGAAGAGAAAAAATAGGTCTGGATAAGATGTAAAATTCATTTACTTTGATACCCCTTTTCCCTTCCTCCCCAACCATGTGTTCTGGATGGGGAATTACCGCTGTTGACTGATTGCTGATTAACAGTTAGTTATGTAGACTAGGGGCCCAGCTAGTGGTAAACTGAATGAGTAGCAACCCTCCTCTGCCTTCCCTGGGAGGCAAAGCTGAAAAAAACCCCAACAACCATATATATGTATCTATATATACATACACATGTATATGTATGTATAAATGAATGAATAAAAATATAAATATATGAACATATGTGTGTATACACATTTGTGTGTATACATACAACACATGCACACAGACATATGTACATATATATCCACATACTGGCATAGGAAAAGGGCAAGACAGGCTGGTGGAGGGGAATAAGGAGACTTTGTTTTGTTTTGTTTTGAAAATTTTCCCATCTCATTGAACCCAGGTGTATGTATTCCTTACCTTGATGTAATGTGGGCTTGGATTTTTGACTAAGCATGATAATCAATGATATCTGTATACAAGCTAATAAATCACTGGGTCAGAGTTGATTGTCAATAGAAATTATAGATTTGTCATGTTTGGAGGACTAAAGAACAATAGCAGTTAATGATTTTGTTTGGCTTGTTTTGAAATGAGAGGCAGTGTGGTCTAGAGAGATGGCCTCAAAGCCAGGAAGTCTTGGGTTCAAGTCCCACCTCTGACACATACTGGCTGTGTAACCTCGGGCAAGGCTCAACCTCTCAGTGATATTGGCGATTCTCTGCAAATTGTAGAAAAGATGCTGACTTTCTTTGATGGAGGGAGTTTCCTCACCTGGTATAGGGAGTTCCCTATACCAATAAAGTCATAGATCCAGTCCCTATCATACCTGAAATAATTTGGGTATAGTCTTGCCCCAGCGAAGAAGGTCACCTCTTACAACTCTAGGATTCTATATTTCCACCAGTTATGTTGCAATTTATAGCCTACAAACTCAGTAGACCATCAGCTCCTCGAGAGTGGAGATGATTTTCACTCATCTTCATATCTCCAGCACCAGGAATAGTGCTTTGCATGTAGAATATTAGCAGCTTAATTAATAAATTGATATTGAATTAAGCTAGAATTGTGACCCTTCGGCTCTAGTCTCACACCTTGTGATTCCATGTATTAAAAACTTAATTATCACCTGAATTATTTTATCTCCATCATTTTGCAAGTTAGATGTAGGAGTTGTTTTTCCTAATTTTTTGAAGCTACTTTTTCCTGTGTTCAAATGGACAGTAGTGATAACATGATATAAGGAAAGTAGAGAATGCTGACTCTTTAGAAAGGAGCAGGAAGAAAGCAGTCTGGGATGGGTGGGGAGAGAGCTATTGGATAGAGTCACAAAGCCCTTGGCACAAGAGGGCATTTTGTTCCATACTTCAATGGAGCTATCATCTCATTGATGTGGATACTTCTTCCAATGGTGCCAACCATAATCTGTCTGCATCAATTATTCTAGTGCAGTTCTTGTCTGTGTCCTTCCGTAAATCTCCCAGAGAAGGTCTACCCAACATCCAGAGGGGCCTTCTCCTAGGTCTCTTAATATTCTGTGGTTACCAGTGTAGCACACAAGCTCTCCATCTGTTAGCCTGCACTCTTGCTCCAAAGCTAGCCCACATCCTTTTTTGATCACATTTCCTGGATGAAATCTTTTACACTACTTGTGCAATCATTGTTGGCTATCTATTTATATCTACCAGATATAAATATAGTCCAGACCACACGCACACACACACACACACACACACTTTGAGTTAGCCGTAATTCTGGATCTTCAGATCTGTGGTGGTGTGTGATTCCCAGGCATGTAGCATCCTCAGAATTAATATTGATAATATCAAAGATGGGGTTTTATGAAAGGGAAAACCTTGCAACTGTTGAAAGTGCTGAGAAATGTTGCAAACGTAAGCTTGCCTGCTCTTTTTCTCTTGTGAGAAACTGGTTAGGCCCAGTTCACTGTCCACCTGCTCTCAGTCGGTCAGTCAGACTTTATTAAGCAACTACAACGTGCAAGGCATTATGCTAAGCTACAAGAACAACAAAAAGTGAAGGACAGTCCTTGATCTCAAGAAGCTCACAGTTTAGTGGGGGAGACAACATGCAAACAGTTATGTACAAACAAGTATTTATGTGATAAATGGAGGATAATCAACAGAAGAAAGGCACTAGCATTAAGGGGGATTGGGAATGGCTTCTTGTAGAGTGGGAGACTTTAGCTGAAGACTTGGAGAAAGCTAGGGAAGCCAGGTAGCCAAGATGAGGAGAGGAAATGTTCTAGGCAGGGAAAACAGCCAATGAAAATGCATGGGGTCAGGAGATGGAGTGTCCTGTGTGAAAAATAGCAAGGATACTAGGGTTAATAGATCGCATAGTACTTGGGGAGGGGTGTTGGTGTTGTTGTGATGTATAAGAAGAATAAAAAGATAAGAAGGAGCCAGGTTATGGAGGTCTTTATAAGCCAAACAGAGGATTTTATATTTTATCCTGGAGGCAATAGAAAGCCACTGGAGTTGATTGAATAGGGGATGGTGGTGGCATGGGCAGACCTGTGCTTTAGGAAGATTTATTTCATTAGTGGAAGACAAATTGGAGTGAGGAGAGACTCAAAGCAGAGAGGCCCAAAAGCAGGCATGATATTTATTGATCTGTTAGTTGAATTCATGGGAGCCAATGAGATCTCGAAGTGAAGTGGCATAGAGTAAGAAAAGAAAAAAAGACCAAGGGTAGAGTCTTGGAGGATCCCAGTGGTTATTGAATCTAATCTGGATGAAGATCCAGCAAAGGAGACTGAGAAAGAGTAGTCAGATAGGTCAGAGGAGAACCAGGAGAAAGCTATGCTTGGAAAACTGAGAGAGAAGAGAGTGTCTAGGAGAAAAGGGTGATTGACAGTGTCAAAGTCTGCAAAGAGGTCAAGAAGGTCAGCATGCATAGTGAGTGAGAGAAGATTGGCAACTTTGAAAGAACAGTTTCAGTTGAGTGATGACATCAGAAGCTAGATTGCTGAGATTTAAGAACAGAGTAAGAGGAAAGGAAGTGGAAAAATCGACAGTAGACAACCTTCTCAAGGAAGACTATGTTTAGCCACAAAAGGGAGAAGAGATATAGGGTGATAGCTGGTAGATATGATTGGACTGAGTTGGGGTTTTAAGGATAAAGGGGATGGGAGTATGTTTGCAGGCAGTAGGGAAGCAGCCAATAAGATTGAACATAGGTAATGGGGGGATGATAGAGGAGGACTATCTCCTGGAGAAGGTGAGATGGAATGGAATCATTTATGCTTGTAGAGGGGTTTGCCTTAGCAAGAAGGACTGTCTTTTTATATGTTATAGAGATGAAGGAGGAGAAAGTGGTGGAAGGCATCTTAGTGAGGTGAGATTAGGAGGAGGGCAGAAAAGAGACTTCTTGGTGAATCATCTTAATTTTTTGGGAGGGGGGAAGCCAGAGCAATTGGGGTTAAGTGACTTGCCTAAGGTCACACAACTAGTAAGTATGTCAAGTGTCTGAGGTCAGATTTGAACTCAGGTCCTCCTGACTCCAGGGCCACTGCTCTGCTCACTATACCACCTACCTGCCCCAATCATCTCAATTTTTCAATGAAATATGAAGCAAGGTTTTTAGCTGAGAGTGTGGGTTAATAGGGGAACCATATGCTTTTTGAGGAGGGATGAAAATATTTAGAAAAGCTGTTGTGGTGAGTGATATAGTGAGGCAATTATATATAAATATAGTGAGTGCAAAAGGATTGCCTTGCTGCAGAGAGGACCCAGTTGAGATTATATAACATAAGTTTGTAGTTAGGATGGTTTTATGATTTTTCTCCTTCTTCTTTCAGCAGTACATGAGAAAGAGCAAAGGCCTCAGATGGTGAGAGTAATGGAAGGCTGATGCTTGGTAGGATGAAGATCTTCAATAGGATAAGAGGGCCAAGGAACTCAAGAGAAATGGACAGTGTAGAGTTGAACTGATTCCCAATGAAATCAATATGGGAAAGAGAGGAGAGTGTAAAGGTCATGGCCAAGGAAAGAACTAGAAAGTTGAGGAACTGGAGGTCATGGTGAGGATAAAGAATAGGTTTTAGGGTGACAAGGCAGAGGGAAAGGTGGAAAGAAGGCACATAGTGATCAGATAGAGGAATTTCAGAGTTCATGAACATGATAGTAAGATCAGGGGTATGACCATCACTAAATATAGCTGAGATGGGGTCAGGAGTAGTTCATGGGAAATGAGTAAGTTGAACTTGGAGGTAAGATGTTTGAATAAGTATCAGTATGAAGTCTCTTAGTATGATTGCAGGAATTGGAGAGGAAATACTGTGAACCAGACACTGAACTCGTTGAGGAAAGAAGGAGAGTGTCCTGGAGATCAGTAAATAACAGCCAACAGAATCATGATTGGGTGATAAATATGTATTGAATGAACATCAAAGGAAGAGAGGTTACTAAATGATTGTGGTAGAGAGAGAACATTGAAACCTGGAAGAGGAAATGAAGAGTAATGAGTATTCCAACTCAAGGAGGGTGAGGCTTGTGTGAAAGTACAGCCAAGTACTGGGAAGGGTGGCCTGGTAAGCTATGACATTAGGAGGGGCCTAAGTCTGAGTATGTGCAAGAAGATGGAAAAAGAGGGGGAAAGAAAAAAAATAAGATGAAATGTAGTTTGTTACTGGTGGAGCAGGCATTTCAGAGAGCACAATGGAAGGGAGATTTAGAGTAGGATTTTGGTGAGAATGAGGATAAGGGAGCTGTCAATGGTGGAGCAAAAAAGTAGTTTAACAATGACCATTGGGAGTTCAGAATCTATGGGGTGGCAATGATGATGTGGGAATTTGTTAATTGTTGAAGAATGAGTGCAGGTTGATTATCATTGTACATAGAAGTTTCACCTGGGGTAAAGTAGTCCCAAGGCAACAGATGGCAGTGTGTATGGGAAAGAAGTGGATAGAAAGGGTACCCAGGTAGGGCAAAGCACTGTTGTGGAATTTCAGGTGATTGGAAAGAGTGCCTGGAGCTGGATGGAATGACTTCCCTCAGAAGCCAGAAAGTGTCATCAGCTCTCAACACATGTACAAAATGAGTGACTGCAAAAGCATTTATTTAATTCTTGCTATATGCTAACCACTGTGCTGAATGCTGGAGATAGAAATAGAAAAGAGAAATTGTCTCTGCTGAAGAACCAGCTCAATGGGTTGACTATTCGAATATACGTCATAGCATGGATAATAGTCATTCTTTATCTGTTTGGCAGGGGAACATGAATCTCACCAAGCCTTCTCATTGAGAAGGTCTGTAATATTCTGTGACCTGATGTAATAAAGACAGGGTCAATGTGTAAAAAAGTGCATGAGGAAAAATTCACAATCTGTCAGGAATCTCTCTTACTTAAAGACTGTTTGGAACATTCCTCTGTAACAGGACCAGACACTTTTTATCAAAACCACTTCCTTTATGCCTCTCTTGATTCTGATATTGAGGAGCATTGAAGAGTTATTTGTCAGTCAAGAAGGATTTGTTATGTAGCTAGTATGTGCCAGGTAGAGGATAGTAGTATTATGTGCCTACTATGTGCCAGGTAGTGGATAGAGAACTGGGCCTGGAGTCAGGAATTCAAATCTGACCCCAGACACCAGCTATGTGACCCTGGGCAAGTCACTTAACCTCAGTTTGCCTTACTCCATTGGAGAAGAAAATTGTGACCCACTCCAGTATTTTGCCAAGAAAACTCTTTGGACAAGATGGCCAATGGGGTCATAAAGAGGCATACATGACTGAACAACAACAACAAAATGTGCCAGACACTTTATAAAGCACTGGGGTTACAAAGAAAGGCAAAGTGGCTCTCAAAGAGCTCAGACTAACGGGAGACAACATGAAAACAACCATTTGCAAACAAGCTATATATAGGGAAAAATGGAGAAAATCAATAAAGGGGAAGCACAAACGCTAATAAAGATTGGGAGAAGCTTCTTGCAGAAGGAGGATTTTAGCTGGAGCTTAAAGAAGGCCAGGGAAGCCAAAGGTGAAGTCAGGCCTGGGGAAAAACCAGTGAAAATTCCCAGAGCTGGGAGCTGGAGTGTCTTATGTAAGGAACACAACCTGTGGTTGATTCTATTAAAAAATCTATGATCTTAGCTTATATCTGGGCAACTCCATTGGAAGAGAGCTTTTAAGTCATCAGGTTGGTTGAAGGATTTCACAAATTGAACTATGTCCAGAAGGAGTAGATAGAGACTTGGCCTCAGAGTCAAACTACTCTGTAAGTCTTATCTAGTAAGTCTTTGACTGTTGAGATCTTCATTAGAGGAGAGCATTCCCATATTGGGAGTTCCATATAGTGCCAGTTGGAGATCCTTTGGGTGTTCACATTCTGTGCTAGATGGGTGACAGTTTTCTTAATCACTACTATCATTATCATCGTTGTCATCACCACCATCATTTGCCTAAACCAGGAGTTTTCTGAGTGCTACTGTATACATACACCCTTAAGCCAGTTGTCACTCGGTATAGAGGAAAGAAGAGAAGAGAAGCAAATGATCTCCTCATCATGCTCAGGCTAACCCGAAATATGGAGGAAAGTAAGAAAGGACTGTGGACAGAGACCATTTCATATTTGACTTTGTATCTGAAGCATAGTACCTGCATATAGTAGACATTTGATAAGCAATAACTGAATTAAATTGTCAAAATTTAATAAGCAATTACTGAATTAAATTGTCAAAATGAATTTCCCCCCATCATTCTGTGAAGAGTATTTTGCTGCCCTGTTGCACTTCAGTGGAAGAATATTCATTTCCAACTGGGCTGTCTTCCTTTGGAATTTTCTGTCATTGCCCCCACTAACTTCATCGTCCTGAAGGATCACATCAGCCTTGGTACTCAAATGTCATTAGTACCTTCTGCTGTTGCAAAACCTCCATTTGAGGAGGGCAACCATGCCAACCATCTTTTTGTTTCCCACCTAGTTACACTCCTTTGAACTTTTCCATCATGCCCTTAGGCGAGGTGACTTCTCTCTCCCCTTGCCCCCTTTCCAGCCTCTTCTTGTGTGTCATCTTCTCCCATTAGATTGTAAGCTCCTTGAGGGTAGGTATTGTCTTTCTTTTTTGTATTTGTATCCCCAGCACTTAGCACTGTTCCTGGCACATAGTAGGTACTTAATAAATGTTTATTGGCTGCCTGACAGACTGAATGAATGACCCTGGCTTGACAACTTCTACAGATCAAGCCAAACCAACCCTCATGACACCAGGTCAGTTTTTTATGGGTGACAGGCTATAATTCCTCTATCTATCCCAAACTCTGGAAAAGTACATGAAATATAGATAATCATTCATGCTCACCACCACCATGTGCTACTGAGAAAATGTCTAACTCACAGGAGAATCATTTTTAATTATTCATATCTGTTTTAACAAATTCTCTGTTCTGTAGATCATAATAGTTCAAGTTGCATTTTGTACACAAGATGGCACTCTTCACTTTTCCACTTCATAACTTCTGCTATTGCTCTGGGCAGAAATGGAGCTTGACCGGTGTTACTAAAGGAAACAAAAACCCAATTATTTATCCAGGTAGAAAGGAATTTTTTTGTACTCATCTTTACATTGGGTTCACAAGTAACAAAACAATCAAAGTTTCTTTTATTCCTCTCTATCTCAAAATTCAGAAATTATTTTGAGGCTAGTTGAAACTGTAGTTCAAGAAACTAATAATTCAATGCAGTAGGAGTCAATCAAAGGGCATAAATCCAGACACAAGGAGAGGAGAGGCAATTTAATTTTCTATTCATAATTTAGAATGCTTTTAATCAAGTTGAATATGGGACTATGTTATTGAAGAATCTTCATGCTCAGCTGCTCCAACAGGGACTCAGGGTGAAGCAGAAGTTGGAGCAGAGACTTGTTTCCTGATTCAAGCCCTGACTTTCAAAAAGGTGTAGCTTTCAAAATTTTTTAATTTTTAAAAAATTATAAAAAAAATTTATAAAAAATGCACAGCTTGAATTTTTAATAGATAGGGTGAAAATAGAATTTCTTGCATTAATTGAACTCTACTTAGGAGGCAGCATAATGATGAAAAGAAATACTAACTGGAAAAAATCTTTACCACAAGTTTCTGTGTTAAAGACTGCATTTCTAAGAAACATAAGGAATTGATTCAAATTCATAAAAATAAGAGGCATTCCCCAATAGATAAATAGTCAAAGGATATGAAGAGACAGTTATCAAAGGAAGAAATCCAAGCTACCAATCACCATACGAGAAAATGCTCTAAATCACTAGTAATTAGAGAAATGCAAATTAAAACAACTCTGAAGCCCATCAGTTAAGGAAAGTTGAGAAAAGAAGAAAATGACATGTTGGAGAGACTCTGAGAAAACTGGCACACTAATACCAACAGTTTGATTAATTTTTGTGGATATCTAGTATTTGATAGCTAGCACTTACATAATGCTTCGGTAAGGGTTTACAAAGTGCTTTATAAATATCATTTCATTTAATCTGCACAATAACCCTGGGAGATAGGTACTATTGTTATCCTTATTTTATAAATGAGGAAACTGAGACTGTGAGGTCAAGTTAATTTACACAGGGCTGCACAACCAGTAAGTGTCTGAGGTTATATTTGAAGTTAGGTTTTCCTGAATCCAAGTGTAACATCCTTCTCCATCTAGACACCTAGATAACCTGAAACTGGATAATTCTTAGCAGCCTTTACTACAACTTTGCAATTACCTTCCAGAAGCAGAAATGGCACATTAAAGACTGATGGTCATTTCATAGTTTCATCTGGAACAGATACATTCTGTTCAAAGTATCAAAATATGTGTTCTTTTGGCACAACCATTTAGAACCCCGTGTCACCTCCATACCATGATGAGGAGTTGGAGTAGAATTATAACAAAGAAAGACTTTACATTTTCCTCTATTACATATCTTCTTATTAGAATTTCTCATGGTTCTTTTGGATCCTAGTTCTTTCCACCAACATGTAGCCCTGTCTTCTAGCTGCATTCCCCACAATTTTGATAAGTACACCATCAATGCTGTCCTTCAAGTGACTAAGAAAAATGTTGAAGCAGACCTAGCCAATGGTAGGACATTGTATACTCCACTAGAGACACCTCTCTAGGTTGATATTTATTCTTTAATCAGTCCTCTTTGGGATCAGTTATTGAACCAGTTTCAAATCTAAATCTATTCTTATTCAGCACTCATCACTTTATCTTAGATATCTTGAGACAGCAACAAATGCCTTGCTGAAATCTATGTATACTATTTTTACAGCATTTCTTGGATCTGCTATTCTAGTAATCTTGTTAAAAAAGAAGATATAGTCTGACACAGTGCCTTCGCTCTGTGGTTATCTCCAATTTATCATACATATTAATATGGAGTTATTTACATGTTGTCTCTACCATCAGATTGTCAACTCCTTGAAAGCAGAGACTAGGTTTTTTTTTTTGCCTTTCTTCATAATCTCAGTACCTACCACAATGCCTAGTACATAATACGTGTTTAGTAAATGTGTTGCCTGACCTGTCCATCTTGTTTTAGACGAGCACATTTTGACTTAAAGTGATCACTACTTAACTTCCTAAGTCCTTATAAACCATTCCTTCAAAGTCTTGTAAAATCACTTCTTAACTTCCCAAGTCCTTATAAACCATTTCTTTAAAGTGTTGTGGAATCCTACCAAGAATTGAAGACAAGCTCAGTATCTCTCATTTGAAGTCTACACTGTCTCTTTTTTGAAAACCTACACACTTGCTTATCCTTGGCCCTGTAATGTCTTTGCCATCCCACATAATGCTTTTTAATGATCACTGAAGACGGCTCTGTGATCAGGTCCACAAGTTTATTCAGTACTCTGAAATGTAGTTTATATCTAGACTGATTTATTTCTTCTTTTACCATCCATACATTCAATCATTTATTCATTCAGTGATAATTTATCAAGTGCCAAATATGTGGGGAGTACAGTTTTAGACACTGTAAGCATTACAAAGTTTCAATAGGGTTCTCATAGAACTTATAGTCTTGTAATAGAACTTGACCTCATTAAGGGCATCTAGCTGCTCTCTTACCATCTTTCCCCTAATCCTGGGTTTCAATTTCATTTTAGTGATTTCTATGGTATACTTCCCAGGTGAAAGAATATTCTCATAGGTAGAACAAACACAAGAAAGATAAGAGCATGTCTCTGACATTCATTATCTTCATCCTGTCTCCCTGAGCAGTTACTCTATTCCTTCATAATTTTCCTCTTACCTCTAATATAGGTCTTTTTACCCTCTAAAGTCCTTGTGGTTGGTATTATCATTCATGGCAAGCCTCAGCTCCTTCTCTTACAGAAAAATGCCACTCATGTGTATTCATCCTCAAACACCTGCCCTTCCTTCCATCTCCTCTACATGCCTATTTTAAATCTGAGTTAATCAATGAATTGCATTGGGTATACACCAATCTCTTCAGACACCTTTCCTTTTTTTGTACTCTTTGGAATCCTCTGTGTTTGTGCTAGAACTTAAAAGCTTCCCATCTACATTTGATCTAGCTTTCCCTATAGAATCATAGGTCCATAACATTTACACAGGCATTCTGGGTCACAGTGGTTGGTGTAATAGGGGAATTGGTACTCCCTATGACCATGATTTGTTTATTGGTTTTTGCCACATGAAGGAACCTTGAAATACCATTTGCACCGTTTGTCTGTGACAAATGAGACATGCCAAACACTTTGGTTTCAGTTTAGACTTAGTCAAATACTATAAGTTTAAGTGGCTTTCTATCTCCTGGGATAATAAGTGGATAAGAGTAAGTAGTTATATAGCTGAAACTATTTTCAGAAAGAGATATAGAAATGAGGACTAGTACAGGGTAAATAGAGGAAAGTTTATAAGCATTTTTTGAATTAATGGATCTGATCTAACACAGAAATACCCTAAAAGCCAAGTGTATTTTAATAACTCTCTCTAGAAATGTTAGTGCAGCCTGAGAGCAAATAATCCATTTTGTAAGTTACGAAATAACAAGGAAATGGAATTTTCTGATCATAATTCATTGTGCCATGATGAACTTCTGAATAAGTAAAGGATTGGTTGGATTAAATTTTCTTCTGAGATTCCACACCAGTCTAACATTTTAGATTCTGTAAGCAGAACAAGGATAGAAAAAGAGTAATAACTAAGTATACTATTTGTTAAATTTTTGTTCAGTGAAAGTGAATCTTAGTTCAAAATAATCAGAAAGAAAAGTATATAAAAACATGTGCTTCTTTCTGGGCAGGGGAGGCTAGAATTAAGTGGCTATGAGCTATTGGTTTTATTTAATCTCCAGCCATATAGAAAGATAACCACATTACTTTGGTAATTATAGAGCAATCAGAGTGATTAGCTTGAGGTAAACCTATCTGGCTGGGTAATAGGAATACTGTAAACATTTTGTCAGCTTGCACATTTTGCAGACAAGCTCTAAGGAAACATTAGCTTGTTAAGGAGCTTCCTTGAGGAAGCCTTGCCTTATGGGGGCACTGACTACATTTTTTAATCTGTCTCTGATTTCATCTGCTCCCTTTAAGATCTATTTGGTCATTGCTTATGTAGCCAAGTCAACCTGTCAAAATGGGAACTCAGGAGCAAGGACACTGGAGCACAACTCTGGGCTGCTGGTGCAAGGTTGTTCCAGGTACAAAAGGCAAATGATCAGTCTTCCTTATTCCTGATGCTTTCTTCTTTACTCTCCCCTGTGGTTCTTACCCTTTGAATAAGCGATACAGTTGAAGAGGAAAGGTGGAAAGTTGTCTTTAGTTTTTTTCTCCTGAGTGATTGGAATTAAGACCTCTCTCTTTTTTTTTCTTTCAGTACTACTATTATTTTATAAGCTCATAACATCAGAATCAGAAGGGGCCTTAAATGTCATTGAGTCCAAACCCTTAATTTTATAGATGAATAAAAATAAAAATAGCTAGCATTCATATAGCACTTTGAGATTTTCAAAATTCTTTACAAATTTGATTTCATTTCATCCTCACAAGATCCCCAGGAGGTAGGTGCTATTACCATGCTCATTTTACAGACGAGTAAACTGAGGCTCAAAGAAGTTTAATAACTTACTCAGTGTCACATAAGCAATAAGTAGTAGGTCTTCTTGACTCAACTCTATGATGTCTCTACACCATGTTGCCTCTACTTCACCTCAGAACATCAGTAGTTTTGTCAGTGTGCATTCTCCTTTCACTGTTGTGAGTCACAACAACCTCATAGATGGTTTTCCCATGTTGCTGTGGACTAAAGAACACTGATCTAGTTAGTCAGGCAGACCTGATTTCCCTAACATGGGGTTGGGGAACTTTCAGCCTCAAGGCCACATGTGGCCCTCTAGGTCCTCAAGTGCAGCCCATTGACTGAATCCAAACTTCACAGAACAAATCCACTTAATAAAAGGATTTGTTTTGTGAAACTTGGACTCAGTCAAAAGGCTGCACCCAAAGACCTAGAAGGACACATGTGGTCTTGAGGCCACAGGTTCCCCACCCCTGCCCTAACACTAGTCATAGAAAAAGGAAAGTTACTTAGATTCTCTACATTCCAAATTTCTGATGTGTAAAATGGAGCAGATGAGGTATTAACTATTTCATATGGCTGCTGTGAAGATAAGTCAGGAAAGGTGAGCCAGACTATGCAGGGCTTTAATACAGAAACAGAGGAGTTTATATCTTAGAGTCCTTGAGGACTTGTTGGAACTTTTTGAGCAGAGAAATAGCATGATCTGATTAGTGTTTTAGTCAAATCAATTTGGCAGGTATCTGGAACATGGATTAGAGAGAATAGAAGACCAATTAGGGACGTTATTACAATAGTCAAAGAGAGAGGTGATGAGGGCCTGAAGTATGGTGGCAGTTGTCTGAGTAGAAAGAAGAAGTTGGAACTGAGACATGTTGTTGGCAGGTCTCGGCAGCTGAAGACTCAAGCATGCCTCTAAGATTGTGAAATGACTGGAAGGTTCATGGTGCCTTTAACAGGAAGAGGAAAGTGGGGAGGAAGGATGGGGTTGAAAACACAATTTGTTCCATTTGGGATACATTGAGTTTGAGATGCTACATTCAGTTGAGAAAGTCTATAGGTGAGTGATGGTGTGGGATTGGAGCTCAGTAGGGCTAGATATATAGATGAAGTCTATTGCCAATTGTACTTGTAATCATGAAAGAGAAAAGGGGAAACTTTGGGGATGCCAATGGTTGTGGGGCATGCATGATGACCAAATAGCCAATTAATCCTCCTAATGCACAGAATTGTTCACATCACTCTGCATTGCAAAATCTTTCTTTGGATTTCCATGGCTAATTAATAAAGCGAAACCTCCACTTCGAATTGTAGGTACCTTCTCCTCCCTATTTCTTGCTCTAATAAATTTCCCCAGTGATAACTCATTGCTCCTCCTTTACATTCCTTATGCTTTGATCTTAGTGGTCAACTTTTCATTTCCTGAACACATTCTGTTATTCCCTTCCTATGTACTTATACTTACCTTTCTTTTGTGTGTGCTTGGAATGCACTTTCTCCCACATTAAATTAAAACTTTACCAATTTTTAAAGTCCAATCAAAACTTTACCAAAGTCCAACTGAAATACCATCTCCTTCATGAAAATTTGTGTGATCCCTCAACTAAAAATGTCTTCTTCCCATGATCTTATACAGAATTTCATTCCCCATAGATTTTCATACTCAAGCCTATATTAGATTATTTTATATTATTTTCCTTTTCTTGAGTGTAAGTTCCTTACCCTCTCAGCAAGTAATATAAGGGGAGCGTACAGTGCTCAGTAGACACATGATAAAATGTTTGTTGTTGACTCGGATAGATTTTGAGAATTGAGAGGCTATGTGACTGAATGTCAATAAGACTGTGAATGGAAGTGGATTCAAGTTGTGCCCCTGGCACTTAATAGCTGTGTGATAACAGGCAAGTTACTTATCCTATTTAGTGTCGGTTTCATTATCTGTAAAATGGACATAATGCTATCTGCATTATCTAACAGTGTTGTGCTGAGACTCAAATAATATAATGTAAAGTTTAAAGAAAGGCCAGTGTGAATATCTATTGAAGCCCCATTTTTGGCATAAAAAGATCTAATTAGATTCAGCTTGATGTTCTAGTCTGTCAAGACCTTTTTGGATCCTGGCTTTTTCATCCAGCAGGTTAGCAAACTCTCCCAGCTCTGAGTCATTTTCATATGGCATAAACATACCTTCTAAGCCTTGATCCAAATCATTAAAAAAAAGAGCACAGAACCAAGTACACATCCACTGGAGACCTTCTTCTAAGATGACTTAGAATCATCAGTTATGACTTTTGGTCCAGTTATTCAGCTATTTCCAAATTACCTAATTTCACTGACATCTAGCTCCCACCTCTCTCTCCATCTTATCCACAAGGATAACATGAGAGACTTTGCTAGGCACTTTGCTAAAATCTAGGTAAATTCTGTCTGCAGATCCCCAAAGAAGTTCTAAGTGGTATCCTTGACTTCTGAATGATTAGTGAAATTGGATTTGAACTTGATTTGAAAAGTGAAAGCATGATACTGATGAGCATCAATGAATGTCTATTCTGTAAATGGAAGCATCATCATTGAGCCATTACTACTACCTGGAGTTAAGAAGCAGAAACTAAAGACAAGAAAATAGGAAAGTGATATTCTTTGTGCATGGAAATAAACAAGGAATTTGAGAGGCTCTGTTTTCCCAAAGCACTAGTAAATACTCAGAACAGAGACCTCATGTAAAGTACCCATGTGCTTACAATTATCCAAACATTGTAGATCCCCAGTGTGGAATTTCACATCTTTATTGAGTCCATTTTAATGTTTACAAAGTTGGCAGATTTTTTCAAAACTAAATCTGGTCCTAAACAGGAAAGGGAACTTCCTATCTCTCTCAGATTTTCCATACTGGATTTGGTAAAAGTCAAATAATTCCTATAGTGAATTGCTTCTCAGATTATCTGGTCATGAGGCATTTTAGGACTTGAAAAGATACTGGCAGAACTACACATATGACTCTTGGAGTAGGGAGGAAGACTCAGGGTACAAAATTTCCCAAGGACAAAGGGCAATTGGAGAAATTGGAGGGGGGTGCAAAGTGAAAGAAATTAAGCTGATTTCTATATCAAAACGTGCTGCACAAAAATAAATATTTTTGACAAACACCTATAGGACAGGCATTGGACCCATGATTTCATTGACATAGGGAATTCCCAAATGAAAACACTTCCTCCACCAATACACATCATCATCATCTCTGCAACTTAATCTTAATCTTGGGAATTGCCCAGAGCACTGCAATGTTAAGTGACTTTCCCGGGGTCACACAGCCAGAATATGTCTGTCCAAGGTGGGAGCTGAATCCATACCTTCCTTCTCAAGCCAAAATGCCATCCAGTATGCCATGCTGCCTATACTCTTGACAGATATGATATTTAACATTTGATGATATGACATTTCACATTTTAGAGAGAAAATATTGCCTTTGGGGGAATTTTCTCACAGATCCCCTTTTAACATCCATTTCTGGGAACAGTCACAGTACAATCACATTCCCTTTCACATCCCTGTCTTGTGCTTCAGTTCACGATGCCTTTTGCTTATTTATTTTAATACCTAGATACCTTTTAGCAAACTCCAATGTAATTCTAATCAAGGGCATTTGGAAAAACCAAAAATAAAACAACATGAAATACACTGAATCATTACAGAAGAAAAGTGCTGATCTTAATTCACAGTAAACTACTTAAAAAGCTCTTGGTGTCAAACGAATTTAGTTCATTCTTTCCTTAAGGCTTTGGTGTGGCTTTGTTTTGTTCTCAGTGAAATCAGGCATTGTAAACAAGGAGACATCAGCACAGGGGAAAGTACAGCATATACACTGATAGTGGAAGAAGAAAGCTCTCTTCAAAGGTTTGGATTGTACAAATTATGTGGCCTTGGGGAGGTAAGTCATTGGATTTTTGTCTATCTTTGAGACAGACTCAATGGTCTCTGAGGTCCCTTCCTGCTCAGAAGTCCTGTGCTCCTGTCTAATTGTTAAAAGAACTCTAGGTCTAAGGAGGAGGAGGAGGAGGAGGCATACGAGTAGAGTGGAATAAACCAGGCTCCAACTTACCTCTCGCACTTGCTAACTATGTGATCTTGGACAAGTAATTTAACCACCTCGATTTCCCTGTGTCCAAAACAAAGAGTTTGGACTAGATGGCCTTTGAAGCCTTTAGCCTTACGGCTTTAGATCTATGTCCCAGGAGTTAATCAAAATGAACAGGTATTGTGTTAATTTACTCAGATACTTCAGTGGATTTGTGTTCTTATCAGTGAGAGCACTCCTACCAGTACAGATTTTGTAAGCAGGCTTAGAGCCAGACAGCATCTAGACCAAGCTCCCTCAGATGAGAAAACTGAGGACTAGAGATGTTGTGACTTGCCCAAGGCCACACAGCAACCAAGTGGCAGAGCTAGAATTTGGACTCAAGCCTACAGACTGAATCCAAAATTTTTATCCTATGTAGATCTAGTCCATGTCTTCCCATAAATTTCCCATTAAAAAAACTACCCAATGCACTGAAAATCCATCCCTTGGTGGTTTTTATTCTTAGTATTTTGTGGATCCCAGGGTGTTTTTGTTGTTCAGTTGTTTCAGTCATATCCAACTCTCTGTGACCCCATTTTGGGTTTTCTTGGCAAAGAAACTAGAGCAATTCACCGTTTTCTTCTCCAGTTCATTTTATACACGAGGAAACTGAGGCAAACAGGAGTAAATGACTTGCCCACTGTCACACAGCTAGTAAGTATCTGAGGTGGGATTTGAACTGATGAAGATGAGTCTTCCTGATTCCAAACTCAATGTTGTATCCACTGGGCCCCCTAGCTGTCCCTGGATACCAGAGTAGTAATACTAATTAGATACTAAAGCATAATTAAACCAGAAGCAGCTTTGTATGGTAGAGGAAGAGCTTACTCTGAAGTTAGTATGACTTTGGTTCAAGTCCTAACTTTGAGTCATACTGGCTGTGTGACCCTGGGTAAGTCACTGAACCTCAGAGTGCTACAGCAGTCTTCTAAGACTGTAAGTTGCAGAGCAGCCTGTACCTCAATTTCCTTATCTGTAAATAAGGGGGTTGGATTAATTGTCCTCTAAGGTCTCTTTCATCTCAATATCTATGATCTTATAATGAACCAATTCAGTGGGCTATCTATCCAGATCCATAGCATGTTCTGGATAATAAGTATTTCCATCCACTTAGTTTGTCATATGTTGATTGCCAGGCTGAGCTCTTTTGAGTGGTCACGCAGTTTATCCAAGATGCCACCTAGTGTTCTGGGTTTCATGCAATGTGCACAATGTGCACAGTTGCTAATTCTCAAAGAGGAGGATTTGTAGAAGTTCACAATCTACAAAGAATTCCTCATTCCCTTGGATTGTGCAGAGAATCTCTGCCATGACTGTTGGAATACTCTGGGAAGTATTCATCTCTGTTACATGCCTTGCTTGACAAAGGATCTTTTAATAAGGCTATCGCTATGATTGCACCTTTGAAGGGCTCAGAGGAACTTTTGTAAAGTCAAGTCAATAGGTGAAGTCAGCAAGTGTTTTTAAGCACCTACTGTGTGCCAGGCACTGTCCTAAGTTCTGGGGTGGGATACAAAGAAAGGCAAACAAAAATCAAACTGCTCTTAAGCACCTCACAGTTTCACTGTAACAGCTTAAGTTAAATGTGATGGGTGTGGCAGTTGCTCTCCCTGGTTCAAGCACCAATATTCTTTGGCACACAACTCTATCACAGGGACCAAGTGAGATCAATCAGGAGCCTCTGATCATACCTGCTCTTTAGCAAGAAGCCTAAGCTACTGAAAGTCACTTCAGCACACGCATAGCCCTATTACCCTTATTAAATAAGAGAAAATTAATTAATCTGAG
Source organism: Phalanger gymnotis (assembly GCA_028646595.1). Lineage (NCBI taxonomy): Eukaryota > Metazoa > Chordata > Mammalia > Diprotodontia > Phalangeridae > Phalanger > Phalanger gymnotis. The sequence continues at coordinate 134,096,498 of CM053622.1, forward strand.
AATTTTAATCTTTTACCTACTTCATACCACATTCAAACTTTTTTTTTTACAAAGTTAAGAATATGGCTGTATCAATTGTAGTTGAAACCATGACAAGCATCGGCATTCCTAGAGCATGAGCCAGGTGTGGCTGAGCACATCTGTCCCACACTTTACATGTGCCCATAAGTCCTTAGAGGAGTTCCTTGATGGTTGAGATTCCTAGTCAAATACATTTTAGTTATCAACAAAGAATCAAGAAGGATGTTATATTCTCCACAGTCTTCAGTCAAGCTGCTATAACAGCTGTGAAAATCAGCCCTTTTCAAATTGTAAAGTAAATTAAAGCCAAGAGGCATTTATTAAGCATTTATTCCATGCCAGACACTATTTAAGGTGTTTGATATAGAAAGAAAGGCAAACAAAGCTTCCCTGCTGTCAAAGAGGTCACTGTCCCACTGGGGAGAAAACGTGTAAAAGCAAGTTATAGGCAGGATAAATTGGAAGTAATCAACAGAGGGAAGACATTAACATTAAAGTTACCCTTCATACAAACACAAGCCATTCTCCTCAATAATTGAAAGGGATAAGAAAGGCATTTGGGTTAGTTAATGCCTTCTTGAAGTCTTTTTTAAAAGATTTTCCTCTTCGAGATAGCTTAAAAATCTATCTGTGAGTGCATTTAAAATTGTATTGTCTTTAGTCCACATCTTCAATGTGCATCTGATCAGGTTCAGTCATTCTTTCCAATTTAATTTTCTTAAGTGCCATTTATATTTCCTCACATGGCAAACTGGGTTTAAATCCAAATGTGGAGGTTACACTGAAACTGATGAGAGCAAATGGTCTGAGGAGCTGTGGCATATCTTTTCCATTTCAGAGCTATTTCCTGTGTTTCTTCTCTCATCTATAAATGCTCTTGGGATTGCTAGTCTCTTCAGCTTTTTAACCTTCTATTGATTATTGATGTTTTGTGAGTTGATATTGCTGATAATTGTCTGCTCTACTCTCTCTTAATGTTCTGTAAATGAGAACGTATTTGGCGCGAAGTATATCAGAGTAAAACTAGTGACTTTGTTTTTGTAGTTCAGTCATGTCTGACTCTTTGTGGCCTCACTGGTTTTTCTTGGCAAAGATACTGGAATGGCTTGCTATTTTCTTTTCTAGCTCATTTTACAGAGGAGGAAATTGAGGCAGAAGTGGGTTAAGTGACTTTCCCAGGGTCACATAGCTAGTAACTGTCTAAGGTTGTATTTAAACTATGGTCCTTCTGACTCGAGGGCCAGCGCTCTATCTGCTGTGCCAACTAACTGCCAAAAACCTAAACTCTCAGAGGAACCCTTTATAATTTATTTATTTATATTTTCCCGTTTATAATTTAGATGGTCGAGACCCATGGTTTAAGAAGTGCCAAAGGGGTTGGTAGTGGAAAAAATTTAAGAAACCCTGATTTAGAAAGCCAAATTTTGTGTAGTAGAAAAACAAACAAACCAACCAATCAACCCCATTAGATTTGGAGTTAGAGGACCTGGGTTCCAATCTATTCTAGAAAATAGATTTAGACCTAGCAGAGGCCTTTGAAGTTGTCAATTACCTTCTCCTCACTTAGAGGATGTCCCAGAAAGGTTAAGTATTATAATTTGCCTAAAGTCACACAGAAAATATTATCAGTGATAGTCTAAATACCTGTCCTCCAGCAGCAAATCCAATGCTCCTCTTGGACAAACTATATAACTTTATTTGTCTCTTCTAAACTTTCCTTTTCCTCTTCTGTAAAATGACTGGATTGCACTAAGTCAGGGGTTCATCACCATCTTCGTGTCTTAGACCCCTTTGGCATTTTTGTGAGACCTACGGACCCCTTCTCAGAATTTTCAAGTACAGAAAACAAAATATGTAAGATTACAAAGGAAATCCATTACATTAAGATGTAGTGATCAAAATATTTTAAAGTACAAATTCACGAGCCCCAGGTTAAGAACCCCTGGACCACATGATCTCTGAGGTCCTTTCCAGCTCAGATTCCTAGGATATTATCAGTCTTTTACCTGATTCTCAGCTAATGAAAATTCTTTGATCAATGAAGATTGAGAACCATGAAAGTTAGGAATAGACGGCTAGCACGGAACAGTTGGAGGCAGCTAGGCGGCACAGTAGATAGTGTGCTGCTGTGCCTAGAGTCAAGAAAACACATCTTCATTAGTTCAGATCCAACCTCAGACACTCACTAGCTCTGTGATCCTGAGCAAGTCAATTTCATTCTGTCTGCTTCAGTTTCCCCATCTGTAAAGTGGGGATAATAATAGTACCTACCTTCCAGAGTTGTGGTAAGGAGAAAATATTTGTAAAAGATTTTGTAAGTTTAAAGCACTCTAGGAGTGTGAGTTGTTGTTGCTGTTACTATTATTATTATTGAGGGGAGTTGATCAAGACACCCCTGAGCATATTGATTTTGAGAGCCTAGTTGACAAAATCAAAGATAAAGGCCAAGGAACAACAGAGACAGTGAGGTATTAAGATCATAAATAAAATGCAAAAAAGTGTCTATGTTATGCTATTCCATTTCCAGATGTGAAGTTCTTCTACCCAAATTGATGCAATTATAGGGCAGTTACCCATTGGCTAGCAAAAGATTATCCAAAATCTATATATTGTAGTTGTTATGATAATATGTTAAAATGACAATTAAAACTCTTGCACGTATACATCTACATATACACACATACGTGTGTGAGTAAGTTATTACTACTATTATAATATAATATCAGCTCTCCTTGGAAATAATTTCACCTTAAAATTCAAACCTTCCCTACTGGAAATACTATTTTAATTAGAGAGGAGGGTTTTTTTTAAAGCCAGATGCCATGGCTAGGAATATTAGGCATGGTTTGGAATAATAAATAATATTTTATTTATCTAAATAAATCTTTAAATAATTTAAATTTTTAAATTTAAAAAATCTTTAAATAATAGTTTTTAATAATCTCACGCTATTCTCACAACAACCTAGTGAAGTAGGTAGTATAAATATCATCATCCCCATTTCAGAGATGAGGAATTTGAAATTTAGAGACTTCTGCAAGGTGAAACAGATGGTATGTGGCAGAGCCAGGATTTAAATTCAGATCTTTGGGGCTCTTTCTCCTGAGCAGTTGTTGTCTCTGAGCATATACAGTTTGGCAGAATCAGGGAGTCCACATGAGTTGGCTGATGTGATTTTCTGTAACCAGTTCTACAGGTCCTGTTGATGTCATGAAGTAGAAATTCCAGTACTTCCATATAACTTTGAGGGCATCCGCAGGAGAGTAAATAAGATAGTGAAGAGTCTTGAGGTCATGCTATATGAGGATTCCTCCAAAGATTCCTTCATGGAGGACCTCATAGCTGTTTTCAAGTATTTGAAAGGCTGCTACATGAAAGAAGATTTAGCTTTGCTCCACTAAAAGACAACATGGTATAATGGATAGTGAGCTGGCCTCCAGTTGAGAATGACCTGGGCTCAAGTCCTTCCTCTGATGCATAGTATCTATTGGACTCTGGGCAATTCAGTCAACATCCTTGTGCTCCCTAGGCAAGTCCCTTAAACTATAAATTATAGAGAATGTGCCAAGGGGGAAATTTTCTCACCTGGGAGTTTCCCATATCAAATGGTAGGCTCAGTCTTTACCTCTGCTTGGCTCCACTAGGAAAACCCAGCAACAATGCATTGGAGAGAAACAGATTTAAGCTTACTATAGGAAAAATCTTGCTAACAGTGAGAATCATCCCAAAGTGGAATGATTTACCTTGGGAGTTGCGGGGTTTACCCTCACTGGACAGCTTCAAGCTAAGGCTGACCCTGTATTACTTAATACCATTAAGTGAGAGGCTGCTTGTCATAATAGACAGGAGGTCAGCCTTGGAGTCAAGAAGGCCAAGATATTCAAATCTTACCTCTGACATATATTAGCTATGTGCTGTTATCAGGTATGGTATGGGTATGTTGTGCAAAACCTCAGCAGCCCTCATAATTCTCTTAAGACTATTAAGGTACAGGCAAGTATACATAGGTAGAGAGAGTTTCCACACCAGGAATTCCCATACACCAATGAAACAGTGGATGAATTTACTGTAAGCCTTACGATGAAAGTTTGTTTATAGCAAAGGATTCAGATGTTACGCTATATCTAACAACAATTGGTCTAGACCAGGAAACCCTTGGTACATCTTTTTTTTCCTTACTTTGGCAGTTGGGTGAGACATATGAATCACTTCTCAGAATCACCTTTAAAGACACATAAAATAAATTGGATTATAAATTAATTATATTAAAATATAGTTATTAATTTTTTTAAAGCTCATGGTCTTCAGGTTAAGAACTCCCAATCCTTGCTAATCCCTTCATTTCAAATATAAGTAAACTGAGGTCCAAAGTAGTCAAGTTATTTAACTGAAAACACATAGATAGTTGGTGGCAGAGAAAAGTCTAAAACCAGTTCTCTTGGCTTTCAAGCTCCCAGTTTTCACTTTGCTTTTATATACAATCGATATATACAATACATATCGATATATACAATCAATCGATCATTGTGACAATATTGTTAATCATATGAGTTTGACATACATAAAAATTATTAAGTAGTCATGAAATAGGCATACAGGAAAATTTTGGCAAGCTCACACTTCTGATGCCGGCCATGTGGATGATGGATCTGTGCAATGCATCTGTTAGGTCCCCACTTCCTCTCCTACCCTTCCATCCCTAAAGTACTCTCAGAAACACAGATACATGCTGAGTTATACCCATGATTCGAATGAGTTGTACAAGACAAAATCTGATCTTAACAGCTCTCATCAATCCTTTTTCTGTGTTGGTATGCACTTCATGGGCAATATTAATAACCAGATCATAAACCCTACTTCTGTGCACATACTGCCTTAAATCATAAGGAGGATCTCTGGGGGAACCTCATTGTCAGTGAGGGCTTCCAGCCTCTCTACTTGCCTGCTATGATTCTACTTTCAGGCTTTTCCTCAAATATACTGGAACAGGCTCAGTCTCCCAGCTTCCAAACTCACCCTTGAAAACTCTCCTTGCCTTTATGCCAACTCCCCCCAAATGCTCCACATGTCAGCACACACTTGTTACTCTTATGTGGAAAGGCACACCCAGACACACTCACCACAACCACTGCCTCTCTTTCTGTTCTTTAGCAATCGCAGCTTCCAGGCTGGCTTCCAACCACTTCAAAGCCACATAGACCAGACTCCCTCTCATCTCTTGCCCCACCCCCACTACTTCCTGATGGCCCTAAATCCTCTTGGGATTTGGATATATTGCTTCCCTTAAAACCATGCCTTTTAGTAGCAAAGAGATGGAGAGAAAATATTTCCGCCCAAGTGGCAATATAAAAACTTACATTTTCCTGAAATCTACATAGCTCAACAATCATATATTTAGTATCTAGCATATATGCAAGGCATCAGGAAAGATGCAAAGATAAGTAAGTTGCAGTGCATGCCTTCAAAGACCTTACAACCCAGTAATTTTAATAATACAAATTACTCCATTGCAGAATATCATTTGGCAAATTATTTCTTTATTTTTCTTTATTTACTATATCATTCTATAAAAGGAAGACCAAAACAAACTTTGAAGTCAATTTTTAAAGTGTAAATCGTGGATCAAAGTCCACAGGACTCTCCTCATTGGTGGAGATTGATTACTCATTGCTCCATCCCTGCATCATGGATTAGGTGTCAAAAGCTTGAGAGAGAAGAGAGATCTTGACCTTCTAGATTTCAGCTTTGAGAAAGAAGACACTAGGTTCCAGACTCTCTTCAGGTCTCTGTAGGTAAAGAAAGATTCTAGGAAAAAAGTTAATATGTGGAGGAGTTGGCGCCTATATCATGTACCTATTCTCAACTTTCAACACCAGAGACTTCTAAGGGAAGTCAAAGGTCCATGAAATTAAGGTACCAGTTCTTCTATATGTTGGTTTATTCCCAGAGTCTTTCTCTCACTTCAGAGACCTAAAGAGAGTCATGTCTTCTTTTTTGAAGTTAGAAGCCAGCATATCAAGATTTCTCTTCTTTCTGAAGTTCTTTTCAACTCTGACATTGGCACAGGAGTAGAGAATTGAGTAATAAATCTCGGTAAATGAGGACAGTCCCATGTAAATGGGCTTTGAGCCATGGGGTATAAAAGTAACATGATAAAATAGAAAGAGTCAGGGTTTGCTTGCTTTCCCATTTGTCCCTAGCAACTTGACCAATGACCTGACTAACCGTTACCACCCCCGGTCCCCTGAGCTGTTTTGGGCCTCCTGATAATTTACATCATCCAGGCTTAGGACGCCTTACCTGAAATGCTCCATGGTTCAGATCTTTTCGGACTCCCCTAATTCCCAGTCCATTAGAACTTATTCATCCAGTGATCCATGCCTTTGGGACTCTGTTCTCTGCTTTCCAAGTCATTAACTAGCTACCATGATAATATAAGCCATGATACTGAATTAATGGACAATTAATATGATCCTTTATAGAAGAATTACTGGCATATAGGATGAGAAGACTTGGCAGAGTTGTGATTTGCATCAATGGATAGACTACCTACATTGATGAGGGCAAAGATCCATTAAAGTATAACAGCGAGTAATGAAAGCTCTCCTAGGTAATTGTTGTGCATTTTTATTGGACCCTTCTAAAGTGCTGCCTTAACTCAAAGAAGGCTTTTAGGCACCATGGCAGGTTGGTGGTGGGTAATTGGGAGGGGAGTAGATAGGACATTGTGGCATTCTTTAAAACTTTATGTTCAGCTGGCTACTGTTCTTATGGACAGTCCAGGTCCTTTGAGTCAAAATTCTAATGGCCACTGCTGTAAAAGCTGGCTTCCAAGATGAATATAAATTATAAATAATTAAAAAAAGGATGCATTTGCTCTTAATTTATTTTTAGGGCAGATTTTCCCTCTCTGTTATCTTTAGAAAAAAGGCTTCTGAAATTATGATATTTCTTCCAGTATAAGTCCTTTGATGGAATATTTTATTATCAAATCCTTCATTGAATAATGTCTAAATTTTCTAGCAGATGTCTAGTTGCTGATATGATTAGAGAATACAGCTATTCCTTACACAACTTTGAAATCTCCATTCAGGACACATATATAGCCAGTACTGCTCATTCTCCACCTGTGACTCCTATCGGCATCCACAGGGGGGCAGAACATACCATTCAGCACAGTTGCTCCAATCAGTCTGTTGAAAATGGCAATGTAGGGATGATGGCACAATGCTCTAATTCTGTCTTTACCCTTTGTCCATATGATATCCTTCCAGTTTGTGAGATCTCACTACAAGAAAGCTAGGAGACTCATTCTCTTTGTATTCTTCCTGGATGAAGATTTTGAGGGTCCAGTGATGGGTCCAAAGGCAAGACATGAATTGGTCCCTCTAACATTATTTCAAATGTATAGTGGAGATGTAAGAGCAAATTTTGACTTTTGGCTTGTTTTTCATTCTTTCTTATTGAACAAAAAGAAAAGAAAGAAAAGACAGGAAGGAAGGGAGGAAGGAAGGAAAGAAGGAAGGAAGAAGACATTTAAAAATTAAAGGTAATATAAAACTTTTTTTTAAACCATTGTTGGGGTCCCTATTTGGAATACTATTTGTGACCTAAAAAACTACCACTCTGCCCACAGTAATGTAAATGATTATCATTATCATTTTGAGGGTAGAGGGGATTTTTTAGTATTTAATGCAAGAAAGACACAGTAGAAGGGACTTTAGACTTGGAATCAAGTGACTTTAGTTCCTGCTCTGATGTTGACTATATGACTTTGGATAATTCACTTAGCTTCTCTAGGCCTCAGTTTTTTTCATTCATGAAAGGGAGGGTGGCATGAATCAGGTACTTTCTATCTTTGTTCTGGCTCTAAGGTATTTTGATTAGTCATTTTCCTAAGATGAGAACCAGGGTGGTAGGTAGAATAAAAAAAATCTGGTTAATCTTATAAATTTAAAAAATTTTTTATTTCTTACAAGGACAATGCTGAAGCAAGAAGGAGAGACTATATCCATTGTAGTCTTAGGCCAAGAGTCATTTAATGCTCCACAGAAATCTATCACACGTGCGGAAAGATCTTTAGCCACAGCAAATATGTTCATTGCTCTGTTTCTTGTTTACCGATAACTTGTAACAGATAATAATTGCTTTGGGCAAAGAGAGGACAGAACAGGCTCATGCAGATGCTAATGGGCAGCTCTGCTATTGGATGGGAGGGTGAAACTCATGAACCATTATTAATCAGACTCCATATTGTAACCCTGATAGAAATTAAAATGCTGATAATACAGACCACAAATTTTCATTTCCCTAAGGGAAGGGATGAAAACAAACTAAGAGGAGAAGCCCTTCACTTGATACACTTGATAGCCAGATGTGCAAAGGAAGATGTAAAATGAGCCAAGCAATGTCTATGTTTGTTTTATCACTAACAGGTAGGGAGAAGACAAAAGTCAGTCCTTTTCCACCCCTACGCTTTGGAGGGAATGTGTCATTTTGAGTCTTCAACTTTGTCGAAGTGACTGGTCAAGGCCAGTAAAAGGTTTGGGTGGGGGGTAGGGAAACAGCCATTGGGGCAAAGTCTGATCACAGCTGCAAATGAAAGGGATTATTGAGGGTCAGAGAAGAGGGAGCAGCAAAGAAAAGGGTAGAAAAAACACAAGGAGGGAAGTAACAGTAGGAAAATTAGGCCCAGCAGTTACAGGGACCAGAAAAAACAGCTAGTAAGAGGAAATGGAATGGCACAGTCAGGACAGGGGAATCAATGCAAAGGAGAGAGCCTCAATAACCAAGGTCTTTCTTAAGAAGAGAGCAAGGTTGAGAACAGGGAAAAAGTTCAATGGAGACACCAGGGCAGGAAACTGAAGTAGAAGCAAGGGAGAAGGGGAAAGAAAGTGAAATCAGATTTATTTGTGAGGCTGAATGACAAAGAGAATCAAAAGAAGGAAAAGAATCAGACAAAGTTAGAGGAATCAGGTGACTAGAAAGCAAGAGAAGGGACCTGGAAGAAATATTAAAAAGGAGAAAGATTTTCAACTTCCTCCTGGAAGTCATAGTATCCTCCCTCTAGGACTGTCCCTCCTTCTCCGTCCCCGCATTGTACTAGCTATAAACAAGTGTGTGAGCGAATATCTTTAGTTTTTCTTGGGTTAGGCCAAACTGTGTGTGTGCAATTCATTCTAACACGAATGAGGAATAGTGGGAAAGCGGCAAGAGAAAGTGGGAGTAGTGTAGAGTATCCACTGGAAATTGAAAGCTAGAAGGCCTGGATTCAAGAGGGCCTACTAACTCATTGTGTTAACCTTGGGCAAGCCATAGGATTTCAGGTTCCTCTTCAACAAAGAGGTGCAACTATGTACCTTTCAACTCTAACAGTCTATGATCTACAGGTGGGGTTGGCCGGGGAAGTCTTTGGAAGGGCATGGGGTAGGTTGGCCTAAGGAGACCCAGATTATGGTATAGTAGGAGAGAAAGGAAGGAATTTTTGGGAAAGGGAAAGACAGAAAGGACAGTGGGAAGTAAAGAGATGGGAAGAGAAGAATAGTAGAAGAGAAACAGAATGGGGAAAGGGAAACAGCAGGGGAAATGGGAATGCCCAAGAACTTTGGAAAGGACAAAGTACTGAGGGCTAGAGGAAGAAACCTGGGGGAAATTGGGTTGGAAGGGGGGAGGTGGATTTTAAGGTTCAGAAAACTAAAGACAGTAGCAAAAGTGGAGGAAGAATAGAAAAGTCAGAGCTGAGACAGTGGCAGCGGGGAATGTTGACAGAGTAGCAGTTTTGTGCCTTCTCAATTCTTGTCTCTAGAGGCCGAGTTGGGGGCTCCTAGGGGAATACCCTCTCCCATTCCCCCTCCCCCCATCTGAGGGGCAATCGGTAGGCAACCAAAACCTTCCAGAGAGAGAGTTTCAGTCTCAAGCTCTTACAGTGAAGTTGGCCTGAGGGGATTCGATGACACCGAGCTGACACCCAGAGGGGAGGGCTAAGAGGGGCAGCTTGGAGGTAGAACGCGACCAAGAACTAGCTGGGACTAGCAGCCTGCGCTCTGCGACTGGAGGTGCGCCTCCTTGAAGCGGGCTCTGGGGGGCGCCACCTTCGCTTCCTTCCAACGGGTCAGCTCCCAGGGAGAGCTGGAGATGGTTGAAGTTAGGAGGCGGGCAGGATGCGGCGAGGCACCTAGCCTCGGGCCCACCAAGGGGTCCCTGCGGGCACCCCACACTCTGCCCTTCCCTCTTCTTCTTCCCCAATCCCGCAGCTGACTCTACAACCTCGCGCCCCGTCTCCACTCTCCCTCCTCCCTCTTCTCCCGTTTTCCCAGCTCCAGTGTCCAGCAACCGCGAGCCACGCGCAGCCCCGAGCAACTCAGTGCGCGTCCCGCGGGGGCGCTGCCTCCCCCTCCCACACATGCTCCCGCCCCCTCGCCCCCACTCCACCTCCTCAACTCCTTTCCGCATCACCCTGGCCTCTTGTCCTAGCCCTCCCCTCCCGGCAAGGGGCGGGAGGGGGCGTGGCGGGGCCGGGGCTAGTGCTCTGGGACCGGGGATCCTTGCACTCTCAGCCGCACGGAAAGCCCTGTCGTAGCCCGCTCCCGCAGCCGCTGTCCAGCCCGCACACTCGGCGCCCAAGAGCCACGCCGCGCTCTCCTCGCCTCCACCCGCGGGAGCTGGGAAAGGGCTGAGTGGGGCATCAGCCGCTGCTCGCCATGGATGCTCACCGGGCCCTGCTCTCGGCAGTTTTCCTCATCAGTTTCCTGTGGGATTTACCCGGTTTTCAGCAAGCTTCTATCTCATCCTCCACCTCCACCTCGTCCTCTTCGTCCTCATCCTCGTCCGCCGAGCTGGGCTCTGCCAAGAGCATGAGGAGTCGCAAAGAAGGGAAGATGTCCCGGACGCCGCGAGAAAGCGCCGCGGGCCAGGGGCACCCGGAGCAGGCAGACGAGACTCCGCGGCAGGAGCGTCCGCAGCCCGGACGCCAGGAACCGCAGCCCGAGCAGCCCAGTTCCCGGCAGCGGCAGCCCCAGGCTCACGAGCAGCCGGGCAGGAGTCCCCGGGTGGTGCCCCATGAGTACATGTTGTCCATTTACAGGACCTATTCCATCGCAGAAAAATTGGGAATCAATGCCAGCTTCTTCCAATCCTCCAAGGCTGCCAATACTATCACTAGTTTTGTAGACAGGGGACGAGGTAAGTTAAAACAACAAGCAAAACAAAACAAAACAAAAACAAAGAAGCCCGTTTTCCCTTGCGTAGGGGCGGCTGGCTGCCTTCCCCTCCTCTTGTCTGTCCCAACCCCAGATCAGTTCTATGGAAGATTTGAGTTGCCATGTCTCCCCTTCCCCTTTATATCGCCTTCTCTTTACTGAGACACTATAGATCGTGCTTGTTTTAGACGCGGTGGAGTTTGTTTAGTTTCTGAATCTGTCTGTCCGGGACGTTTGCTGCTTTGGTTGCGATACTTCAACCTGCGCCCTCCTTTCTTTCCTGTCCAGAAAGGCATTTGTTTTCTCCGTTGCTTTTGTCGCCCGTGGTAGAACGTGTTGAGGATGGGGGCTGGCAGCTGGGGACCGGGAAGTAGGTAAAGGCGAAGGCTGGCGTGTGTATGGAGGGGTGGAGGTGGGGGTGTGGTACTGCCCTGCATTGAATGAGGAAGGTCAGCACCACGGTTTAGGAAAATGATCAGAGAAACATCCCTTTGGAGTTCTGGGGCTCCTAGAGATTGTGAATAGCTGTTGAAGCGAGTGTGTGTGCGTGTGTGTGTGTGTGTGTGTGTGTGTGTGTGTGTGTGTGTGTGTGTGTGTGAGAGAGAGAGAGAGAGAGAGAGAGAGAGAGAGAGAGAGAGAGAGAGAGAGAATATCCTCTATAGAAGTTCTCGCGTCTGTCTGCACAGCTTTGAGGCGGGTATGACAAAATACTGGCCGACTGGAGCCAGCAACTGGAAGTGCCCGCTAGCTCTGTGAGGAAACACTGCGAAGTCCTTTTCTCTGAGTTTCCCAGATAAGTCTGAGACCAGTCAGCCAGACTGGGAAGCTAGTTCCTCTGGGGTTCGATTTGCCACTCTCTAACTCAGGTAAATCTTGTTAACGTGGCAGCATAAACTAGTTGATTTGAATTAAGAAAAAATAAAGAAAAGAGGATCCAGGGGAACACTGAGGAAAGGAGGTGGGGGCTGCTGCGTTTTGCATTTCTTCATTAAAAGCAAAACATCTTAGGTTCCCAGGTCCAGAAGGCGGACTCTGCATTATTCTCACTCTAGCAAACAAGAACCTTTTTGGCCACTTTCATCAGGTCCTCTGCCCCGGTGGTTTCTTCTGTGTGGTACGCCCCCCACTCCCACCCCACTACTTACACCTCACCACCCACGCTCGTTTTCCTTACTACTCTTCCAGAAAGAAACAACCCCATGTCCCAGGAGTTCTACAAGTTCAGGAAGTCAAAATCCCTAGAGTGGATAAACAGAAAAGAAAAAGAAGAAGGGAAGGCAGGCAGGAAGGAAAGGAAGGAAGGAGAGAAAAGAAAAGAGAGGAACTAGTAATCTACTCTCCTGTCCTCTCCAGACTCGTTGCAACTCCTAGTTGCACTCTACCCATCCCTTCTCTAGCTCTGGGGCTATATACCTAAGACCTGCGAAAACTGAGGTTCGGAGGAGTCCAAGACAGTTAGGAGGTGAGGAGGATCCTTAAAGAAGCCAGTAACTCCAAAGAGAACTAGCAACTCACCCCTCACCCCAGATGCCTTTGCCTTATCTCTTTCCAGAGCCACTAATGGCAGACTAATTAACTGACCCTTAATGAGGGTCGTAAATTCTTCCCCCGCCCCCTCGGCTCTCTCGGACCTCCTCCTATCCCCAGTTTCTCCAACCTGCCCACCAGCCTTCTTGGCAGCGCACGGAACCTGCTCCTCGCAACCTGCCCCCATTCAGTTCCCTACGGTGGAGCTTGGCCGAGGGGTCAGCGGGGTTCATTAGCTGTTGAAAGCCCCAGACAACAAATTAACTTCGTGTTTTTTATGTTGAGTTCAGGACAAACGTCGACTTGGAAAAGCCACATGGCTTCTTTGTAGTTATATGAGCTGGCGATTTGGTTCCCGGCTTCCATAAAAGTTGCGACTCAGTGTAGAGCCTCCACCTCCCCCACGGGGCCTCTATATGTCAGGGAGAGGATGCGGCTCCCCTGGACGAGAGAGAGAGAGAGAGAGAGAGAGAGAGAGAGAGAGAGAGAGAGAGAGAGAGAGAGAGAGAGCGAGGGAGAAGAAATTACTTTCAAATTTCTCTCCCGGCAAGGACTTCGCTGTACGGGAGAACCTCTGCCTCTCTATCCAAGGTTTTCGGAGCTCCAAAGAGTCCTTTGCAGCGAACTTTGGAATTCCCACTCCCCTCCATATCTCTGCTGGCCGGACGCGGAGAGGTTTGCTGTGATGCCTGCACAGCCGAGGCCCACGTGCTTTCCATAGAGGGTAGTGGGCTCCCTGGCTTTTTAGGGGGGTGAAGCTTCTTGGAGGGCTCCAGGACGCAAATAGACTTGGCTAGCGGGCTTCTTTTCAGCCTTGTCCTGTAGAGCGCAGTGTAGCCCTGCCTCTTCAGGACTCCCGGTGCCCCAGGGATCCTCAGGATGGTGCGTACGCCGTCAGACTTTGAGTAGGGGAGGTTGGCCCACGGCCCAGCCTGGTGGGGGGCAGCGAGGGTGGGAGTGGGATGCTGCTCCAGACCCTCTGGCAAGGGACCAGCGGATGTCCCCGCACAGCTCCCAACACGAGCTGAGCTTTTCTGTAGGACTGCGGTTCTCACATGTTGCGCTTCTGCCAGCAAGTGCTAGAAACGTCACGGAGCTTGGCTAGGCGGGTATCCCTCAGGAAGAAAGACAAGCGGGAGCTGCTGAAAAAAAAATCTAGGTTCTAGATTACCTCCTCCCTTCTTCGGTACCATTCCAGCTGCCCCTCCACCCCCACTCCTTGAAGAAGTCTAAATAGAATATGTGTGTGTATGTATGTGTTTATATACACATACACACATATATGACATTTTTCCTCTGGGGTTGGAAAGTGAGTTGGTGGGAAGGGAGGGGAGGGAAAGAGGACTTAGGGAAGGGGGGAAAGGGAGGGAGGAGGGATGGAAGGGGTGGTAATGATTTGCCGACAGCAATCCTGGCTTGATGAAGGGAAAGCTTCACTTTCCCTTCACTGATTTTGATTTGAAGTGTCACAGGCTGTGACCTTGGGTTGGACCTTCCGGGGGTTGCTTAGCATCAAGTCCCTGATTGGAGTATTTCAGCTCAGTGATCTAATTGAGTGTGCATGTCATAACATATCAAATATTGTCTAGTCTCCCATAATGAAGGGGTCTCAGCCAATGGCACATCCCCAGAAACTTCAAGAGAACTTCCGTTCCTCTGAAGTGGTAGCTTTTTTACTGCCCACCTCCCGGTGGGATTGTCGCCCAGTTAATTGCAGAGCCGAGCTGGGGCTGGGCGTCGGCTGTTGGCGCTGCAGCCGCCGCCCAAGGCTCAGAACTCAGCAAAGCTTCTTCTTCATCAGTCCCCTGGCCAACAGACAGTGTGGTCTCTGAGCTCACCAGTTTAGATGGGTTTCTAAGTTGAAGATGTAGCATCAGTCAAGTCTTGCTCTGATCAGGGCTCAAATAGAGCAGGATCTCGGATCTGGTATACTTATCTATTTGTTTAAGTATGTTTATATTTGTCTACTATTTTCCAGGTCAATATACGCATTGGGAGAGAAGAGGGAAAGAAGCAGTCTTGTTTCCTTTTCTCTACTGAGCTTACCTTGGCTGTACTGTATAGGAGTGTATTTAAAAGGATTTAAAAGAAGATAGGACTGATTCTTCACCCAAGTACCAAACAAACAAACAAAAGCAAAACGGTTCAGGGTTGTTTCGTTGTGGTCAAAAGATCTTAATCAGAATGTTTATGCCCTTTGGTTTGTCGGGCACATAGTTGGGAGGGCATGAAATCCTTGGGGGAGTTTTTCGAGTTATTATTATATGAGTGAGAAGTCAAAGAACATAGCAGTAACTTGTTCTACTCAATTTCATGCTATTAACAAATCAGAAAACCAGGAAGAAAGGTAGGAAAGTGAACTGAGACAGACTAAGCATGTGGGAGTAGAGGAGATTGGATGGGTGGGAGTTGGGGATGCTGAGGATCAGAATTTCCCCATCTTGCTGCTTCTTAGTTTAGTAGTATGAAAATTAAGCAAGGGGATTTCTGATATTTGAAGAGAGGCCTATGGATAAGAATTGTTTTTGAAACTGAATTTGGAAAGGAGAGAAATAAAAAGTATGTGATTTCTCTACTGCATCCTTCGTGCTTTGTTATGGTCAAAATATCATAGAGGACTGGATGAATGTAGGAAAATTACAATTGGCACGTGAAATAACTCATTAAAAAGCAGATGGTGCCTGAGGGCCTTAGGACCCCCAGCATTGGAGCTCCACAGGAGAGCAGGAGTGGCTAGAATTCTCACAGATTTCACCAAGCTTTTGAGAAGGCCTGAGAAAGAGAAAAGAATAGAGAAGAGAGGAGAGGAGAGGTGAAAAGAAGAGAGGAAAAAGGAGAGGTGTAAAAGGGAGGAAAAAGGGAGAAGAGGGAGGGAGATGCTCACAGCTTTTAGTTACACATGTTTAAAATGTGGAGAGAAGCAGCCTGATTCCAACAGCAGGAAATTTTAAGTCTGAAGAAAATTATTATCTAGGAAATTTACTATGGTCATTAAATTGAGGGGGCAGGGGACCTCCTAGAAGATTTTAAACTATGAAGAATTTTTTTAATGGGATCTCCTAAGCAAACAAGTAGAATGTAGGAAAAAAAAAAAAAACGTGAGAGACAGGAGAGCTAAAACTCCTTGGAGAACTTAAATCCTGGGCCATACTCTCTTAGGATCTTTCTCTCTGTGTCTTGTTTTATTTTGCTTTTCTTCTGTCAGAAAATTACGGAGACACTTAGGAATCCGATTATTACTTTCAATATAAAAGGGAAAAAATTAGGAAAAGCTGGGGAGGGGAGGCCTGGGGGAGCCTTGGACGTTCCTCAGCTGTTAGTGTGGCAGGAGAGAAGAATGAGACTCCAAATCTAGGTTCATCTTCTGTGGCATGTTTATGCTAAACAGCGGGTTTCTGGGTGGACCTGAAGCCTCGCTATAGTGTAATCAATGCAGCGCCTTTGCCCGGGCAGTGTTGTGGTTGGCAGAAGGAAAATGAAATATAAGCAGGGAAGTATTTTAATGGGGACGGAGGGAATTCACAACTGTTAATTATTTGGTGACCTTGTATTCGATTTGTTCGAGTCCCTTATAAAAACACTAATGCAGACCAGACGGCAGAAGTGAGGAAGCGGGGCAGAAGGTTCCAATCTAAGTTTTATTTCCTTGGTAAGAGGTAGCAGCCTTGGAAAAAGAGTGCAGGGAATTCAAGCGTGTGTGTGTGTGTGTGTGTGTGTGTGTGTGTGTGTGTGTGTGTGTGTGTGTTTGCGCGCGCCAAAATAACGTGGGTATTTAAGGTGTCATCTAGAATTCAGGTCCTAAAGTCTGGCTCCTTTAATCGCAGTGAACAGACCAGTCCTGGAAAGAGTCAGAGAGAAAGGGAAGGAAGCCAGGTTTAGATGTCTGATCTGGTCTTCTGGGTGAGATGATCAAGACTTGAAAAAAAATCCATAATCTAACCTTTTATCCGGTTGACATTTCTTTAAAGATCAATGGATAGTTCTCAGCCCAAGATCTTAAGGGGCGTTTGATTCCAAAAGCAAGAAGCTAAGCCTGCTTGCAATCTACTTTCGATGATGCCTACAAGCTACCTGGACAGCTTGTTTTTTTGTAAAGCGTGCTAATTCTCTTGATGTTCTTGGCTGGTCCTTTGGTGCTCGGAAAGGCAGATCTGAGAAGAATGCCGCGGTCCTTTCTACTGACTGAGGAAATCAGGCAGCCTTCAAGTTTGCAGAATTGAAATGGTGGTGGGGGTGGGGTTAGAAGTTTCTGAAACGTTCCCAAATAATCTGTTCTCCAATTCACCGCCACCACCAACAAAAATGTGGTCTCTACACGTACGTATGTACATAGTGAGTTTCATTGACTCCGTCCTCTTTTAAAAGGAATCTGAAAACGAACAAAGGAATATTATCCCCTCCCCCTTTAGAAGACCATTAGTGACTGTTACAGGGTTAGGATGGGATTCTGTGGGTCTTTCTAGCCAATCTGCGCCCGTTGCCCAAAAAATTGGTTTGATCATGGATTTGGATTTCTCAGCGTATCAATAACATCAGTGAGAACGCAGAAAAGTCAGTGTGAATCAGGAACTAAATCAACGGGTCCTTTAAATCAGGCATTACTTTTTGTCCCGGAAGAGAAGGAAGGAAAGAAGGGAGGGAGAAAAGAAGAAAGGCAGAGAGGGAAGAAGGAAGAAAGGGAGAAAGGAATGAAAGGAGAAAGGAGAAAGAAATGAGAAAAGGAGAACGTGAAAAAGAGGAAAGGAACAAAAAGAGGTAGAGAGAAAGGAAGGAAGGAAGAAAGAAAGAGAAAGAAAGAAAGAAAGAAAGAAAGAAAGAAAGAAAGAAAGAAAGAAAGAAAGAAAGAAGGAAAGAAAGAAAAAGTTTGGGAATACCCTGTGGTGAAGGAAACAGTTGTTTCATCTCAGAACTTGATGTTTGCCCAAACTCTGAAGTACTAGCTAGCATTCCTCCCAGGAGTCTTTTAAGCAAAAAGAAGAACGTTAGTATAGTGTATCTGAAGATAACCAGCTCCCTCAGGGTATTTACTAACTACTGGTAAATAAGGCTTTCTGGTAGCTTGGAGGGGGGTGGGAAGCTGCTGGTTGAGGTGTACAGAGTACTCTGGCTACAGAGATAGTAGTATTTGGTTTTGAGGCTGCTGCTACACTCCCTAATGGCCGGGCTGTTTATTTTTAAGCTCAGTGTTTGCTAAGTGAAGTCTCTTGTTTACTAGAATTAAATAGCTCTTCATTCGCATAATGGGTTCCAGAGTTTTCGCTTTTCTATTTTCTGGGGGAATCAATTAGCGCTGTTGCGGGAATTGATATTTTGGGTATTCATGAGATGCACCGGATAAAGTGTATATTGTAAAGTTACTAAAGTAACTGGGACAGAAGGATTTTTCCGGGGCAAAGGTCTTAATCAAATTGTCTCCTGACAGCTTTGAGACCATGAATGACCAACACCAAGGTAAAAGTTGGGGAATGAGGAAGAAATTGGGTAGGTGTTTACAGCTACAG
This sequence comes from Phalanger gymnotis, assembly GCA_028646595.1. Classification (NCBI taxonomy): domain Eukaryota; kingdom Metazoa; phylum Chordata; class Mammalia; order Diprotodontia; family Phalangeridae; genus Phalanger; species Phalanger gymnotis. Next base: position 134,114,745 of record CM053622.1, read on the forward strand.
TTTCGGGAACACTACGTCCAAAGAAGTGAATTCGGGACACACAAACGGCTGCTTTGGTTTTGGAGTTTGTTGATGATATTAAGTAGGAGAGAGACCCAAAAAGAGGGAGGAAGGAGAGAGACAGAGGTAGAGGCAGAGACAGACAGAAAAACAGAGATAGAGACACTCAATAAGAGGGGGAGAAGTTACAAAGGAAGATAGAGATAGCCAAGAGACAAAGACAGAGGCAGACAGGCAAAGAGAGAGGCTCAGAGAAAGTGGCACAGAAAGACCAAAAAAACCCCAAACCAAACCAAACCAACCAACCAACCAACCAAACAAACAAACAAACAAAAAAAAAAAAACCAGAAAGGGAAATAGTCAGAGAAACAGAGAAGTGGGATTTTTTTTTTGGACATTCTTTTTATCCCCAGCACTTAGTACAGTGCCTGGCACATAGTAGGCACTTAATAAATACAAGATGACTTGACCGAAAAAGAAAGCCAAAACTCCCCTCTCCCCCAACCACCCTTACATTTTCCTAGATACACTGAGTTTTAGTTCTTAAGACTGATGGGGAGGATGTGTGTGGGCCATCGATGTAAAGGGAGATATAAGTAGGTTTACAACTATGATGCCAAGGCTGAAGCCGCGGTCGGTACACTCTAGGCGCTAAGAGTTTCAACAATGTAAAATGCTTAACCCTTGCCAGTTTGGTTCAATTTGGGAGAAGGAGCATAGGGAGAGTAAATGGAAATTGCGTAGAATAAGGTCTTTTTTTTCCTATTGTAGTAGGAGAGGGCCAATCCCAGCAGCAAAGAGAAAAGAAGAGAGAAGAGAGCGTGGGGCTGAGCTCAGACGCTTGGACTGCCCCGGAGGAGGGCCACACACCAAGGCAGCGGCTGGAAGGTCTAGCAGCCCCCCGAACCGCTTCCGCTGCGTGTCCGAGGGGCGGCTGGCTCATAGCAGCTGGAAACTGCCTTGTGATATAGATTTAGGGTTAAAATTGAAAAGAAATTAAATTAAAAGTCCTAGCACATCAAATATTAGTTTCCCCCGCCAGGACGTCCCCCCGCCCAAGACCTCTAATACAGCTTCTGGCACGGGTCGGTGGACTAGGGAAGTGAGCTAGGGAAGGCAGAGCAAGACAGGAATCAAAGAGGAGGGGAGAGGGATGATGGAAGGGGGAGAGCCCTACAGGTTGTGGTTTGGGTGTAATTTGCAGTGATGTAAAGTTAAGATTTGAGCCCTGATGAATTGGCCGCGAGCCCAGTACCTGATCCACTGTGCGAAGGGGAAACATTGGGAAACTTTCATTAACCTCGGCTTTTCCTCCCTCCCGGGGCACCTCCTGCCACTCACGGGAAGCAGTGGAGCCAAGGGAAGAGTTTCAGAGCGGGAGGTCAGGGAGACATCCTAACCTCGGATTTCATCTAACCCTGGAGGCAGTAAATCAGCTCCCAGGACCCAAGTCTGGGGAATAGAAGGAAAAAAAGGCCGCGATGGGCAGCAGATCCTTGCTGAGGGCTGAGGATTGTTGGCTGGGGCTAGGGTGGGAAGCTGGATTTCAGCAGTTTTCTTGGGAGGAAAAAAACAGGCTGGTTAGGAAGTTAGGAAGCTTGGAGCCTTGGTGCAGTTTTCCAGTGAGCCGCAGAAAGTGCTAAGTAAGCGCACTAGAAATCCCCACCTCTCCAAGGCTTTCCCACGGTTGAATCTCCTCCCAATGGAGAAAGATTACAGGGCAGAAGAAAGAGAACACGCCAGGAGAACAGAATGGACTCCAGTTACAGCAGCATCACCACCTTCTCTGGGAAATGAACCAAGAGCCCAGGTTTTTTGTCTGTTTGTTTGTTTTTGTTTTTTTTGTGCCAGAAGTTTTCCCGTTTGAGTTTTCCCAAAGTGCAAAGGGTTCCCATCACCCTGCTTCAGTAGCCCCTGCAGGACCCATTTTCCAGAGGCGCATAGACAAAACCTGAAAATGTTTGGCTTTTAAACAGGCCTTTAGGTCTAGGGAACCAAAGGAACAAGCAAGAAGCAGTGCTAACAGCATGGAAGACAGTGAACTAATTGAGTGGGAGTGGGATAGGTAGATTGGATCCAGTGTACCCTTTGGGTAAGGCTGGGGAGGTGGGGATGGGGGTGGAGGAGGGAGGGAAGGAAAGAGGGGGGAAGAGAGAGAAAGGGAGAGAGAGAGAGAGAGAGAGAGAGAGAGAGAGAGAGAGAGAGAGAGAGAAAGAGAGAGAGAGAGAGAGAGAGAGAGAAGTAGGAGGAGGAGGAGAAGAAGAAGAATGGAAGGGAGGAAAGAAGGACAAGAAAAAGAGGAAAGGAAGAAAAGAACAAAGAAGGAAAGAGAGATAAGAAAAGAAAGAAGGAAAGAGAAGGAGGGAGAAAGAGACACATGTAGAAAAAAACTTAGGTATTCCTCGTGAGGACCTGTGTCGGTGTGACCTTGGATAGAAAGAGCACTTGTGCATCTGCTCTGCGGCTAACCCGCCTCTGGCTTCCCGGGCTGCCATGCTTCTATGTGGGTATATAGTGCTGAGTTATTGTGGCTGCTGCAGTTCTGTTAATTGATGAAAACCCTTTTGACTGAGTAGGTAGAGGTAAATGCCAACTACAGTAGGTCGATGACATGCCTTCCATTGAATGGAGTTCTAACTTGGGAACTTTGCCTCCTCCTATTCTAAAAGGCCAGGTGGGGCTAACTTGTTATGCTGGGATAGACTGTGTGGATGGGGAAAGGATTTCCACTGATCTAAGGAGCCCTGGAAGGATAGAAAGATGAAAGAGTGAGCCTTTGTCTTTTCACCAAGAATCTGAGCCTTAGAACTTAGGTCCCCCCCTTTCCAAAACTACCTCCAGCCCCCACCCCAAACTCACCAATGTTTCAGAAGGAAAGAGAGGCTTGGTGGCCTCTGAAATTGCAACAAAGCCCTGATGAATTGGCTGTGTGACAAAGACAATAGAGTTCAGAAAAACATGGGGGGGGGGGCGCAGTATGACTCTACCTTGTTTATTCTTACTTCCAAGAGCTATAGCAGAAAATGAGAGGTGTCCTTTTTTGGAGGGAGGGGATTTCTGTTTCATCACACTTTTACCCTCCAAATGAACCTTTGGAAATTTGTTCCCTGGGGCAGGATTGGACTATTTCCTCAAAGCAATCCGGGAAAATTCCCAGGATGCCAGACCTTTGGCATGAAGGGTTGTTGCTCCTTTCTCCACCAGGAAAATGTAGAAAGGTGTGTGTGTGTGTGTGTGTGTGAGAGAGAGAGAGAGAGGAGGGGGGAAGTTTAGTTCTGCTGGGGCTATGTAGTTAGACTGTGGGCATGGAGATCAATCATAGGCTTTGAAGATGAGACTGTTAGACTATCTAAAGATCTCCAGTCCAGTCTTTTCCTTTTACAGATAAGGAAACTGAGACCCAGAGAAATGAAGAAACTTAGTTGAGGTCACACAAATAGTAAATAGCAGAGCTGGGGTTCAATTCCTGGTTTTATGATGCTAAATCCAGTGATTTTCCTACAGTACCAAATTTCCTCTTACTAGCGCACTGTCACTTCAACCTTCAGGAAGGTGGAGATGGAGAGAGATAAAACCATTGTCAGGTTTCTCATTAGTGTATCAGCTGAACTTATATGGTCATATGTTCAAGTTTGTCAGAAGCTCATAGCAGATGGACAGGATATCCCAGGAAATATTCCTAGCCTGGTCAACTTGTTTCCATGTTCTCACAAATAAGGTGAAGTATTTGCCTCGTTTTGTGTATTATTCTAGCAAACTATAACGATTCAACAAGTTAGTCATAACGTTCAACACCATGCTTAAGAGCTAAAACTTTTTTTTTCCTCAGAATACACCTGACCAGGCAGAAGACTTCCAGCAGGGTGGGCTTTAAGATGCATTGTAGAGAAAAAAATGGGCATTCCAGGAATATCACAGACTCAAGAGAAGCTCGGGGCCAAGATTCTTTCCAGTCCCTCACCCATCTCAAAAGCCTCAGGATACTTTATGGGAACTGTGGAGAGGAACTGGTTTTTCTCATCCTTGATCACCATTGTTGCTTGCCCCCTTGGTCTTGCCCATATTGTTTGATCTGAAACAGGCTTGTTACATATCACTCCCCTAGCCAAACTGACCTACTTGCTGTGCTCATTCAAGAAATTCCATCTCCTGTCTCAGTGGCTTTTCACTGCTATTCCCCATCCCTGGAATGCACTCCCTCCTCACCTCTGACTCTTTGAATTCCTAGTTTACTTCAAAGTTCAGCTCAAGCACCACCTCCTCCATGAGACCTATCCTGTTTCCCCTGGCTCCTAATACTTCCACCCAAACTACCTTGTATTTACTTTGCATGTATTTTGCATCACTTATTTGTGAACCTGCTTCTCTTGATACACTGTAAATTCCCGGAGGGAAGTGACTGTCTGTTTTTTGTCTTTGTGCGCCCAGTATCTAGCACAATGCCTGGCATGTAGTATAGGCACTCGGTAAATGGTTGTTTATTGATTTATTGAATGAAGACCACTTTAAGGTAGAAATTAAATTTGGAAGGACTAGCCCAGTAGGTAGTATGAATAAACATATTCTAAATGTCCCCTGTTGGCCTTTCTTCCTAGACAAAAAAAAAAGTCCTGCTAAACTGAGGGAATTTGATTCAGGATTGAGCTAGATAGACTTTCAAAATTGCACTCCCCTTGTTCCCTGGAGGTTTTGAGCCTTAATGGTGATGTAAGTGGCTTAAGATATGGAGTTGGAAGGTATAATCCCTATCTGAAACAGTGACCCTCTGGACCACATGCCAACCAGTGGTCATCAAGCTTCCACTAGAAGACCTTCCAATGACAGAGAATTCATCAACCTAGATAACAGTCTATTTCATTTCTGTAAAGCTATAAACACTCCTTCTTATATTGAGCTGAAATCTACCACTCTACCTTCTCCCCTTTGGTCCAAGTTCTTCCCTCTGGAGCCCAGCAGAATCAAGTGGCCTATGATCTGTTAATTATCCTTTGTTGAGGTGGAGAGGGTGACGAGCATCTGGAAATTCTTTCCAGTGTTCTTTCACCAGAAAAAAAAAACCTGCCCCTTTTTGGTCAAGGGCATCACACCCTTCCATAAGAGCCATTATGACCTCATAGAATCTCAGACTTGAGTATCCATCATGCTTGGAATGAAGTCTTTCTTCTCACCCCTGTCTCTTACAATTTTTAGGTTCCCCCATGTTTAACTCAAAGACAACCTTCTCTATGAGGCCTTTTTTTGGATCTTAACGTTTCCTCCACTAATGTCTCATATTTTGTGTGTGTGTATGTGGGGGGCTACACAAAAGAAACAATATAATTTAATGTATAGTGAACTAGTCTTGGAGCCAGGAGGACCTGGGTTCAGTCTCTGCCACTGACATATACTGGCTATGTGACTCTGAGCAAGTCATTTAATTAACCTCTAGGTAAATTAGATTTAATAATAGGTTAAAATTAGGTAAAAAACCTCTCTGACACTCCAAGTTGCAGAGAAGCTTCCCACCTGCTTTCATGTAGGGAGTTTCCTCATATTGAAGTTCCCAACATCACCGAAATCCCAGGTCTAATCCCCATCCCTTATCTTATATAGGCTTTTATATATATTTGGTCTTCCCTCCACTAGAATGTTATCTTCTTGAAGGCAGGAACTATTTCATCCCCAGCTCCTAGCACAATGAAGACATTAAATAAATAATGCTTATTGATTGGTTGATAATCTAGCCCAAGGCTTCTTAAACTTTTTCCACTCCTGACCCCTTCATCACTTCTTAAACTGTGGGTTTTGACCTCATAGACCACACATTTCCTTTACAATATAATAGACAAGCGGTCATCCACCTTTTGCTTGAGACATTTGCTTGAGACATACAGAAGCACAAATTGACCCCTTTTCTATATATCTTCCCTTCAAATACCTCTGTGGAGCTTCATTATAATAACTGCCTAATGACTTTTATAGAGTTATTGTAAAATACCCATTATTTTAACTTCTTCCCATCTCTACCCCAGCTCCTTCCCCTCTCATATGTGTGCTTTTGTTTTCCCTTGGTCCAAATTCTGGTCAGAAAACCTTTGTTTGAGTCTTATCCCGGTTTCTTACTAGCTGTGTGATCTTGGACAAGTCTCAGCCTCTGTGTCTCACTGTTCACTTGTGTAAAATGAGGAAGTTTTGCTAGATGATGTCTAAGCCCCCTCTCAGTTCTGGAAGCTCTGTGAGGATGCATTAGTTACCAATGAAATTGCACAGCCTCCTTTCCCTCCTTATCACAACAATACAAAAGACTAATAATGTGGCTGCTGGAGAGAAGTAGAGATTTGAAGGTTCTTTGGTGATGTTACTTGTTAAAAGTTGGGAGAAGGTTTTTGAAGCCTTGGGTTCTAACTTTGTTTAAAGCAGCTATCTTTTTCTCTTTCCCGTCTCAGCCTCCCCCTACCCCCTTGCACCTCTTCCTAGTGTACTAGGCTGGCATGTCTCAAAAATGGGGCAGCCATAATTTTCATAGAAATGTCCCCTCTTGTTGTAGAAAAATGGAGAATGGATAGTACTAGCAGGAAGGGTGGATCTGGGAGCTGCTGATTGGCTCAGCTCAGCCCAAGCATTGTGAGAGTTTCAGCCTGCAGTTTGCACTGCCTACATGTTAGCAGGTCAGGCTGGTAAGAGAGAAAACATGTAAATCCCATCAAAGAAAAACTCAGACTGTCCTGTGACCACATATCTCAGCAATACTTTGGAAAAGAAAATCTCATATTGTTGTTCCCTGTCCTTGCCTCTGCTCCCTTTCCCCGATAGAGTCACAAACAAAATTTTGGAAATATAGGGATAAAGATGAGTTTGATTACATTTGAGTGAATTTTCTAGTCCTACCCTTCAAACTAAGTCTAAAGGGACTTAACCCCTAAATGGAGAGACAATTTTGCTTCTCTCTTAGACTGTCTGGATCTTCAGAGATCAAACCAGAGATGGGTCATGGGGGCACAAGAAGCACAAGAGATATTACAATGACTCTGTTCACCAGAGGGTTTTTTTTGCCTTTTGCTTGTTCCCTTTCCCATAAACATATACACAGTAGGATCATATGCTTGTAGATTTGCTTCTTTTCTGGATGAGGAAAGGAGACCCCAAAAGATAAGGTAACTCACCCAAGGTAATGAGTGGCAGGGCTGTTTTGAACCCACTTTCCCATAACTTCAAATCACCAGATCATTTCCTCTTTGCATTGGATTATGTCATCTGTGAGTGGTAGCTCATTTCTGACCAGTGGTCCAGCAGAGAGAAACCCACAGATTCAATTTTGTGTGCATGATGGATATTTAGTCATAGTGAGAAATGCTGAGAACTTTCACAGCCACATGGAGATTGTGCACTGATTTTTTCCCTTCTTTCCCCTCTTTCTGTCCTTTCTTTCTTCCATATTTCTCTTCTTCCTTTTCTTTCATTCTTACTTCCTTCTGCTGACTTTTTTCTCTATTTCAGCACCATCATTGCTTCCTATTGGTCAAGACAGTATATCAAGGGGAAGTGGAGAGGTAGGGCAGAGCAAGGTATTTGGTGAGAAGGTGAAGAGGTCTGTGAACATGTTTGTGGCTCCTCAACAAATAGTGGTCTGAGCTAGAAGTTCTCCAGGCAGGAGAGTGGGCCTCAGGGGATGTTCCTCTGGGGAGGGGGTACTAGGGGGAGGAGGTAACTGGTGAGTTGAACCCTGAGTGTGGTACCCTCCTTGCTCTAAACCATAGTATGGTACAAGAGAACTGCCTTCATTTTCCTTTTATCCAAAAGAGAAGCAGCTTATCTATTTAACTATAATACTAGTTAACATTTCTATATTGCTTTAAAGTTTTGTTGTAGTTCCATCATATCTGAATCTTTGTGACCCCATTTGGCATTTTCTTGGCAAAGATACTGGAGTGGTTTGCCATTTCCTCCTCTAGCTCATTTTACAGATGAGGAACTGAGACAAACAGGGTTAAATGACTTGTGCAGGGTCACACAGCCAGTGGCCAGATTTGAACTTGTGAAGACACGAATTTCTGATTCCAAGCGCTCCATCCACCGCATCACCTAGCTTTAAAGTTTACAAAGTGCTTTTATGTACTTTATCTCATTTGATTCTCATAACAACCCTGTAAGATAGGTGCTATTATTATCTCCACTTTACAGTTGCAGAAACTGAGGCTAAGAGAAGGTAAGTGACTTCCGCAAGGTTACATAGCTAATAAGAGGCAGGATTTGAATTCAGGTCTTCCTGAGCTCAGCACTTTATCCACTACATGAAAAAAAAAATATTTTTGAAGAACTCCCCTCAGACATGCAGTACTAATCCTGTTCTTCTTCTTTCTCTTCTTCCAGAGACAGAGAGAGAGAGAGAGAGAGAGAGAGAGAGAGAGAGTTATGTCTAGACTTTGTTGAGTTCACCCCTCAACAACTAGTTTGTCAGCTAGAGACATTTCCATGTTCAGAACCATGTTAATGCTAAGTAAAAAAGAAAAAAAAATGCTCTCCTCCTAGCACCTAATGATCTAATTACATTTTAATTAATTTTAAAGGAGAAGATTCCCTTCTTGAAGAGTGATTATCTAAGAGTAAGGATGTTTAAAGATGGATTGAAGAGAGTGTTACCTTATAACGACAGCCCTGTTTCCTTAAAGGGAGGTAGAGGGATTGTAGCTCTTCTGTGTCAATTCCTTTACGTTGTAGATGAGGAAACTAGGGCCTGGAGGAGTTATAACTTGATGATAGTCATGTAGCTAGCTTAAAGGGAGGTAGAGGGATTGTAGCTCTTCTATGTCAATTCCTTTACGTTGTAGATGAGGAAACTAGGGCCTGGAGGAGTTATAACTTGATGATAGTCATGCAGCTAACCTAGGTCTTCTTTTTCCCATACTACACTGCCCAACAGGAAGTGGATAGAACACTGGGCCTAGAATCAGGAAGACCTGAATTCAAATCTCAGACATAAGCTGGGTGACCCTGGGCATGTTACTTACCCCCATATGCCTTAGTTCCTCATCTCTAAAGTGAGCTGGAAAAGAAAATGGCAAACCTTTCCAACATTTTTGCTAAGAAAACCCAATGGACTTTGTCAGACATGACTGAACAACTGCCCAAAGTGGTTACTAGAACTTACCATGGTGCCAGGTCACAAAGCCAGAGTTTGGTGAGGATCCGGGGTGGGGGTGGGGGGGTGTCCTGGTAGTATAGCCCTTTGTCAAGGACACAAAGGACTCAAAACTCTGTAGACCCTAGAATAAAGAAATGCCTTTTGTGGGTTACTAGCACAGTTGTAGAGAGGTAGAGGAATGTATGCTGTGGTCCTAAATTTCTGAAGGATCCACAAAAGACATGCTCATTGTCACTCATCACTTGATAACTGACAGTGACAAAAACTGAAGGGGAAAGAGTGAGAACAGAAAGGAGTATGGTTACTGGTCCACCATGTAACCAATTTTTTTTTTTTTTTGCTCCAAAGCTATGAGTTTTACTCTTGATGATCCAAACCAGGAGGATCTCATTGAGTGCTGCAACTTATACTTTGAAAAAAAAAATAGCTCTCTCCAATCCATGCCGCCATGTAAGCAAAATAAATAAAAATCAAAGTCTTGACCTATCACAAACAGGGCCAAAACCTGGTTATCTTGAAGGCTTACAAAAACAGAAGTGGAAATTATTTCCTAAGGGAATGCTGACTGTAGCACTATTAAATTTTGTTTAATCTTTTTTTTTGTAATTTCCATGAAAGAAAAGTCACAAGGCTTTGGCTAGCTTCCTTCACGCCTCTTCTGTAGTCCAGATATTGATGCAGTATACGTAGGGAGGGCTCAAAGCATCTTAAAGACACTTTTCATTATTCTTTCTCTATATCCCTCTTGCTGTGAGAAGCCAGGAATTGATTAGGTTTCTGAGGCAGGAAAATGAAACCTCCAGGTGAGAGGTCTCGTGACTTGACTACATCAGTGGCTGAATCCAGGGCCAAACTCAGGGCTCTTTAAAGGAGGTAGAAAGGAGAGAATGTTGAATTCCTGTTGAATTTGATGTGACCCTGGTTGGTCTGAAGGTCTCGACTCCCATAAATCAACTGGCTGTCCTCTCCAGAAGGCTTCCCCCACCCCTCTTTTTTTTTTTCCTATCTCACTAACCCTTTCCGCTGCTCCATTTCAGGTTGAGGCATGTGCCTATTAGACAGCAACAGCCTCTGAAAAGTATAAAGGGCCGGCATAGAGTGTTTCTTTAGTCTGTATTTCTAGTTCTGGTACTAGCTGGGTTTGCAAAGGCAGTAAGGGTTGGAACACAGGCTCCAGTGACACTTTTACTATTGAAATCTACCTAAACTTTACTAGCTTCTGGGGAAAGCCCGGGGCTTTGGGGATTTTTGTATTTGCTGGGTTGTAAACATTTTATGAGAAGGCAGTTTGGGGGAAATCTGGTTAGCTTTCCGCCTTGCACATTGGATTGGTGTTGGGCTTCATGCACGAACGTGTCAAAAAAGAAGTCCAGGTTTACCTAGGTCCCAGAGTATTTTCCTTGGATTGTAAAAGCCATCTTCCCTTGTGCTCCCCCAAATATCATTCCCCAGTTGTGAACATGTCCTGCAAGTCCATCTCTAGAATCTATTGGAGTAAAATAAGGAGATTTCTGGTTGGATGTTGTAAATGTCACTGTTTTTGTGGATGCATGAAACCCCTTCTGAGAACGTCTTACTCAAATGCTGCAATTATTCTGAGTACACCTAAGGTTCCCATTACACAGCTATGCCCATGTATGCTTTCTATTCGGAGGTAGTCCTAGGTTGTCTATTCCAGTATTAAGTGGAGAACTGAATAAAAAGCCAAGGAATCTGATTCATGCAAAGTGCCAATCTGGATTGTTAAAGCTCTGGATCTGATACGTCCAGAATTTTATTTTTTTTTAACGGGGGCTAAATTATTTGGGGGAAAGACCTCGCTCTCTTTTTTGCTTCATTTTTCCCTGGTTTGAAGGTCCAGGTAGCAGAAGGGAAAAATCTCAGTCCTCTGCATAGGTTTTAAGTCCTTATTTTAAGTCCTTAAGCATTTATTATGTGCCTACTACATGCCAGACACAAGGCTAGGCGCTGGGGATACAAGTACAAAGAAAGAAACAATCCCTTCTCTCAAGAAGCTTACTTTGTAACAAAAGGCAAACTGTTGGTTTTTCCACCTTCTGGGAAAAGGCCTGTGAAGAGGTTGCCGCTGCTGTCTGACTTCCGCCCCCAGCTTAGACTACCCAAAGCAGACTGGGAGGGAGGATTATCTCTGGTCACCGCTTCTCTCCTCCCTCCCCCCCCCCGCCCCCCGACCCCAGTGCTCTTTCAGGCTAGGGCCTGGTAACTCTGGGGGTGGTAAGGCCCCAGGGCTGCCCAACTACCTGGGACGGCTTCGTTCACCTCCCCCACCTCTAACCTCCTTCGTCCCCTCCCCCAGCCCCTGCTTTTCCTCCCAGGGGGCTGCCAGAGAGAACTGGGAAGATTTCCCCCTTAAGTGAAACTGACTGTAATTATTTTTTATCTCGCAGACGATCTCTCGCACACTCCTCTCAGGAGACAGAAGTATTTGTTTGATGTGTCGACGCTCTCAGACAAAGAAGAGCTGGTGGGCGCGGAGCTGCGGCTGTTTCGCCAGGCGCCCCCGGCTTCCCCTGGGCCCCCGGGCGGGCCGCTCCACGTGCAGCTCTTCTCCTGCCTGTCCCCCCGAATGCTGGACGCCCGGACCCTAGACCCGCAGGGGGCGCCCCACGCCGGATGGGAGGTCTTCGACGTGTGGCAGGGCCTGCGCCGCCACCAGCCCTGGAAGCAGCTCTGCCTGGAGCTGCGGGTCGCCTGGGGGGAGCCCGGCGGGGAGACCCCGCCGTCGTCCCCACCGCCCCAGGCTGAGCCGCCCCTGGACCTGCGGGGTCTAGGCTTCGGCCGGAGGGTGCGGCCGCCGCAGGAGCGGGCCCTGCTCGTCGTGTTCACCAAATCCAAGCGCAAAAACCTGTTCGCCGAGATGCGCGAGCAGCTGGGAGCCGCTGCGGCCACGGCCGCGGCCACGGCCACGGCCACGGCCGCGGCGGGGGGCGAGGGCGCGTGGCTGCCTCCCTCCCCGCCGCCTCCGCCGCTGTTGCCGCCCGCGGGCGTCCGGGACGCTGGCTGGGGGCTGGCCTCGCAGGGCCGCCGGCGGCGACGCACCGCCTTCGCCAGTCGCCACGGCAAGCGGCACGGGAAGAAGTCGCGGCTCCGCTGCAGCAAGAAGCCCCTGCATGTGAACTTCAAGGAGCTGGGCTGGGACGACTGGATTATCGCGCCCCTGGAGTACGAGGCGTACCACTGTGAGGGTGTGTGTGACTTTCCCCTCCGCTCCCACCTGGAGCCCACCAACCATGCCATCATCCAGACCCTCATGAACTCCATGGATCCCGGCTCCACCCCACCCAGCTGCTGCGTGCCCACCAAATTGACTCCTATTAGCATCCTGTACATCGACGCGGGCAACAACGTGGTCTATAAGCAGTACGAGGACATGGTGGTGGAGTCCTGCGGCTGTAGGTAGCGCCGCCTTTCCCGCCGTCTCAGCCCGGGGACGGGAGGGGAGGACTGCAAAAGGGAGAAGGAGCGTTGCCCGATGGAAGGGGGGAAATCACCCCGAAAAATGGACCTGGTGGATTGCAGAAGAGGTTGAGTAGGAGTGGGAAGCGGAGGGAGGGGGTGGCCTTGGGGCACTGACCGCCTCGGAGCCTGCCTTGAACACTTCCTTTCACCTAGAGAGAGGGAAATGGACTTTCACACCTTGCCTGGCGACCCTGGAAAACAAGTCAAGGATTTGCTTCGTGTTTGTTGTCATTGCTTTTTCAATTTCCTTGAAGCACCTGTGTGTCTCACGGGTTTTTAATAGGGGTGGGGAGAGGAAACAGCCCTGTGTTTCACAGCTGTCCCATGGATTGAAAATTATTATTTACAAAAAAAACCGGGGTGTGTGTTGGAGGGGGCGGGGAGGAGATTCACCTCTAACCATATCCCAATCTGCTCTGTCTTTGGACCATGCTGAGTTTTGTATTTCCCTTCTGGGTGAAGTCAACTTTTCCTGTGGCCATCCAAACAGAATATCCTAAAACAGCAGAATCCCTCCCCCTTCCCTCTGCACTCTCCCCCTTCCCTTCAAAAGACCTGGAAGACCCTTGTTCAGAATCTTCTTGCCTTAAAAGCACCACCTTCCGAAAAGACAATTTTAGCGTAAGTGGGCCAAGTAACTCAAACGGCCTGAATATCTTTCTTACTCAATCTGACACCTCCACCCCCTTCCCCCCAGCTTCCCACGACTGCCCACCGTCCCTTTCTCAGTACTATCAGAATCCGATTGTGGGGCTCCAGTTCTGAGGAGATAGGGGTTATTTTGCAAGCTTTCCTTTTTTTGGTGGGCGAACAGGGGAGTTCATGCCTGATAGAGTGACAAGAATCAGTTCAAGCCAGGGATAGTTTAGGTCGGATAATGGACAGAGCCAGGAGAGAAATGAGGCAAAGGCCCCCCAGTGAAGTTGTTCCCCCCTCTCCCCCTTGGCTGCCTCTTTCTTTCAGGATTATCTGATGATCCAGGTCTCCTTCTAAGGTGAAGGCAATTTCCCAAGTACAAAAAACAATCAAGTGAAAGGAGAGAGGGGGGATGGGTGGGGTTAGGGGGTGGGGGAGGGAGAAAGAGAGAGAGAGAAAACTATATGAGAGACAAGGATTGGGGGAAAAAGCCAAGGGACAGATTTTGAGGGGGGAGGTGCTGGTAACTAACCCACCCGACTCAGAGCAAGTTGGGAGAGTCTAGTCTTGAGAGAAGGAGTGAAAGGAGAAGCAGAGAGAAAGGATCCAAGAGTATAGAAATGCCTGTCTCTGAAGTTTATCTGAAAAGTTTCTCCCTTTTTCTCTCTGACATTCCTGAAAGATTACCAGCCAGAAATCGCCTAGGGCACCCCCAAAAGAATTGTTTCAGATTGTAATTACCAGTTAGGCTATGTTTTTAAAACTTAGTAATGAAAAACTGTGAAAAGAGCAGAGTGTTACATTAAACAGGGGAGAGGAATGGGGAAATGGGTGATGATGGTGTTGGAATCAGTCTTCGTAATGCAGGGGATTGGGTACGGCACTATTTACTTCCTTAGTTCCAGAGCAAAAAATGAAGTCCCTCCTCCCCGCCCCAGCCTACACCAGTATTCATTGTCCTAGAAGTAGGTCCTCTGAAGGGCTTATTTGCTCCCCAGCTTTGGCTTGTGAAATTTCTTCAACCAAGAGAACAGCTAAGGGAAAACAAGGTCTGGGTTTTTTCCCGCCTGTGTAGTTTTGCTCTTTCTCAGTCTAACCCTGTTAGCTTGTCTGGTTCACAGAACTATAAACTGGCGAAGAAAAGATGAGAATAATAATAATAAAATAATAATATAAAATACTAACTAAAAAAAGGACTTGGCCAGGAGCAATAATTTAAAATGCACATTTGCTTTGGATGCACTGTTGTTCATGTTAAGACTGTATATATTTGTTTATTTAAGCAGCCTGAAAGTGCAAAAAGGAAATGAACAGCATACATTTCATTTTAATGTACAAAACATTATATGCACTCGAAATGTTATAATTTCTAATATTTTTAAAGTTTATATTTGAGTTGTACAAAGTTACGCATTAATCAGATATTTCATTCTTACATAATGTTATCATTTCCTTAAATAATATTACAAAATTTAAATTCTGTCTAATGGAGATTTTTGTTTTTGTCTACCTCACTATAATGCAAGTATTTACAACTCTAAAGAGACCTGAGGTAAATTAATATTCAAAACATTTTTACAGTACACTTTTCCTGGATGATACTCCAACTATTACTGTATTATTAAACTTCTTTTCTCAAAATCTCAGTCTGGTTTCATATATTCTGTTCAGAGAAAACTTTCTCAAAGAAATGTTGGTTGTGGTATGGGCACATTTCAGGGGGAGGTATGGGCTTGGAAGTCTGAAAAGTCATTGGATTGGTTTGTTTTTAATCTCATACAGTAGCTCTTTCAATTCAAGATGGTTTTGTATTTTCATGAAACTTTTATTGTAACATTTGTTCTTCCCTGGGCTAAATCCCCATCTTATGTCAACCTGTGAAAAATCCTCGTGAGAATATGACCTGTTCCAGCATCTCAGGGCCTAAGGATCTCTTGGCTTCCTTCTCTTCCCCTTTACTGTTGGAGAGAGAGAGAAGACAAGAGTCTGCCAATACGTCTGTAGTTACTGTTGGTGTCTGTACTCATTTATATTCTTGGTAACACAAGAAGCAAAAAGATACTAAATGCTCACTTATTTTTATGGAATGGCCCTGTAAACTCTTCTGTATCCAATACCAGTTAATCTGAATTTTCGGTGATTTTTGAATATCAGGAGCAGCTAATTGCCAGGATGAGCATGGGGAAGGCCTATGACTTTTACCACTGCTAGGACACTTACTTGGGTTTGTGCCTATCAGGCTGGAGGTTGCAAAGCTCTGTAGATTTACCACCTCTTTCCAGAACAGCTGATCCTGGGAACTTTTTTTTCCTCTTTAAACATCCTCAGTGCTTATTTGAGGACCTCTCCCTAGTACTCCTCACCTGGAGATTATTACCATAGAGGATATGGTTTAGAATCATAGCTGGAAGGAGACCTTAGGGGCCATTTAACCTGCCCCCCTTATTGAGGAAGTTGTAGCCCAAGATAGTTAAGTCACTTGCCAAGCATTGCCCAAAGAGTAAGTCTCAGAGGCAGGATTTGAACCTAAGCCCTCTGACTCTGGAGTCACCTCTGTATTACACCAGTGTATGCCACCAGTGTATTACATTGCTGAATAATTTTCAATAACTAAAAGATAACTTGTACAGGTGCCACTAGTAGTTCCAGGATACTCCTCCAAGGCAGTTTTTGGTTTTATTTCACAATAGCCCCGAGAGATGGGTAAACAGTAAGTCAAAATTAAAAAAAAAGTTGAGGCACAGAGAGGTGAACTTTATAACTCAATATTACTGAAAATATGCTATTCAGTTATGCAAAAACAGGTATAGTCCTGAGACACTTAGGGATGAATTTGATTTACATTTAAATAAAAGAAGGGGAAATGTACTGCACATTAGATATTATAGTATCTTATACTGTATTAGAAAGACATGGGTAAGAATCACAAAGGATGAGGATGAGTTATGATTTATACCAATGAAGGGGATATCCACACTGATAATATCATAGAGTCATGAAAATATCAATGTATGTGAAAATTCTTTGTATAGTACAAGACACACAAATGTAAGATCTATTTTTTTCTAGTAAGTTCTTACATGAGAACCAGTTGAGGAATTAATTAGTTGAGGATTTTTTTGGTCGATTCACACTTACGGTTTCATCAGTGTAGGGAACTCCCAGTGTGGAAACTTCTTCTACTGATACACATTGGCATCTCATTTGTAATTTCACATTTACAAGAAGAGTTGCCTTGTGTACTAGGAGGTTAAGTGATTTGTCCATGGTTTTACTACCAGGAAGTAGAAACAGATTTAGAGTTGGAGTTGGACCTTTAGAGGTCATCTAGTCCTACCCCTTCTTACAACTGAGGAAATTGAAGCCCAGGGAAGTTAAATGACTCAATCAAGGTCACATAGGTGGTAGATGACAGAAACGTGTGTCTGAGGCAAGTCTTGTAGTGAAGACTTGACTCCAAGGATGACCTATCCTGTACGCCAGATGTTTCAAACAAATTAGGCCTTGAGGTCCTCATTTGTCCAAAACCTCTGAGATCAGCCAGAAGTAGATTGAAACATAATTAGGAAATATTTAACAAAATAAATAAAAGTATAATAAGCAGATAATATTAATATGTGGTTTGTCAAGTCAACATGCAGCCCACAGTAGCCGTTATGTAGCCCATTTCTGTTTGAGTTTCACAACACTGCTGTTTACTGTGCTGCATTATTGGTGAAGGGACCCACTTAAGGAATATCAGAATTTCTTGTTGCTGGAGGCTCTAGAGCATACATACTTTAATGCTGTTAAATTAACTTATGGTCATCTGGTTCATCTGTGTTTTTGAGAACTTTCCATTATTTTAGACAGAACCATACAAGCAGTTTTCTTCTTTAAATACAGTATAGTACCAAGTGGTGAAAAACTAATCCATCATGATGAATGCCTTCATTTTCTTGAAATAATTGAGAAATGAACCATACGTAGTGATTTTAAAAGAGAAAAATGTTCTTATTGACCTAGGGACATTGATAGAATAGGATACTGTTAGTGATAGGACTGTGGCAGCTAAAACCTGATGACTCAATTATCCAGAGGCCAGGATCTTGGTCTGGACTTGAGAATTATATATTTAGAGTTGAAAGGGACCTTAAAAATAATCTAGTCCGACCTACTCATTTTACAGATGAGTAAACTGAGACTAATAGAAATTTAAGACTTACCTATGATTACAAAGGCAGAAAATATCAGGCAGGATTTGAAGTCAGGTCCTGTGATTCCAAGTTCAGTTTTCCAAATTCAGCATTCTATCTGCTATGTTACTCAGCACTGATGACTTATTTGAGAACACTGAACTACAGAATTCATTTCTTTGTACTTCAACTTTTTTTTTAAATTTTGAATTGCTATGTACCCATCTCCTTGTGAGATTTGTGAAATCTGTTAGATTTAACAATCTCCAAATTGTTAGGAGAAAGCTGTACCATAAATGCCAAATGTCATTATCCGTTTGCCTTGCAAACAGTTCCATTATCCAAAGCCTTGAACGCTTCCCTCTCCTTTGTTTAAAGAGTCCAACATCAGTTTAAATGTTGGACCTTCCCTTGTCCCTGGTCTCAGATATAAAATCTTTAAGAGAGATCTGTCTGTATTTATTAAGTAGTTTATAACTTGAGAGCTATAAGGGATCATAGAAGTCATCTTGTCTAATCCCTTGTGTTTACAGATGAGGAATATGAAGTCTAGAGGAATTAAATACTTTCCTCAAGGTCACATAGGTAGAAGTAGCAGAGTTGGGAGTCAAATTCTGGAGAATGTTTGACTCCAAATTTGTCCTCCTTCCCTCTGTACTACTGCAGAAAAAGAGAACCAACCTTATAGATAAATTATTGTGACTATGGTCATTTGTGGTAAATGTTTACTGAACACACATTCTAGTGACTCACTATGGGTCCTAGGTTAGGGGTAGTTACTTCAGAGCTCTTATTCATAGTTTGTACGTATGAAGAAGAGCCTTTTCTTTGTAAACTTTTAGATGGCTATCCAGAATAAATGAGCAGCATTTATCTTATGAGATTGTTTGGTTTAGGTTTAAACAAAGCTTTCTGTATTCATATAAAAAAAAACAGCCTTCATCAAAGACTGGAGGGTTACTGTAATTACAGCTAAGAAGGACAACAGCAACCAAGAATGACTGGCATTGCATGGTATATAGGTGCTTTTAAAAATATATTTTTTATTTTTTCCCCAGTTACATGTTAGAACAATTTTAAAGACTTTTTCTGTTTTGAGTACCAAATTCTAACTTTCCCTCCTTCCTTCCCTTCCCCCTTTCTGAGACATTAAGCAACCTGATATAGTTTATACATGTACAATCATGTAAAATGTTTCCATATTAGTCATTTTGTATAAGAAGACTCAAATTTTTAAAAAGAATGAATGAAAGAAATAAAGGAAGGAAGAAAGAAGGAAGGAAAGTGAAAAATAGCATGCTTCATTCTGTATTCAGATAGTATTAGCTCTTCCTCTTGGAGGCGGATAGTATGCTTCATCCTTAGTCTAAAGGTGCTTTTTGTATGATCAAATAAAAACACCCAGAAGAAAGAACCTGCCCCCACACCCCCACTCATTTCAAGGCTTCTTTGGAGTAATTAGAAAGTGTCTTACTAATACGCACAGCAATATTAGTTATTCCATTCCATATAATCAGGCGATCTTTGGTGGCAGTGCACCTGACCAAGCAATGAGTATGCAAGGAATCCCTAGAAACCCATAAAGTTTTTCAAGGTATGTGTGTGTGTGTGTGTGTGTGTGTGTGTGTGTGTGTGTGTGTGTGTGTGTGTGTGTGTATGTGTGTGTATTGTTATCTCTTAGGAACCTCGTTTTTAAATGTTTTGTGAATATCTCTCCCACCAAATCTTTTTTTAAAAAATTAATTTATTGATTCCTTTTATCCATCATATTGAACAATGCACTGAAAACTCAGGTCACACTTTAAAGTTGAATCAGTATTATTAACATTTTTCCATCATTTTTCAATATTCTGAATGATCAACAAAATGAGAAATCAAGCCCTGATTTGTAGCATTTGCAAATTTCTAGGTGTGGATGCTCACATTGAAAATTTAAGAATCAGCTCTTGGGACACAGTTTGAACTGCCTCCAGCATACCCTGGTATCACAGTCATTTCTCATCTTAACCTTTCCCCTTTCAGGATGAACCCTATCTATTGTCAAGAGAAAACAATTAACCAAATATTTCCAATATGGGCTCTGAGTCTGACAGTGTATACAGTATTCTGTCCTGGAAGTCATAGAATTATAAGAACATAGAGTGAGAGCTACAAGAGACCTCAAAAGTCATTTAATCCAACTCTCCTCACTTTATCTGTCTCCCTGCTATGATTCCTGTCTCCAAAGTTCTGGAGACTTCCAGATGATCCTAGATCTTTTGATTTAGACCAAGTATAGAAGGTACTGTTTATTGTTTCCAGTTCTTACATTCTTCAGTGGGGATCCTGGGTTCCCACGGGGAGATAGTTTGATGCAACCAGTGCTAAGCACAGTGCCTGGAATATAATAGGCACTAAACAGAATTTCTTGACTTAACTTGAATCCAGAATTATATCCCCTAAGACTTGAGAGTTCTCTGTTCTTCATTGTCAACCTGGCCTGGTAGCACTCTTCAGCAGGATCAGATCTACTGGGGACTGCTTTAATATAAACTCAAATTCAGCAGTGCTGGTAGGACCTTATAGCCTCTCCAGAGCAGTAGATGGGAAGAACAGGGTTGTTCTTTGACTACATCTACAGCATTCATTTAATTGGAGTGTAGTCTGAGAGGTTTGGTGTCCCATAGAGGTGCAGTGAGGATGGCTCACCCGATCATAACAAAATTTTTATATTATAGACACTAGGGGTGGAGCAGGGCATGCTTTATTAGGCTTTAATTATGTAGTACAGAGGGCATAGTGGTGTAAGGAGCCCTCATTGGACTAGAGATCAAGATACTTGAGCTTCAGCTCAAGCAATAGGTGAGAATTAACAAGTCACTTTACCTCCAAGACTTCAGTTTCTTAATATGTAAAATGGACAAGATCAGGAATTCTTAACCTTTTTTGTCTGTCAAGGCAGACCATGAAGACTATGGTTTTAAAAAATTAATGGAAATGCTAGATTTTAATGAGAGGCTGGTGAAAATAAAAGTATATTTCTTTTTGCCCATCCCAATTCACTGTACACCCAAGGGGCCATGAACCCCAAGTTAAGAACTGCTGCACTTGTAAGATTTTAGCTTTCCATGGTTTTTTTTGTGGGTAGTTGGTGTTGAATAGTGGATGGCAAGAGTCTTACATTCATGTTGCTCCACTGCTTGTAGAAACCTAGGCATCTTAGCACTACTCTGCTCAAAGACTTCTACTGACAAATTAGGATTTGAACAGGATTGTGGTAGCACTAGATGCATGGGCGTTGGGAAGACATTAATCAGATGACTCAGGGTAGATGATGAAGATTATATCGGTTCCAAATTATAACAAAGTCGAAACAGGAGGTAAAGATATTGCCAACAGCTCTTAATTCCCTGTTTACTTGTCAAATTCCCAACATCATAGATTTAGATTTAGAAGGGATCTTAGAGGATTTCTAATGCAACTTCGTCAAAACGAGGATTTCATGGATGAGGAAACTAAAGTCAGAGATGTGATTTGACCAAGGTAAATAGTATAACCAAGACAACCTCGTAGTCCTCCAAATCTAACCCTCATTCTTTCAGTTTTGGTTGATTAGTTGTTGTCCTTTGTTCTGGAAGAAGACCAAGATAACATCACTATGTTAAAGTTAAGTTACTGTGTGTCTGACTCTGGCTGATCAGACCAACGTGAGCTTGGAAGGCTCTTTTACAGGTTGTGCACAAATAATCCACATGATTATTTGGAGTAGAGATGTCTCTAAATTTGCGCATGTCATATTTCTTTTGAGCTACTGCAATTCTGCTTTGCTCATAGAACACAGCATCTTCTTTAATGCAGGCGTGCCATGCTGTCCATGTCTTACTATCAATTCCAAAGTTCTTCAGAGAGACCTTGAGAGTATCCTTGTATAGCTTCTTCTGACCACCGTGTGAGCGCACCTGTGAATTCTCCATAAAACAGTCTTTTAAGCAAGCATACATTTGGCATTGAGCAATGTGGCCAGCCCATTGATGTTGTGCTCTCTGCAGTAGAGTTTCCCTTGCTCTGCACTGCTTCTAAAGCTCCACTCCTTCCATTTATTTCTGGAGTAATCTTGGGCAAGTCACATAGTATCTGGCACATAGTAGGTGCTTAATAAATGTTTACTAAATTGAATTTAAGTTACTTAACTGCTTCTGATGCACAAGATGAGGTGGCTAGTTTAAATGACCTCTAGTTTATCTTTTATGGGGGGGGCATTGGCAGTCATCTTGACCTATGTCTTTCCACTGGACTCAGATGACTAGAGGAAAGAGTGAGGTTAATGACTTTGCACAGCTCTGCTCACTTAAATTCAATTGGCTTGCAAGTCCAGAGATCACTCTTCTGATGTCATTGGTCCTCTTTGAGAGTGAAGGACAAACAACAACAAACAAACAACAACAAACAAACAACAACAATTTCTCTTTTAGCTTTAAATCTGTAATTGTGTGTGTGTGATCTCTCTGTCTGCTTACCTTGATTATACATATAATTTAGGCAGAAGTAGCATTCAATTTTTTTTCTTGACTTATGCAGATAATTATGACTGAGAACTGAGCCTTAGATAGTATACAGAGGTTGGTGAGGAATGGTGATGCCTAGAGATGGAATTTTTGTTTATTTTCACCAAAAGAAACCACGTACAGACGATAGTTGGGAAACTTCTCTGCTCGGCCCAGCAGTTCTGGAAGAGTTAAAGTAGTTAGTGCTTCCCCCAAGGCTTGAAGAAGAAAACCAGTAAGTTGTGAAATTATTTTTATGATGTTGACACAGATGCATTTTCTTAAAACATTTATAAGAAGCGATTAAAAAAAATAGCATGCCTCTTGGTTTTCAAATTCCATTTTCCTTATGTATGTGTCATCTACAGCCTCACGGGGGGAGATCAGCAACAAAAAAATATTCCTCTTTTCTTCCAGTTTTCACATTCACGTGGAGCATTTTAATGAGTCAGTGAACTATTGCCTACCAGTGAACCATCTCCAAGGGCTCCAATTTTCATGGTTTTCTCTGAAGTCTGGGCAAAGATTTAAGCATCTAGGATTAAAACAAAATGCCGGAGGAGGCAATATGTAGAATGAATTTCAGTATACTTTTGAAATACTTTTGATTCAAATGTGAGCTCCTTCAGAGCAGGGTGAGTATTTTATATACATTTGTATCTCTTCCAGCACTAAGCATAGTATTTCACACGGTGTAGACATTTAGTAAGTATGTATTGAATTTTAATTTACCTCTGAAATATGAACAAAAATGTTGCCCACTTTTTGTTATATGAACTAGGTATACTATGCCTTTGGCTATATTTTATCCTGTGCTTGATGGTTTACAAAGTACTTTCTACACATTGTTTTGTTTGATTTTCACCAAAACCCTGTGAGGTAGGTAGTTGAATACTATGATGCCCATTTTGTGGATGAAGACATTGCGATTCAGGAGGTTAAATGACTTACCTACAGCTCTCCAACCAGAAAGGCAACATGGTAAAATGTCAAGAACTCTGGAGATTTGGAGTCAGGGGACTAGGGTTTAAATATTGGCAGGACTTCTTACCAAGTGATCTCGGGGCTATTCACTTTAGGTCTCTGGGTTTTAGTTTCCTCATCTGTAAAATGAGAGAATTAGACTGAACACTCAAAATTCTTCTAATTTTGAATCTGATGATAACTAGTGATTGTCATGCTGGAGCCTGGATTTGAATGCAGGTTTTCTAACTTTGTACAGCATTCTTTCTACACCCACTAATGAGGGTATGTAGCCATGCATGCCTGACAGACAACTAATGCCTATGAGAAATGAAAAGTCACCTTCCCTATTGACTTCCTCTCCCCATATCTGCTAAATTCCAGGAGAAGCAGGAGGTTTCTGCAGCATAATCGCAAACATTCTTAGAATTTGCTTCATCTTTTATCAAAGACAAAGCCTTGGGTATGTTGGACTGGAGAAGGCTGGAAATCGAACTAGCCTCCTTCAGGATCTTGTTTTGACAGCCGTAATGAATTCTTCATTTTCTGAGCACTTTTTGGCAGCTCTTTCTAATGACCTGAACTGCCGTCTTCTTCCTTTTCAAATTGGCTATGCTTCTTTGTGTGGAACTGACAAGGAGCAGAGCCTACGGTTCTGAAGGGGAGAGGTACAGAGATATTGGGAAGCCTGGCTGGCCTTCAGCCATTTTTAAAGAAGGAATCTGGGGCTTGCCATGGAAGGAAAGAGCTGGGAATGGGAGAGAGAGAGAGAGAGAGAGAGAGAGAGAGAGAGAGAGAGAGAGAGAGAGAGAGAGAGAGAGATACACAGAGACACATAGAGGGACAGACAGAGACAGAGAGTGTTTAAGGAGGCCCCTTTGGTCAAAACTGCTTCCAGAGCTGATTAATTCAAATTTAATAATTGAGTTGGGGGGTGAGGCGGGGAGAAAGGTATCTTACATCCTTCTGTTTCATCTGCTAGATCTATATAAACGTTCTCACATTACACCTCTGCATTCTCAAAGAAAGGGGAGATCATTCTTTCCTCTTTCTCTTCTCAATTTCCTTCCCCAATTGCATTCCTCCTTCTCCATAGGAAGCTAGAAAAGGGAGACAAAACTGCTAAATGTTGGGGACAGAACAGATGAAGGCAAATGCTAGGTTAGGTACCTAACTCCTCAGTACCCTGGATTGTATGACATTATTACAGAAAATGGCAAGGTCTTCACATTCAATAGAGATGCTAAGCAGCGTTTGACACAGAGGCTGTCAAAAGCATAAGGATCATGAGAACATTAACATCCTTAGAATGCTCTTTAATTCTGGTCTAATTTACTATTATTCATGAGGTTATTACAGCATATTGATCCTTTGTTTGAACAGCCTTTCTATGCTAATGTTTAAAATACCCAAAAGATATGAATTCCACCTTCCAGGAATTTCAGTGATCAAAAAGATGGGATACACAAACATTCATTACCTTCTATTTATGTTTTCTCTTTCTTTTAGATAATTCAAAGGATGGAGTGGAGAGTCAAATGTTTTTCTTTGGGAGCATGCATAGTCTCATTGCTCCTTGTTCAGCACAGGATTCTCAGGGCAGATGAATGCAGAGATGAGTTTTGAATAGGAAGAGCAATAGTCAAAGAGTCAGTAGGTATAAAGTGGGAGTTGTAAGGATGGAAGCAGAGACAAAGCTAGTAATTCTGGTGCTTACAGCAAGCAGCTGAGGTGGAGGGGAGAGAATAGAAAGAGGCTCTGTTGGGACCTTGCAACAGGAACACTCTCCCTTATGGGTAAAAGACCCTGGAGATATACTGCCAAGGTGCTTGTGGGAAGACTGATGATGGAGGAGGAAGTGTAATGAGGATGGGCTAGGGAGAAACTCACCTGGCACATGGCACTGATGGGGGTGGGGAAATGAAGTCTTCTGGTAGATTCATATTTTAATAATTATTCTTGCAAACTGTGTGCTAATCAAAGTTGTTTTTAACTGTTGAAGGAGTTCAAGTGCTATCATAACCTTCCAAATTTCAGTATTCTGGGGAAAAGCCCTGGTCACCTCATTCTACTTATGGCTCTGGATGGAATAAGACATAGAGATGGGAGCAAGATTGCCCTTCCAGGAGCAGGTGGAACAAAACTACTTGCAATTGGACAGATTTGTGGAGAATTGTGAATATAATGTAGAAAACACTAAAGATGTACAGAAATGTATTAAAGATGTAAATCTAGAGATAGCAAAAGAGATATTGTTGGCAATGGCATTTTGGAATGAATTAAAATGGGGCCATTCTGAAGACAGGGAGGACATGAAAAAAGACCATAGTTGTACGTACACATAATGATAAAAAAAAATGGTTAGGCACTTAGCTTTAAAGCAATATGGATGACTATGAACAAATACAAATGAACTGAGGATATGATGCAATTAAGCACTATTGTGCTATAAGAAATGAAGAAACAGGTGATTTCAAAGAAAAGTTTGTACCAACAGATGCAAAGAGAAGCAGACTCAGAAGAACAAATTATACCATAGTATCAATATTACAAAAATGAACAATTTTGAAGCATTTATAAACTAAAGAATGAAATCAGAAGCAGGAGAAAAACAAATTTATATAATAGCAACATTGTAGAGACAAAACTTTGGGATTTGCAAGAACCGTGATCAGTGATGATCCATGACTCCAGAAGATAGTTGATGAAACATACTGTCTATCTTCTGACAGAGAAGTGATGGATTCAGGGTACAGAATAAGACATGTTTTTTGAACACAGCTAATGATGGAGTTTATTTTGTTTGACTGTATTTTTGTTATAAGTAATTTGCTTTTCTTTTTCCTCCAATGGGGCAAGGTGAGTAGGAGAGAAAATACATTTCTATTAATTAGAAAAAGTTAATTTAAACATTTTAAAGTACAGCACAAAAAAGGCACTATGGGAGAGTAGAAAAAGCAATAGATGGGGTCTGAGCTCTGTCTCTTATTAGCTCTGTAATTTTGGCAAATCAGTTTCCCTTTCTGGACTTTATTTTCTTCATTGAGCTAATAAAAGGTAGATGAGATCTGGACATCTCAACCAGGGATCTAGCAATCCCTGAGGGTTTGATGAACTTAGGTGGGAAAAGATTGCATCTTTATTTTTGCTAACCTTTTGTTTCCTTTGCAATCCTATGCATTTTTATTTCATTAATTTAAATACATTTTTTTTCTGAAGCATCTGTAAGCTTCCCCAGGCTGCTAAAGGAGTCCCTAATACAAAAAAGATTTTAGCTCTTAATATTTATCAATCTATTCCATTACTCTGTGGTTAGAAATGTGTGAGGTGGAGATGGAACAGAGTGAAATTATTGAGGAGGAGGCAGCAGGATTTGGTGATGGTTTACGTTCTGGGAACCAAAACACTCTATGTACATGAAACAAAAAATGGGGACACTGGGAAGAAGATGAGCTCAGTTTTTGCCATATAAAACTAAACTTCTTAGTTAATAAGAGAAGAAATAGGACTAGGTAAGTCCAAGAAATTAGGGATAGATCTGCTAATTAATGTTATGGAAATAGATTCAGCATTTTTGGAAAAGCCCTGAGGGCTACTTACTCATTGTGGGAAGAAAGAAAAGAAAGAAGAAAGGACAGAGGACACCATGGGAGAAGAAATAAGAGAGAATGTTCTGATGTGTCAAAGATGATAGAAAGACCAAGCAGATTGAAAATTAAATTTTGGAATTGGCTGTGAGCACATGTGGGCAGAAAGTGTGAGGAAGAGGACAGAAGCTTGTTCAAGGGGACTACAAGATAGAGTTGGGTGAAAGGAAGAAGTAATAGGTTCAGAAATTGAAGGACTGAGGGGGAGGACGAAAATGGAGAGGTAGTGTGGTTGATGGGGTAGGAGGGGGAGGGAGCATGTTGCTAGCATTAGAAGAATGTGTTTCCCAACTTCTTTAAAAAGGGAAGCATGAGTTTATTTAATGGTGCTGGAAAGTAGAAATGGAAGAAAAAATGTTAATGATGAATGAAGGGCAGGGAATAACTAAATAAACGAAATCTTCAGGCAAATAGGAAGGATAATGTTGGCAGTTTATGCCATGTATGGGGAAACCTCCAATTGTATGTGATCCCCTTTCTTCTGGAAAAGTTATTGTAAGTTCCAGATGTTCTGTCCATTCAGAACTATTATGATAGTCTTCTACATCTTTCCTTGCTCTGATTTCATTCAGCTACCAAAGTGACTTTTCTAAAGCACATGTGTGATGATATCACCCCCACCCTTCACTAAATAAACTCTAGTGACTGCTTTTTATCTCCAGGATCAAATATAAAGTCATTTGTCAATCTCCCTGCCCCCAACGTGGCCTCTTTTCCCCTTCCAGTCTTCTTATATTCTGCTCTTTTTTCAAATACAATCTAGCTGTACTGTCCTCCTTTTCTGTTCCTCACCCTTGACACGCCATCCTCTGTTCTTGTGCTTTTGCAAAGGCTCTTGCCCATGCCTTGAAATGTTCTCTCTCTCAGAATCTTGAGTTTCCTTCAGATCTCAGTTCAGGTACCCCCTCTTCCAGGAGGCTTTCCTTGGTTCCCCTAGCTGCTAGTGCCATATCCTCTGCGGTTACTTTCCATCTACTCTGTATTTACATTTATTTCAATTTATGTATGTTGTCCTCTCCCCCCACCCCCATTAAACTGCAAGCCCCATGAGGGGAAGGATTACTTTTGATTTTTCTTTGTATCCCCAGCACTTCTATGTTTCCTGGCACATTATTATTGATTGATTGAGGCAAGCCCCCATTGATGCATTTACTTTTACTACTTAAGCATAGGTTACAATTTGTTTTTTTAAAAAAAGGCATCTAATAAAGTAGCATAATAAGGAAAACAGCAATAGAACATCTGCCTCATAAACTTGGGTGGGGGGTGCCACACTCCAACAAATGCATATACCATCATTTCCTAAGGGAACATAAATTGTACACACACACACACACACACACAGACACACATACCACATAGCTAGAGCATACTTATGGAAGGCACAATGGAAAGATCCTATAGTGATAGGGCACACACATGTGGAGGGGTACATAGTAGAGAATACTGGTGTTTAAGGCATATGCGTAAAAGGGCAACACATGTTAATTTCTTCCGATGATGTCATCATGTTATTTTCACTGTGCCTGCTCTTTGCCAGCTATATTCCCTGCTGGTCCTTCTTGCCTTATCCTTTTGATCTTCACTGCTTCCTGTTACCTTTTCTCTGCTGGTCTGTTCTTTCTTATATCATCTCTTGGACGTTATCTAGAGTCCTCAGCCAAGGTGCTACTTTTTTCCCCTTAGAAAGAGGATGAAATCTTTTAGATGAAGCTACAACTCTTTAGTGATAAAGACAACTAGTAACAAATAGCTAGCATTTACTTATACAGCATCTTAAGATTTTCAAAATGCTTTACAGACAGCTCATTTTATCCTCACAACACCTCTAGGAGGTAGGTTCTTCATTTTATAGATGAAGAAACTGAGGCAGACAGAAGTGAAGTGACTTGCCCATGCTCAAACAGATAGTAAGCAATTAAAGCTAGATTTGAACTCAGGTTTTCTTGACTCCATGTAAAGCACTCTGTTGCACTTCCCAACTGCCTCTTTGTCACTGGGTTAAGGCAAAAACAAAACCCCTCTCAAATACTTTTTCTTTCTATAATGGAAATGGAGATCTGTCAGTTCCAGAGTCTTAATCTCTAGGGGCCATGCTCAGTCCAATTTGGGATTAGAAAGTCACTGTAACTCAGGTTTAATTCTTGGTTGCCAACCTATATCCTGCCCAAATCATGTCAAGGAACTTGTTCTCATAAATTACAAAGGGGTGTCAAGGTCTGAGGTCCCATAGTTTTCCTGAATTTCCTCAAGATCCTTTGGATTTCCCATGTTATTTTAGTCCCAAGTGAAGTGGCTGACAGGCAAGAAAAAAGGTAAACCATGTGGAGCTTCTATGAGGCAGCCTCTATTAAAGTCTATTTCATCCTTTGTTCTAAATTCCTACCTTTATTGCATATGTATACGCAATGTCTCTCTCTCTCCCATCCATATATGCATGTATGCATGTATGTATGTATCTCTCTCTCTCTCTTTCTAGCTACATTTGTAGCCCCATGAGGGGAAGGAAGCTATATATAGTAGATTTGCAATTCCGTGTGAAATCATCTTTTTTTTTATTATGCTATGCTATAAAAATGCTTGCTTTATTCCACAAATTAAAAATAAAATAAATAAAAATTTAAAAAAGAGAATAAAAATAAAATACAAGTAAGGCCTTGCCTTCAAGGAGATTACATTCTATAAGCTTATATTCTTATGTTTATATTCTATATCTATGGGGGATACCTCATACAGCTGAATAAATAAAAGTTACATGCAAAATTAATGCATAGAAATATGGGGGGACAGTGATTTAACATTTGGCAGAATTAAGAAAATCCTCTAGAAATAGGTGGCTCTTAAGGCAGGCATTAAAGAGTGAAAGATTTCAAGAGGCAAACATGGGCAGGGAGAAAATTCCAGACGTGAGGGACAACCTTTGCATTGAGGAAGGAGATGAAATGTTGTGTATAGAGACCAACAAGTAGTCAATTTATGGAGTATTGATTGTATGAGGAGGAGTAATGTGTAGACAACTTGGGCTGCAATTCATCTTGGGCTGAAGTCAGAATATGAGACTTTAAATTCTAAAAAAAAAAAAGATTGTATTTTGTCTTAAATGCAATGAGAAGCAACTGAAGCTTCTTGTTCTATGAAATAGTCAGACCTGTGCTTTAGGAATATCCAGTTGGTAGCATTTGGTAGAGGTTGGATTGGGAAAGGAAGATTGGCTACAAGATAGCCAGTTAAAAAGTTATAGAAGTCCAGAGGAGAGGTGATAATGCTTGGTTGCGTTGTGTAAGTAGAGAGGAGTGGAATGAGAGGGATATTGAGGAAGTGAAATTGACAAAACTTGGCAAGTGATTGGGTGTGATGGGGGAATGAGAGTAAAGGGTAGAGGATTTCTTCTAGTTGAATGACTAGAAGAATGGTGGTGCCCTCAACAGAAATAGGCGAGTTAAGGGGGGGGAGTGTGAGTTTAGGGGGAAAGACAATGCATTCATAAGATCATATATTTAGGTCATAGAGGAGACCTTAGAAGCCAAAGAATCCAATCTCCTGGTTTTATAGTTGAGGAAGATGTTGAACCAATATTTTGCATGTCTATGGGTAATTCAGATGGAGATATCCAAGAAGCAGTTAGAGATGAGACACTGGGGCTCTGGAGAGAAGTGAGATTTGGATAGAATAGATTTGAGGTTTATTTGCATAGACAAGATAGTCACATTTAAGTGAGCTGATAAGATTACATACAGAATATTGAGAGAAGAGGAGAGACCCTAGGGCATAGCTTGGGGGTTTCACTAAGGAATAGAGATAGTACCTGGAAGCTGATCCTGCAGAGGGCACTGAAAAGAGTCAGTTTGTCTGGCAACAAGACAACTTCTACAGAGCAATGCTATGAAAATCTAAGGATGGGGGCAGCTAGGTGGTACAGTGAGTACAGCACCAGCTCTGGTGTCAGGAGGACCTGAGTTGAAATCCAACCTCAGACACTTGACACACTTACTAGCTGTATGACCTTGGGCAAGTCACTTAACCCCAATTGCCCGGTCCCCCCCTTTCCTAAAAAAAAAGAAAATCTAGGAAGGAAAAAACATCCAGAAGGAAGAAGCCAATTGTGTCAAAGACAGGTCAAGAAGGAAAAAGACTGAGACAAGGCCATTGGATTTATCAAAAGGGATATCAATGTTAGTGTTGGAGACAGAAATTTCAATGGTGGACGAAGAAGTCCAACTGTAGGGGGCTAAGGAGGAGGTGTAGCAATGGAGGCATCAAATGTAGAGAGCTTTTGGTAGGCATTTAGCTATGAAGGATGGTTTTAGAGGGTGGTAGGGTCAGGTGAAGGGTTTTAAGGGTGGAGGAGATTTGAGAGTTCCTGAAGGAAGCAGGGAAAGAACCAGTTGATAAGCAGAGGATGGAAATTTAGGAGAGAGACTGGAAATGACTTTAGGAGCAGCCTGCCAGAGGAGAGGGGAGGGATGTGATGAAGGGCACAAGAGGTTGGCCTTGGCAAGGAGAAGACCTACTTCATCCTCCAAAAGTAGAGCAAAGGAAGAGGCGATGGGGAATGCCAGCAAGTTGAAATACATAGGGAAGAGAGGGAGATGGAAACAGATGTCCTCAACTTTTTTCCTGTAAATTATGAGGTGAGGTCCTCTTCTGAGAATATGTGTGGGGGATGGTGAGATAAGCAGAGAATGTGAAGAGTTGATTAGGAAATAATAAAATGATTGGTATGCAACATGGAGGACCCATTTAAGATTCAATAGCATAAGATTCTAATGGAATTAGGCATCAAAGTCGTATGACATCTTCCAGCAGTGTTCAGCAGCAAAAATGTGGGAGTAGGAATGGAGAATGTAGATGGTAAAAGAAATTCAGGGTCAAAGATAGAAAAGGATAAGCAGAGATAGGGCAATGGAAGAAGAGAAAGAAAGACAAAAGCATTTATTAACCATCAGCTATGTACCAAGCAGTATGCTAAGTACTTTACAGATTTCTCATTTGATCCTCACAACAACCCTGGGAAATAGGTGCTATCATTATCCTCATTCTACAGTTGAGGAAATGGAGGGAGACAAAGGTTAACTGACTTATCCAGAACCAAAACAGCTAATATCTTAGGCCAGATTTGAACCCAAATCTTACTGATTCCAGGCTCAGAGCTCTATCTGTTGTGCCACTTAGTGTGGAGCTTTTCTGTTCAAGAGAACTAAAGACATACAATGTTATTTTTGGCTCCTTTGCTTCTTCTAGTTCATGGTGGAATAGATTCTGTGACATGTGGAAGGAGATGGGCCGGATTACTCTGATTTTTGGTAGATTAGACTGGACTAAAACAAAATAGAAGAGATAGGATAGAATAGCATAGAATAGCAGCCCTTCCTGAGCTAATCCTTTCAACCTGGGAGGAGAGTTTCTACTATTCCCTTGGGTTCAAATGGAGTATGATTGGTACTGTTAGTCTGCTCTCCTGAAATTATAACTCATTAGCCCCCACCAATGGACTTCACTTTAACACTCAGCAGGTAGACACAATTAACCTAAAACAATGGCATTTATTAAGATAATATAGTAACAATGATAGCTACAAAACATTTCTCCCATATACCTGAGATGTCTTTCCCCACAGATATACACAGTGCTCATGGGAAGAGTGGAAATAAATTTAGAATGCAATAGTAATAAGGCACCCAGGTAGCCAAGCAATTTACACTTCTGGTATAGAAGTGTCCCTTATGTCCTCCCTTTTCCTATGGAGTCCTCACCCTTTCCTCCTTGGGTGTAATGTCTCTGCTGAGTGGTCACTCAAGTGGGCTCCCTGGGTTTGCTCTTGATTCTTGACTGACAGGGCTAGTCTCCTTTCTTGCTCATTAAAATTGGTTCTTGCCTCAAACTGCTTGACCCTCTGAAGGGATCTTTGCTGGTTGTGCTATGTCTTATTGGGCAGGAACGACACTGCAAGATGCCATGTGGGGGTAGGGACCCAAGAAACCATTGACTTCAGCTTCATTTTTTAGATGAGGAAACTGAAGTACACAGAGTTAAAGTGAGTGGCCTAGGGTCGAAGAGGTAGGAAATCACTGAATTAGGATTTGAACTCAGGTTTATCCCTAACTAGAGATTCTTTAACTTTTTGGTTTCTGGACCCTTTTACACTCTTAAAATTGCTGAGAAATTGAATAGGGAGAAAATCCTCTCCCTACTGCAGCCCTCTGGTAAAGGAATAGGGTGTCACATTCCATATAGCTACTACCTACCTCAAAGTCCTGAACTGTAAAACTATCTTAGGGCTGGTGGGCTTGTCTCTTAAAGGTCCCTCTTAAGGGAAATTAAAAAGGAGTGGAAAGACTGGAGATTGAGCTGAAGCTTTGAAGAGACAAAGCATAAGGAGCACAGAAGGATAAGAGGTTATAGTCAGCAGAATTTTGGAGTCTAAAGTAAAAGAAAGAAAAAAAATGAAAGTTTTTCTCCTGTGGATCCCAACAATAACAGAGCATCTAAGAAGGAAAGTCCAGGATGGAGAATCTCTGCAGAGGGTCCCTTCAGATTTGTAGGAGACTCATATATCTTGGATGAAGCCCCATAGTGTGGTAACTCCTCCAAGTTATATCCCCAACTTTTACTCAAACTGGAAGATTGTAGGTTGGGACCCCAGAGGACTGACTACTATCTCAGGTTTAAGTAATCTTGTGGGACTGTATTCCTAAGACTACAGCTCACATACTCCCACTAGAGATCTTACCTTTAATAGACATCCAGTAAAAGCAATCAGCTCAAAGCAAAAACACTTGGTAAGAAGGCATAGTAAGAATAGAAACATGGGTTCAAGTCCTAACTCCTGAGGTCATTTCTTTACCTATTCTACCATCCTGGCTCTCCTAATAGTGTAAAAATGACTTTTGGTTACTAGTCACATTATGTGCTAGTTGCTTTATGAGACGTTTTGTCCATTTAGGTCACCAGAAGTGGCTTTTAGGAAGTTCTAGTTCCTTTTCTGTTGACACATGAAATCCAATTGTCTTTTGTTAATTGCTTATGTACATGGGCTGAAACCGGCTGTTACTCTGCCCTCCTTAAAGTGCAGCTGTGGTGCCTGCTTGCTGTAGTGGGAGAGCAATTTTAAACTTTAAAATAAACACTAACTTTTCTCCTGTGAGCCTGTCCAAGTGATCAAAAGCCAGATAAACCCCCCAAACAAAACCTCTGTGCCATTTACCATGTGGAGAGCTCCTTGATTCCTAGCGAACCTTTCCCCTTTTCATTAATGGAGGCACAGCTCTTATCTTGCTGGATGTTCAACTGGTGCTCCTTCAAGGCTGACATCAGAGAGACTAAGGAAGAAAGAAGAATGGGCTCTGAACAAACAAAGCCCTCAGAGGATGTCTCTGAAGTTTTCCATCTCTCAACCCAAAACTGTCTGTGTCAAGATTTTATAATCATAAGCAGGATATCTGAGAGAAAGCAGGAGAGGGATCTCTTCAGATCTTTAGAATCGATAGGGTTCTCCAAGCTTTTTTTTTTTGCAGTCAGAATCATGGGATATTAGATTGGAAGGGACTTCAGGGTCACCTCTTCTAACTGGTACCTGAGCATGAATCCTTTACATCTCTAACATGTGATCACTCAGCTCTTAGCACAGGGTCTGGAACACAGTAGGCACTTAATAAATTGTTTGTGATTGACTGTCACCAGATCTGTGTTTGATGAATTCAAGTGATGGAAAACCCATTGTGTGTGTGCATGTGTGTGTGTATGTGTGTGTGTGTGTGTGTGTGTGTGTGTTGTGTGTGTATGTGTATGTGTGATTCTATTTTACAGAACTCTTGGACAGATCTTATTGTCAGGGTTCCCTCCTCCAATATTAAAATCAAAACCTGTCTCTATGACTTCTGCCCTTCTGAGTTCAAGTAGAACAAATCTAATCTTTCTCCCACAGAATGGCCCATCAAGTCCTTGAAGATAGCTATAATGTTCTATTAAATCTTTCCCTCAGGTTCAATAACCCATACTCCTTCAGACAATTCTCCTATGATCTCAAATTCATATCAACATATGTTCCTTAGCTAGCTATGTCACCAGGGTATTACTTGCCTTGTCCTAGACATTATGCTTTTCCTAATGTCATCTAAGTTCTATATTAGCTTTCTGGGGGGCTCATTTTTCATGTTGCTAACTCATTTTAAGCTGCTAGTCCACTTAATCCTTAGGTTGTTTATTCATTTGTTTTTCTCATACAAATTGTTGCTTAGCAGTTATCCTATCCTGTACTTATGCGGTTCATTTTTTGAACCTGTTTAGGAATTTACATTTATTCCTATTAAAATTTATCTTTATTAGATTTGGCTCAATATTCTAACCTCATTTTACCAATTCCTTAGGGTTAGTATTCTCTAAGGAACTATCCATTTCTCTCTGTATTCATCTCATTCATCCCCCCACCTTCAACTATCAGTTCCCTGTAGATAACTCTGAAATACCTGTTTCCGCTGTGATTATCTTCACAGCATGAGACCTTCATCCACAACTACCTTATATGAAAACCTCCCCACCTTCCATCATGTCCCATTAGTACCTCATATCCAACATATCTCAGTGGTTGAAAGTTGCAAAAAGGCAAACTTAGGCTGAATATCAAGGAAAAAAAATCCTAACTTTCACAGCTGTCTAAGAGTGGAATGAGGTGCCCGAGGAGGGGTGGGTTCTATTCCTTGGAGGTCTTTAAGCAGAGCCTGAGTGATCACTTGTCTATATGTTATAGTTGGGGTTCCTTTCAGGTGTGAGTTTGACTAGTTGGCCTCAAAGTATCTTTCAACTCTAAAATGTTGTAATTCTGATTCTGTAAAGTTTTTTTTTTAAATCTTTCTAACTAGATTTATTCTTCTTGACTCTACCACCTCTGAGGTCCAGAGAGGTTGAGAGTGACATATGACTTTAGGCAAATCCCTGAACTTCTTTGGACTTCAATTCGTCATCTGTTACATGAAGGATTTCGACTAGATGAACTCTAAAGTCTCTTGCAGTTTTGTGATCCTTTGAAGCTGTAAAGTATTTGTACCCTGATCTTGGTAGAACCCTTTCACTGGACCTTTTCTCCAACCTCCACAAACTGAAGAAGGTTTAATAAATTCTGTGGACTCTACACAGCTACAGTCTCACCTAGAGATATTTGGTAAGGACTGAGAAGCAGTTCAGCTAATTGTCTAGCCTTATTTCATACTGCTACTCTCCATATTTTCTCTATGCTCTAAACTAGAGATTCTTAAATTTTTTGGTTTCTGGAACTTTTTAGGCTCTTAAAAATTGTTGATGACCCCAACGAGCTTTTGTTTATCTGGGTTATATTTACTGATATTTATCATACTAGAAATTAAAACCTAAATATTAAAATATTTATTCATTCATTTAAAAATAATAATAAACTCATTATATATTAAAATTTTTCCAAAACAAAAAATATTGAGAGTGGCATTGTTTCATATATTTTTTGCAAATCTTTTTATTGTTTGACTTAAGAGTAAATAGCTAGATTCTCCTGTCCTCTTCTACATTGAATCTATTACAATATATTGTTTTAGGTGAAGTGTATGACATTGAATCTATTACAATATATTGTTTTAGGTTAAATATATGGAGAAAATCTGGCCTTACACACATTTGTAGTTAGAAAAGGGAGGAGTATTTCAATAGGCAAATTCTATCTTAGTATTATTATGAAAATAGTTTTGAATTCATGGACTCCAGAAAGGATCTCAGTAACCTCCAGGGGTACTTGGACTATGGCTTGAGGACCTCTGCTCCTCTAGATAAATTAGAAACTCCATCCCCTGAACACCTCCATTGTTCTCCTTCTACCAATTTTACCTTCTCCCCTCTGTCTTAAGCATCCTCTTCTGGCTCGTCACTTGTTCAATTCCAAATCATCTTTTAAAGCTCAAACTCAAATACCACTTCTGTGAAGAATCTCTTGCTTCTTCCAGTTGGTAATGACATTTTTCCCCAATGGGTCTCGTGTACCATTTAGTTTCACTCTTCTCAGTTTTCATTAATTGAGATTAGATTAAAAGCTCCTTGAAGGCAGAGATTGTCTTTGTTTTGATTTTTATGTGTATCCCCAACCCTTAGCATAATGGCTGGTACATAGTAAGTGCTTAATAAATGTTTATTTACTGACTGACTGAATGAATATTATTTTGTATTGTGGTTGTCTATATATCATAACCCCCTACAAGACTATAAGCTCCATGAGGACAGGCAACATGCCTTCTAAAAACTTTGGGTCTCCTCTAGCATCTAGCCCAATTTTTTGCACAGAGTAGATCTTTGACAAACATTTGTCAAATGGTATTGAATATTTTGTAGGCATGGAGTGGTATAATCTATTGGAGAAGAGGGGCTTCAGAGGATGAGACAAATTGTGTAAGCAAAGACTTGGAGGTTGAATGGTAAATTCATTATAAGCAGGGGATATTCAATTTTTCTCTGAGTAAAAGATGAGCATTTTAAGGCATAGAAATACACTAAAATGATAAGGTAATAAACTATTATCTATTTAGAATCATAGATTTAAAGACGGAGGGGACCCAAGTAGTTACTGACTCCAGCCTTATCATTTTTCAGATGAGAAAACTGAGGTACACAGAGTTAAAGTGACTGGCTTAGGATCAAACAGGAAGGAAATAGCTGAGCCAGAATTTGAACTCAGGTTTACCTTGACTTGAAGCCCAACACTCTATCTGCTATACCACATTACTTGGCTCTTGCAATAACTCTCTTTATTGAGGCACAGGGAGGCTGACTGAAGACTATTATTAGCTGTTTTAAAGAGGCAATTGAGAATTATAGCAGGCTTCTGAAAGGGAGGGTGAGTTCATAAAAAGATGCTCACAGATATAACATATATATTATTTAGTACCTTTTATGTCAGAATCTCAGAATTCTTTGCCACAATCAAATAATATTTACTAAACACTTCCAGTGGGGTGCTATTGGATTTCATTTCAACTGCTACCAAGAGAAAAAGGGGCCTTCCCTTTGAACTTACTCCTCTCCATTTTTTATCTTCTCAAAAACCCTGTGACTTCATCACTCTGTTTCTCTTCCTTTATTCTCATCTCTGATAACGGGTGGCCTTTCTGCTTGACAAGGTCTCCTTCTCCACATGATCCCTACCCATCATCTCATTTAGCAGATTTTGATCATTTCTCTCTTTCTCTATTATTCAACTAGAATCAACTTAATCTTCCCAACTAGGGAAGAATCTTCCCCCCCCCCCCCCCCCCCCGCTTCTCTTTTGTTTTAGGGTAAGTTGGATAGTCTATTCCCTTAAGGCAGATTCCATTATGGATGAGACCAGTTTCTTGGAGACAATTTTTGATTGCTTGAATGTGTACTACTAATATCTGTATTGCAGCTCTTATAAGAAGTATTGATTTTGTACTCATAAGGTACTGGTGCCTAACTCATAGATGTTCTTCTCCCTACTTCCTTTTTCTTTTAAGCAGGTCTGTATCACTTTACTTCTTTGTGATATGAGTCCAGACAGCTTGCCTGAGATCCTTATGGACTGTAGGTCCATAGGAAAAGATTTGCTTGTTGGTATACAAGCTAAGTGATCAAACCTTAAAGTACTTAATCCCTTTTGGGGAGCTTTAGAGCTTCTCTGAAGTTGTTTTCTTTTGATTGTTAAGCTTTTTGTCCTAGTGAGAGTTGATCTAAGAACTCTATTTGGATTGTCTTAATGTATTGGCAGGAATCTTTTGGGGAAACCTGGGGCCTTTTGGTACAGAGACCCAGTGAAAATTTGTGTCTTGACCTCTAGTTGGATTGCCCTGTGAAGTAAAGAAAGTCAGAGAAGAGTTTTCATTTAGGACAATTTGGTTTCTTGTCTGTCAGATGAGACATGACTCTTAGTTACTCTAAATCCCTTATCCCTGTGGGGAGAGCCCCAGGTGATCTGGAAGCTTTGCAGAGATAAAACTTTTCCACTGAGAAGGGAGACTTGGTTTTCTTTTCCTTTTAAAATTTTATTTTGAGTTGGGGATGGCATTTTGCAAACACCTAAGCAAGAAGTAACCTGTGACAAACTTTTTAAAATGTTCTTTGCTGGAGGAATCTGCATAATTCTGTGTTTGGGACAGTTGCAATTTCTGCCTGTGTATTTGGAAGTAGTACAAGATTTGTGTCACATAGATTTTCCCAAAGTTCTTTAGTACAAGATACTGGGGGAGGCATTCAGAAAGGCTCATGATAAACATCAAGCCATTTGAGAACTGCACAGATTTTGGACTGTGGGATTGTGGACTGTGTGTAAAGACTCCAGCTTATTTACTGGGAACAGCAAAATATTAAAAGGGGCCAGGGGAGAGGGAGAGCATAAGGCTGTGGGTCCAACCTTGCAACAATTAAATTGGAGGCCTAATCAATCAAAAGTATAGACAAAGGGTGAAGCTGTTGTTAATTTGGAAGGACTAACATGCTTTGATCATTGGATGAAAGCAGATGATGCCACATGAGAAATATTTCATGACTGGTTGGAGAGAATCAGTCATGCTCTGTGGGGTTATGTATCACACTCCAAGCTCCCTTTGCTTTTCATCAGTTCATAGAAATCTTCTCAGGTTTTTCTGAAATCCTCCCCTTCATCATTTCTTACAGCACATATACAAACATATACCATAACTTATTCAGTTACAACCCAGTTGATGTGTATCCTGTCAGTTTCCAATTCTTTGCTACCACAAACAGAGCTACTATAAACATTTTTGTATATTTTGGTCCTTTTCCCTTTTTTTAAAAAAAATCTCCTTGGGGTACATAGACCTAGTAGGGGCATTATTAGGTCAAAATATATGCACAGTAAAATTAGGGTTCTTAACCTGGGTTTGTGAACTTGTTTTTGAAATATTTTGGTACCAATATTTTCAATATAACTGGTTTCCTTTGTAAGCCTATGTCTTTTATTTTATGCATTTAAAAACATTTATTCTGAGAAGGGGACTGTAGGCATCACCAGACTGCCAAAGGTTGATGCAAAAAAACATTAAAGTTTCTTGTTCTAGAAGAAAGGCTCTTTGGCCCTTCATTACCTTTACAACTCAAGGCATGAGAGTTATCCCCATTAACTTAGTGGATGCTCCATTTTGTTGGTACAGAAATACTTTTGCTGCATTACTTTTTTTTTTTTTGAACAGGGTGGAGTGGGGAAGTATAACAAAGTGGGAGGGAAGAAACCAACAACTTTCCTTTGTAATAGGAATAAATAAAGTTCCTTTAGTTTTCTCAGAAGAGCTACCACCCTGAAAACAGCTCTAGAGTAGATAATAGCGAACATGAACGTGTCTGTGTTCACAGACCCACCTGACCAGACAGGACAAGCTTTAATAACAGGGATCTCTGTGTCAAGTATGCCATTGCCTCCAAAAGTTCCACGCCCTGCTCAGCTACAGCCCCCAGAGGAAGTCGCCATCATTTGGCAGCACTGGGGCTCTGCAAATAGCACGTTCTGACTTCTTGGCAACGTTCTAACAATGGAAACCATAAGCAGATTCTAAATTATCATTATCATTAATTGGGGTTGACATTTAACTGCCCCCTCCTAAGTCCTGTTCAATCATTGTCCTTTTCATTCCTTTCTGGGTGATGCCCATAGGCTTCCTTGAAGTGAGAGGTACCTGAGCCCTGCCCAAGTGTGTGGTCCTGTACGGAAACAATGGGAGCGAAGTAACCGGTGACTGTGGACCTGAGCAACATAAAGCAGAGATGTCTGGGTAGGATGGGACTCTGCAATCTGAGAGAGGCTGAGTATTGGAGAAAAAGGAAAGAGGGAGAAAAATGATATGGAAATGGAAGCATAAGGAGGAGAGGACATTAGGGAAATGGGGGGGGGCAGGAGAGAGAGAGAGAGAGAGAGAGAGAGAGAGATCTTTTAGAGATATCTTTTAATAGCTGGCTTACTCAATCTTCAGAGGAAGAGAGATTTGGACATGCTGCTTTGTACATGCATACTCTTCTAGACAGTGTGAGAGGCAGTGTAGGGTAGTAAGCAGATAAGCAGCAGGACTTAGAGTCAGGGAGACCTGCGTTTGAATTCCATCTTAGACACCTAGCAGGTGTGTGATCCACCTCTAAAGTTTTTGCAGAGAATGAAAGATCTATAGAACTTCTGAGGGCTTCTAGTCTAAAACCCTCATTTTATAGATGAGGAAACTGAGGTTCATAATTTTTTCAAGGTTACACAGAAAGTGTCAAAGGTGAGATTTGAACCTGGGTCTTCTAACTCCAAATCCAGGGTTCTTTGTAAAGATCAAATGAGATAATACGTATAAAATGCTTTGCAAACCTTAGAGTGATATTACTATTTTTTTTGTGAAGGTCAAATGAGATCATGTGTATGAAGTGCTTTGCAAACCTTAAAACAACATAGAAATATTATTTTCTTCAACAATCACAGATTATTACTCTAGCCTTAGCCACCTTTTCAATGGACAATAAGAGGAACTGAAGAAATCCTCTGGTAAACCTCTCATACCACATCCTAGCAATAAAGAAACCAATGTTCTTGCTAGAAAGTCAGCAAGTGTTCTCATAGAAACTAACTCACTAGCCAGAAAATACTTAATTTCCATTGTTTTTTTTTAAAGAGCAGAGCTCCAGTAAATTAGGAAACTCCTTTCTTTGAAGACAGACTTGTTCAGCATATAATTAAACTGCAGTATATTACCTATGCTATTAACCTGACAATATAGAAAGCAAAAAAAAAAAAAAGTTGAAAGTGTATCTGGGTCTCAGGAAACATCATGGGGGTGAGCCTTTAACAGGCCAGTAGCACTTAGTCTGGCTATAAATTTCATTTTTCAGCTATGATGGGCTCCCCCACAAACATCATCTATGGTACCTGATTCTTTGCTTTTTGTTTTTCTTGAAATCTTGCTGCAAGGTCCAGGCCTCCTATGTGGAGGGAGCCAGACACTGGTAGGTGTGTTTGGAAGGGCATTTTGCAGAATGTAGGGTTTTTGATCTCAGGAGGCCAAGGAAATATTGCTTCCCACCTCCCCAATGCACCCAGTCAAAGAAACGATTGAAGGATATGAATTGGATGTGTTAGGTCATTTAGTCCAGCAAGAGAGGTGTGGCAATAGGGTTTGAAGCTTTAAGCTTCTTGAATTATCATTATAATTACCTTTATAAAACACTGTCACTTCGCCTCTCCCCTCCTTATTTGACGTGCCTCTCAAATATTTTAAGATGACCCTATAGCAGTTTGCGATGACTACTCTTGTGCAAATTACTTAACCTGTTTCTGCATCTGTAAAATGGAGATAAAAATACTTACACTCTCTATGCCCTAGACTGTTCAGAGGAAAGAACTTAAAAACTCTAAAGCCCTACATAAGTGTGAGCTTTTTCTACAGTTTTTTCCCCTCTCCTTTTGCATGCTCTCCATATATATGCATACATATGTCCTATTTTAAAACTTTTAACAGCATCAACTTTTCTTTCCACTACAGTTTACATCTAGCAATGTGTCTTTAGCTGCACAGATTCTGCAAGTCCTGTTATTAAACCAAAATTTGAGAAAGTTTGTCTTTTTTATCATTATATTTATGGACGTGACACCACTTGAACCTACAGCTGTCCCATCCCTGTGCACTGAGGAGCGAGCGAGGGAGGACTTTGGGGTGATAAAGGAAAAAAGGAGTAGTCAAGGTTGTAGTGAAAGGAACATACAGTAGTGTTTGTTGGCTCCCAGCTGGGACCAGCTACTGATTGCACTAACCCTACTCAGTGATGGGTTGGCTGTGATTGGATGAAGTCAAAGCTTCCTGCCAACAAGACAGA
This sequence comes from Phalanger gymnotis, assembly GCA_028646595.1. NCBI lineage: Eukaryota > Metazoa > Chordata > Mammalia > Diprotodontia > Phalangeridae > Phalanger > Phalanger gymnotis. The sequence continues at coordinate 134,157,115 of CM053622.1, forward strand.
AGAGCCAGGGAAACACCAACTCTTCTGGGTTCCATCTCACACAAGAGCTTATGTTCTGTGCCTCCATGTCATGAGTGAGCTGAGACACTACCTTCAGAGTTTCTCTTTCTTGGGTGACTAATTCTAAGGGAAATGTAAATTTGACATATTCTACGAATTTTGTTTTTGTGCTTTGTCTGCTCAAGGGCGTACTCAAAATGTATACGTTATTGAACTCCTGACTAGATGAATCCTGTCCCTAGGAGGACTTTTAGAATCTAGGAAAGTGACAACTTAGAGTTCTTTGGTTGATATTTATTGTTTATTCTTATACCTTGTCTAATTGTCATTAAGTAAATGTAATTGCTTATTGATTCTATGCAAAAAGAATATTGTCAGAAGCATTCCAGCCATGTGTGTCTGCTTCCAAAGGGAATGAATTCTATTATGTCAAGGTCATGTGATGGGTGCTTATTGACACATAGCTTGGTCAAAGGAGGTGGGGCTACCCAGTGGGTGGGGACTCAGAGATAAGTTCAAGCTGGTGTATCTGCCAATCCATGCACCTCTACATAGCTAGTAGTATAGCTCTGAATAGAGAGGCAGGCATGAAGGATAGAAAGTCACTGACTCTGGTAATCTTAGAGAATATGTTTATCATCATCATGATTAATTTTTAACACTTTCATACCAGCAGGGCATGTGCAAACCACTAAGGTGAGTGTTGGACTCCATAGTGAGTGGCTATCAGTGCCACCTGGTGGTTAAATTTTTAAAATTCCTCCTTTAAACCCTGAACAACTATTGTCTTGACACATCGTACAACTCCCAACAGAATTAAAATCAAATGCCCTGCAAAATAGAAATCCCAAATGGTTAAGTAAAGCACAGAAGAGTGATTTTTGACAGATAATTCATACAGTCTTGTACTTCAGCAGTCTGCTGTCTTATAAAAGAATGAAAGGGAGGGTGCATTTTAAGTTAGTACCAAATGCGATTTTGCTCTGAGTTTTTTTTTTTTTTTGCTATTTAAAGTCGTCTTCATTTATATAGTTGTATAATTGTGAATGTTTTTTATTTTACTTTTTTGTTTTGTTCCCTCCACATCATATCATACAGATCTTCCCATATTTCTTTGAATTCTTCATATTTTTGTGCCATTACATTTAAAAAATTAGGTCTTATATTTAGTTCATTCATAACTTTAGAGATTATTGTTGCATGATGTTCTAAATCTATTTTTTTTTTTGCCAAAATGATAACCAGTTTCCTTAGAGTTCTTGCTGAATAAAGAGTTTTGGCCCCAGTACTGTATTTTTGGGTTTAATGAAGAGTACCCTGCTGCATATGTTTCTTTATAAATATTTCTTATATAATTTATTATGCTGATGAATATTCCTACTTTTGTTCAATATCAGCTAGTTTTGGCTATTATTATTTTAAAATGTGATTTGATATCAGGTAATGTTGAATTTTCTTTATTCCCATCCTGATCCTAACTAATTCCTGTGATATTCTTCATCTGTTTTACCCTTTGAATTTTGCTATTATTTTGGCTACTACTACAAAAAAAAAACTCCTCGATAATTTGATTGATTTAGCATTACATTTGTAGATTAATTTGGATCATATCATTAGTTTTGCTATATTGACAAAAAACTTTGACTATCTTCTTATTTAAGTCTGCCTATATTTCTGTGAAAACTTTTGTTGTTTTATTTATGTAATGTCTTAGTAGTTTAACTCCTAGCTGCGACTGGCATGGGAATGGCATGTTATTTCTCTGGCCTAGGATATATTTCATAAGGAGACTCCCTGTATCAATTATAGCTCAATACTTCCTTTATAACTTATAGTCTTGGAGAGTTACCCAAAGAATTGGGTAGTTAAATTACACGACATGGGTCATACAGACAATATGTATCAGAGGTGGCTCTTAAACCTAGGTCTTCCTGATTCCGAGGCTATCTCTTTATCTTCTATGCCCAGTTGTTCCTCCTGATATTTAATGCATTTTGTAGTTATTTTTAATGACATTTCTTTCTCTAATTCTTCTGGTTTCTTATGTTAATAATGTATAGAAATGTTGATGATTTCTGTAAATTCATTTTGCTTTTCATAGCCATTTTTTTGATTAATTTTGTATTGTTTCTCCAGGTTTTTCTAAAATAAATAATCTTACAGTACACAAATAGAGATAATTTTGCCCCCCTGCCCTTTTTATTCATATTTTTCCTTATTCTTTTTTTCTCTTCTTGATGTAGCTAATGTTTACAACTATATATGAAGAAACAATAATGCTGGTGGACATCCTTGCTTCCTCATCTTATTAAGAAAACTTCTAGTGTTTCTCCATGACAAATAATTCTAGTTCTTTGTTTTGTATATATATATATACATATATATATACACATATATACATATTGTATATACATATACACATATATGGCATATATGTATGTGTGTGTATTTCTGATCATTTTAGGGAACAATTCTTTCATAGCTATATTTTTAATGTTTTTTTAAATATAAATGAGAGGGAGGATTTTGTCAAATGCTTTTTCTAAATCCGTTGATATATTCACATGAACATTTACTATTTTTTTACTATTAATATCATTTTTGGCATGAATCCAACTTGGTTATAGTGAATTTCTTTGGGGAATATACTGCTATCATTTCTTTGCTAATTAAAAAATTGTATATATCAATATTCATTAGTGATATTTGTCTATAATTTTGGAATTTTTCTCTTTTTATCCATCGCTTATCCCAATCCTTTTTGACTCAGAAAGAGTTTGTTAAGAGTCCTGTATTCTTTATTTTTGAATACAGCTTATGTAATGTAGGCATTTTTAAAACTTTAAATGTTTGATAGAATTGACTTGCCAACATCTGGGTCTGGAATTTTTTCCCTCATGATATTTCATTTGTTATATATTCAGTTTCAATGTCTAGGTGCCTCACCTTGGCCATCTATTTGCAGCTATTTTTTGATATATTTATGTAAATATTCAACTATTTCATTTGTTTTCAGTTTTTTGTCTGAACAATTCATTATAATAGTGTCTGATTGTTCTCTGTATTTTCTCTCCATTTATTGTGAAATCTCCTTTTCATTTTTCATTTTACTAATTTGGTTTCTTTCCTTTTGACCAAATTAGCTAATGGCTTATTGATTTTATTCTCTTTTAACATAGTTTTTGTCTTATGAATTTAATTTAAAAAATTTTAATTCTCTTTATCTCACCTTTAATTTTTTTTAAAAAAAATCTCTTTTGGGATTCTTAATTTTTTGATTTCTTAGGGTTAAATACTTTGCATATTCAATTCAGTTATCCTTTCTGTTTTCCTTTGTTAACATAAAAATTCCGGGATATACATTTTCCTCTTTAACTACATCCCATATATTTTGGAATGTTGTCTCACTATTTCATTCTCTTTGCTATAATTCTTTGTTGTTTCTATGAGTTTTTGGACCCATTTATAATTTAGGTTGTCATTATTAAGTCTCCATTTATATTTTCATCTTTTGTTTATATTTTCTTTGTTGATTACAATCATGTTGTGGTCTATATGAGTGCTATGCTATGATCTATAAGTGCTGGGTTTATAATTTCTGCCCTTCTACATTCATGTGTCCTAGTATATGATGAAATTTTAAATAATTTCTATAACAGCCTAACCAGTATGTGTGTGTATACATATATACGTATGTATGTATTTTAAAGATTCCCTTTAAGAAGTCTTCATAGGTTTATTGAGTTTAGATTCCCCTCCACCCCACCCTAATATCTTGTTTCAGTATGTATAGACAGGTCTGTCTGTCTTTCTTTGACATCTAGGTGATGCAATTGGTAGAGTGCTGGACCTGGAGTCAGGAAGACCTGAGTTCAAATTCAGCTTTAGGCACTTAGTAGCTGTGTGACCCTGTTTTCCACAATAGCTTTTTCTTGAAGAAATTGGTTACTATGTTATTTGGTAAATATATTTTTAAAATAAATTTTCATTAATATCTTGTTATTTTACATCAACATGAGTTTCCCTAGAATCCCTTTCCTTCCCCATCTCAGAGAATCATCCTATAAAGCAAGGTCTTGAAAGACCAAAAAAAGAAAAGAAAAGAAAAGAAAAAAGATGATGAAATCAGCATGACTGACCAGTATATCAAAACTGGAAATATGGGTACAAAGTAAAGTACTTGTGAATCTCCCACTTCTGCAAAGTGATGTAAGTATCTTTTCATGTCTCTTCTTTTGATCCATACTTCATTATAATTTTGCAATATTCATTTTGATTTTTGGGGTGGAGATTTGCTGTGTTTACATTTTTGTAGTCACATTGTTTCTTTGGCTCTACTTACTTTATTCTGCATTACTTAATCCAGAGACCCATGTTTCTCTGTATTCATGACATTTGACATTTCTTATAACACAATAATATTACATTATATTCACATACCATAATTTGTTGAGGCATCACCCAATCAATGGGCATATGCTTTGTTTCTAATTCCTGGCTATCACAAAAAGTGCTGCTATAAATACTTTGGTGTATATGAGAACTTTTTTCTTATCAATGCTTCCTAGAGGTATAAGCCTAGTAATGAAATCTCTGGAGCAAAGGGCATGGGTATTTGATCATTTTATTTGCTAAATTTCAAAGTGCTTTTAAAAATGGTTACACTGATTTGCAGCTCCATCAACAATGAACCAGTGTGCCTATCTTCCCACAACTTCTCCAACATTGGTTAGTCCCATTATTTGCTATCTTTCCCAATTTTCTGGGTGTGAAGTGAAATGTAAGAGTGGTTTTATTTTTTATTTTTCTTGTTACTAGTGTTTTGGAGCATTAATTCACATGGTTGTTAATAGTTTTCAACTGTTGTTTTGTGAACTTTTTCTTCATATCCTTTGATCGCATATGTACTGGGGAATATCTGTTAATTGTTTATATTATTCTGAATACTAAACTTGTATCAGATAAGTTTGATACTTTTTTTTATTTGAATACTTCCCTTTTTGTTCTGCGTACATTAATTTTGTTTGTACAGAAGTTTTTCAATTTCATGTAACCAGAGTTACCTGTTTCATCTTTTGTAATTGTCTCTATTCCTTGTTTAGTAAAGAATATACTCCTATAGCTATGAGACTTATATGGTCTCTTTTAATATTTTGAAGTATGATCTTTAATATTAAGGTTATGTATTCAATTAAAATGTATTGCGGAATATAGTATAAAGTGTTGGTTTAAGCCTGGTTTTGATCAGACTATATTCTAGTTTTCCCAGGAGTTTTTATCAAGCGGAGAGTTCTTGGTCAAATGGGGAGTAATTTATGTTTTCCAGTTTATTGAACAGTGGGTTATTGAGTTCCATTTTTCTTATTCTCCTTTGTCAAGTCTATTCTATTAATCAACCTCTTTATTTTTAAGCAATGTCAGATGGTTTTGATGACTGCTGATTTATAATATAGTTTGAGGTCTGAAAGGGCTCCCTCTTCATCCTATTCCCTTTTCATCCCAACCTTTTTTTGTTGTTTCTCTTGATAATCTTTTATTTTTTCCAAATGAATTTTATTATTTTATTGAGTTCCATAAAGTATCCCTTTGATAATTCAGTTGACATAGAATTAAAAGTACAAATTAACTTTGACAGTATTGCCATTGTTGTTATATTGGCATGATTTTAACTTGAAAACTGATTATTCTTCCAGCTATTTAAATTGTTATTTATTTTTCAAGAAGCATTTTGAAATTAAATCTATATAATTCTTTTGTGTTGTTTGGTAGGTTGATCCCTAGATTTCTATGCATATTGTAGTTATTTCAAATGAGATTTCCCTTTCTCTTATTGCCTTTTGGGTTTTATCATTATTACATAGAAATGCTGTTGACTTTTGAGGGTTTGTTTTATATTCTGCAACTTGTTGAAGTTATTATCTCAATTAATATCTCTTTTGATTCTCTAGGATTTCCTAAGTAAACCATCATATCATCAGCAAGTAGGGATAGTTTTACCTTTGCTTTACTATCTTTATGCCTTTAACTTCTTTCTCTTCTCATTGCTATTGCTAGCATTTCTAGAACTATACCAAATAATAGTGGGGAGAATGGACATTTTTGCTTTACTCGTGTTTATTGGGGAAAATTTTATTGTATCCTCATTATACATGATGCTTGCTTTTAGTTTTAGACAGATTCTTTTTATGATATTAAAAAAAGGTCCCTCTATGCCTACACTTTGTAGGGTTTTAGCATAAATAAGTATTGTACTTTGTCAAAGGTTTTTCCTGCACTTATTGAAGGAATTACATGGTTTTGGACATTTTTCTTCTTAATATGATTATGATGATTATTGTTTTAATAATATTGATTATACTTGTATTCCTTGTATAAATCCAACCTGGTCATGATGAATGATTCATTGCATGAATCACTACAGTCTGTTTGACATGATTTATTTAACATTTATAATCAATATTCATGAATGGCATTGGCCTATAGTTCTCTTTCTGTGCTTTATCCTTCCCTAGTTTAGATATTAGGATTCGCAAAAGTAATATGATAGTATGGTATGGATTTTCTTCTCACTTTTTCTAAATAATTTGTTTAGTATTGGTACTGATTGCTTTTTTAAAGTTTGATAGAATTTTTTTGTAAATCCATTAGGCGAGGATTTTTATCCATTGGTAGTTGCCGCTGAAACTAGTCCTATTTCCTTTTCTGAGATTGGATCATTTAAGATCTCTGTTTGGCCTTCTGACAGTTTTTCTTTCCATTAGATCCCATTATATTATCACCATCACCATCATCACCACCATCAACATCGTCACAAGCACATAGCATTGTACTAGCTATTTTGTTTTTGCATTGCTCAATCTTATTTCTCAGACTCATATAATTTTGCTCAATCCACTGTCATATATAAACCAAACATAGTAAAAGGTTATCTTGCTTTGTAACAAGCTAACTCTTACTCTTCTTGTCCTCTTTCACCAACAGAAAGATGAGCTTTTACTGATAGAATACATCCACATACATATTTGCCCCAATCCCCTTAGCCCAGATAAGTGTATTGTTTAGGAATTATCTGTTTTTCCCAACTCACCACATCTTTCTTTTGAATTGATTTTGAATTTTGAATTTTATTTGTAGTGTCTGATCTCAAGAAATAATATTTCACTTCTCTCCAACAAATGATCTAGTTCTATCTACTTTGCTTTCAGGGGACTTTCCTCTCAAATTTGTGTCCTTTGTGTTTTTAATGAGCTTTGTACCAAATGTAACTTAAAAGCTGTAGTAGATCCTTTGCCTTCCTTAAATATGTAACCACTGAACCATCCCTTGTTCATTATTTGCATTTAAGTCTGTCTCTTGTTTAGAAATTAACTTAAATATTTGTTACTGTCTTAAAATTCATTCATTGATCATGTTTTTCTTACAGAGAATCAACATAGTATAGTGAATAGAGAGTTGGCTTCAGAGTTAGGAAGAACTGGGTTCAAGTCTCATCTCTGACACATAAAACCCCTGTAACTTTGTAAATTACTTAATTTGACAGTATTCCGGGCAATCCTATAGGACTATATTGCAGAGAAGGTGCTGCATTGCACTGATAAAGGCAAGTGCTCACCAGGAGCTCTCTGCACAGAAGAAATCAGAGTTCTGATAAAAAGAAACAAAAGAAGACAAAACCCTACTTGCTTGCTCAATTTGCATGTCAAAAGCCCTTCCAATGTCTGGATTTCTCAGAAGAAAAAGAATAAAACTTTCTGACCCTGTTAAAGAATGATTTTTTTTCCTCTTGGGAGACTATATTCAGTTTTATAAGATTGGTAATTTTAAGTTCCAGATGGATTTCTCTTGCTTTTCAGTATGCCACATACCAGTATTTTATTTCATATCTTGTTATTATTGATTAGCCTCACATAACTCAAACTTCTGCTTCTTTGTATGTGAACTGCTTCATCCTGTTTGTAAGACTTTTTCTGCTTGACTGTTTAGTGACTAAATTTCTAGGTGAGTTAAACTTAGGGTTCCTCTCTGGCAATAGTCTATATTCTTTCTAGGTTGCCAAGTTCTTTCCTCTGTGTATGGCGGATCAAAACATTAGACTTGGAGTGTGGAGTGTGGAAGAATACTTGGTGTGAATCCTATTCCAGATATTTACTAGTTTTATGGTATTGGTTAAGTCACTTAACCCATCTCAAATCCAGTTCATTCATCTGTAAAATACTTGTAGCACTTATTTTACAGAGTTGTGGTAAGTAACAATCATAATAATATATGTAAAATGCCTTGCAAACTTAAGATTTTATATAAATGTCAGCTATTGTTATTGTTACCATTCCTGCTTGTTTGTAGAAATGTGAAGTATTTTTCTAGTTTTGCCACTTAAACTTTTTCCTCATCTTTTTTCTTCCATTATTGCATCCTTTTTTCCCCCCTCAGATATTTTACTTCTCAACGAATACCTTGTTTCATTGAGATTTAACCCATTGTTTTTGTTCTTGAGTTTTCTCTTCTCATGTTTCTCTTTTAAAATTGTACCATCAGTGACAATTTCAACATTATGAATGCCAGGTTTTTCTTTATATGTCTTATTTTACTTCTAAACTACTCTGGAAAATCTAGTGGTATTTTTATTTTCTCTTTTATAGTTGTAATGTTTGTGACTGAAGCGTTCTTTCCTTTTCGAGATTTCTCCCTTTTTTTCTTTTCCTGATCCTCCTTAATGCTAATGCATTCCTTCCTTAGATTATTCCCAATTTATTGCGTAGATATCTTGTTCACACCTAGTTGTTTGTATGTTGTCCCTTGAGCTCCTTGAGAACAGAGACTGCTTTTCTTTTTCTTCCTTTGCTTTGTATTCCCAGTCCTTAGCACTGTGCTTGGCACATAGAAAGTGCTCAATAAATATTTGTTGACTTGACTTACACTTTGTTACATTTATTCATTGTTTTTGGAGCTACTTTTTGCTTACTCACTTCAACCTTTTTCTATTGTTCTTGTGAAGTTTTTCATTGGAAAGTTTAAAAAAATTTTCCATTCTTTTGTTGTTGATTTATTTGATATACTTGATTTGAGGTGGTACTTGAAAGCTGGGATTAATCATTTTCACTTACTCCACTATTTCCCTCAAACTTCCAAATTCTTGCTCACATTCTACAAGATATATTGTTTCTGGAGAATGGATTTCTGTGCCCAACTCTCTGTGTGTTCTTCCTTCTTTTGATCAAGTCATACGATAGTGAAGTTTAACCACTATCCCAACCCTTACTCTTTGTATAAATCTCTCCTTGTACATTCTCTTTTTTTCCCTAAACTTCCTCTCTCTCCCCCCTCCCCTTAGGGTATTCCTTTTTCTCTCTTTTTCAATTCTTATTTTAAGATCATCAAGACATTACAGAACCACTAGCAGATCCTCTTTCTACTTAGGCTCTCTCTATGACGCCTGATGATAGTAGGGTACAGAGGGGACATGTATCATCTTCCTATGTAAGAAAGTAAACAATTAGGGCAGCTAGGTGGCGCAGTGAGTAGAGCACCGGCCCTCCTGAAGTCAGGAGAACCTGAGTTCAAATCCGGCTTCAGACACTTGACATACTTAGTGTATGACCTTGGGCAAGTCACTTAACCCCAATTGTCCTGCCTTCTCCCCTGCAAAAAAAAATGTAAACAATTTATTCTTTTTTAGTTCCATATGATTTTTTGCTTGTCATATTTCTCTTTTTACCTTTGTCTTCTTGTCAAAGTTTCTACATAGCTCTGGTCTTTTCATCAGGAATTCTTGGAAGTCCTCTTACTAAAAGTTCATTTTTTACTTTTGTAGGGTTATACTTAGTTTTGCTGGGTAACTTTTTCTTGGTTCTAAGCCTATGTCCTTTGCCTTCTGGGATATCGTAATCCAAATTCTCTGCTCCTTATACTGGTGTCTGCTAAATTGTGTGTGATTCTGATGCTGGTGCCTTGGTGCTTGCATTCCTTCTTTCTGATTGCTTTCAATATTTTTTCTTTGACCTAAAAACTCTAGTTTGGGGCTGTAATGTTTCTGGAAGTTTTCACTTTGGAGTTTCTTTCTGAAGTTGACTAGTGTAATCTATTTTCATTTTTCTTTCTGCTTCTAAAATATCTAGGTAGTATACTTTTATTATTTCTTGAAATATGATGTCTAGGCTCTTTTCATTGTCCTGACTTTCAGGTATTCAACAATTTTTAAATTCTCTCTCTTGTTTCCCAGGTCAGTTGTTTTTGCTAAGAGATACTTTTTATTTTCTTCTTTTTTTCTTTTAGTCTTTTGACTTTGTTTTAGTACTTATTATTGTCTTATGAGGTCTTTAGCTTCTCTTTGATCTATTCTGATTTTTCAGGGAGTTTGTTGCTTGGGCAAAATTTCATATCTCTTGTGCCAAATGGTTAATTTCCTTTTTAGTTCTTCCTTCCATAACATCTCTTTTCTTTTCCTGCTTTTTCTTTTGGTCCTCACATTTCATTTATTTAAAATATTTTTTTTTAACTCTTTACCTTCCTTTCTTCTTTTCCCCAGAACTTTTGCATCATCTCTGACAGGAATTCTAGTCGAATTCATGCTCAAGCTGTGATTTGCTCTGAGACTTTGCTTATAGATGTTTAGGAGGTATTTTCTTCTTCTGGGTTTGTTTTTCTGAGCTTCCCTGCCACCTGATAATTCTTTATGATGAGATGCTTTTTTTTTAAAATTTCTTTTCTCATTCTTCTTTGGACTTTGGACTTCTTGTGAGGGCCAGCCTCTATGTCCTTTTGGAGGGAATGTCTGGGATAGTCCTGCTGTTGCTTTCTTGGGACATTGAGTGTTGTGTTATTGAGATCTCAAGAACAGCTCAGGCTGGAGACCTGCAAGCTTTCAGTGCTTCAAAAGTGGGCAAAATCTGATGAGTATTCCCCTTGTCTGAACTCTGCAAACTTCTGGCTTGGATTAGGATTTGAGCAACATGCTTATAGGCTCACCCTGTTTGGAGTTTCATTAGACTGTTGCTGGACTCAGCCCCTATCAGTCATCTGTAAAGCTCTGCTGGTTCAGAGAGAAAGAGCTGTGGGCTTCCCTTTGGTCAGGGATTACTACCCTGATTACTACCTCTATAGGCTTTAGGCTGGGCTAGAATTTGGAACATGGACCAGGGTCTCTGCTCAAGTGCGCTCAGAGCCACACAGTTTTGTTTGCTTCTGAGCTTGCTGGGAGCAGCCTAGGAAGCAGCTAGGTGGAGCACTGGATAGAGTGCTAAGCCTCGAGTTAGGAAGACTCATTTTCCCGAGTTCAGATCCAGCCTGAGACACTTACTAGCTACGTGATCCTAGGCAAGTCACTTCATCCTGTTTGTCTCAGTTACTTCATCTATAAAGTGAACCAAAGAAGGAAATGGTAAACTACTCCAGTGTCTTTGCCAAGAAAACCCCAATTGGGGTCACGAAGAGTCAGATATGACTGAATGACAATAACAAATAACTGTTGTCAATGCTATCTTTATTTAGGACCTTTGTCCTATGAGAATTGTCTTGCAGACTTGGCCCTGTTACACTGTGTTATATTTATCTGTCTATATCTTATCCCCTTGCTAGAGTATAAGCTCTATGAGGGCAGTGAGTCTAGGAGAATCCTGGTCCATGTTTAACAACTGGCTCTTTGGGGAAAGAAAAAGTAGCAGAACATACTTCAAAGCTTAATCTGCAGTATCAACACTTCCCTTATCACTTTCTGAAGACTAGATAATTAATAAAATAACAAGGCAAGTCCTGATTCATAGTATTTGTGGATTTTTAAGATGTCAGTGCTCACACTGATAATTTGAAAATTAAAAATTGGTTCTCAAGGTGGTTCCTGCACACTCCTGGCAGGAACCATGTCTTATCCAAATTTGATATTCTCCTCAGCACCTAGAGCAATGCTCTGTACTCACTATGTTCTTATTAAATTTAAAAAAAATGAATAAATGAATTTTGTAATACAAGTAAATAATACTTAACAAGGATTATAGATCATCAGGGTTATATGCTTCTCTGGACTAGTTAGGCTAAGCTAGACTTATAACTCAGGGTTATATGCTTCTCTAGACTAGTTAGGCTAAGCTTATTGAGGGTAGGTACTACCTTTGCTTCCCTACCTCCCCCCACCATATCTCCAATACCTAGTATGGTATTAGCCATATAGCAGGCACTTAACATATGTGTATTGATTAATTATCATAGTTTCTCATTTGTTGTTGGTATGTAACAGATATAAGAATAGTTATTATCAGAATAAGCACAAAAGTTTCAATGATCCTTATGTCCTGTAATATACATCTTATCTGTGCATATGGATATACTCTTTCTTACATTTAAGAGTGAATTTTATTATTGCCTTTTTCCTTTATATCAGTCATTTTCAGATATTGTCAGCCTTTCCTCTATCCTCAGAATTGACCCTTCCCTTATAACAAAGAAAAATAGTGCAATGCGATGACAGCATCTCATGGTACATATCAGTGGGGTCAAACTCAAATATAATATGGATCCTTGGGCTGCATATTGACTCAGAAAACCACACATGAACATTATCTATGTTTTTAAACATTATTTTGTTAAATATTTCCCAGTTACATTTCAATCTGGTTTCCCAGGAGTACTGGGTCTGTATGCCACCCGTGGGTCAAGACTTTGACATTTTTGATATATATATATAACATTCTGTACAAATAGTTTCCCCCTCCCCTTCCACTTCTTCATTGAGACATCTCATATTTTATTTGAAGCTTTTTAACTAGTTTCAGTAACAAAGATGTAATAATTACACAGCTTTGAATAGTTGAGCAGTTAAGTAATTAAAGACATTTGTGTGCTTTGAGATCCCACCAGAGGAGATCTCTCCTACAGGAATTGCATTCAAGTTTTTGTGAATTGAGTGAACACGAGTTGTTGTTTTAGTCTATTGGTCATGTCCGACCCTTCATGACCCCAATAGGGTTTTCTTGACAAAGATACTGGAATAGTTTGACATTTCCTACTCCAACTCATTTTACAGATGAGGAAACTGAGATAAACAGGGTTAAGTGATGTGTCCAGGGTCACCCAGCTAGTAAGTGCCTGAGGTCAGATTTGAACTCATGAAGATGCGTCTTCCTGACTTCAGGTCCAGCACTTTACCTACTTTACCACTTAGCCAGACATGAGTAAGGGAATCCCAGATACCCTATCCCAAGTCTCAATTCTGCCCTTTAGAATTAAGTTCTCAAGGTTTCATCTTACCAGGTCATCTACTGGTCAGGAAAAGATTGTTTGTTAGATTTCTTCCACCGGCCCAGACAGCACTAAAATTGTTCACTCTTTGGTCCTGGCAGTGGTTGCCTTTTCCCTTTTTTTCCTGTAGGGGAGCCAAACTAAAAAGCTACCTCATTAAACAGATCTGCTTCTAAACAGGGCCACCTCAGCAAAGCCTTGGTGGCCAGCACTGGTCCCATACGTCTAGCTGCATTTAGCTGTGATGTGTGCATGCCTGTAGTTGTGTTGCCTGACCTAATTTGGTGCATTGCCTCTTCTCGTGGCCCATCTCCTTCTTCAGACACATCTCAGATAACAGCTGGGTTGTGGGGTGGGGGTGGGCTGGGGTTACCCATCACACTGACTTACCAGTATTTTCATAGCAGAAGCAGCAGCAGTGTAAATTTTTTTTAACACGTCTTTTATTACAAGGTATCATGACTAAATCATGGATAAATTTCATGATTCCTATTGATAACATTCTAGGATGAATAACAATAGCCAAGTAACAAGGTTAATTTGCTTTTTAATCTTTTAAATCTTTCTATAGACTGATAAAAAGACCAGTGAGTTGTGGAAACTCTATTATTGATTTTAACGTATTTAGGAAATCACTTAATTTGTCTGTACTTGAGTTTCCTCATTAGCAAAATGTATTAAGTTGTCATTCACTGTCCACCTGAAGAAATCCAGTGATAGGGAGCTGCTCATTCTTCTTTTGGAAAGTTCTAATTTTTAGTCACTATGGTACCCTTGACAACTAGGTGGCACCATAGTGCACAGAGCCCCAGGAAGACTTATGTTCCTGAGTTCAAATCCAGCCTCAGATATTTACTAGCTGTGTGACCCTGGGCAAGTCACTTACCCCTGTTTGCCTCAGTTTCCTCATCTGTAAAATGAGCTGGAGAAGAAAATGGCAAATCACTCCCCTATCTTTGCCAAGAAAACCCCAAATGGGGTCACAAAGAGTTGAGCATGCCTGGAATGACTGAACAATAACACTGGATGCTAGGTTTCTCTCTGCTCAGGGAAGCTCTGAGTAGATCATCATTGTGGGGAAACCGTGTGTTTCCAGGACACGATAACAATAACAACTAGCATTTATATAATACATTAAGGTTTGCAAGGTGCTTTGCATACATCGTTTTACTTGGTCCTCATAAAATAACAATAATAATCATGATAATGTTAACAATCTATGGCTGCTATTATTAGGACAATAATGATGGCTCTTACCTCATCTGTAAAAGAGGAGGAAACTGAGGCTGGTAGAAATTAAATGACTCTCCCTGGGTCATATAGTTACTAAGTATCTGAGGCAGGATTTGAACTCAGGTCTTCCTAATTATAAGTCCAGCACTCTCTTTCTGTACTATCTAGCTACCATTATAAGAAGGAATCTGAGTTTTTTCTGAAGTCTCTTCACATATTCAAGGCATATACTATTTGGGTTCTTGAGTTTAGTCCTCTTTATGCAATGAAAGGTTGCTTTGGATTTCCCTCTCTAACCTAGAACCTCAGAGTTGGAAGGGACCTCTGAGTTCACCAGGCCCAACCTATACCTAACCAAGAATCATCTCATTCTCAAAAAGGAGTCATCTAGCCTCAAATGGAAGACATCCAGTGATAGGGAACCAGATATTTCTAGAGCAGGGTTCCTTAACCTGGGTTCCATGAACTTGTTTCTTCGATATATTGATAATTGATAGAATTGCTTTCCTTCACAATCATACCTATTTTATTGTGTTTATTTAAAAAGATAAGTCTGAGAAAGGGTCCATGGGCTTTGCCAGACCACCAGGGGTTCCGTGACACAAAAAAGGTTAAGAACTCCTGCTCTAGAGTCAGTCCATTCCATTTTTAAAGAAGTCTAGTTGCTAGGAATTTTTCTTTAGTTTGAGCCCAAATCTGCCTCTTTAAAATTTCAACCAATCAATATTTATTAAATGACTACTATATTCACAGCACCGTGCTAAGCTCTGGGGATATGGAAAAAAAGGGCAAAAGACAGTCCCTGCCCTCAAGGAGTTTACAATCTAATTTCTACCAATTGCTCTTAATTCTGCCCTCTGGGGCCAAGCTGAACAAGGTCAATCTCCATTTCACTTGATAGCATTCCCCGTCCACCCCCTGCCCCAAGCATGAAGAGAATGATCATGGATCTTCCAGAGCTTCTTTAAAAAGGTAAAAATCTGCTAGTTGTTTTTACGGATCCTTGTAGGGCATGTTTTCCAGTTCTTCTGCCATCTTCTGGGTGAACCCTAGCTGTTGGTGTTCTTCTTACAACGTGGCCCACAGAACTGACCACAAGACTTTAGACAAAGTAAAGTAGGATGATCACCTTCTTCATTCTGGACCCAGGACCCTTTTCGATAAAGCCTAAAGTCGCATTAATTCTTTGGCCTCCATCACATTCTTGACCCCTGTCAAACTTGATGTCATTTAAAACCTCCCATGCCCTTTCTACTACGACATCTCCTCTATATTGTACAAAACAATATTTATCCCTGTAAAATTTCATCTAATTTATCGTTAGTCCATTCCATTCCATCCTGAGAAGATCCCTTGGGATTCTTATTCTGCTGTCTCAAGTAATATTTGTCCATTCTAGCTCCATGCTACTTGCAAATTTGGTGGGCTTGCCATCTATACCTTCATCAGATTCATGGGTAAAAATGTTGGCTAAAATAGGCTCAAGGATGGAGCACAATTAGCCCTTCATTAGAGATCTCCCTTCAGGTCAACAATTATTGTCTAATGAATCCACCTAGTAATACTGACTGTTATCCATTCTGATATGTGATATCGTGAGGATAAATTGGAGAGGGGAAGAGATTCTGTACTTCTGATACTCCAGGAATTTATACTTTTTTTCTTACATGGTTATTCCCTCTCCCAATGAAGTTGTCAACCTCTATACATTATAGTTTATGGTCTCCATTTATTTGCTGGGGCCAAAAAACCAAATCAGCACCCTATGGCCAACTTTCTGGTAATGAGCCTGCTTGGATAGGCTGTTCCTTAGATGATAGAAAATGCGTCATCACTGGGCCTATACTTGAAGACATTGCAGCATGGCGAGCCTTGTCTGAACTTGTACTCCACTGGCAAAGCCTTGGAGAATCCATGGTTACTTTTCCATGATGAGCCATTGGAATTGAACTTTACTAAGATCCCCAAATGATAGAAAACATGTAGTATCAGCAGTACTGCTATCATGAAGACAAATGATTAGGTTTAATTTCCTACTGTATAGTTTCAGTTCACTTCAATTCACACTTATTAAGGACCTACTATGAGCCAGATACCATATTAGATGCTGAGGGATACAAGACAAAAAAAAATTCCTGCTCTCAAGGAAGTTATATTCCAAGAGGGAATGGGGGTGGGAAATATGGACATAAATAAGAAATACAAAATATGTGCAAAGAAAATACAAAAGAATTTCAAGTGGGGAGGATTCTTTCCTTATTTAGTTTGAGGTCACAATAATTGACTATTTTTCTGGTTTTTTAATTAACACTCACTACCCCTACCTCCTTTACTTTTACCAGGTGGTGAAGTGTCTGCTTACTAAGTCAGGGTAACACAGGATGGGATGAGGTAAGGGCATGCAGGTGGGTGATGTCCTACTGGTGAGAACACAGTCAATTGCTCATTTTTGGAAGGTGTATTACCTCTCCCAGGCCCCTAGGGTATCATTGAATTCACTGGAGCAGTAATTTACTAAACAGTACCTTAGGGGCCAGAAGAAGTTAATGCATCTCCAAAAGTTTCCAATTTACACCAGGGAGTAGTTTATTTGCCCAGCGGGATTTGACCTAATAGGTTTTAACTCTATTTAAAAGGAGTCATAAGGACTTTATCACTCTTTTCCTCCTCCACTTTTCCTATTTTTAGCTTTCAAATGTTTTAGGAACACTTTGGCTAGTTGTGGAAGAGGGCGTTTAACCACACACTCACGTGCATGCATGCACACTCACGAAAGTTTTTGCTGTGTAATAGCACTGGTAAAAAGTCTTTTATGCATATTCTGATGTAAATAATTAAAACAACAACAACAAAAGACCTCATGGCATCACCCGTACTTCACATACATACACAATATGCTTCTTTTCCATCTGTATGTTAAATGTTGCTTTTGAGTTAATAATTGGATCAGAGCCATTAAGGGTTTAAAAAAAAAACCAACCCAAACCAACTAATTAGGTGACCTCGCCCCTCTTGTCAGTTCTGAATTGTTCCATAACTACTTTGTGTCATAGAGTTGTACTTTCTTTTTACCCTGATGTTTCAGATGACAAGGCTGCTTCCAGTTCTGGTGTTAAGCAGGCATTCTTGTCAAGAGGTTTTCCTGGAATTTAGGTTAATCTTTCCTTTTAAAAATTGTGCATTGCTACTGCCAATTCTTGTACCTTGTCAAAAGCAGTACCTGTCCTCCCCTAGTTCTGGTGTTGTTCTTAGAGTGGCAGGTTATTGTCCTGCCATTTTTTTCTTTTCTTTTCAAATTGGCATCCTGAAGATGTTACAGGATTTGGTTAATGTTTTCATTCAGCTTTGAGTCTGCATCAAGTATGACTGAGATAATGATACACACACACATATGTATATGTATACACACACATTAGTTTCTGATTGGAAAGATCTTTGGTGCAGTCATTCTCTACCAACCCTCCCCTTCCCACCTACCACCCAATAGAATGCAAACTTCTTGAGAGTAAGGAATGTTTGTTCCCCAGACCCCTTTTTGTCATTATACCCCCAGCACCTTTAACACTACTTGGAACATAGTAGGCACTTAACAAATGCCTGGTTAAATTGAATTGAATTTGAAAAATAAAATATAACCCAGGTAACTTGGAATTTTTGATAATTCACTGAGTTGATACAGCTTCCATATTGCATTGAAATAGCTCCTCCTCCCGCCCCACCCCCCCCCAGGCAAAAATTTATGCACTTTCTATGAAGAATGAGTTTGCTAAGCAAATTAATTAACTAATCCTTAAAACAAAAGAAACAAAATTGTAGGGAATATTTCTAGCCTATTCGGAGAACAAATTGCTTTCTACATTGAGAGAAGTGCTCTGGTCAATTTAAGTTTCCAATTAATCAAGGTCTCAAAAAACCCATTTGTTTCAACTGCTTTTGTTGAAAATATTTCTAAAATATATTAATCCACTTTCCCAATATTTTCGTTCCAATGCCAGTAGAGTGCATTGAATATAACTGAATATTCTTTTGGTGAGATTACAGAAGTTCAGGGCTATAGCTCAGAACAGCAGTGGTCCTTGTTCATTCTAGGAGAGTGTGAGTTCCTTAAGGTCAGGGGCTTTGTTTTGATTTGGCCCTGTGTTCCCAGTGTCTAGCATAGTCCCTTGCACATAGTAGGCACTTAACAAATAAATGCTAATTGGGTGGGATTGGACTGTAGGTGTGCATTCTAGAATATAAACCAAACATCTTTTCTCTAAATAAATCATGAGTATAAGCTTGTTTTTGTTGTGATTATCCTTTCTCTGGAGAGTGGAAAGCTTAATAGAGGGTTCAGGTTCATGATAGGTTTTTACTATAATCCCACATATGCAAAATATTTACTAATTGTGAGTTATTTGTTCTTTTTCGGTGTAAATTTTTATTAATTTTAAACTTTAACACAAAACAAGAAAAGAAACATTTCCGTGTATACAGAGGATTATTAGAAAGGATTCAGTATAAAAAAATAAATTTCCATTTCAAGAAAACCTATGTAATAAATGCTACACATTGTTTTCAAAACTACCCAGTTTTTCTTTGCTTCCTTCTAGGTTTTCTTTGAGTTGTTCATCCTTGATGAATCAAGAAGATAGCACTTCTATTTGGAAACATTGTCAGTTTTATAATTAATTTACTTTATTTACTTGAAAGAATTAAAAATGTTTATCTTCTTTTTAAAAATCTGTAATTTAGATTTTTAAAAAACTAATTCAAGCTCTTCTGTCTCTCAGTTTACATTGGTGAGCATTGGTTCTATCACAAAAACCTTAGCTCACAAACAAGATTTGCATGTGTGCTTTGCACATCGTTAAAAAAAAAAGATCCATTAAAAATTCTAGCTATAACAGTAAATGCAAAGAACAAGTCAAGTCAAATCAACAAACATTTATTAAGCACCTACTCTTATATCAGGCCCTGTGTTAAGTGCTGGGGATACAAAAAAAGGCAAAAGACAGTCCTTGCTTTCAAGGAGCTCACAGTCTACTGGGAGAAAAAACATGCAAACAGCTATGTACAAACAAGGCATATACAGGCTAGATTGAAGATAATCATAGAGGGAAGGTACTAGCATTAAGGGGGATCAGGAAAGGCAGAAGGTGGGATTTTAGCTGGCACTTAAACTAAGCCAGGAGACTGAGATGAGGACAAAAACCAAACTTGAATGTTGAGTAATTATAGTACCCAAGTTTAGATCCCCAGAATAGAGGAGAAAATTCCTTTCTCTCCTTTCTTTGTAGAGGTGGGAGACTGTGGCTATAGAATATTGAATATACTGTCAGACTCATTTGATATGTTGGTTAGTTTTACAGAGCTGCATCCCCTTCAGCTCCCATAAAAAAAAAAAGGTTGCATGGGATGGTTTGCTTTGTGGAAGATGGAGGAGAGATATGTTTGGAAATGGGAAGTTTTTTTTAATTTTATTTTTAATTTATGGGATAAATAAGCATTTTCATAATATAGTACAATTTTTTCTCTTGCTCTCCCTCTATCTTCCTTCTTTCCTTCCTCCCTTCCTCCCTCCCTCCCTTCCTCTCCTTCCTCTTTTTCTTCCTTCCTTCCTCCCTCCCTTCCTTCCTTCCTTCCTTCCTTCCTTCCTTCCTTCCTTCCTTCCTTCCTTCCTTCCTTCCTTCCTTCCTTTCTTTCTTTCTTTCTTTCTTTCTTTCTTTCTTTCTTTCTTTCTTTCTTTCTTTCTTTCTTTCTTTCTTTTTTCTTTCTTTCTTTCTTCCTTCCTTCCTTCCTTCCTTTCTCTCTCTCTCTTTCTTTCTTTGTTTCTTTCTTTTTGTCTTTCTTTCTCTTTCCTTCCCTCCTTTCTTCCTTCCCTCCTTTCTTCCTTCCTTCCTTCCTTCCTTCCTTCCTTTCTTTCTTTCTTTCTTTCTTTCTTTCTTTCTTTCTTTCTTTCTTTCTTTCTTTCTTTCTTTCTTTCTTTCTTTCTTTCTTTTCTTTCTTTCTTTTTTTCTTCCCTTCATAGAACATGAAACTGCAAATCTACTATGCACAACTTTTATTCCTTTCAAATATACAACAAAATTGTTATGTAAATTTCTTTTTTTCTTCCCTCCCCCATCCCAACCCTAGAGATGGCTACCATTAGATACAACTATATATATATATATATATATATATATATATATCTGTAAAATCATTCTATACATACTTCTATTTAACAGTTCTTTCTCTGGATGCAGACAACGCCTTTCTTCATATGTCCTTTTTGGAAATGGTATGTTTTGAAAAAAGATATTAACAAAAATAAAAAATGAAAAAAAAAACTTCCAGAAAATGAGACTTTGAAAGAGGAGTATAGAGAGTTTAGTAGAATAATTCACATGGATTGTCTTCTGCCAGTGACCTTTGTTCAGTGCCATCACACAGAGCTTTTCCTAGTTGTGTGTTATCTACAGGTGGTAACAATATTTAAAAGATCAAGGGTCTTACTTTAGTAACTTGACCCTGGCATTCTAAGGAACTACCCCTTAAATTCCTAGCTACTTAATGGGCCATACTTTGCTGTCAAACTGGGGCTGTAGCTGCCGTCCAGACGTTTTGTGTGATTCCCTTTCATTTCTTTGGTTTGAAGGCTGTACCTAAGTGCCGCATTTTCCTACAAGTCATACAGCATACGACTGAGCTTTCATCTGACAACTGGGGATGAAAAACTATCTCCTGAAAATGGCCTCATCTTACAAAAAGTGAAGTCTGAGCTGGGTCATCATTGACTGACAATCGAAGGTGCTTTTAAGAGTGGAGTTCATGTCTTTGTCATCTTCCTAGCATTCACTTTGGTTTCCTGAGGATGAAAGATGTGGAGAGTGGCTCAAAATTAGATGACAGACTCAACCTTAGAGGACAGGAGAGAGGCTAAGCTGGGGAAGCTGCAAACTGGATATTTTCAAGTTAAATGAGACTTTTTTTGAGTCAGGTTGTCTTCTTTAATGCCATTCATGAGATGGATTTTTAAAATTCCCTGGTGACACAATTCGGCAACATTCCTGCAAATGTCCTTCTTTACCCAGTTTGTAGATTTTCCCGTTAGTCATTTATATTTTTTTGTAATTCGTTTTTAATTACTGTTTTTTGTCTTTACATAGCCAGTTAAATGTGAAATTCGCTGATGAAATCTAGTAATACCTAACTGACCAAAAGAAAGAAAGAAAGAAAAATGTTCAATAAAACTGACATTGGAGTCAGAAAAAGTTCACATGGAAAAGTAATTGTTTTGGCACACCTTTGTTTGGAGGAGTGAGGATTTATTTTTACTCTTTATTTTGCTTTGTACCTTAGGGGAGCTGATCACAAATTTTTTTTGTTAATTTTTTTCATATAAGTTTATTTTAATAAAGAAATGACTGTCCAAAAAAAATTAGAAAGCTACAGTTAGCCCCAAGTAACAAATAGTAAGGAGTATTTTAATCTTATATTTCAATTAGCCTTAATCTTTTGTTTGCATAGCCAAGAGAAGCTGTAAAAATCAGTCATTATAGTTTAATTACTAACCATTATCCCCAGTGGCTAACACCACTTCCTTCTAAACAGCTCTCCGGCTTTCATTTCTTCTTTAAATACCACTATTGACACTATTCAACAACAGTATTAAACCTCTTACACCAGGCTTTGAAAGACACTGTAGAATACTGTACATTATATTTTGTTGGTTCCTCTTCACACCCAAGGAGCTTAAAAAAATAGTTGTTCGAGAGAAGTGGTTTCCTTCCATCCATCTTTCCTTCTTTCCTTCCTTCCTTCTTCCCTTCCTCCCTTCTTTCCTTCCTTCCTTCCTTCCCTCTTTCTTTCTTTCCTTCCTTCCTTCCTTCCTTCCTTCCTTCCTTCCTTCCTTCCTTCCTTCCTTC
>CM053622.1:134179966-134255337 GCA_028646595.1 Phalanger gymnotis
TCTTTCTTTCTTTCTTTCTTTCTTTCTTTCTTCCTTTCTTTCTTTCTTTCTCTTTCCTTCCCTCCTCCTTCCTTCCTTCTTTCTTTCTTTCTTTCTTTCTTTCTTTCTTTCTTTCTTTCTTTCTTCCTTCCTTCCTTTCTCTCTCTCTCTCTCTTTCTTTCTTTTTCTCTTCCTTCCTTTCTCTCCTTACCTTTCTTTACTTTTCTTTCTTTCTCTTCAGGAAAGAATCACAATTAGTTTTTACATAATGACAAAAATGACATAAGTTGAATGTTTCTGCTTTACTGTTTATTTAGTAAAACATTTTACATTCCTAGAGAGATACCAGTCTGTCATTAATGGATTCTTGGCTTTGAGCCAGCAGCTAATAGTTTTATTGGTCCTCATAACATAGCTATGTGATTTTTGTAAGCAAGAGGAACTCTTTTTTGTGGGGGATGTGGGGGGGGGGCAGAAGCAGTTGTATGTTTTCTTAAAAACAAACACAAACAAGCAAAAAGTACAGACTCAGCAGTGGGATCTAGCAGTCGAAAGTTCGTACTGATAAAATGAAATCCATGAGCAATCTGGTCATCACTTTAGCTCTTGACAAATAGTTTGATAGAACAGGGGACCACAACAATTAGATCAATTCTCTAGCTCTGCCAGTGAATTTTTGAGTGACTTTGGCAAATTAATTTTCTATATTTTGCTGTTTTAGCTTTCTCATCCACAAAATGGGGCAGCAAGTTATTTATATTGTGGGCCTTTGATCAACTTTATTTAACAATTTATACTTCAATTAATTTTAATCCCAGAAACATTTAATAAGTGCCTACTATGTGTGAGCACATAGTAGGCACATACAAGGACAAAAATGAAATAATTCTTGTCCTCAAGTTCCTTACATTTTATCGGGTGAATGACTGTGGAAGAACTCTTGGTGGCAGATATCGGAGAGAGAAATTCTAGATAAGCAAAATATTTTTTTAAGAATTGATTATGAATGAAGTCTTTTTGTTTGCCTGCTGTAATATTTGCCTGATTTTCAGTCAGATAGCATTAATTCATTTGTTTTGTAAAGTTGTATTGCTCATGAGCACTTAGATCTAAAGTCTCAGTAAAGAGGAGGGAGGTGTCAGGTAGTCAGATAGGGATAGTGGCAGGGCTTATTATTCATTGTCACAAGGGACTCCTGGAAGAGAAAACTGTTGAGAATGCACATAAGGACCTTCTCTGTAACTTATGATTTTAGAAAGTTGCCTTGAGCACTGAGAGGTTATGTGCTTTGCTCTGGGTCACCCAGACAGCATGTGTCAGGGGCTGTCCTTGAACTCAAGCCTTGCTAGCTCTGAAGCTGGCTCTCTATCCAGTACATCCTGCTGCCTTTTAAGTCAGATTATAATTATAAAAGAGGCATCAATTTAGAAAGAGCTTTCCTCTCTAGCCCTTAAATAGTAGATTACCATCGTTACTTGTGTCTTCCTTCTTATGTGTCTCCCTTCTTGTGTTTCTAGCTACTTATTTGTCTCAAAGTCTTGTGTGGCTTCCAGGCAGAGGCATACTAAGCCATTTTTGCATCCTAGACAAGGTTTCAAATTTGTTTCCCTATGTGATCATTCACTAGAGGTTTTTAGCTTTCACTTTGACACTTTGACCAAACAAATCCCAAGGGGTCACGGAGAGCGGAATTTTCTATGACTAAGATATGGTCTTAAGATGTAAAGACTAAATATATATATATGATATATATATACATATATATATATACACACACACACACACACACATACATATATACACACACATATACACATATACGCATATATGTATATGTATACGTATATGTATACCTATATCTATGGATACAAAAGATCTAAGATATAAAAAGTATAGAGTATTCCTTAACTTCGGTTCCAAGAAGGCTACCTCCTTTTGTTGTCCATCATATCAGCTTTTCTTCTATGTCTCTGTAATTCCCCGTTTCTTTCTGAGGCTGGCCCAGAACTTGGTCTATTCTATCAAAACAAATTTCCTACAGTGTCCTATAACATAAGCCATTAAGAAGGGTCTCCAAGTATGACAAATCACTGCTGATTCTTTTTTCATCTATTTTTAAAAGTGTAAAAGACCCTGGTCCTAAGGATAGCTCAGTTCTGTTTCATCTACTCTCCCTATGGTCTCAACCTTAGAGTCGCTCCTAAACACGACCTCAGCTCTGCCTAGCCTCCAGCTTGCCTCTGCCCCAGACTTCATTGTTCTTCTTCCTTCAAGAGTTGTCACACCTCCTAAGTGTATTAGCACCTGTGAGTGTATGTGGGTGAGAACTCCCCTTGTTTGCCATCTCCCTTCATCCCCACCCCTCTGACTTTCCATACCCCCCACAAAGTTGTTATGAAGACGTGGAGGCCACAAACTCACCACAAGAATTGAAAGTACCTTTATTTTGGTGTTTCTTACACATGTCATTGGCCTCTGTGGGAGTTAGGACTTTATAAAGAGGCCCAGATTGGGCTCTTGGTGGGTGAGGGTACTATCCTCATTATTTTTAAGAGAGGTTGACTTTGGTCTTTCAGCTGGAGGAGTTATGGTGGGGACGACGTATGTGCAAATGCATTTCAATGGTATGACGTCGCTGGGGAAGAATGAGGGCTTTGGTACCATAGGTCAAGTTTACTTAACACTGTAATGTTTTAAAACAGGATGATGCCAGCTCAATTAAATGTCCCAGAATAACAGAATATTTTGCAAGGTAATTGTTTAAAAAAAAAAACCACTTTTCAGAACAAGACTTGCAAATAAAACAAGTTCTACATAACATACACCAGCTGTAAAATACTATGTGTTAGAGAAAAGGAGAGAGGGAGGGAAGGAGGGAGGGAGAGAGAGAGAGAGAGAGAGAGAGAGAGAGAGAGAGAGAGAGAGAGCTTTCTTTAAGTTAGGGCGGCAGTAATAATCTTTTCAAGTGAGGTATAGCCCATTATCCCATGAGTCAGCAGGAATAGTGTAATTCAAATGTCTTATGAAATTAATACATCTTCCTGATGTGTTTAAGATGTTTGTACCAATACATACAAAATAGAGGAAAGAGCAGGGAAAGAAAGCCTAAGAGATATTCGGAAATTTGGTTCACAATGTTAGTTCCTCTTACTCAACTTTCTCCATTTTAATATTTATTTATCTTTTCTGGGATTGAGAGAGAAGACCAGAGGAAAAAGTGGAATGTATACCTTAGGAGTTAATGCTATTGGAAGAAGAAAAAATGAGGATGGGGGTGGGGCAGGATCTCTTTTCTAGATCCAAGAAAACACATTCTTGCAATGGGTCATATGAATGTAAGGGGTGGGGGGAGAAATGGGAGCAGGGGAGGAGGCGAGTAGAATCCTAGTGGTTTTGATAACCTTTTTAACCTACAGTTTGTGCTGCCTGTTGCCAATTGTGCTAGAGATCCAGAAGATTCATTTTGCCTAGTTTGGGTCTAAAACTCTTCCTCTCCTCTCCTCTCCTCTCCTCTCCTCTCCTCTCCTCTCCTCTCCTCTCCTCTCCTCTCCTCTCCTCTCCTCTCCTCTCCTCTCCTCTCCTCTCCTCTCCTCTCCTCTCCTCTCCTCTCTTTTTCTTTGTTTCTTTCCTTTCCCTTCCTTCCTTTCCTTCCTCCCTTTCTTTTCCTCTTCCTTTTTATTTCCATTCTGTTTTCTCCCTTTCTCCTTTCTTTCTTTTCTTCCTTCCTTCCTTCCTTCCTTCCTTCCTTCCTTCCTTCCTTCCTTCCTTCCTTCCTTCTTTCCAAAAAATTGTTCCTGGTGCTTTAATCATCAGAGTTTGATTCTATGCTAGTGTTTTGTTTTGCTTGACTAATGCCTTTAAATTTGCTGAAGGTTAATCTTGCTGTTGATTCCCAGGTTGCTCTCCTTTCCTGCTAATATCAGAGCCAGATGTGTTTGGAACCTGAGTGGAGGAGATGCTAATTATTGTAAATGCTGTATATGCTGATTGAATTAAAGCTACCAATTATCAAATTTTTACAAAGAGAATTTTCTTCACTCTGAACCTCATAGACCTCCTTTGGTGGAAGTTTTGTCCAGGCTGCCAAAGCCTGGTTATGAACTTTGTTGACTTACTCAGCTGACAGTTGAATAAGCCAGGTCCTGTAAACTTGATCCAGCCTGACAGACTCTGGAGAGCTCATTCGAGCTTTGAGTGGAAAATCTGCGGTGCCCAAATGGCCTTCCTAGCCCACTGGAATGGTCAGCTGTGGCCAGGTGTTTGGGCAACCTCATACCAGGCACTAGTTTTCTGTATGAAAGACAAAACAATGAACTAGATCATATTGAAAACAATGGTTCTCGACTGAAAATTGAAGCAAAAGGCACTGGTCCCTGAATGTGAGATATAGCACCAGAGAAACTCTGAGCTTTTAAGAAGGATCTACTTGGGGCAGCTAGGTGGTGCAGTGAATAGAGCACTGGCCTTAGAATCAGGAGGACCTGAGTTCAAATCCAGCCTCAAACACTTGACATACTTACTAGCGGTGTGACTTTGGGCAAGTCACTTAACTCCAATTGCTTTGACTTCCCCCCTCCAAAACAAACAAACAAACAAACTAAAAGAAGGACCTACTTAGGGTAGCAAGGTGGCACAGTACATAGAGAATTAGACTTGGAGTCAGGAAGACCTGATTTCAAATCTTACCTCAAATACTTAATGTTTGTATGACCCTGGACAAGTCACTTAACCACTGTTTGCCTCAGTTCCCTCAGCTGTAAAAGGGAGATAATAACAGCACTTACCTCACAGGGTTGTGGTGGAGATCCGATGAGATCATATTTGTAAAGCACTTAACACAATGCCTGGCACATAGAAATGCTTATTCCTTTCCCATCCTAAACAGCAACCCTGCATAAATGCCAGTCCTAATCAGGCAACAGATGGAAGACAGTGTGAACTCTGATCCAAGATTCGTAGGGATTGACATGAATGTGTAAGACCAATAAGTAGGAGGCCAATGTACATGAAACAGGAAGTTCTCAAAGAAGAATGGTTAACTATGAGCAACCATGTCAAAAACTGCTTGTCTACCTCACACAGGAGAAGGTTGATGAAGATAACAAAAGACAGAAATAATCTCATTCCTGGGAAACAATTTAGATGGTGACCAAAATGTTCATGCCTCAGGCATGCCTATTGCTTGATGTCCCAGCCCACGATCATGTGCACCTATGGTCCACATGTGAGATCCCTCCATTAGTCATACAACTCAAGAAGGTCAAAGACAGAAAGAAATGTTCCATATTATATAAAAATATTTATAGCCACCCTTTTTGTTTTAGCAAAGCACTTGAAACAGAGGGGACACCTGTCAATTTTTGTATCACTAAATAAGTTGTGGCATATATAATTAAAGGAATTTTATTGTACAGTAAGAAATTATGACTATAAGGAATTCAGAGAAACATGCAGAATGAATAGAACTAGGAGAACAATAAATGATGGAAATAATAAAAGGAACAACACAAAATGACAAAAGGAAGTCAAGTTCTGAATAATTAATCACTAAATGGAGTCAGAGAAAAACATAGTCAAACATCTTTCTCTTCCTCATATGGAAGAGGATGGTGAGGGGCTGTGGGGGTGGAATGGAAAACACCATCTGAGGCAACCATGCAGGGCAGTGGGTAGAGTGCTAGATTTAGAGTCAGGAAAACTTGAATTCAAATCCTGCCTTAGACAATTGCTAGTTGTATAACCCTGGGCAAGTCACTTGGCATCTCTTGACATCAGTTCCCTTATTTGTAAAATGAGAGAGTTAGATGTAATAGCCTTCAAAGTCCTATTTAGCCCTAATTCTGTGTGGTCATTTTATCTGTTGGTGTTGTTTGATTGCTTTTGTTTGTTATAAGGGAGGATTGTTCAGTAGTGGTAAGGGGAGGGCAGTGGGGCCATACTATAACCAGACACAGTTATGATATGAAAAACAAAAGCATCAGTAAACTTAAAAAACATTAGCTTTTCAGTGGTAAAATATTATGGGGTCATCGAATACAATATCTTGTGAGGGGGTACGCAGTGATTGGAAAAAAAAATGGTCTTGCCAAAGATATTAGGCAGCTTGAGAGGTGAAGAGAGTTTTTGTTCTGGGTTTTTTTTTGTCATTTGTTTTTCATTTGTTTTGGACCTATGATTTCATTATTGTAGGCGATCCAGATGGGTGACTCTATAATTTATAGTTTTAGAGAGCTGCCTGAGACACTGAGAGGTTAAACAATTTGTCTATGGTTAAGTAGAGAGGATGTGTTTGAGGACAGGCTTGAACCCAAGACTCCCTGATGATAAAGCTCACCTTTTCTCCACTAAGTCAAACTGTAGCTGAAAGAAAGAGATAAAGGCACAAATAGGCAAGGCTCTGCAAAAAGTGGCCACCTTGTCTAAATTGAACTTTCACTGTGCATAGCCCATCGCAAATAGAAATGATCTGACAATATCGGGATGATAAAGTGAGGGATTCCACAAATGAGCTCTCCCCTCCCCCCTGGAATGGTTTATGAAGTAATGTTCATGTCTACTGATTTTCCTTTCATTTCAGGCTCCTGATCTCAGCTTCAGCAAGAACTCTGTGGGCTTTGATATATGTCAACGTAAAATAAGCTTCAAGACAGCTTGAAAAATGTTAGATTCATAATGGGCGCCACTAAAAATACGGCTTCTTAAAAAAACAAACCAGAGCCGATCTTCCTCCCTTGGAAAAACAATCACACAGAACTGGAGCCATCACCATGTTTTTTTTTTTTTTTTTTTTTTTGGTGGAGTTGGACTTGACCAAAAGTCAAGTTATTTCCATTAGAACAGGAATTTCAGGGACGTTTCTCTCAATTTCATTCTAGGCAACTAGGTGGCGCAGTGGACAAAATACTAGACCTGGAGTGAGGAAACTTGACTTTAAATCTGCCCTCAGATTATAAGTAGCTTTGTGACCCTGGGCAAGTCATTTAGCCACCATCTGCCTCTGTTTTCTCATCTGTAAAATGGGTACAACTTATTAGGGTTGTTGTGAGGACAATATGAGATTATATTTAAGTGCCTTGCAGACCTTAAATACTATATAAATTCTAGTTATTATATCACCATCCCTAGTCACCTACTTATTGTATAATTATAGTATGCTAAAGGGGGAAAGGACCACATTGAAAAAGAGGTTTTGAGTTGGAAAGGACCTTAGAAGTCACTTAGTGTAATCTCTTCATTTTAAAGGTAGGAAACTGAGACCAGAAAGGTAAAGTGATTTGTCCAAAGTCGCCCTAGGAAGTAAATGCCAAAGCCAGGATTCAAACCCATATGCTCTGTCTCCCAATTTAAGCTTCTTTAAACTCTACTTCCTTGACCACAAACTCCAAAGTCTTGAATTTCTTCTACAGAATTTCTGTGGTAGGGATCATCAACTACCTCTGCTTGACTGGCTCCAGCAATAAGGAATTTACTAGACATGGTGGCAACCATTATTGGACAGTTTGAATTAAAGGAAGTCATTAATGAATTTTCACACATCATTGAGGCTAAATTTATTTCCTTTAACATCTACCATTGGACTTCATTCTGTCTTCTGGAGCCTTGGTAGAACAATATGATCCTTTGCCCAAAGAACAAGATTTGAAGATGACTATCATATCCTCTCTTAGTCCTCTCTTCTCCATATTAAACATCCTTGGTTCCTTTCACTGATATCTATGGCCTGCTTTCAATCTCTTCGTCATCCTGGTTGCCTTCCTCTGGACATACTCCAACTTGTCAAATGTCCTTTCCAAAATACGACATCCAGAATGAAACATAATACTCCAGATGTGATTTGGCCACATCTGTACAGTGCATTAGGACTATTACTGTCCTCCTTCTGAACCTTATAGATCAATTATTATAGCTGAAGATGGTATTAACTTTGGGGGCAGCTTTATTCCATTGTTTGCTTCTGTTAGTGTGAAGCCAACTAAAATTCCCAGGTATTTTCATATGAACTACTGTCAAGGCAGCTCTATTTCTATTTTAGTGCACATTTTTTTTTGGCATGGGGGGAGAGGGTATGTGTGTGGCTAAATATAAGACTTTACATTAATTCATTTTAAATTAAGTCTCATTTCATCCATTGTTTCAGCCTATTCAGATCTTTTTGGATTCTGATTCTGACATCAAACACAATAGCTCTTCCCTCCAGCTTCTCCAGCTTCAGGCATAAACATGCTATTTATGCCCTCATCGAAGACACCAATGAAAATATTGAACAGAATCAGACTGAAAGCAGAGCCCCAAGGCATTCCACTAAAGACTTCCAGTTTGCTGTCCTTGCATAAATCAGCTACCTTTGGTTGTGGTCAATCGATTAGTTACTATTCTACCTAGCCACACTTCACATGGGCACACATGTGGTTACAATAGAGTCTGGAAGTCTGGAACAGGTGCAAATCCAGGAGGGAGTATGGTTCGGATGTTTGTCTATTTTCACCTCATTCATTTTCCCTGGCACACTATTTTTGCCTCATTGGTTTCCATTGCTTATTGGATTATGGGGGGGGGGGAGTGAGGTTTAGACAGAATTTTTGGCAATTATTTCTTCTCTCTCCATTACTGTATCCCTTAACTCCTTTCTAGTGGCAGCTAGGTGGCATGGTGGATAGAGCATTATAGTGAAGAAGATCTGAGTTCAAATTTGACCTTAGGTTCTTAATGACCATATAACTCTGGGTGGGCCACTTAACTTCAGTTTCCTCAGCTATAAAACGGGAATAAGAATAGTAGGGTTGTTGTGAAGATCAAATGATTTAGTATTTGTAAAGTGCTTTGCATAGTGCCTGGCACACAGTGGGCACTATATAAACAAATTTTCCCCTCCCTTTGTATTTCTTTATATTAATACATTTGAGCCTCTAAGATCTATGGAGACAGGTCTCCCTTTCACCAAATCCATCTTTTC
Organism: Phalanger gymnotis; assembly: GCA_028646595.1. Taxonomy (NCBI): domain Eukaryota; kingdom Metazoa; phylum Chordata; class Mammalia; order Diprotodontia; family Phalangeridae; genus Phalanger; species Phalanger gymnotis. The sequence goes on from CM053622.1 coordinate 134,188,899, forward strand.
CATTTTAAGAAGCATTCCCAAGCCTCATAAACTAAACACATTCCTAAATAAATATAATCACATCAAATTCATTCCCAGTGGTATCCCAGGATCATAGGGAGGAAAGGAAGGAGAGAACAAGCATTTATAAGTGCCTACTATGTGCTAGCCACCATGCTAAGCATTTTATAAGCATTGTCTCATAGTATCATTGTTTTAAGGTTGGAAGGAACTAGAGGTCACTTTACAGATAAGGAAATAATTGGCAAAGTGACTTTGAAATGGGGTTCCCCGATTCCATCACTAGCCTCCTTTCCACCCTACTATGTTGCATCCCAGCATACACAGCAAATCATCCTTTTTATACTATTAAGAGAAGTAGTGTGGTCAGTCAGTCACTCAACAAGCATTTATTAAGTGACTTCTATGGGCTAGGTATTGTTCTGAATACTGGACATGCAAAGAAAAGATAAAGACAGCTCCTACCCTCAAGAGCTTAGTCTAATGGGGGAGATAATATGAAAACAACTGTGTACAAGCAAGACGTATAAAGGATAAATTGGAGAAATACCCAAATTAACTATAAAGGACATATGAAGAAAGATGCTATTTGTATCCACAGAAAGAAATGATAAATAGAAGTATGTATAGAATATTACACATGTATGCATGTGTGTATATATACATATATACATACAGACACACATATAGGCACACACATATACGTATATACATTCAGGTACACACATATGTACATACATATACACACATATGTACACACATATACATATATACATACAGATACACATACATATATACACACACATATAGCTAATGGTGGCCATTTTGGGGGGGGGGAGAAAAAGAAGGGAAAAAAAGACAAAAAACAAATTTACCTAACTTTGTCATATATTTAAAAGGAATAGCAAGCTGTACATAATAGATCTGCAGTCTCATGTTCAATCATCTTTTTTGTTGTGATATGTTATGGAAATGCTTGTTTTATTCCATCAGTTAAAAATAAAATAAATAAAAAAAGAATAAACTGGGGAAAGAGGGATAAAAAGAGAAGAGCCTTTGGTTCAAATCCTGCCAATCTAGTGCACATCATTAACCTCCTCATCTGTAAAATAGGGATAATACTTTTAGTATTAACCTCTGTAAGGAGCAAATGACATAATGTATATAAAAGACTTTGCAAGTGTTTAAGTCCTCTATAAATTCTATTCAATTTATTAAGTGTGTATTTGTGTGGCAAATCCTATATATTTGGGGGCAGGTAGGTAGAAACCGAGCTAGGAAACGGAGTTTGAGAAGTCCAGAGGGATCCTGGGGAGTAGTAAGAGAAGAAATCGGAAGGTAGGGGCAAGGCAGGTGGTGGAGGGCCCTAAACGCTAGGCTGAAGGCTCCCGGGAGCCACTTGTAGCTTTCAAGCTGGGGTTAACAATGAAAACAGTGTTTGAGGGAAGACTATTTTGGCAGAAGGGCACAGAATGATTAGAGCAGGGAGAAACTCCAGGAGCAGCAGGAAGCTTGCTTCAGTAATCCAGGTGTGAGGAGGGTCCCGAAGAGGATGGCAGCAAGGGGAAGGGAGAGGGAAAAGGAAGGGGCTGAGAACAGTTTGAGAGGAAGGCCTTCTGATTTAAGCACTGTTAAGTTTAGGGAGAAGGGACCGGTTCCATCTCCTGTTGCAGGAGATCTGCCTCATTGAGTGGAGAGTGAGAGAGAAATCCCTGAGGTGCTTAACTCAGTTAGGCTGCTGGCTTTGTTTGTGGTTACTCTTGTGAAAAGTAGGCAGCTGAGGCTATTCAGGTCGAGTCGGAACTTGTTTCCTATTACAGTGTCTTTGGTGAAGACATCACACGGTATAACGTTCCAGAAGAGAGGGGACAGCTGCTGGACCACGCAAAAGCCGTAAAAAGTGCTAGCAGCTAGCGCGGCTCCCTGGGGTCCGCGGAGCTCAAGGCGGAAAGTCTTGAAGCAACCAGATGTGCAAAGTGTCACTACAAAGTAAGGAGCCTCAACCGCCTGCCCCCAAATAAAGGTACAAGTCAACAAGCATTTATTAAGCACTTAGTATATGCCAGGCACTATATTAAGCACCACCAATAAAAAGTCAAAACGAAACAAAACAAAGACACCATTCCCGACTCTCAAGAGACTCACAGTCTAGTAATGGAGATGATATGCAAACAAGTATATATGCAGATATATGCAGGATAAATTGGAGAAAATCAACAGACGGAAGACATAAACATTAAGGACGAGTTAGAAAAGGCTTGCTTGTAGAAGATGGGTTTGTATTTGGAACTCAAAGGAAGCCAGGGAAACTGGAAGGCAGAGGCAGAAATTCCAGGCATGGGAAACCGGTGAAAATGTCCAGAGTCGAGAGATGGAGCATCATATTTAAGGAATAGTAAGGAGGCCAGTGCGATGGGATCATAGAGTGTGTGGGAGGGTAGAGGAAGATAAACATTTTCTTTAGTTAGTTATTTTTTGGAGGGGGGAAGGCAGGGCAATTGGTGTTAAGAGACTTGCCCAAGGTCACACAGCTAGTAAAAGTGTGTCAAGTGTCTGAGGGCAGATTTGAACTCAGGTCCTCCTGACTCCAGGGCTGGTGCTCTACTCACTGCACCACCTAGCTGCCACCAAGATAAGCATTTATTAAGCACCTACTATGCATCAGGCACTGTGCTAAATACTTCACAATTATCATTGCATTTGATTCTCACAACAACCCTGGGAGTTAGGTATTATTCTTATCCTCATTTTACAATTGAGGAATTGAATTGATTTCCCCACTGTGCCACGGGTAGTAAGTGAGGGACTGGAGAGTAGGGTGCAGGAAATTTGGAAAGGTAAGAAGGAGCTAGGTTATGAAGGGCTTTTGATGTGTTGTCTTAAGTATGGTACCCCTCTAAATAGTCACTTGAGGGCTCTATGTCTATTTCACCCAGGCTACCTTTGCTGAAAATGTTTTTTAGAATGTTTTCTTTTGAGTTCAGAGTTTTTGAAACTATTGTACATGCTCTGAATGTTCTCAATGGTCATGAAATCCCCCCTTCCCCCAAAGAGCCAGGAGAGATGTTAGAGATTATCTAGTCCATTTTATGAAGGAGGAAACTAAGAGCCAGCGAAGTTAGGTAACTTGTCCAGGGCCACAAAGCCAGTTAATGGCAGATCTGGATCTTGAAGGGAAGTGTAGCCTAATGGAAGGAGTGCTAACCTAGGGGCTGGAAAGCCTGGAGTCTACTTCCAGACCTGCTGCTTAATAGCTTTGGGATTTAGGGGTGATTCAACTAAACTCTCTGAGTAGTAGTTTCCTCATTCGTAGATGTAGATGTAATAAATACCTATTTTGCTTTTGGGAGGTTTGAATCAGAGAAAGATATTACTGGTACTGGGGACTTGTGCTTATTCAAATATATGTCTACATTCACACACATTCCTGTATGTTGTCATTATTCATACTTCATTTTGGAAGAGGACCAACGACATCACTGGGTGATTTATTTTAGTTTTTGTTTTTTGGAGGGGGGGAAGGCAAGGCAATTGGGGTTAAGTGACTTGCCCAAGGTCACACAGCTAGTAAGTGTGTTAAGTATCTGAGGCCAGACTTGAACTCAGGTCCTCCTGACTCCAGGGCTGGTGCTCTACTCACTGTGCCACCTAATTGCCCCCATACTAGGTGATTTCTTGACTTGCTTGTGAATTAGATTTAAGTGAGACAGGGTTGCACAAAGTCATCAGCCTCATGCTCTGTTCCAAGTCATCAAAGTCCAGCAAAACAAAGGTAAAGTCAACCAGCGATGGCTCAGGATGCATTGGATGACAATGGTATCTTTGATGTCTGACCAAGTTCTGGGTTTTGATGGCTCAGAATGAATATAAATAGCAATTGTTTCTGTTCTGGCCAGAAAGTCTGAGAGTCTTTCCTTCTCAGACTGATTGTTTTATAAAGGTAGATCAGGCCATCTTTTGCCTCACTGAATCACTGGATGGGTGTTGTCTCAGCAAACTGGGACCTGAGAAAGACCTTAAAAAAAAGACCTTTAAAAAGGCCAAGATCTCTCATTGCATCTTGAGATGCCAGATCTCCAGTCATCTTGACCTACTGGATTCAGATGACTATGGAGTAGAGAGTGAGGCTGCTAACTCTATGCAGCTCTGCCTCACTTAAATCCTATTCACTTGCAAGTCAAGACATCGCCCTCCTGATATCATTGGTCCTCTTTGAGAATGAAAGATCAATAACAACAATAAAATCTAAGGTTTGTACAGTGTCTGCTTCAGCCACCTTCATGGCCATTGGAACAAATTGTTTTCATCCATCCATTTTGCCAGAGGAAGTCTTCACATGCTCGGGATACACATCCCTCTACCTCATTGAAAGGTCTGAGGGCTGTTGATTACCCTTAGCTTGGTTTAGCCCATCTGCCAAGATGGTTTTTACCAGGATGTGGCCAGTGCATATGCTACAGCTTCTTGGATTCAGAGGTGAGAGTTGGGTGCCAGGTGGACACCAAAGGTGGATGAGCAGTCCTGAAAAGGGCCCTGAACATCCCATATATTTCACATTCCTATATACAGTATATGCATATGCATATATGTTTGTATACAATACACAGATAATACATGGGGTATCTGTGGCCAGGGTTGACTGGCTTAGCTTTTTAAGGTTGCCAGCGATCAGTCACTGACTAGCTAGTGTCACCTACCCTTCTAATTCTATTAGGAAAGACTTTTTCTGGGCTTAGACTATCTTTGCACTTTGTTAGCATATAACACTTTGCACTTTGTTAGCATATGTTAGCATATTTTAAACTCTGTAATCTCTCCCTTACTTTCTGTGATTTCATTAGTTAGCTGCTGGGTGGGGAGAAGGGGAACCAAATTTCTTCCTCCTCACCTCTAATTATATAGAAAACAAGCCATTTATACATTGGCATTTTTACTTAGAGCTCATGCCACTAATTTCTCAAGTCTCTGTATGGATCCATTCATTTAATAAATAAGTATTAAAAGGTCTATTCTATGCAAGTCCTTGTGTTAGGTCCTGGGGATACATGGTCAAGAATGAACTAGAATTGGACATATGAAGAAAGATGCTATCAACATCCAGTGAACTGATGAATAGAAGTATATATAGAATAATTATATATATATATGCATATATATATGTGTGTGTCTAATGGTAGTCATCTGCAGGGTGTGGGGGGAGGGGAGGGAACAAAAAAGGGAAAAAAGAAATTTACATAATAACTTTATTATATATTGAAAAAGAATAGCAAGTTGTACATAATAGATTTGCCATTTCATGTGCCATCAACTTTTTTTATTATATTATGTTATGGAAATGCTTGGTTTATTCCATAAATTTAAAATTAAGTTAAATTAAATTAAAAAAAATTGGAGGTAAGGAGGAAGAATATTCTGTGCATGGGGTGGAGGAGGGGTGCCTATGCGAAGCCATGGAGGAGGGAGATGGATTGCCACATGTGGGGAACAGCAAAAAAGGTCAGTTTGGCTGGAACACAGTGTGTGAAGGTGAAAATGTGAAATCAGTCCAGAAAGACAGGTTTGAGCAAGATCATGAATGGCTTTAAATACCAACCTTGAGGAGTTTGCATTTTATCTGGACAATGGGGAGTCACTGAAGTTTCTTGAGTAAAGCAGTAACATGGTCAGAACTGTTCCTTAGGCTAGGAAATATCAATTTAACAGCAGTGTGAAGGATGAATTAGGGAAGAGAGGCACTGGAAAACAGGAAGACTAATTAGGAAGCTGGAGCAGCTAGGTGGTACAGTAGACAGAGCACTAGGCTGGGAATCAGGAGCACCATCTTCTCGAGTTAAAATCTAGCCTTAGATACTAGCTATGTGACCTTGGGCAAGTCGCTTAACTGTTTGCCTCAGTTCTTCATCTGGGAAGTAAGTTGGAGAAGGAAATGGCAAACCACTTTAGTATCTTTGCCAAGAAAAGCAAAGAGTTGGACACAACTGAAATGACTGAACACAATTAGGAAGCTATTTCCAGGTGAGAGGGTGGGGAAAGATGAGGATGGATGCAGAAGTGTCATTGAAGTATGGTGAGTAAGACTCATTAACTGAATGAATGGGGGGAGTGGGAGGTAGAGGGAAGAACCAAGTGAGATCCTGAGGTTAAGAACTAGAGTGACCAGAAAGATGGTGGTGCCCTCAACAGAAAGAAGGGAAATGAAGAAGAAGGTAGGTTTCAGGGGAAAGATAATGAATTCCATCTTGGACATGTTGAGTTTGAGATGCCTATGGATCACTAAAGAAATCCTCTCAAACTGTGGTCTAAACTTGGAAGATCTCCAATCTGTAGACATCAAGCCAGTCTCAAAGCTTAGATTAATTATATAGGCATGCAAGGAGACGGTGCTGCACTAGCTGTTTTAAATAGCTGCACATCAGCTTGACTTTTGGTATCTTAGTTTTTCATAGATTATATCACGTGAAGGTTTCACATTATCATTTGGAAGAAATTCAGATATTTGGAGATGGAATGATATCCAAAGCTTTTCTCTGTTTCTGGGAACTTTGGCTAATACACCCTGTGTTCATTTGCAGGATGCATAAAGCTCTCTTCCCGGGGATCTGCCATACAGAGCAGGAATGGCTCACAACCTCTAATTTAAAAAAATCCAACCTGACAGGCAGGAAGGTCTGCTCACGTGTCCTTTCTCTGCAGCCTGGGAAGGATCTGAGTTCATGAATGGTTCATTGATACTTCACTTTAGCTTATCTGCCTTTCGAGTGCTCCTCGCCTGCTGAAATGTCCCATAAATCTACACTGGATACCTGCTGCTTAAATTGATTGTCAGTATCTGATCCAAAAATAACTTAATTCCTCTTAAAATATTCACCAGTACTTCCTATTACATTATACAGCCTTTATTGCGTTATACTTTGTCACACTGTGTTATGTTTTGTCATGTTAGCTGATACTCCATGATGGGATAAGATCCCAGGATAGGTTGTTGGGAATTCAGAGCAACAGAACAATAGGGAGGATGAATAAAAGTGAGAGACTTAAGTTTAGACGTTCTAACAGGCACAGCACACTTTTTATGTGATCTTTTTCACAGAGCTCCAGTATAAAAATCTGTAAAATGGCAAATAGTAATATGATATATTCTGGACTTATGAATTCATTAGTTTGGGGCAACAAGTAGTGTAGAAATTCCCTCTACTGATGGAGATGAATTTTCTGCAATTTACAATCTTAGAGATTTGTCTAGTTTAAGGAGAGTTTAAAAAATTTGTACAAAGCAAAAAGTAGCCTCAGAAGCAGAATTTGAACCCAGGTCTTCTTATTTTCAAGACCAACTCTCTGTCTGATACATAACATTGCCCATCACCATCACCACCACCACCACCACCACCACCACCACCACCATCATCATCATCATCCCATGATTCTGCCTCTGACATCTACTGGTTGTATGACCCTGGGCAAATCACTTAACCTCCTTGTGCCTTAGGCAATTCTCTAAGGCTATAACTTGAAGGACAACCTCTGATCTGAATTGGTAAAGGGAGTTACTTCATAGGGAGTTCCTTATACCCATGAAATCACAGGTCTGAACTCCTAATAACATAATTATTATAGCTCACACTTATAAAATACTTCAAAGTTTACAAAACATCTTCCCTAAAACAATGCTGTGAAGTAGATGGGCTAAGTATTATTATGAGCCTTACTTTATAGATGAAGAAACTGAGTCAGGAAATTACAAGATTTAGGATCATAGATGTCAAACTGGAAAGGATCTGAGACCACCTAGCCAAATCCTGTCATTTAAAAAGAGAGAAAACCAAGGTCCAGAAAGGTTCTAACTTGCCCAGGGTCACACGCACAAGCACAAGAAGCAGGATTTGAACCTAGGTCCTTGGACTTGAGAATGAGTGTGCTTTCCATTGGACCATGCTGTCTAACTTTTGCCCGTGGTCATTTTGGATCTGCCTCCATTTTGAATAAACCAGCCAAGGCTGGTAGCTATGGGAAGAGGGAGGGATAGAGGTGTGTCTTTGCTATGAGATGCTTCTGTAGCAAACCTTTGCAATTAGAGACAAAAAGTCAAACTCTTTGGATATAAAAACTCTTAGGATATATTTTGAATACATTTGGATGTATTTTGTTCTGTTATTTTAGTGTATGTTAAATACACAGAATTTCATTTTAGCATGTTAATTATGGTCTATTACTAGATTGATACAGAAGAGATCTTAAGATGAGACCTTGAAATAATTGTCCCAGGTCTGCAGCAGCAAAGGAATCTTGCTTCTGGTAGATGAGTAAACTCTTGCCTTGGCCTTTTCATTTCCAATTCTCTGTTCTTTGTTTTGGCCTGTGCCCCCTTTCTTCTTTGCTTTTATTTCCTTGCCATTGCATTGATTTTCTTATAGTCTCTTGTTACCTTATAATTATGTTATAGTTACATATGTAGATGTTATTTGAGGATAGAGCCTGTCTTTTTTTTCTTCTTCATTTTTTTGTTTCCCTAGCACCTAACATAGTGCTCTGAATGAAAAAGGCTTTTAATAACTTGAATTTAATTGGATAGAAGAGTCACAGGATTTAGAGATGTAGAAGACTTTAGAGATCATCTGTTTCAGTGCTGACCAGTGCCTAGCCCAGTGCCTGGCATTAAGTGAATGTTTGCTAAATTGAATTGAATGAGAAACTCCCTCATTTTACCAATGAAGAGTTTGGCAACAAGGCAGATGAAGTCATTTGTCTATTGTCACATAGGTAGCAAGTAGTAAAATTGGTTAAAATATTATCTCGAATGTGGTGCTGAGATCTGGGTGCTGCCTTTAAAGAGGAACATTTACAAGCGTGTGAGGGGACGCGAAGCCATGATATACTAAGACCAGTTGAAGGAACTATTAAGGCTGGATGAGGGTGACTTGAGGGTGAGTGAGTAGGAAGCATGATAATTGGCTTAAATATATGCAGGACTGTGTTACAGAAGATGAATTTGATTTATTCGGGGTAGTTCCACAGAACAGAATGAGGGCCCATAGTTGGAAGCTATGGGGAAGATTCATTATAATGCAGTGAATTGTTAATTCCTGGAGATATTCAAGAAGAGGCTTATTGGGTATGTTGTGTAGGCTAATCATGAGCAGCTAGGTGGAACAGTGGAGAGAGTGTGGGGCCTGGTCAGGAATACTCATCTTCCTGAGTTCAAATCTGGCCTTAGACACTTACTACCTGTATGACTCTGGGCAAGTCACCTAATTCTGCTTGCCTCAGTTTCCTCATCTGTAAAATGAGCTGGAGAAGGAAATGGCAAATCGCTTCAGTATTTTTGCCAGGAAAACCCCAGATAGGGTCACAAAGAGTCACACTTGACTGAACAACAACAACGTGGGCTAATCATGGTTTTGGTAAGGATTATACTGGATCACCTCTCAAGTTTCTTCCATCTTTAGGATTCTATGACCTTTCAACTACATTTTCAAGCAAATAGGACATAAAAATGAAAAGAGTATCGTATTTTATATATTTTTAGTGGTGAAAGGAAAGGGGACTTGGGGAAATGGTAAAACTCCAGGCCCAAATTAAAGAAGTACAACCAAGGAGAGCAAATTCTTGATTCTTGCTCTTGATGGTAGTGTGAGTCATGAGACTGCGTGCATCTGATGTAAGGAAGAGCTGATGTTCTTCTAACACAGAGTTACATGGAACAGTACTGTAAGTTGGAAGGACTGGGTAGGACTCTACAGGAAGGGTGCAAAGTTTCCTCAAAATCTATATGTTCTGGTAGGAATCCTTTCAGTTTTTTTGTCGTTGCACAAATAAAGACATTTCTATGTTTATTACTCTTTTAAAAATAATTAAAATTTAATTTTGTTACCCTGAACTTGGTAAAAACCAACAAACATGAACATTTCCATGTACAAAAAAGAATGGAAAAAAGATTGTACATGAAACCATGAATTTCTATTATGTACATTTTTAAAAATATGCAATAAATTTAGTAATGAGGTCCAAAGGACCCCCCCCCCCACTTTGTTTTTGTTTCCCTCTGAAACTACTTCTGTACATTTTAAAAATCAGAGTTTTTAACCTAGGATCCATGGAGATATTTCACGAGATTCTGAAAATGGTGAAAAATTTTATTTTCACTAATCTGTAATTGAAATTTAGCATTTCTTTCAGTTATTTGAAAATACTATTTTGAGAACACCAAACTGTCAAAGTTATGCATGACAACAAAGGTTAAGGACCTCTGTTTCAACTACTTTATTGATGCTCATTGCTTTTTTTTGCATGATTTACCATTTGCTCCACCTTCCCATTTTTACTCCTGTCATGTTTAATTATCTTGTTAGCCAGAGGGCTTGCAGGGGATCTAAAGGTCTTCTTTTAGAGAGAGATTTTTAAGATGAGCCATATGCCAATATGACCAGATTTTCCCTGGGCTGAGGGCATGAGGCAGATTTTCAAAATGAGCTAGATACTGAGGTTCACAGGATTTCCCTAGGAGGAAAGGCAGTTAGGGAAGGATTCTCTAACACCAGGAGTACACTTGGAATAGGTAGGGTTAGGATTCTAGATTTAGGATTTAGATGGGAGTTGGGGTGAGAAAAGACAAGAGCTAGGGGAATTGTGGGGCAGGGGTAGGGAGCTGGGGGTATTAGGAGTGAGAATGGATGTGCTTGGGCTATGAGGAGTTGGGAAGGGTAAGGAAAGGTAACTCCTCTTCCCTGTTAGTCATCAAGGTAGATTAGAGGTTCTGGGAGGAGGGAGAGAGCATCAGTAGCAGCCAAAAATGACTTGCCTTCCTTCTGTTTTCTTTTCATTTCCCATTTCTTTTCCCTTCCCCTTTGTTCTCCTTCCGAATTTTTGCTGAGATGGGATAGAGGGAGGGTGAGGGAAAGAGGGAGAAGGAAGGGGAAAATGGTGTGAGGGAGGTTGTATGTAGGGGGGGTGTCTTTGTTATGTAAGGTATCAATATGCCTAGTGTATTTAAGTCAGGGACTAGGCTTACAAAAGAATCATAGAATCTAATGGCATTTTGTCTTGCTACATGTACCTGTTGCTTTTTTTAGGATGTAATCTTCCAGAGGTCAGGAACCAAGCCATTAACTTTGTGCCCACAAAGCCCATTAAGCATACTTATGAGAAGTAGGCTTCATAAATATTGAGCTAGATTTTCACAGGGAGGAAGCCAGGCCATGTTAGCCTACATGGCTCTTTCTGGAAGTTCCATTAACCCTTTTAGACCTGTAGGGCCCTTTCATTAAATAAATATTTATGCCTGCATAGTTCTGTGGTCTAAAGGGGCTAATGCATTTTAAGGTGCTTAATTTGCCACCCAGGGGGAAATTTAACTCATTATTTGGAAATGGTGAAAAAGAAGAAGAATGCAGGGAAAAGGGTCCCACAGAGTTGTAGACAGGCTCTACCTCATGGATGGGATAAACTGAAGAAGTAAAAAAAAGGAGAGATATCCACACTGGGGAAGAGTAAGGACTCAAGGCCATGATTGACACTTCCTCATGGCTATTTTTTCGAGGTGACAAAAGGAAGCCAGCTCCTCTCTGTGCACTTCTGCAGTCTTTGGTTGTGTTGGCACTTAGCGTGGACCCCGCCCTAATGCCAGGATGCAGCTGCTTATTTAGAGCTGGGGCTTTTATTATAGAAGACACACCCTTTGGGCCCCCTAGAAAGATCCTGTAGAAATGAGAGCACACCCTCATAAGTAAAATATCCCTGAATGTAACAATATTTTGATAATTATAGTCTTCCAGAAGCGTAATCCTTAAATGGCTGTGGTAATTATAGCATCCTACTTCTCCAATACTTCTCTTCCAGGAGAACTAATCCCAACCTTCCATCTATTACACCAGGCTCCATGGGCACAGGGAAGGGGAGGGGAAGGGAGCCGATTTTCCAGCTGGAGTACCTGCATCACACTCAAATACTCAAATGGCTCTGTGACCTCAATGAGGTGAACATTTCTTTCATCATTGGACAGAGGCAGAAATGTGTAGATGGGAACTGGATTCCTTTTGACACCTTAAAAAGTAGTCACAGGGTAGTACCAACTATGACCTTGAAGTCTTATTCTTCTCCAGTAGGAAAAGGAAGAACAGGATTCATGGCTCCTTGTTCTCTACTTCTTCAGTCTATCCTGTCCAAAATGTCCTGTCTATAGCTTTGTTGGATCCCTGTCCCTTCTTTCTTTTTCTTTTTCCACAATTATCAAATAAATTCCCTTGTGCGCAAAGCTCTTGTCCATATCCTCCAATTAGTTCACAGAAGGGGTACCCCTAGTAATCTGAATCCTTTTTCAATTTCTTCTGGCATCTCAATGAAGCATAGTTATACAACAATAATAGTGATGATCATAGTTATTACTTACATAGCATATTAAGGTTTGCAAAGTACTTTTACAGATACTATCTCTATTAATCCTAACAACAACTCTGTGAAGCAGGTGTTATTATTATGTGCATTTTAAAGATAAGGAAACTTAGACTGAGGGTGGTTAAATGATTTTTCTTAGCATCACATAGCTAAGAAGTGTATGATACAGGATTTGAACTCAGGACTTCCTGACTCTAAGTCCAGCTCTATCCAGCAGTTAAGTGGTCTATCTAGCACAGGGCCTGGAGTCAGGAAGACTTGAGTTCAAATGTGGCCTCAGGGACAGTCAGCTGCATGATCCCAGGAAAATCACTTCATCTCTCTCTGTCTTAGTTTTCTCATCTGTAAAATGGGGATAAAAATAGCATCAAGGTTGTTGTGAGGATCCAACGAAATGATAGTATAAAGTGCTTAGTACGGTGACTGGCACATAGTAGGAGCTATGTAAATCTTTCTTCTTCTTCTTCTTCTTCTTCTTCTTCTTCTTCTTCTTCTTCTTCTTCTCCTTCTCCTCCTCCTCCTCTTCCTCAGTCACACATTTCTTTGATAACTTCCTTATCATCACTAGGCTCACAACTTGGTGAAAATGAAAAATTCTTCGGCCATGGTGAACTTTGTCTTACAACCTACAGTAATAAAAGCAATTCCTCAAAAAATTAGGACACAGTGCTAATGGTACCATAGCAAGTGAGACCACAACTCATGCAGAGAATTGGAACCTTGTAAATAGAGTCAGGGTGATTCTCTCTGGCATGACCTAACTGAAACATATACTATGTGGTAAATTATGGTCTGATTTTCATTGTATCTTTATGTACTGATTCATCCTGGTTTGTGTGGCTGAGTAGGTAATAGTTTTTTAGTTAGGGCCCTAGTTGTGGTTTTGATTCCTCCATATTAGATGATGAACTCCTTGAAGACATAGCAGGGGATTAATAAGTTATATTTCTTTCATTCATTCATTCTATGTGTCAGGCAACTTAAGACAAGGAAAAACTCTATTCTATGACTACAGGTTATATCTCTCAAACCTGGCTGACCTCTCTGGAAATATGTACTAATGACCATAAAGAAGATATGAAGCAGTGGGGACAGTAGATTTAGGGATGGAAGGGACCTTAGAGATCATGTGGTCCAAGTTCTTCATTACATAAATGAGGAAACTGAGGCCCAGATTTGTCCAAGGTCACATAGGTATTAGGTAGCAGAACTGACATCTAAACCTACATTTCCTGATTCCAGAATCCATAGCTCATTCCACTATGTCAAGGATTTCTTAGTACAAGGATCAACAAATGACTCCCCCAAAGCCAAAACGGTCTGCCACCTGTTTTTAGCAGCTAGTTAAGAATGATTTTTATATTTGAAAATATTTAAAAATGCAAACACTACATAATAAAAACAGGCACTGGCTAGATTTGGCTTCGAAGGGCAATTTGCCAGTTGGCTTAGCGTATCACATAACCGTTTGTCAGAAGAGTTCAAAGTATGTATCCAACCGAGCGAGAAGTGCCATCTTGGTATGTGAAAGATAATACACATCTTGAAGCTGGTACCATGCCATTCATTGGTCCCTGCTATCTGCAAGACTTATAATTAACTTCTTTCTCCTTCAAGATGAAAAGGGCAGCTAGGTGGTGCAGTGGTTAGAGTGTGGGGCAAAGAGTCAGGAAGATTCATCTTCTTGAGTTCAAATCTGGCTTTAGACACTTATTAGCTATTTGACCCTGGGCGAGTCGCATAAGCCCTGTTTTCTGATTAATTTATTAGCTCTTTTCTTTTATTTCTGTAGTAGGAAAGGAAAGGGCCCCTCCTTGTATCAGGAGGAGTTTGGTCATTCCTTTCCCCTTTGTACTGGAAAGAAGAGAACCCAAGTCACTATGAAAAGAGCACTGGACTCTACCAAAGGAGCCACATCACCCTTTCCCATAATGCCCAAGGCCTGAGCTGCATGTACAAAAGAGGAGAGAGGAGAAGAAGAGAACCTATTTGGAAGAAGGGGTTTCTGGGAGTATGGCTGATAGGAAAGCGGAAGCAAATGAGCAATGTGAACATTCATCTAGCTGAGTAGAGAGGAGAGCCTGAGCCTAGCTGGTAGCTGCAGGATTGGGCTGAAATATGGTACTGGTGAAAGGTAGTAGGGGTAGGGATAAAGGCAGTCAAGTCTGGAGCAGAAGGAGCACAGATCCCAGAGCAGCAGTTCTCAAACTTTTTGACTTCAGGACCTTTTTTTGCCCTTAAATAAGACTGAGCACCTGAAAGAGCTTTTGTTTATGTGGGTTATATTTATTGATATAATTATTAGAAATTAAAACTAATACACTTAAAATATTTATCAATTCATGTAACAATAAGAAGTCCATTACATGTTACAATAAATACGTTTTTAATGAAAAAATAACTCTATTTTCCAAAACAAAATTCAATGAGAAGAGGGGCATTGTTTTACATATTTCTAAAAATCTCTTTAATGTCTAGCTTAATAGAAGACAGCTGGATTCTCATATCTGCTTCTGCATTCAATCTATTATAATATGTTGTTTTGTTTGAAGTATATGAAGAAAATCTGGCCTCACACTGATATGTAGTTGGAAAAGGGAAGACTATTTAATAGGCAAATGATGTCCTAGTATTACTATGAAAATAGTTTTGACCTTGAGGATCCCCTGAAAGGGTCTCAGCTACGACCATACTTTGAGAACTCCTTTTCTAGCTCCTTGAACTAGTTCTCTGCCCCACCCTCTAAGTGCAGTTGGTTTGAAGCTTTAGTTTGTTAGTTATGAATTTTTCCTGGGATCATATGATAGTAGGACACTGAAGAAATGGTGTTCATTCACAGGTGAATGGTATTCACTGGGAGGTGGGCTATAACCTTGTTCCCTTGCCAACTGGGTTAGGATACTAATCTTTTCTCGGTATTTTATGTGCTTTTTAACAAAACCTATTCTATGTTAACATGTTTGTAACTTCATATACTGGTAGGAGAACTAAATATCCTTAAAGGACAGCTACAAAGTAAGATTCGGATGTTCCCAGAGAGACTTCCGGGTATGGGTCAAATTAGCTATATCAAGTATTACTGAGAAGCCTTCAAGATTTAATAGAGGATTTATATATACATATATATGATATATATATATATACATATATATGATATATATATATGATGCATATATATGTGTATATATATATACATATATATTTATATATGTATGTATGTATGTATGGTGCAAGTGATCCAATGGCATGTGTCTATGCCATAGATGGCATCTTTTTGGACTGTCCTCATCAAAACCTCTGAATTGATCGGGGGGTGGATGGGGGGAGAGAAAGTCGAGAATGGCAGCACAACTGCTGGTGGAGTTGTAAACTGATCTAGCCATTCTGGAGAACAATTTGGAACTATGCCCAAAGGGCTATACAACCATGCATATTCTTTGACCCAGCAATATCATTACTAGGTCTATATCCCCAAGGAGACAAAAAACAAAAAGGAAAAGGACCTATATGTATAAAGATGTTTATAGCAGCTCTTTTCTATGGCAAAGAATTGGAAATCGAGGGAATACTCATCAATTGGGGAGTGACTAAACAAGCTGCGGTGTATGGTTGTGAGACAATACTACTGTGCTATAAGGAAAGATGAGCAGTATACTCTCAGATAAAACCTGGAAAGACTTACATGAACTGATGCAAAATGAAATGAGCAGAACCAGGAGACCTTTGTACACAGTAAGAGTAATTTCGTATGATGAAGAATTGTGAATGACTTAGCTATTCCCAGCAATACAATGATCTAAGAGAACTCTGAAGACTTATGCTGAAAAATGTTATCCATCCCCAGAGAAAGAACTGATGGAATCTAAATACAGATCGAAGCACACTTGTTAAACTTTATTTTTCTTTGGGTTTTTTTTTGGTCTATGTTTTCTTTTACAACATGACTAATATGGAAATATGTTTTGCATGACTACACATGTATAACCTATATCAAATTTCTTGCCTTCTCAGTGAGGGGGGCAGGGAGGGAAGGAGAGAATTTGGATCTCAAAATTTTAAAAATAAATGTTAAAAATTGTTTTTACATGTAATTGGGGAAAAATAAAACACTAAATAAATAATTTTTTAAATGGCAGCAGTGTTGTATAGAGAAATTTGCTTATATTTCTTAGGACTAGTTCTACCACTAGGGGCCAATTATTGGGAAGCCAAACAGTACAATGGAAAGACTGCTGGATTCAAAGTCACAGGCCCCAGTTCAAATCCTGACTCCCACTTATTACTTACATGCTCTCAGATAAGTGACAAACTGTAAGGGCCTCAGTTCCCTCTGCAGTAAAATGAGGGGGTTGTGGCCAGAAGGCCAGTAAGGTTGCTTCCAGTCCGAAGTCCATGATCTTCTGACCTCATTAGGTATAAAAAATCTACATAAATTCAACACATACTTATTACTCTGCCTCCTGTGTTTCCTGCAGTCCTAGGCACCCTCAGCTCCGTGCTGGAGGGGGCGGTAAAAGGAAGCTACAGATGAAAAGAGGAACCCTCAAAAATCAGCCAGAATGACCATATTTGCCTATAACAGCACTGAAGATATAAACAATACTTACAGGGCCCCACGCGGGACTTCTGTGCTAATGGCATTCTACAATGGAACACATAAAAATGTCAGGGGAAGAAATTGCTCCCATTCCCTTTTTTTTTTTTCTACCAATATCACTCATTGTCTGAGTGGTTGTCAGCCTCAAGCCAAATTGGTTGTTCTACTGTATGGGTCAGCCTGAGGCTGATTGACAGCTCATCCGGCCAGTGACAGGGCACATCAAGAGGGCTAGAGAGCAGTGTGGCCTGTAGGAATGTGGGAGGAACAGGGAGAGCTTTGAAATCCTCAGACTGCTGCTTAATGTCCTTTGAAGCTGTCTAAGTGACAGAGTAAGGGAGGGGGCAAACTTCCATCTGTAGTCCCCAAATGAGGCAATGCTTTTAAATGCTTGGTCCAAAGTACTTATAAAAGAAATAGGTTGAATTTCATTGCTGAAGGCAAAGGACACCAGGTCGATTTTTTTTTATGGTTTCAAAATCTGTGGACTAATTCATTAGACTTCTATTATTTCCATAGTGAGAACATCATAATTATTTCCTTTGTTTTGGACAACATGTTCAGTGTTGCTAAACTCCTGGTTCTTTGGGGGGAAAAGTTTTGTGACCATTGAGAACATTCAAAAAATACGTGCAATAGTTTCAGGAACTCCGAACTCCAAAGGAGACATTTAAAAATGTTTTCAGCAATGGCAGCCTGGGCAAAAGAGATACATAGTCTTCCAGGTAATTTAGAGAAGGATTATACTAATTGCAATACATTAGAAGCCTTTAATTTCTTTTTTTGCATGTATATTTATTTATTTTCAGTTTTCAACAAAGCCTTTCATTTCTTGACCCCTTCCTACCTTACCAGGCCTCTTACCCCTTACTCCCCCTCCCCCATTTATTAGTTGTGTGATCACTGACAAGTCACTTCACTACTGTATGCCTCAGTTTCCTCAGCTGTAAAATGGGGATAAGAATAGCATCTATCTCCTAGGGTTATTGTGAGGATCAAATGAGATAATATTTGTAAAGTGCTTAGCATGGTACCTTGCACATAGTAGGCACTTAATAAATGCTTGTTCCTTCCTTCTCCTCCCACATTCTATATGATGCGGTGACACTGACCTTCCTGCTATTTTTTGAACCTGACACTTTTATCTCTTGACTCTGGACATTTTCACCAGCTATTGCCCATACTGGAATTCTCTCCCTCCTCTTTGCTGCCTCCTGGCTTTTCTATCTTCCTTCAAGTCTTAAGTAAAATCCTTCCTTCTACAAGAAACCTTTCCTGACCCTCTTAATGCTTGTGCCTTCCCTCTGTTGATTGTCTTCAATTTACCCTGTATGTTTTTCATTTGTACATAGTGGTTTGCAAATTGTCTCTCCCATTAGACTTTGAATCTTTTGAGAGTGGGGATTTTTTTTTTGTATCACCAGTGCTTAGGACAATGGTGCTTAAAAATGCTTGTTGACTTGACTTGAATGTTTATTTGAGAGTGGGTATTGAGTTATTATTTTTATGGTAACACTTTGCACATATAGTTGTTTCAAGACCTTCCTCCTTGGTCTTCCGGAACCTTTGGGATTTATTACCATGCTTATATGATCCAGCAGTGGTGCCCTTTCCTTTCTTAACAAAATAAAAGAAGAAAGTTTATTTTTGGCTTTTGTTCTTAAATCAATCATTTCCAGATATTCTGCTCCTCTCTTCTTTCCCTTTGAAGACTTCCAAAGAAAAAATAGTTAAGTGACACATCTGACAGTGTGTGTAACCTTCCCCACTGAGGTTAGGGAGGTGTTTCATTATTTATTCTTTGGGACTAAGATTGCTTATTACAATACGGAGTTCTCAGATTAGTTTCTTTGTTAGCATTCTTTTTATTAGTATTATTTTGCTAATTGTGCATATAGTTCTCAAACTTGGTTCTCCCTTCACTTTGTATCAGTTCATATAATTCTTCCCATGTTTCTCAGAATTCTTCAGATTCATCATTTAGGATCATAGGATCATGACCCTAGATCTGGAAGGGAACTCAGAGACTATCTACTCCAACTCTCATTTTACAGGTGAACAAATGGATACCTGTGGAAGTTAAGTGAGTTGCCATGGTCACATAGGAAATAATAATCAGAAGCAGGGTTTCATTCTAGGTCCTCTGCTTCTAGAGCTAGAGATCTTCCTACTGTATTGACAACAATCTTCAATTACATTCAAATACTGTAGTTTGTTGCGTGTTCACCAAATGATGGGCATTCACTTTATTTCTAGTTCTTTCCTATCACAAAACATTAAAGCTCAACTCCTAATGCTAATAATATCCAGGTAAGGTTATATTGCTATAAATCATGGAACATCAAAATCTTAGAAGAATTAAGTGACAAGCAGCTCCCAAGACAAAGGAAAAACCCTATGGTAGACCAGGAGTAGGATATTAATGACAGTGACTTAAATGCAAGAAATCCTATGAAAGTCATTATTAAAGACATGTACATTTGGGGCAACATCAGCTAATTTTTATATCAAGAACTACAGCCAACAGATGAACAGCTCAGGTGGTTCTATGTGCTATCCTGAAAATTGCTTAAACTAAAAGAGGAAGACTACATAGGATATTGGGTAGAGCTTCCATAGAAGATTTATGGGAAAATATGGACAGGAATCACACAGGATGAGAGGGTGTGAAAAAGGATGTCTGGTGCTGGTTGGGGGAATAGTAATTGATGTCATAGATCTGCCAAGGTACCAAAAGTTGACTAAGAATGTTATAGTTATTTTATTTATCATATTCATATCAACCTGGAATACTAGAAGTGAGATAAGGATAATTTAAAATATTTTCTAATGTATTTTCTAGTTTATGTAGAGCTTTATGGTTACAAAGTGATTTCACAGACATTATGGTCGGTCCTCATGACAACCCTATGATGACTTGCCTGGTGGAATGCTCAACATGCCAATGGCAGGGCTGGCTAGAACCTTTTTAGATCCCAAGTCCAGTCCCTTTCTTAGCCCTATTGAGTGACTGGTCTTCCCTGATGCCCAGTCATATCTAAGTAACAGCTCAAATACAGAACAAGGATATGTGCCAGGAAAACAGCTGTGAGAATGCCTATAATGTCTGCATTACTCTAACACTTATGCAAAGGTGTTTTAAAAAACATTAGTATGAGGGCTCTCATTGCCTATCTTTTGACCTCAAACTAGAACAGAAAGAACTATACTAGGTTGGGTGGATTGGAAGCCCAGTCTCTGTCAAAGGTATGTTCTGATAGTGTACTAGGCACCATCTTCATGGCAGAAGAAGGGCAGTGATGAGATTGGACATGGAAGAGTGCCATTCACAAACAATATTCTCTCAAGCCCTACTAGTAAGATAAAAGAGAGTCCCTCACATAATTCCCTTATTTGACTCCTTCCACCTGCCCCTGGTCTGACAGAGAGGATTGTGACAAGGTTAAAGAATCACTGTGAGACTGGGCTTCTCCCTCCTTGTTCATCCAACAAATGAGTTAGGTGACCCCTGACATCTACCCATTAAGGTTAGAGGCTGATGGGGTTTTCTTTCTGAATCAGTCTGCTGTTGCTGGTAGCACAGGACAGAACATTGTTTTGTGTTTGTGTACAGGGAATAACTATAATAACTGCTGATGCCTTCTTCAAACACTCAGTAAACACATACACAAGTAAGGCTTCATTTTTAAAACAACTTCAATAATTTTTTAACACGAAATCATAAGCAGAATTATTCTGATTTTCCTCCACTGTCTTACTCTGATTCTTCATCCAGCCTAGCCCAGTCCCGTCCAATCCAATCTAATCAAACATTTAGTAAGCACCTACTGTGTGCTACTAGGTCACATGGTTCATTTGTTCCCAATGGACTTTGTGTATTGGTCAACTTCTCATTACCTTAAGGATCTAGGTGTCACAGTGGATAGAGTTCTGGGCTTAGAGTCAGGAAGAGCTGATGAGTTCGAATCCTGTCTTAGACAGTTACTAGCTACGAGCAAGTCAGCTTGTCTTTCTGTGCTTCGATTTAGTCATTTATCAAATGAGGGGGCTGGATTTGGTCCTTCTGGGTCTAAATCTATAATCTTATGACTTCTTTTTGAAAATGATACCTTTCTTCATCTTTATCTACAAGAGTGCATGGTGGGTTTATTTCACTGATGGTGCAGCAGGGGCCATCCCAGGGGACGTGTTCAGGGATGGGGCTGGACTCTAATACCTTACTAAAGGATATGTGTAACCTGTTAGCTCCTGGTCTTTCTTACTTGTTCTCTAAACTGGCAGTTGCGCAGAAGGTGACTGGTGACTGAGCCAGAAAATGCCATCTCTTCAGTAGAGTGTAAGAATTGTGGAGAAGTTCTGCCTCTAGTTTTGGTTGGCTGGTTTTCTTTTGGGACCTATTCAGGCCAGCTTTCAATTCTACTTCCAGCAAAGTGGAGAGGAGATTGCTTTCCAAACCACTGCCTTCTCAGTGGCCATGGTGCCTGCGGTGAGCACATGACGATGACCACCAGCACTTCTAGACTAGCTTGAGACGAGACCTCAAGTCTCCAGACTCCTCTTTTGCATTTTGAATCGGAGGCATCTCAAATTTAACATCTCCGCAGCAGAAATGTTATCATTATCAAACTCTCTCCTCTTCTGGCTTTTCTTTATACTGTCAAGGGCATCACCATTTCCCAGGCATTAAGGTTAATCATACATAGTTAACCATAACTGAGGTTAATGATATACTCAGCTTCTCATACTCTCTTATCACAAATCCAATTGACCACCAAACCTCGTTTCTACCTTCATAACACCTGTCATATACTTCTATTCTTTACTCACACAATCTCCTTCTGTTCCAATTCTATCTTCCACAGAACTGCTGAAAATATATTCTTAAAACACAGGCTTGACCATATCATCTCTCTATTTAAGAAAGTTCATGGGGCAAATACATGGTGTAGTGAATAGAGTACCATCCCTGGAGTCAGGAGGACCTGAGTTTAAATCCAGCCTCAAACACTTGACACTTAACTAGCTGTATTACCTCTGGCAAGTCACTTAATTACAATTGCCTTGCCTTCCCCCCTCCAAAAAAAAAAGTTCATGTATAACCTATATCTGATTCCTTACCGTCACGGCAGGGGGGAAGGGGAAGGGAGAGAAGGATAGAATTTGGAACTCAAAACCTTTTAAAAAAAGTGTTAAAATTGTTTTAACATGTAATTGTGAGAATATATATATATATTTGTACATGTATAAAATATTTATTGAAATATATATCAAAATGTATATCAACACACACATACACATAGTTCAGTGGCTTGCTGTTACCTCCAGGATCAAATATTAAAGTCCTCTGTTTAGTATTTAAAGTTCTTTACAACCTGTCCTTTCCTGCTTTTCCGGTCTTATACTTTATTGCCTTCTATGAATTCTACAATCTGGACATTCTGCTATATTTTTGCATACAATACTTCATTCCCATCTTCTTGCTTTTTTACTGGCTATCCCTCACGAATGCAGTAAGTTCCCTTCTAAACTCTATCTCTCACTTTCCTCACTTCTGTCAAGACTCAGCTCAAATGTCATGTCCTTCAAGTTGACTTTCGTAGTCCCTCCCCGCTGCTAGAGTCTTCCCCCTAAGGATACTTTCTTTCTACTTTGTGTGTATCTGTACCTAATTATTTACATGCCGTCCCCCCCCCCATAAAGATATAAATTTTTCAAGGACAGGGACTATTTTCATCTTATTTTGTATCCTGAGCGCTTAGCACAGTGCCGGCCATATAGTAAGCATTGAATAAATCAAATATTTGTTAATGCATACTTATGATTCTTTTGTGTGAAAGGGGTGGAAGAAATAAATGTCTCGACATCTACTACTTTATATGGTACCTTGGTATAATACCTTTCTTTGTGTAGTGACTTTCTAAAAGAGATCCTATTAATCCCACAAGCCCTAGATACCTGAGCTTTATTTAAGAGGATTTCTTTAACAGAAAGGTTCATAACAGCCCGAAAATGTGAGAATAGAGTGAATCCCTTCTCTTGGGGCTCAGGTTCTACTCAGAACTGAACATGGTCTACTTGAGCCCAGTGCCAGAGTTCCTTTCCTGGAAGGGGGGCCCCGTCAGCTAGGGGTAATTAAGATAATTTTCATTTGTGTGCTAAGAAGAAGAATGAGAAATTTTTGGTACAGAGGAACGAGCCCTGGAGACCAAGAGTTGGGAAACCTGGGTTCTGGTCCTAAATTACTAATTGTGTGATTTTATGCAAATCTGTCAGCCTCTCCATGCCTCAGTTTTCCCATATGTAGGAATATCGTGTGGCCCCTTCTAGCACCTGCATTCTATGATTCTACAAGCGCTTTAAAAAAGGCTTCTGGTATACCTGTTTATGTGTATCTGTTACACCACCTTCAGGCCCCATTCCAAATACCAAGTCATTGGTAAGGCTTGTAGAATGAAAAATAACACTGTTATGTTCTACAGCGCTTGAAAGCTTGGAAGCCTCTGATTTTGATCACTGTAAGCTTCTCAAAGATGTGTACTCCAAAGAAGGGATTGTGTATAAAAATCTGGCTCCCCAACAATCATTCCTAGTATAAGAACAAGTCCAAAAATTTCTGCATTGGGTTTCAGCTGAGATTGGTGTGTCTATCCCTGGCTGGCAAAAGACTCTCAAATGTTCCACTTGTTCACAATGCCAATAGGGCATCAAACTTTTTTTTCCTCTGAAAACTCTTGCCTCAGCTCCCCATAGGCCTGTCCTTTCTGGTAAAAAAAAGTACACAATTGGGTTTTAAATAACTTTACCGCAAAGTGAAGCTTTTGCATGATGATAAGTGACAAGCAAAACATGCCAATTGACATTTTAAGGTCTCTGCCTCTCAATGGATGGATCCTGTTACAAACTGGGTTGACCATTGTTGTGTTTTTGTTCATTTTTTTTAAAACTGGGTTTGTGACTTCACGGACGTAGAGAGCTTTAGGTGAGAAAACTCCTTCTACTCCAATGAAGATCCGTACCTGTTCTGAAAAATCAGGGGCCTTGTTAGTTGCCTGAGGGCATTGAGAGATTAAATAACTTGCCCAGGGTCACACAGCCAGAATATGTGTTGAGCAGGATTTGAACACAGGTTTTCCTGATGTCTGAAGACAGTTATCAATGCATCATTCCACACTGCTTCTTGCTTTATAGTTATCTGAGATACTTTTAATTTTTTTCTCATTTTAAGTTGTAAACAGACATAAACTAAGACCAGTTTTGAGGAGACGGAAATATGTCAAAGAGATTTTAATGTAGTTTTTAAAAAGAATAATGCTAGCTGTGTGACCCTGACTGCCTCAAAAAAACCCCAAACAATGACGTTCCATGGTTGTTGTTCTTCCTTCATTCTAGAAGAAGACCATGACATCAGAAAGGTGGTGTCATGACTTGCAAGTGAATTGGATTTAAGTGAGGAGGGCAGTGCCAAATCACTAGCCTCTCTTCCTCCTTCAGGGCCATCTGGGTCTAGTGGTGAGATATAGATCAGGATGACTGGAGAAGGCCCCAGATGCAGGCCTTTTTAAGCTAAGGTCTTTAGTCTGAGGTAATGCCCATTCAGGCTAGGTAAGAAATGAGGCAGAGAATAGCCTTTTTTACATGGTCAAAATATTAATCTGGCAGGGGAAGACCTTCGGGGTTTCTCACCAAAATAATTTCTATTTACATTCATTCTCAGCTATCAGGGTCCAAACAGTGATTCCTTGGGCTTGGGCTGCTACCTGTGGCATGGCATCACCTTCTTGATGTCATGGTCTTCTTCAAGAATGAAGGACAAACAACAACTTGTGAGTAGCATGAGCTGCCCCACTGGGGACCCAACTGGTCAGATCCAGATGGACAACACAGCCACTTCCTTCCTTCCTTTTTTCCTTCCTTCCTTCCTTCCTTCCTTCCTTCCTTCCTTCCTTCCTTCCTTCCTTCCTTCCTTCCTTCCTTTCCTTCCCTTCCAGTCGAAGCGATTGAAGAAATTAATTTCTTTCTTTTGAAAGACAATTTGGGATCAATCGACCTAGGAATCTTGAGATTTGGATTCTAGTGCCAGTTTTGCTACTGATTAACTCTGTCCATGGTCTGGGCAATTTACTTCCCTATCTTTAAAATGAGAAACTTTGGAACAGAGCTCTAAGGTTCCTTCTAGCTCTGAGGTCACACGGTTCTAGGAACTGATGATCTTTATCGGTCTTTTGGGCTCAAAAATTTTACGACTAATACAGCGACAATATAACGCAAACTAGAGCTCTTAAAGCTAGGGGCTGAATTCAGATTCATGGACATGCCACACAGTTGGTAGGACGCCCCTTCTGAACAAGGCAAGCCTTTCCAAAGCTAATCCAGAGTGAACCTAACAGATTAGTCAAGAGAAACAATGGAGTAGTATTATACAACAAGAACATTTACTCATTTGAGGAAAGTCATGACTTGAAGGGGAAGCAGGGTGGAGAACATGGGAGAAACAAGTGATATTTTAACAAGGCAATGCAAATTCAACAGACAGAAGGAGGAAATGAATTTTGAGTTTTTGTTCAGCTTATTCAATTAAAAATCATTTAAAAATATAGATAGGAACTAGCATTTGATTTGATTGAGGTTTGATTCAGTTTATTCAATTCAACCAACATTTATCAAATATACGTAGGAAGGAAACAAGCATTTATTAAGCATCTACTACATGCCGGCCATTTTGGTAAGTGTTTTACAAATATTATTTCATTTGGTCCTCATGGCAATCCTAGGAGGCAGGTGCTGTGATTGTTCCCATGTCATAATTGAAGAAGCCGAGACAAACAGAAGGGTCACATGTCAAGTAAGCATATGAGGCTGCATTTGACCTCAAGTATTCCTGACTCCAGGCCAAGTCCTTTATCTAGCATGTGACTTAGCTGCTTCTAAGAATAGAAAGACAAAAATGAAACAGTTCTTGCCTTCAAAGGGCTTATGTTCTACTTGAAGGATATAATATGTACATTCATGAATAAATACAAAACATAAACACAATAATGCAAAAAAATTTCAAGAAGGAGAGAGTGCTAATAACTGGAAGTGGGGGATTGAACAGTGAGACGCCTATTTGTTAAGCATCTTCTAATGTGCCAGGAGCTGTGTTGGGCAAAGACAAAAAGAAAGAAATCTTTGCTTTTGAAGTCTTTGCATTCAACTGGAAAGAAATATGTCCATAGATATGTAAATATGAAATGTGCATAAAGAAAATGCAAAGGAACATGGTGATGGGAGTCCATAGCAACTAGGGGGAATCAGAAGAAATCTCTTGGAGGAGACAGGGTTTGAAGGAAGCTAGGGATTCTTAGAGGAAGAGATGAGAAGGGAGCACTCCATGCATGGAGGACCAAGGTATGGAGACAAGGGGCAGAGTGTCATGTAAGGGCAATGGCAACTAGGTCGTGATGACTGAAAGAAGGTATGAACGGGACTAATGGACAATAACCCTAGGGAGGTAACTTGCAGCCAAATTGTGAAGAGCTTTAAAATCCAAAAGGAGTATGTATTTTATCTTAGAGAGCTACTGGAGGCATTGATGCAGGATGTTGCAAGAGAAGGGGTCAACATCTAGCAGGCAGAAAGTAACAAATCCAGGATTCCAAGCCAGGTGCTGTGACTCTAGATACAGTCCTCTTTCCTGCACCATCAGAATCATTTGTGTCTAGGCCATCAAGCTGAGAGCATTCCATTCTTCTTGAGGTAACTAAGGCCCTGGAATTCTACTCTTCATTTCTCTGGACTCCCTAAAATCATCTCTCCAAAGGACTATCAGAGTTCCAAAGATACTTCTAGCTCAAAATCTATGATCCTGTGGGGAAAGAAAGGAAAGGAGTTGTTTAAAGAAACCTTTGTGAATGTACAGGGAAGTCACTGAGCAACTTAGATCTTTTTTAAAAAATTTATTTATTTTGTTTTCAACTTAAGAAGTAAAACAAGCATTTCCATGACATAGTAGAATAGAAAAAAATAAGATGATTGTACATGAAACTGCAAATCTATTATGTGCAACTTACTATTCCTTTTAAATATATAGTAAAGTTATCATGTAGCTTTTTTTACTTTTTTTCTTCCTTTCCTTCCACTCCTGCCCTAAAGATGGATACCATTAGATGCAAATATACACATATATATGCATACACACACACACACACACACACACACACACATAAGACAATTCAGAGGATGGAAACAAAATAGGGTCATGGTCCAATGAAAATAATACTTGGAATATTGATTTTCAGAATGAGTTAAGGTTGAAGATCAACAAAAAGGTTTTTTTAAAGCTACATATTAGGCAATAGGAAGATCTTAAGAAGTATCCCCTTCAGAGTGGAGCAGATAAAAATATTGAATGATGGAGAGAAGGCAGAATAATTCAACCCTTGCTTTACTTTTGTTTCCTCTACTAAGAAGAATTATCAGGCTGGGAAGAAAAGGACAGTAATGGCTAACAGGGAATTGAAACAGAGGATAAGACATGATGAGAGAACACTTAGCTGCCGTAAATAAATTCAAATCACCAGACCTGGATAGATTACATGCTTGGGTGATGACAAAATTTGCAGATGCGATTGTTGAGTAATCTTTGAGAAATCATAGAAAGTGGCAGAGGCACTACAAGCCCAGAGAAGGGTAAATGCACTGAGTTGATTGTTGTTTTTATAAAGGGGAAGATGGGATCTTCAAACTAAACTGGCAGCGATCTGTATTATGATTTCTGGAAAAAAATTGAACATATTATTAGAGACTTGATTTCTACCCACTTAGGAAAGTGACGAGCATTGAGAACTAGCATGAGTTCATCGAGGAAATGTCATGGCAGACTTAACCTCATCTCCTTGACATGGCTACAAGATGTGTCTTATTTTGATACTTCATTGACATATAGAGGTGACCAGAGATCTTGAAAGGCTGTCCTGCTCAAGGGCAAGCTCCACTAATTCTTATCAAGGTGTAAAGGCTTTCAGTATTAACCTGGTGATTTACCATATAGCTACTGTCTGACATGAGTATTCGAGGATCGTCACCGGATTGGCTGGAAGCTATTACTTTTTTTGTAGCAGGTACTAAGTTCTAAAAAGATTACAGTCTTTGTTGGCGAAGGGCATATCAACACTAATGAAATTATATATCCTCTAATAAGGTATCTTATCTAGTATTATCAATATCTAGTATTGAATTACTAGAGGGTTATTATCAGTGGAGTACTGTAGATGAAATATACCTAGATTTTAGCAAGAGACTTATCTATCCTTGTGACTAGTCTTGTGAATGATATCCTTATGTACACAAGATACAAGTGCAGTTTGGTGGATTTGTCATTGGTTATATGTCAGAATCCAAAGAGTTATGTTTGTTAGTGTTTAAAGGGTCTGGAGGGATGTCTGTAGTGGAGTGCCCCAAGGTCTGTCCTCATTCTTGCCTTATTCAACATTTTAATTATAGTCACAGAAGCTCAGAGACCACATATCCCAATCTATACCTGATCGAGAATCTCTTCTGTGTTATACTTGACAAACAGTTATGATCAATGACTTGGATGAAGTATGGATAGCACAAAGTTAGGAGAGGTTGCTCTTGAGTGAGGTATGGGATCCCGTGGTACAGCATAAGAAGGGGATAGCCATCTCCCTTATGTGATACTTATGTTGGTAGGGACAGGACTCTGAGGGGTATGTGGTTCAGGGTAGGACCCTAGTTATAATATAGTTCCCTAGGGTCAGGGAAATGGAGGGAGGTCCTACTAATGGGTCCCAGTCCTAGCATTCTATATTCCTGAAACTAAAGCTTGGGAAGTAGAGAAGGTTGCCAAAACTATTAATCTCAGCTCTAGTCCATGGATGATGCTTCTAAAGGAGAAAACTGGCATAGCTTAGAAGCAGAGCAATACAGGATAGAACACAATCAATCAATATTTATTAAGTGTCTACTAAGTACTGGGTACTTGGGGATACAAAAAGAGACAAGGAGCTTGCAACCTAATATGGGGGACAAGACATGCAAACAAATATATACAAAGCAAGATAGAATGAGTGGCAAATAATTAAGAAAAGGAAATCGCTGGAATTGAGGAGTTGGGGAAGGCTTTCAGTAAAAGACGGGATTTTAGTTGGGACTTAAAGGAAGTCAGGGAGGTCAGTAATTGGAGCAGAGGAAAGAGAGCATTCCAGGCATGGGAGATAGCCAGAGAAAATAAACGCCCACAACCAAGAAGAGGAGCGTCTTGTTCATGGAACAGGCAGGAGGCCAGTACCACTGGATTGAAGAGTATGTGGCAGAGTAAGAGTAAGGTGAAGACTAGAAAGGTAGGAGGGGGCTAGTTATAAAGGGCTTTGAATCCCAGACAGAGCATTTTATATGATCTTGGAGGCAATAGGGAGCCATTGGAATTTATTGAGTAGGGTGGTGATATGATTGGACTGGTGTTTTAGAAAAGCCACTTTAGCGGCTGAATGGAGGATGGATTGGATTGGGGAGACACTCGAGACAGGCAGGGTTAGGGTTAGGTTTAGAAGATAAAGATAGTTCCAGGAGGTTGGCAGCAATGGACTTTTATCAGTGGCAAGAGCCAGATTTAGCTGGGTTACTGCCAAGTTTTAAATTAGGCTCCTTGTTCTAGTACTGTTGCCTTAAAATAGTTCTTGTAGTTTCTTTTAATATATGTATATATGTATACATATATATACACATATATATGAAATTATTATTATTATTTAGACTGAATCTCCTTATTTCATTCAGGCTGAAAGAACAAAAGCTACCCATAAGTCTGATCTCGCTATTAAGCTTGAACCTCTATTTCTGACCTGAGCTGGTTTGCTAGCCATCCCAGCTCCCAAAGGCTGTCTGTTACTGCTACTGAACGTAATGCAGACACCCAACAAACATAGCCCACTGCAGCTCAGGACTCCCATGGTCAGGAGATCTATTAGCCTCCCATCAGCTGGGATTACAGGCCATACCCAGCCAGGCAGTTTCTAAATGTGCTTACGTAATAATCAGCAAGTGTCTTGGTTTTGGAAAAACATAACTCAGCCTGCCGGCATGCTGAATGGGGCACTGGACTGGGTGCTGGGTTCTAGTCCTGCTCTGTCACTGACAAGCTCCTTGGCCTTAAGCAAGCCACTTAAGTCCTCCTAGTGAGGGTTTTCAAAGTTGAAAATAAGAATAATGCTAGTATCTGGATGACCTTTCATTTCATTGGGCTCTGTGCCTATGAAATGGATGACTTTTCACCTCATTAGGCTCTCCAGCCAATCAAATAAAATAGATGTAAAAGTCCTTCAAAACATGCAAAACCCTTTATAAATGCCAGTTACTACCTAATATTCTGTTTCCTAGTGTATCAGTTGCTCATACAATTTAAACAAGAAGTTGCTAGTCTCTTGGGTTAAAATCACTAGTCCCTTTTGCAGTTAATATACAAGTTAGTTGCTAAACCAGGATCGAAATTTGCAATACTTGCTTCAGAATTCCCTAAATCCCTGGCACCCAACAACCAGACTTGGAGTGAGGAAGACCTGAGTTCAAATTCTGCCACTGACATTTTCTAGCTTTGTGATCCTGGACAAGTCACTTAACCTCTCTATTTGCCTCAATTTCTTTATCTATAAAATAAGGATAATAGCGGCACTTTCCTCCCTGGGTTGTTGTGATGACAAAATGAGATGATATTTGTAAATTTGTAAAATCTGAGATAGTATTTGCATATAGTATATCTCCTTAAAGTGCTACATATTAACTATTATTTGGAGAGTATCACTTGTCCATTGGAATTGATCACTCACTCCGTGAACTTCTCTCTCTCTCTCTCTCTCTCTCTCTTTGCTCTCTTTCTCTCTATCTCCCCACAGCCTACTAATGGAAGGAAGCCAGTACCAATGCTAGGTCACTTTCAGCTCTGGCGGAAATTGCTTCTAGGATCTAAACACTTTTATGTTATATTTCTCAAGCAACCAGGGATTTGTCCAAATTAGAAAAGCTGGAAGACAGGAATGAAAGTTATATCTTTGAATAGGCACCTTTTCCAAAGGCTTGTGATTTTTTTTTTAAGTATTAGTGGGTCAGATATTCTTTTTTCTGGGCTGACCTTGCACAAACTTGAATAAAATAATCTGCATACCATAGCCTAAAAGAAAAGGTCAACCTAGAGGTCATAGGCTTTAAGGTCCCTACTTCAAAGACAGCTCTCTCATTTACAATACCATTAAGTCCTGAGTAATGGTCTATTGTCTTTCACCTCTTCACCTGTTTGGTTACTTTGAGTCCAACCACGAAACTGTAGGCCCAGTTTAAACAGGTGTTCGGCTATTTCCCTCCGACTCTAGAGTCTGATTTTCTGTGGTCTGTTATTTAAAGGGGAGAGAAATGGTTAGATCTTTTGGAAGAAACACAAAAGAGAAGACAACAAAATTTTGGACAAATCTGTCACTTGGATTATTGCAATAGTAGCTAACTGACTGGTTTTCTTGTTTTAAGCCTCTTCCTTCTTCAATTCATCCTCCACATTGATGCCAAAGTGACTTTCTTAAAGCACGGGAGTGACCATACCACTCCCACAACTTGCCCTCAAGAAACTACAATGGCTTTCTATTGATTTGGAGGGAAAACACAAATTTGTTTGGCATTCAAAGCCTTGCCCAATCTGGCTATAGCATTTTTAGCCTTATTCCACATTGCCCCTTTTCATACACAAGAGATTTCAGCCAAACTGGTCTAGGAACTGTTCCTTAGTCAAGATACTCTAGCTCCCTTCAAACCTCAACTCAAGTACCATTTCCTACAAGATATTTTTTTCTGATTTCCGCCACCCCCCACCAATGACTAGCTAGCTCCTCCCTCCTATCCGTTATGATATTGTATTAACTTGGTATAAATTTTACATTTACATATTTGTCTATGTCATTTTCCCTATAAAAAGAAAACTCCTGAAGAGTGCAGGGAATGTAAGGTTGATAAGCCATAAAATGGCTACCTGCTTAATTTTGTCCCAGGACTCCATCTCAGATTTGCCCAAGGACTACTAGTTGGACTTGGCTGACAGAACCCTGTCAAGCAAGAAATGCCAAGTTCTGAATTGTAGCTACCCAAAGCCACAATATCTAGGGCACGCCCACTCTTTTCTCAGAAAAGACCCTTCCTTATTCCTTCTGAGAAAGGCATTTCTCCTTAGCCGCTCCCCATCCCTGACCAATATAACATTTTTCCTTCTATCTCGTATTTGGGGATACATGCTTTATTGTTGACTGTATATTCTTTGCCTTGCCCTATAACCAAGTGCCCTACTCTAAAGTGGTTGAAGCTGTCACCAGTGAGGAGTCTTCCTAGCATGATAATGAATTTATTTTCCTTTCAGCTTGGCTTCTCACTTTATGTGAACCCATTGGTAGGTTGGATTTTTCCCTAGGTTCTCCAAGAATACAGACTGAGGAATTTCCCAATGAGGGCAGGTACTATTTTGTTTTTGTCTTTGGTTTGATTATGTTCACTCCTATGCCAGAGAAATAGTGGGACATGAACATGTTGAGTAATGGAACGAAATACTAAAGTAAAGGGCTGAGCATCTGGCCTCTTCTCCAACTGAGCAACCTCCTTAGCTCATGCCTTCATCATTTCTCCGTTGAACTATTGCACTAACTGCCTAATTGATCTGCTTCCTTCAGTTTCTATGCTCATCTTCTGTGCTGATGCTGAAATAATCTTCCTGAAGCACGGGTCTGACAGTATTACTCCTTGCTCCAAAATTTCAGCGGCTCCCTATTGACTCTAGGATAAAAGACAAACTCCTCAGCTTGGTATTGAAAGCTCTTCACAATCTGTGTCCAGCCTATGTTTCCAGATGAATTTTCCATTACACCTCCCCTTCCAACTTTGGGATGTAGTCAGACTGGGGTACTTACCACAATTTTCTCCTTTTCTAGCTATTCCATCTCTCAATTCTAATTGTTGGTATTCTCTCCCTCTTCAAATTACTTTGTATTTACTTCTCTATGTACATGTACATGTGTAATTTAATTAAATTCATTTTGTATCCATCTACCCTCAGTAGAATTTAAGATCCTTAAGGGAAAGTACTAGTTTTTTGTTTTTGTTTTTGTATTCCCAGTGCCTAGACTAGTGCCTTGAGTACAGTAGGCACATATTAAATCTTCAGTGAATTGACTTGAAGGGTTCACATCTGGAATGGAGGGTTTGGAAGGAAGAAGAGGAAAGAGAAAATCCAACCTACATGTAAATCGTGATCTATCCAACAGGAAGCACCTGGATAATTTAGAAAATAGATGTTATTTTCCTGAATATGCAAGTACTTGTAATTCAGGCCACTATTTCCTTTATATGCCCTTGCTTTTATCTTTCATGTCTCTTTCAAAAATCTATGTTAATGAGTTCTTCCCTCCCCTTCCCTCATTTTCACCCCTCTCCCCTCCCTTCCCTTCCTCTTCTCTTCCTTTTTCATTTCTTTCCTTTCCTTTCATCTTTTTTTTTTCAGACTTAGTGTCCCTATCTCACCTAGGCTGGAAGTTCAGTGGCCAACTCTGAATCCAACCCCGTTGCTGATTTACACAGAAGCTTTGACTTGTGTTTCTGAAGTGGGCTGGGTCACTCCTCTTTAGGTCCCTGGGTGTTCTCCCTCTGCTCAACTCACAATATTCATTCCCGGCATAGTGGGGGTGCTGGATCCTGCCTAATTCTTCTTTAACTCAGAACTCTGTAACTCAATGATTCATCAACCTCAACCTCTCTCAGTAGCTGGGATTACAGGCATGTACCACCATGCCTGGACCCTTCTATATTTTCTTAAAAGACTAAAATAAAGTCTAAAATAAAGGTTCCATAGATCTTAAAAACATAACCTAAGTCACCGCATGCATATTGTTTACCTTGGTGCGTGTAACTGTGGGTATTCCCCAGGTCTACATCATTAGGGAGCCATTGGAGTATATTATGTAAGGAAGTGATACGATTAGACTCCATGTTTTAGGAAAATCACTTTGGCCACTATCAGACCATCCACTGCCATGGAGAAGCTTGAGGCAGGGAAAACGATTAGTAGACTAGTACGGTAGATGAGGGGAGAGGTAATGAGGGTCTGAATTTGTGTAGAGGCCATGTGAGTGTGTGAGTGGAAGGAAAAAGAGATGTTGTGGAGGTTGAACTGACAAGATTTGACAACTGATCAGATAATATGTGTGGTGAGGGAGAGTGAGGAGTCAATATCAGCACCCTTTCTGGGGCTACTATGCATTCCATGTCCCATTGGCTCTGGCAGGTTGGGTCTCTAGAGAGTAGCTGACTACTTCTACTCTTCAGGTTCTAAGGATAACCATCAGGGACTGGAGGTTTTTCTTATATTATCACTTACAAACCCCTACTGGTGTGTTTCCTTAATATCATTTAATCAGTTAATGTCTCCATAGTATCAATTAACTAATTAAAATCAATTTACTCTTACACAGTAGCATTACTTAGAAGGTATAGTAAATAACAGAGTATAACATTCCCCCAAAATGGCACCACACTTTTCCCTCTATACATAGATTTAGTTCCCATGGAGAATAGACTCAAACTTAACATCGTTGCTACAAAACATCCCTTCATCTAACAAGGGGTAGGAGTTACTTCCTGGTCCTGAGTGTCCTTTTTATTTTTTGGAGTCCTCATATTTCATGGGGAAAAAGTTCATATTTGGGTGTGGCATAGCCTACTGACTGGATCCTCGATGGATTGGGTCAAGCAGTTTGCTTCTCAGCACTGCTGTATAATCTCCTCACTGGACTTGGCTATTATTGCTATCGACTCTAGGATTCCAGTCATTGGTAAGATCTCAGATATACTTGATGGATTTGCTCATCTTACTAGTCAATCATCTGAGGAAAGAGGAAACTCACCAAGATCAAGAAAAAAGTTAAACACAATAGGAATAGTAGTACCAAGTGTTCATGGATCCATGGGGGTGGGGAGAGTTAGATGCCTGAAGAAGTTCTTCCTCCTCAAAATCCAGCAGAGAAGGAAGCAAGAGGCTTCCCATTCAAGCCTATGATAATCTCTGGCTCAGCAGACAATAGGCTTTTCTCCACCATGCAATAAGCTCATAGGAAACAGAGTACACCTGTGCATATTCTGAAGTGGGAGAAAGGGCCTCTCCACTCTATATGCCTGGAAACAGGTTAGTGAAGACTGCACATAAATTGGTACCAGGTAGAGAATATTGTACATTCATTAAGGACTGAGCCATCATTGATCATTCTTACCAGTACACTAAGATGACAACCTTGGTAACTGGAGGTATGGTGGTGCCCTCTACAGTACTAGAGGAATATTAGAATAAGGGAGGGCTTAAGGGGGGAAAGATAATGTAATGAAATCTGTAATAAAGATCTCAACCTATCCATGCTTGCTCATTTTGTGAGACTGTCTCACCTAAAATGGAAAGATATGGGGCAGGGCATAGTAGTCATAAAATTATCTGAGGGCAGCGTCTGGGGACATTGAGCAGGAACAGGGTATTTTATCAGCTTGGTTGCCAGGGTCAACACCTGGAAAAGAGATGAGTGGGGGATTGTTGAGATAATGCAGGAAGAAGGTGGTATAGATTTATTGGAGACAAGTCCATGATTGGTTATAACGGGTGGTGGAATTTGACACATCTTATTGGTTGATCATATGACCCTGGATGTCATACCATATGTGCCCCATAAAGGCACTTAGCCCCACTTTGAAAACCACTGCCATACTGAACAAGTTGTGGTACATGAATATAATGGAATGCTATTGTGCTGTAAGAAATGATGAACAGGCTGACTTCAGAAAGACCTGGAAAGACTTATGTGAACTGATGTTGAGCAGAACCAGGAGAGCATTATACACAGTAACAGCCACAGTGTTCAGTGACTGATTCTGATAGTCTTAGCCCTTCTCAGCAATGCAAGGACCTAACACGATTCCAAAGGACTCAGGATGGAAAATGCCATCCACATCCAGAGGAAGAACTGTGGAGTCTGAACGCAGAGGGAAGCAGACTGTTTTGTTTTTGTTTTGTTTTGTTTTGTTTTGTTTTTTCTCTTTCTCATGGTCTCTCCCATTCGTTATAATTCTTCTATACAACATGACTAAGGCAAAAATATGTTTAATAGGAATGTATATATAGAGCCTATATTGGATTGCAGACTGTCTTGGGGAGGGAGGGGGAGAAAATTTAAAACTTATAGAAGTGAATGTTGAAAACTAAAAATAAATAAATTAATAAGAAAAGAAAAGAAAACCATTGCCATAGTGGATAAAACACCCCTTCTAAAACGTTACCAAGGAGTAGATATCTAACCTCTTGAAAACTTCTTGTGAAGGGAAATATCACCTCCTCAGTCAACTCATTCTATTTTTGGACAGTTCTAATTGTTAGAAAATTTCCCCTAACTTTGAACTGAAATCTACTTCCACATTTTTCATCCTCCATTGTTTCTAGTTTTGCCTTGGAGATCTAAGAAGACTAAGTCTGATCCTTCTTCCACGTGACAGTCCTACATTTATTCAAATGTAGATGAGAAGTAGTATGGCAGAGTTGATAAAGGGTTAACCTAAGAGTCAGGAAGTCCTGGGTTCAAGTTTCTCCTATGAGACATACTGACTGTGTGGCCCTGACAAGTCACTAATCTTTCAGTGCCTGAGACAGCTCTATAAGGCTATAAGTTGGAGACCAATTGCTGATTTGCAGTGCTAGAAAGAGCTTTCTTTACTCTGACGATATTATAGGTCAAGACCAAAACAAACAAAAAAAATTCTGATGCCTCTCATAAGACATTTTTTCCCAGGTTAAGCAGCTCAAGAAGTTACTTTAATCAGTTTTGGTTACCATCATCTGGGTGTGCTTTAGTTTGTTTATGTCCTTCTTAAAATGTGGCAGACAGAAATAAATATTGTTGTTCAGTTGTTTCAGTTGTGTCTGACTCTTTGTGACCCCATTTGGGATTTTCTTGGCAAAGATACTGGAGTGGCTTGGCATTTCCTTCTCCAGCTCATTTTACAGATGAGAAAACTGAAGCAAACAGTTAAGTGACTTGCCCAGGGTCACACAGTAAGTGTCTGAAGCTGGATTTGAATTCAGGTGTTCCTGGCTCCAAGCCTGGTGCTCTATTCACTATTCACTGGTACCACCTAGCTACCCTAAAATTCTGTTGTTATTGTTGTTGCTGCTCAGTTGTTTCCATCATGTCCAACTCTTTGTGACCTCATTTAGGGTTTTCTTAGCAAAGTAATTTGCATTTCCTTCTCTAGCTCATTTTACAGATGAGGAAACTGAGGCAAACAGGGTTAAGTGACTTGCCCAGAGTCACATAGCTAGTAAGTGTCTAGAGCTGGATTTGAACTCAAGTCTTCCTGAGGCCAAACCCCTCCATCTATTATGCAACCCAGCTGTTTATTGCCCTAATACAGCAGGGATATGCAGCAAGGATACAGTGATGCTTAGCTTCTGTAGAGTCAGTTTCCCTTGAGGAATGGAAATGCATCTTGGTCATAGGGCAAAGTGTAATGCCTTGTGTGGTCTTCAGACATCCACCAAGTTGGAGGGGACACAAAAGATCTTACCTATGTAGACTGGGTGTCCCTCTGCTTAAGGATCTGTAACCACGCATTCAGCAAGATGGAAGAACTGCAACTCTCCTTACAGGAGAGAGGCTTACCAACCATAGCATTCCCTAGTGGATAGTGGACATGATTGCAAAGGTGGATTAACAGATCAGCTAGGGTAGGGAGCAGTGGAACTGAGGAACAGCTAAAGCAGTGCCTGGTGGGGAATCAGCCAAGCAGTTCTAGCAGAGAAGGGTGTGATTATATTAATAGAAGAGAATGATAGGTTTGTAGTGTCAGAGGTGTGATTTGTCTCTCCACACATGTACCCTAATCATGTCATCCTTCTCATGCATACCCCTTCATGAGGGTATCCTGACCACATGTTATCTGCAAATGTGGATATATGATATATAATGTATGATTCCTGTGAAGTTTACTCTTCCATTGCATGTGCATTTATTTGTGGGAGAGAGAATTCAGTGTTTATGGAGGTAATGTTCTATAGTTACTTTATTTTTATTACTATTTTATTAAATATTTTATCTTTGAATAAAATGTGTTATAATTGACTAGTAAAGTGAACATTTAAGCAGGGGCTTATGAATAATCATTTGAAGAGGATTCTAACCCAGACCATACCTACAATTCCATATCTGGATATCTGATAAGAGGGTCTTGGACTACATGAGTTTGTTGCTTTTTCTTGTTGTATCTTGCCTCAGTATTGCTGCCCATCACCATTCACCTAGTCTCATATGGTCAAAACTCTGGTATTGTTCATTTTTCCTTCTTTCCCTCTGTTCATTCAATCCGTTGTCAAGTTCTGACTTTTGTATTGATGCGATATCTCTCATCTGTTTTCTCCTTTTGATTCCCACAGCCACCAACATAATAATGCGTGCTTTTATTATTCCTCACTTTATTCATATCAGTCAAATACAATTTGATTTAATAAATATTTATTAGGCATCTACTACATGTAAGAGCTAGAGCTAAGTGCTGAGGACCCAAAGAAAAAATGAAATGTTCCTTTTTTATAGGGCTTATGGTTCATTGAGGGTGGGGGAAAAGCATTTTTAAAGTACATATTATGTGTTGGGTGTTGTGTCAAATATTTTATGTGTACAAATATCTTATTTGATTTTTACAGCAACCCTGGGAAGTAGGTGGTATTATGATTGTCGTTTTAGTAGAGGAAACTGAGGCAGACAGAGATTAAGTGACTTGCCCAGAGTTATACAACTAGTAAGTATTTGAGGCCAAATTTGAATTCATGTCAGAAAAGGGCTTCTCTAGGAAGGGATACTTGAGCTGAGTCTCAAAAACAGCTAGGTATTCCAAGATGTGAAAATAAAGAATGAGGCTGGCACAGGGTAGGAGATCACTGGTGATTTTAGAAAAATGCAGTTTCAGGTGTGTGTGTGTGTGTGTGTGTGTGTGTGTGTGTGTGTGTGTGTGTGTGTGTGAGAGAGAGAGAGAGAGAGAGAGAGAGAGAGAGAGAGAGAGAGAGAGAGAGAGATCAGAAGCTGAATTGAAAGAATGGAAGGTGAGGCAAGGAAATTACTCAGCAGTGATTTTTCTGACTTTCCAGGAGACTGGTTATGAGAGGGAGGAGAGATATAAGATGATCATTCCAGGAGGCTGTGGGGTCAAACGAAGGGTTTTTTTTTATCTGAATATGTTTGTCGGTAGCAGGGAAGGAGTCAGGGGATAAAGAGAGATTGAAGATTAGATAGATGGAGGGATGATTGAAAGGGTAAATTCCAAGAAAATCTGGGAGGGAAGGCAACCAAAGGAGCAAGTGAAGGGTTGGCAAAGAGAAAGTCCATTTCTTCCAAGACACTTTCCACTGTGCCAAAGAAAGGGAAATAAAGGTATGAAAGATCCCAGGCAACTTGGAAGACAACATTTTTGGCTACCATCTTCTGTGTTCCAATTTTAGAGGCTTCAAAGCATCCCTCAAGTTGACTGCCCATTCACTACTGAAAAACTTCTCAGAATTGGTCTCTTCATGATCTCTGGTAAGAAGGCAGCCCTGGATCCGATCAAACTCTCTTTCCAGAAAACAAAGCCTTTATTTGTTTTGTTTAACTTCAGGTTGTCTTCTCTCACCCTCTCTTCCT
This sequence comes from Phalanger gymnotis, assembly GCA_028646595.1. Taxonomy (NCBI): domain Eukaryota; kingdom Metazoa; phylum Chordata; class Mammalia; order Diprotodontia; family Phalangeridae; genus Phalanger; species Phalanger gymnotis. The sequence goes on from CM053622.1 coordinate 134,228,610, forward strand.
GGGTCCCTAAAGAGCTTAGCAAATGGTTTCTAACAGCTCATGTGGCTAATTTAGGGCAAACATGTTCAAAGTCAAAATTAATGTTCCCTTTTTACAAAAATACCCCAAGGGCAGAGAATTCAGGAAATTGTGTGTCACTCTGATGGAAAACAAATGAAAACCTCACCAGCAGAAACATCAGCCAATGACTGTCTCACATATCCATTGCCTCATGCCATTGGAGATATATATGGCACATGATAGGCAGGGGAGTACTTGAAGAATGAATTCTCTTCATTCCACACTTCACCATCTCTTCCACTGTTGATTGACAAAGATAACAGGAAAATAGTACAGGCTAAGAGAAATGTACATCTCTGCAAAAGGTGCAAAAGTTTGTTTTGTTTTTCAGATCCAAGTCTAGGAAGTGGACTGTTTCCATAATCTTATGTTGCCTCAGAGTCTAGCCCAGTAGTCTTAAACCTTTTTTCATTGAATTTAGTTGAATTGAAGCTAGCAACTTGTTAAAATCTGCGTGATATCATATGGCTGGCCATTTCCTTTTTCATCATCACCATCTTCATCTTCATCATTATATCATCATTGTCATAATCTTCAGTATCCTCAACATCTTAATAAAGACCAAACTCACCTGATAAAGAGCCTGACAAACTTGTAGAGGACATAGAGCTAAGTTCATCACAAAAATCTCTTACATCTATTCCCCTTTCTCTCTACTCACATGGTTGCCACTTTGATTTAGACCCATAAATAATAGCACCTGGGCAGTTTTGAAGAAAAAATGAGATAATATTTGGAAAATGCTATGCAAATCTTTAAGCACTATATGAATGTTCACCATCTCCACCATCATCATCACGGTCGTTGTTAATCTCCTGTCCTACAGATCTACTTTCCCAATTCTCCAATCCATCTCCTATTCAGCTGCCAAATTAATGTTTTTAATGCATAGGCCTGTTCATGTCATTTCCTTATTGCCTCTAGGATAAAATATACACTTCTCTGTATGGCATTGAAGGTTCCTGCCATTCTGGCTCCAACTTATGTTTCCAGACTGATTTCACCTTATTCTTCCTCATATACTATATTCTTGAAAAAACTGGTCCTATACATGACATTCTATCTCCAGTCTCTCTGCTTTTACACAGGCTATCCCTTGTGCCTTGGATGTACTCCTGTTTGCAAAGAGCTTTGACCCATGTTATTTCACGACAACCCTGTGAGGTAGGTATTATTATTTTATGTGTGAGGCTACTGAAGCAGAGAGAGGTTAAGTGAGTTGCCTAGGGTCACACAGCTGGTTAAGTGTTCGAGAGAATTTCATCTCAGTTCTTTCCAATTCCAAGTCAAGTACCCCACCCACCTAGCTGCCTCAGGAAGTGCTTGCCACATAGCAGGTGAGTAATAGACACTTTTTGAATGAATGAATGAGGACTCATTCCTGCTCTTAGTTTATTCCATGAAAACAGCTACACTAAAGTTGTCCTTTCAAGAACTACCTGATCTGAGGAGTTATCAGTGAAGAGGCATGGGAGATTCTGAGTAGATGGGGGACCTTTTCTGGGACTGTTGCAATGTTTGGGTAACCTTAAGTCAGCACAACTGGGACTTCATTTTAGAATCTGCCATGTTTCTGAAATCCAACAGATCATGAAATGCAGATGTCATTGGGGCCAATAACAAAGTAAGATATTCTAAGTCATTGATGGCACTTTGAGAGTCCAGGAATTCTAGAAATCTATTTGAATTCCTTCAAATACTTTTCTTAGAATGCTGCCCTTGAATGCTTTCTGGAAATGCCATTTTTGGATGAAGAGGCTGGGTCAGAGTCACTTGTGATCTTTACTGTCTTTACTTGGCAAGCAGATCTCAGGAGGTGCTGATCAAAATGTATTGGCTTTCTGGGAGCAAATGATATGATAATACTTAATGTAGGCAATACCTCACAGTTAAGTTTTCCCACCTGTTTTTATATTGCTTGACCCCCCCTTTCCCCAATATGAATTTCATTAACTGTGACATGTCACAAAAAAATATATGACTTATTTAGTGAAGGGTTTTTGATCATTCTATGGCACCATTATACATGGATGTTATTGGAAAACTTTAGGAAATATCCTTTATTACAGTATTTCTCCCCTCCCCCCCGCCCCCAACCCCCTGCTCCAGTCTCATTTTGTCCAATCTACACAGCAGTCTCTTCTGCGGAAAGCTTGGCTCTGAGTTGCTTTCTTGGGAGTGGGGACTGTTTTGACATGTTAAGTGAGACATATCAGTGTGACTAGTGGGTTGAGTCTGCCTTCATGTGGAAATAAATAAGACTTTTGGTCCTATCTTCTCTGAGGTAGGAAGAAGTGAAGGTTGAACCACACTGGGGTACAGAATTGTGTACTCTGTGATATTTCTGCTGAGAAGTGAATTTAGCACTTTCTAAACTGATTGAATGGGAGAAATCAAATGAAGTATGAGGTTAATGATAATTATGGCAGTATCAATACCTCTTAGGTTTTCAAGGTACTGTAATCATCTTAGCTGAGCCCCACAACAGCCCTGTGGGGTTGGTATAACACACACTGTTATCCTCATTTTACTTATGAGGAAGCTCAGGCTTAGGAAAGGTATAGTCATATAATTTGCATCTGAGGCAAGATTTGAATCCAGATCCTTTTGCCTCTAGTTCCAATTCTTACCCCTTGCCAATCAATTTTTTTCCCTAAAAGCTTCCTTTCCCTAACTTTTCATAATAAGAAAATATATTTTTAGAAGAATCTGTTCAAAGGTTTAATTCAATTTAGGCTGTCAAAAACGTTTTCTTCTTAGGAACAAAATCTGGCAGGAAGAAGACTACTGCGAGTAAATCTCTGTTCTGCCTCTGTGCAAGTTTTTCTGCCAGTACACCTCTCTTTACCTCAGTTTCCCTAATGGTAAAATGAGGGGAATCAACTAGATGACCTTTAGGATCTCTTTCAGCCTTGAATTTCTTAACCTCTCATCTTCTTCAATACTTGTGATCAATTGATCAAAAGCTATTTGTTCCTGATTGGTTACCACTGAAGACAGATACAAAGTGCCTGGGCTTTAAGCAAGCTTATATTTCATAGCTTATGCAGAAAGGCTTTACGGAAAGAATACCCTTCGATTTTATTAAGAAGTAAAATATGTGAGCCTGAGGAAGGGAGTGGAGAAGGGCTGGAAGGAATCTCAGAGGTCATTGAGTCCCACCCCCTCTTTTTAGAGATGAGATGGCCAAAAGTGATACCGAGTTGGATTCTGCCCTCTTCATTACAAGGCTCATTGATTAGGGCTTCCCAGGGAAATGAATTCATGAAGTTGTCTCAGGAGGAATTTCCATTGGTTTAGGAAATGGGCTCACAGAGCATAGACCTCAGGAGCAGCTGTGGAAACCAAAGAGGGGAGCTGAGGAATAAGGAGAAAATGATAATGAACTGGTGCCAAATGGGTCCAAAGAGCTAGAGAGAAGCTTGAATACAAAGAGAGGGAGGGGAAGGTATCTGGCTGTTTAAATGAAAAATGACTCTCCTCAACAATCACCTTCTGTCAATAACATGCTTATTTTCTGACATGTCAATTAGGTGATTCATAATCCAGATGACCATCGCCTTCCATTTAGGACCTGCAACCGGGTTAAATGTCTGAAGTGTTTACCCTTCATGCCCAGTGGCAGGTATCTGTTCTTAGTCAAACCGGCCTATCCATGACATGTTTGCCTGTAGGATTTCTCTGGAGGCAAAGTAACCATTTTTATCAGACTTTAAACACAAGGGCAGATTAGGACAGTGGTGTTTTTTTTCCCTAACCATCAGCACCAGAGGAGCTTGTTTTACAGTACCAGCGAGTTCCCCTAAAGAGGGAGGGAGCCGAGCACAGGAGTTCAATGCAAAGGAAAGGGCCTATAATTTAAAGGGATCCATGTGAACTGCGACCATGGAGTGCAGTTTGGGACTTCAAAGGGAACTTCTGTTCTAGAGAAGGCTGCTTATTAGGGAACAAAAGGTTTGTCCTTAGCACCAAGAGCCACTTTGAAAAAGATCGGATGCTCTTTCTGTAACTAAGCCGTCTTAGAAAGTTGCTTAAGCTTAAAGAGATAAAGTATATTGATGATGGAAGGAAGGTAGGAAGTAAATAAACTTTTTTTTAAAGTGCCTACTCTGTGCCAGGCAGTGTGCTAACTTCCTTACAAATATTATCTCATTTAATCCCTACCACAACCCTGTGAAGTAGGTGCTGTTATTATCTCCACTTTACAACTGAGGAAGCTGAGGCAGACAGGTAATGTGACTTGCCCAGGTCAATAGCTACTAAATGTCTGAAATGGGATTTGAACTCAGGTCTTCTGACTTCAGGCCCATTCTCTATCCACTGTTCAACCTAGCTGCCACAGTCAGCTGGCTAATGAGTACCGGAAGTGACATTTGAACTCAGGTCTTCCTGACTCTATTTCCATTATACCATATTGCCTCTCTAATCTAAATATTAGCATCTTTTAATAATAACTGTGGGAAATGGGAAAATGTCTTCTTTTCTTAGACAAAGTAAAGTATGAAGAGATGATGATAAACTAACATTTTTATAGCATTTACTATGTGCCAGTCACTATACTAAGCATTTCACGTTATTATCTTATTTGATTCTCACAACAACCCTGGGAGGTAAGTGCTATTATTATCTCTATTTTACAGATGAGGAAACTGAGGTTAAGTGACTTGCTCAGGGTCACACAACTAGTAAGTGTCTGAGGCTGGATTCGAACTTAGGCCTATCCTGACTCTATGCTGAGTACTCTATCCACTGTGCCATCAGCTGCCATGGTTAGCTTGGATAATGAAATTTGGAGGTTTAAACTAAAGCATTGAATCAACGATTCTTCCATACCTTCCAGTCTTAGAAAGTTACTTAAGTTCAGGGAATTCAAATGACTATGTGGATAGTGAGTACCAGAACTGAGATGTGAACCCAGGCTTTCCTGACTTTATTTCCCCTATACCTGTCGCCTCTGTACCACCTCTCTAATCTAAGAATTAATGTCTAGAAGAAAAATTGTGGGGAATGGAAAAAGCTTTAGATAAAATATGTATAGATTTGTACCAACCCCCCCATATATAGGTGTGCATACACACACCTATACTATATATGTGCACACTTATAAATGTATACACATACATATTATATTTATTCATATATGTATATATAAAACAGGTATACGCATATATATCTGTGCTGGGCTCTACTTTGTTAGCCAAGTTTGAGTTATCTTATGCTCTTGAAATCCAATTGTATTTCTTAAAAAAACCACAATGAATAATATTCACAGTGCCTTGCATATGATAAATGCTTGTTGACTAACTGACCACTAATTTAGACTGGTCTTCCTTCCAAAGAACAAATCAGTGAGAGGTAATCATCAAGCATTTTAAAGCCAGGTTCAGCATACGTGAACTAGTATCTTTAAAGTACAGAGACTTTTACACTTCTTTCTGCTTTGAACTATTCCAGAGCAAAACTAGGTGCTTACATGGTGGCCTGTAAGACAGCTGGGATGGGGGTGGGGGGTATGTGGGGAAGTGTGGGAGGGAAACTGTCCCCACTCCCCAAGGGCAGGGAGAGGGAACAATACGGTGGTGGTCTCACTCTCCCTGGAAATGCTACCTGGCGAGCTGGTGCTAGAATTTGCTTTGAGAAGCTGACTGACACAGCCTGCTCTGAATTGTTTGTTTACAAGATGCTCAAAAGAGTGAAAATAAGAAGACCCTTTCACAGCCAATCAGGAGGCTTTTGTCTCACTTCACTCCTGCATTTCCTGGATTTGGAGTTTTGTTTTTTTTTTAAGAGTTCCATCCGAATAGCTTTGTGGTGAGCTAACTCATTACCCCGAGCTCACAATAAAGATAATATCTATATTATTATTGGTAGCAAGAGTAGCAGTAGCAGCAACAATAACAACAAACGATGGTTACGTAAGAGTGAAAACATTGTCCTTGAAAGACCTCAGTAAATAGTTTTTTATCCTTTATATAGTCTATGTGGGAAAAAAAAAACCACCTTAAAAGGAATTGGCAAGCCTAAATAGTTTACTGGGGTGGACTTAATTGTATTTCAGAATCAATAACTTTTTGTGATGGCCAAAGGGTGATCAGACTAGGAAATATTCCTCTGCCAGTCATGGGTGGGAAAGAGGGATCTTATGCCTTTCCCCCTCCTTTTTTAACCCTTCTACTCAAACCCTATAAATACTTACGTGAAGGACCCTCTGTTTAGCTTGGCAAGTCAGTTGAGTATTATAACCAACATAACTTTCAGTGAATTAGGGGGATAATCTCTCCATTTGCCGCAGCCCCATTCTAATTTATGACTAAACCCAGAAAGAGAAAGTATTTTTTTTCCTTTGAAATTGAACAATAGGTTTTGGAAAAAAGAGATGTGAGGGGTGTAGAATCACACTGAATGAGTCAGAAGGGCTGCAGACAAAAAATGTAAGGCCATTTACCTGTGTCCATCATTCTGATGATATTCTCCTGAAGGCAGATTAGGTCTGACAATACAGCCTGCAAATTACAGTTGTGCTGAAGAAATGGAGTTGGAAACCGTTTTTTAAAAAGTTAGCATAAATATTCCATCCAACTAGGTAACTTAAAGAATACATAAATGTACTGGGCTTAAAAGCCAAATTTTGTTCTCAAGGATTCATAGACACAACTTCTTGTCATAAGCAAGATTGTTGAACATGAGTCTTTCTTCTACTTGGTGAAACCCTCCATGACCAACCTAGTCTAGAGAGATTACCCCTTCTTCTTGGATTGTAGATAAGGAATTCTGAGTAAAAAAAGTATTCCAGAAATAATTATAGGCAGATAAAAATGGAGGTAAGTTGGTCAGGTATGTCCTCAAAAGAGTAAATTCCTCCGGATGACCCATTGCAGTCAATCCATCTTCCATACAACAGCAAAAATGATATTTTACAGGTCTGATCATTCAACTTTCTTGTTGTAGCACCTTCAATGACTCCTATTGTGCTTAGGATAAATACAGACTTATCTGTACGTACATTCCTTTCTTTCTGCTCACACAACTATCATCCTAATACAAGCCTTTCTTACCTTTCTTAAAAAAGCTTTTCTTACCTTTTTAAAAGAAGGGTTTTAAAAAAAATTTTATTTTTAATTTATGAGATAAAAACAAGCATTTCTATAACATAGCATAATAAAAAAAAAAGATTGCACATGAAACTGCAAATCTATCATGTACAACTTGCTATTCCTTCTAAATATATAATAAAGTTATCATGTAAATTTCTTTTTTTTCCTCCCTCTTCCACCTCACCATTAGACACACACACACACACACACACACACACACACACACACTCTCATTCTGTACTTAATTATATTTATCAGTTCTTTCTCTTTTTAATTAGGCTGCCTGTTTATAGTCTCTCCCCACGCCAAGCCAAAGTGATTTTCCTAAAGTTCAAGTCTGACCATGTCACCCTCCAACAGAATTCAATAAACTGTATTGGCTCCTCATCACCTCCAGGACCTAATATAAAATGCTCCATTTGGCATTTAAAACATTCCATAACCTTGTACCTTAATACCTTTTCAATCCTCTTGTGCTTAACTCCTTTCTCCACATATTGCAATTTAGCTACAATGGTTTACTTGCAATCTCATACATGACACTCCATCTCTCAACTATGTGCATTTGCACTGGCTCTCCTCCATGTTTGGAATGCTAGCTTCCCAGACTTCCTTAGTTCAAACCTCACCTTTTGCTGGGGACCTTTTCTATCCTACCCCAACTCAATGTTTTCCTTGGGGATTACCTCCCATGAAGAGTGTATATATCTTGTATATTCATGGTTATTTGTATTTTGTTTCCCCTTGTCAAAATGTGATTGCCTCGAAAGCAGGACTGAATTTTTTTACTTTATACCATTTACTAGATGCCAGGCACTATCTTAAGCACTGGTGATACAAAGAAAGGTAAATCATAGTTCCTGACCTCAAGAAGCCAACATATTAATGAGAAATTCATATACTAAAGTTAATAAATAATTTGTTCATTCATTCAATAATCATTTATTTTTATTAATAGCTATCATTTATATAGTACTTTAAAGTTTGCCAAGGGCATTACAATATAAGCACCTACTATGTGCAACACACATGCAGAGTATTGTGAAAGATACAAAGATGGAGAAGTTACAGTTGTTCCCCTTCTGCAGCCTACAATTTAGCAAAGGAAATGAAACACAGATACCTTACATAGAGTGTCAAGTATGAATTCTTTTATTTGACGTTTAAAGCTTTTTCTCACCCAAGCTTCAAGTTACATTTAGAGTCTTTATTACATATTATGTTATGTTACGTTACGTTATATTATGTTATATATCATATTAATTATATCATACCATACCATACGATACCATATCATACCATACCGTATCATACCATATCAATCATATCATATCATATTATATCATATCATATCATATTCTTCATGGGTGCTATAGTTCAGTCAAAATGGTCTTGACTGTTTCTCATCTCCAACCTTCCATCTCTTATCACCATGCCTTTGCTTTGGTGATATCCCCTTCCTAGACTGCTATTCCCTCCTCACCTCCTCCTTAGAATCCCTAGTTTTTTTTAAAGCTCAACTCAAGCACCACATTCTACCTGGGGCCTTTCTTGACCTCAAAGGTGCCAGTGCCTTTTAAAAATTAAATTGTATTTATTCTGTATATGCCTATATATTGGTGCTTTTTCTCTCTATAGAGTGCAAGCTTCTTGAGGGCAGAGATTGTTTCATTTTTGCCTTTGTATCTCGAATACCCAGCACAGTGCCTGGCACTTAATAAATTCTTAATAAGTTCTTGTTGATTGATTGGCAAAATATAAATTAAAATGCAAGAAGAACACAATTACAGAATGTTTTTCACACAAATAAAGTCTGATCTAAATAACTGGAAAAACATTAAGTTGCTCATGTGTAGGCCAAGCTAATATAATAAAAATGACAATTCTACCTAAATTAGTTTACTTATTTAGTGCCATACCAATCAAACTACCAAAAAATTATTTATAGAGCTAGAAAAACAACAAAATTCTTCTGGAAGAGCAAAAGGTCCAGAATATCCAGGGAATTAATGAAAAGAAATGCTAGGGAAGGGATCTAGCCATACCTGATCTTAAATTGCAAAATAAAGGAGCAATCACTAAAACTACTTGGTACTGGCTAAAACATAAACAGTGGAACAGTGGAACAGTGGAACGAATAGGTTAGGTACACAAGACACAATAGTCAATGACTATAGTAATCTACTGTTTGATAAACCCAAAGACCCCCCAGCTTCTGGGTTAAGAACTCACTCTCTGACAAAAACTGCTGGTAAAACTGGAAAATAGTATAGCAGAAACTGGGCATAGACCAATGTCTTACACCGTATACCAAAATAAAGTCCAAATGGGTATGTGATTTAGATATAAAGGCTGACTATAAGCAAATTTGGAGAGCAAGGAACAGTTTATATGTCAGATTTATAGAGAATGGAGGAATTAATGATCAAACAAGAGATAGAGAACATTATGAAATATAAAATAGATAATTTTGATTACAGTAAATCTAAAAGTTTTTACACAAACAAACTCAATGCAACCAAGATTACATGGGAAGCAGAAAACTGGGAATTTTTATAACTAGCATCTCTGATAAAGCCTTATTTCTAAAATATATAGAGAACAGAGCCAAATTTATAAGAATACAAGTCATTCCCCAATTGATAAATGGCCAAAGGATATGAACAAGCAGTTTTCAGAGGAAGACATTAAAGATATCAATATTCATACGAAAAATGCTCTAAATCACTATTGATTAGAGAAATGCAAATAAAAACAACTCTGAGGTACCACATCACACCTATCAGTTTGGCTAATATTACAAAATAGGAAAATGATAAATGTTGGAGAAGATGTGGGAAAATTGGAACACTAATTCATTGTTGGTGGAGGTGTGAACTGATCCAACCATTCTAGAGAACAACTTGGAACTATTCCCAAAGGGCTATAAAATGTATATACCCTTTGATCCAGCAATACTACTTTTAGGGCTGTATCCCAAAAAGATCATAAAAGTGAGAAAAGGACCTACATGTACAAAAATATTTATAGCAGCTCTTTTTTTGTGGTGGCCGAGAGCTGGAAATTGAGGGGTGCCCATCAATTGGGGAATGGCTAAACAAGTTGTGGCATACGAGTGTAATGAAATACTATTTTACTATAAGAAATGGTGAACAGGCAGACTTCAAAAAAACCTGGAAAGACTTATAAGAGCTGATGCTGAGTGAAGTAGGAGAACATTTTATACAGTAATAGCTACAATGTGCAATGACTGACTTTGACAGACTTAGCTCTTGCCAGCGATGAAAGGACCTAAAACAATTCCAAAAGACTCATGATGGAAAATACCATCTACATCCAGAGAATGAAATATGGAGTCTGAATGCAAATTGAAGCAGACTATTTGCTGCTCTCTCTCTTTTTTTTGTTTTGTTTTTCTTTCTCATGGTTTCTCCCATTTGTTCTAATTCTTCTACACAACACTACCAATGTGAAAATATGTTTAATAAGAATGTATATGTAGAGCCTATATCAGATTGCATGCTGTGTTGGGGAGGAGGAGGAGATGGAGGTGGAGAAAATTTTAAACTTATGGAAATGAATGTTGAAAATTAAAAGTAAATAAATAAATTTATAAAAAAAAGAAAAGCCTACAACATTCTATAAAATCAGATGAAGGGCACTTCACCATGAACTATTTTTTCCGCCTCATCTCAGGGCAAAATGTGGCCAGGTGACAAAGAAATTGTCCCTCGCCCTTCATGTTAGCTAAGAATGCATTTACAAACCCAACAAAATCGAACCAACATACCATATTCTGTTGTTTGATAAAACTAATATTGCAATGAGGCTTTTAAAAAAACAGTTTTCCCACTTAGCTGATGCATCAGAAATCCTTCCACAGAAACATGAATTAGTTTGTGACTCTGGCAGCAGAGTAGAAACACATGTGAGAAAGGAGGAACAGCAGTGCCACATTTTTCATCTCAGTAAATGTTATTTATTGGCACTTGGAAATTTTAAGGAACTAGAGATTTGCCACAGCTTGGCACCAACTGAGATGACAGTCAGTCTAGATTCTTGCCATCAGAATCCATTGTTGACATCTTAGTTCAGGCCCCAATCAAAGCACACCTGTTCTACTGAACCGGCCTCCTACCTTGTCACTCTGCCTCAAGTCTCTCCCTCCTCTCAGTCATCGTCTCAGCAATTAGTGCTCTCAATACATCAGTTTTACAACATGGGGCTGACCCCAAAGTCAGAAAGCTTTGGATTCAAATCCTGCCCGAGGCACTTGCTAGCAGGGTGACCCTGGGCAAGTCCCTTAATCTTTAAACTTTTGGCTAGAGGAGATTGCACTCCATAGCCTTTGATTTCCCTTTCAACTGCAAATCCAAACTCATAGAATCCACTGTGGTACTGGGGAAAGAAATCTGAAGTTGGAGTCAAAAAGTCAGTCATAGACCAGTCACTTAACCTTTTTTGAGCTTGTAATCTTTTTTGTAAAACGAGGGAGTTGACCTAGATTACTGCTAAAGTCTCATCAAGATCTAAAGATATGGTACCAAGATACTTTCTACTGAACTTATTTTATGCATTTTGTATGGCACTAATTGTACTTGTTGTTCGGTCAGGTCTGACTCTTCATGACCCCATTTAGAGTTTTTTTTGGCAAAGATGCTGAAGTGGTTTACCATTTCCTTCTCCAGCCCATTTTACAGGCGAGGAAACTGAGGCAAAAGGGTTAAAGGTCACATAGCTAGTAAGTATCTGAGGCCAGATTTGAACGTAAGAAAAAGAATCTTCCTGATTCTCAGCCCAGTGCTTTATCCACTACACTACCTAGCTATCTTGTCATGTAGCAAGTTGCTAAAGATGTCCAGAGAGGTAGCTTGAACCCACTCCTTCCCAATCATTAGGATATTTTACTAACACCAAGTCTATCTCTTTGTATCTGACCTAATCCCTCCTCCAGGTGATAAACTTTCAAATACTTGAATACAAGTATCATGTTCTTCTCTACTCCTCCCTCCTCTCATACCTATACCCCCTCCTCATTCTTCTTTTCCATAGGATCTTCTCTTTGTTCCTTCAACCTATCCTCATGGCCCTTCACACTCGGGTTACCTTCTTACAGACAGTCTTTAAATCATCAATGCCTTCCTAAAATGTAGGAGCTGTTACAAAAGGCACTTGAAAATTCCTTCGTGGCTAGATGTGGAAGTCTTGGTGGCTGTGAGAGAGGTGTTCTGTAGGTAGAACTGCCAATATGTGAAGTCCGATTATATTTGTGGAGTGAAGGAGAGTGAAGAGTTGAGGATGATTTCAAGTTGCAAATCTGGGTGACTAGAAGGATAGTGCTTCTCTGAACAGAAATAGGGAAATTTAGAAAAAGGGAAGGTTTTTTGTTTCGTCTTGTCTGTTTTTTGGAAGAAAATGAGTTCTCTTGTGGCCATGTTGAGTTTGAGATGCCTAAACATGGACATCTAGTTTAAAAAGGCAGTTGCATATGTCTGACTGGAGTTTTCAAAGAGAAAGACTAGATCAGTTGAGTTGTATGGAACTACAAAAGGACAAAGGCATAAACACATCCCAGTCTCCGGTACCTTTCAATTTACAACACCTTTTACAACCTGTGTTACCAGATTCACACACCCTCCTCTATGTGGGAGAATCAATTATGTCAAACAGTAGCTTTTTCAAGCAGCAAGGACCTTACCCCTTAAAAGTTAGGCAGAAACTCCTCTGAACTGTGGGAGAGGAGGGATTACAGTTTATGGATATTACATCAGGGTTAGCTTCTCTGAGTCTCAACATGTCAGGATCTCCTTGACTTCAGGGAGTCTTCGGAGACTAAAACCTCATGGTGAAGTTTTTATGAACAGGAACCATTCTTCTCTGTTCCTTTCATGACATTTGACCCATTTCAAAAGAAAGAAGTGGAAGGTTTCTCTGAGGCTTTGAACATGAAATTCTCCCACACTCTGGCTAAATACCTTGCCAAGACAGCTGACATAAAAGTTGTTATGAAGGGAGTGATGACAGTTTGAAACTTCTGATGATTTCATCCCAAGGCATTTAAGTGTGTAGCACAGGTACTTTAGCCATATTAAATGAGGTGAACATTCTGCTTCCTGGCTCTCTCTACCTTTGGCCTTCTCATGCCCACCCCAGTCAGCAAGCATATCTTCCCTGCTCCTCTCTTGAATTTTGGCCATGCTACATTGTTATAACTGCATTAGAGGATAAATTGCAACAAGCAGGGTTTAGAGATGTAGCAATAATTGTTTCCTGTGCATGTGAAGCCACAGGTAACAAGAAGGAGTGAATGGATCTTTGAAAAATGTGTTCTGAGCCCAATCAATTTCACTTTGGTAGAAGATTGTAGATTATATCTAGGCAAAGTAGTAACCGCCATGGATAATCAGAGCTTTGTCCCAGAGCACAAACATCAAGGTAGGCATGTGTGGTGTGTACGTGCATGTTGGTGTGTGTGTGTGTGTGTGTGTGTAGGGGGGTAGTGTGCATACCTCCTTCCTTAGCTGCCTGACAGCATGGGATTGGTGGAAGACAGAGAGGTAAGGAGGTTAATATTTCTCAAGATAACTCGCTCCTCACCTCTTCACCTTAGTTTCCCTGGCTTCCTTCTTTCTCATCATTCCTCCGTCTTCCCTGTGACATTGCCTTCCATTGACTCTCATTATCTCGCATGTACCTATTTACATGTGGCATGGTTTATGCTCTCTTTTAGAGTGTGAGCTTCTCAAGGGTGGAGATAATGCTTTTTGCCTCCCTTTGTATCCTCTGTGCTTAACACAGCTCTTGGCACGTAGTAAATGCTTTATAGATGCTGGTTGACTAACTGACATTCATCAGCATGTGGAGTAGAGACTCCACCAGCATAAATGTACTTGGCTAAGACAGACTGTGTCACCTGGACTTGGGACGTTCTAGATTGACCTCCTTCTCCCCCGTGCCTCCCTAGGGGAAGTCTGGGTTTAGTGAATTTGGTGGTACATGTTAGATTCATGTTGTCAAAAGTTCTATACTTCCTCATCCCAAGCCATCTCCCTGCCTGTAAGACTGAATTTGTCCTTGGCATAGTCAATCTGCCAACAAAATCTATTAAGCCTTACTATGTGCCAAGGCACTGTGCTAAGCCTTAGGGATACAAGCAAAAAGAAGGACAGTCCTTCCTCTCAAGGAGCCTACATTCTAATGGGGAAGAAAACACATAAAAGGAAGCTAAAAGAGTTGTGTGTATGTGTGTGTGGAGGTATCCCAAGATGGGACATGATGTAAAAGTTCAGAGGAGTGTAGCCTGGCAGAAAATGAAGAGATGGCTGGCCTGGGTATCTCCTTAAATGGAGCTTCTGGGAAGAAGCAGACAATTGGAAAAAAGGGACCCAGGGGCAGAGGGCAATTTTGAGGCGTGAGTTCCAGGTCTAAATCTTCCAGGATGAAGAGGTTTCTGGGGCATAGTAGAGAGTTTTGGAGGAACTCAGCTTGATGGAAAATGACAAGTGTAGGGTTGTAACACCAACATTACTAGCAGCTGCTGTGGGAGTGTAAGACCAACACCATCAGCACATAGGAGGGCTGCTAGCACAAGTTCTTTGATCTGCTTTTTGGAAGGAAAGCAACTTAAAGGGGTTTACAATCTCACTTTAATTAAACATACATATATCATTTACTTAGTGCAGGGGGAAAAGTCAGCACTCTGAACTTCAGAAAAAATACAAACAGAAATTACAAAAAGAAATTATATAAACAGAGCAAATAACACAAATCAACAGACAGGGTTTTTGTCTGTCCATACCAATACATGCTTAGTTACCAGAGAGAGAAGCACCAACATCTGGGTTTTGAAAGCCAGGGGCTCCTTAACAGCTACCCAGAGTCTTGTCTGGCCAAATCACATGAATACTTTTCCAATGAGTGAGCCCCAAAGCAAAATGCTAACCTCAGAGTATATATACACTTCTTCAGGGTCAGCCTACAGAGGACGTCACAGCCATGCGACTCAAACTCATGTGACTTAGGCTTTCTTGTGACTTAAGCAGGTCATCAAAGACTCTTGATTCCATCAAAGACTTTTGAATGAAACAAAAGCAAGACTCAGTCAAAGACACTTGATTGCCTTAGTGCTGAGAAGCACTCCAAAAGAAAAAAACAGCAAAAAGTCCCACTTTGCTTGCCATTACAAGGGTGCAGAAATTCTCAGTTACTACTTTCAATAATTTTGTACTAATGGAACTTGGAAATATTTACATAAAAATATAAATAACCAGAGGGAGGGCAGGGAATTCTAGCTAGGGCCTAGGCATCCCCAAATGGGGCAACGATGGAGAATTCTCCATACAGGATTCATCTCTAATTCTTAGCTTTATACTTCTAAGTCAAAATGAAAGCTGATTAAATTCAATTCAGTTCAACTAATCTAAATTAATTGAGTTCCTATTAAGTGTAAGAGGAGTCAAGGTCTTGATGTAAGGTATAGGTATCCACATGGTAACATGATGGTGTGGAAAGATTGTTGGGTGAGAAGTTAAAGAACCTAGTTTTGATAGTGGCACGATCACTTATTATCCGTGCGACATTTGAGTAAATCACTTAATCTCTCTGAGGTTCAGTTTCTTTAGCTATAAAATGGCAACAATTGGATCTGCCTTATCTACTTCACAGTGTTGTCTTTTTCAGGTTTGTTTTTAATTATGTTTATAGTTACTTATCTTTCCTGCCCACTGCTCTCTCCAGTTGAAGAATTAAAAAAAAAACACCCTCCTCACAATAAACATGCTTAATCCAACAAAAAAATTTCCACATTTGGCCATGTCCCTAAAGGTATGTCTCATTCTTCACCCTAGTCCATCACCTATCTCTGGCAGGAGGGGGTGACTCCAATCCATACTCTACACAGTCAATAAAATGATATTCCTAAAGTACAAATATGACCATGTCACTTTCTATGAGGCCTTTGGATTCATGGTCAGAATTCTAAAGTCTTTAAATGTTTTTTTTTCCTTTTTAATGTTATAATCATTGTATAACTGTTCCCCAAATTCTGCTCACTTCACTCCGTATCATACATAAATGTCTTCAAAATTTCCTCCGAAACTGGCTATTACATCATTTCTTATGGCACAATAATATTCCATCCCACTAATGCATGATGAATTGGTTAACAATTCGGTCCACAATAGACAGACACCTCCTTAGTTTCCAGTTTTTGAGTGTTATAAAAAGAACTGCTACAATTTTTTTTGTACACATAGGTTCTTTACTATCTTTGATCTCTGGTCTAATATTTGTTCATTGTTCATCCTTTGTTTCTGAAGAGGACCAAAGACATCACAAGGTGATGTCTTGACTTGAACAACAATTTGGATTTAAATGAGACAGCGTTGCAGAAAGTCATCAGCCTTCATTTTTCTTTTGGAGTCATCAAAGTCCAGTGGCAAGACAAAAGTCAAGATGACTGGCAATGGCTGGGGGATGCTGTGGATGACCTTGGCATCTCTGATGTCTAAATACTCCATTGCACCTGCTTCAGCCATCTTCATGGCTGGAAACAAATTGTACTCATCCATTCATTCCGTCAGGGGAAGTCTTCACGTGCTTGCTCTAGACATCTTCCTAACTCAGTGACAGGTTTGGTGGAGTTTTCAGGGAGGACTAGCACCTCTGCTATGAAGGCTTGCTGAGCCCTTTTCAGGACTATTCATCCACCTTTGGTGTCCACCTGGCATTTAACTTTCTTCCATGGCTCCAAGAAGATGTAGCATGTGCAGCAGCCACAACTCAGCAAACCATCTAGCAGAAGGACTAACCCAGGTCTAATAATGACTTAGCTGAGTTAAAGGGGATGCATAGTTCATTAACTTTTTGGACTTAACTCCAAAGTGCTTTCCAGAATGGCTAGACCAATGCCTAGCTCTATTTGCCACAGTGCGTCCATGTGTCCATTTTCCTGTAGTCTCACCAACATTTGTCATTTTCTTCTTGTGTTATATTTGTTAGTCTGGAAGATATGAGGTGGAATCATAGTTTTGTCAGTCAAATAAGAGAATGGATTTATAAGTCCTTTGAAACAATATATGGTAAAAACAAAAGACTTCAATAAAGTTGAATTAAATTTTTAAACAAAGAAAAAAGAGAACAATATATACATATAAAATTATTCTGTATTTAGGTACTGTGTATGTGTATATGTATATGCATACATGCTTAGGGAAGGGCAAATAATGAAGATGAATAATACTTAATGTTTCTCTTTAAAGAGTCCACAATCCAATAGGGATCTTCATAGTCAGAATTAATTAATAGTCATCAGGAATGTATTAACCAGACTGTCCTTAGTTTGCAACATTGCTACAGGGTGATGATGTCTTGGATTGACATTACAAATGTACAACGAGTTGGGCCCAGAATTAAACAAGAGGAAAAGACAGGGATGTATCACCCTTGGGAAACTGAAAAACTCCTTTATAGATGCCAAACTTCTCCCAGGGAGGAAAAAAAAAGATCCATCCTTTTAATACATGTTCTACTGGTGTTGTTCTAAGGCAGCCAATCATGGAATACTAGAGTCTTTAAAGAA
Organism: Phalanger gymnotis; assembly: GCA_028646595.1. NCBI lineage: Eukaryota > Metazoa > Chordata > Mammalia > Diprotodontia > Phalangeridae > Phalanger > Phalanger gymnotis. The sequence continues at coordinate 134,246,343 of CM053622.1, forward strand.
TTAAAAAGGAATATTTCACAGAGGGCAATGGGGAGGTTCACTCTGAGTGTAGGCAGACTGCACCACCAAATAAATAAGGAATCTGGGAACAAACAAAATAAGGGATGTCATCAGGGAAATGTGAGTGAAGAAGAAATTGAGAAGAAGGAATAACTGATAGAGAGCCCAGTGTTCTGCTGATATCCATGTGACATCAGGAGAAAATACTTCAGTGGGACACCCTGTGGCAACTCATGGGAAGACAGAACATAGACAAAAATAACAGCATAGGGAGACTGTGCATCTGCATCGCTGGGAAGAAATAGCCACATGGCCAAGACCACAGATTTGTTCAAGTATTAAGCAGTTAGATGGTGTAGAACATTGAGAGCAAGAGTTGGAGTCAGCAAGACCTGAGTTCGAATTTTGCCCTGGAAACTTTACTAGCTCCAAGATCTGGGCAAATCACTTCTCTCAGCCACAGTTTCCTCATCTGCAAAAAATAATAGGACCTACCTCAAAAGGTTGTTGTGAGGACCAAATATGATCATTGTAAAGTGCTTTGCAAATCATGAAGAGCTATATAAATGCTAATTTTTCTTCTCTTCTTCCTCTCCTCCTCCTCTTCCTTCATCATCATCTTCTCCCTCTTCTTTTCCTTCTTCTCCTTTCTCCTCTTCTTCCTCTTCCTCCTGCTCCTTCTCCTCCTTTTCCTCTTCTAGACAGAAGGAAAATTTTCTAAGATCTTTATAGTCAGAATTAATTAATAGTCAATCAGGAATGCATTAACCACACTGTTCTTACTTTGCAACATTGCTACAGGGTCATATCTTGGACTGACATTACAAATGTACAATGAGTTGGCCACGGGATTATACAAGAGGAAAAGCCAGGGATGTCTCTTCCTTTGTGTTTGTCTCTGAACTTTCATCTACTGGTTAGGTGTGTAGATCATTCCTGTTAGAGACACATAGAAATCATTGCTATATATAATTAAATATCCAAGTAGAGCTGGGATTTCCTAAGTGTGGATATTCCCTATAATGATGAAGATTGAACACTACCCATGCCTGCCTATCCTATGGGAGTCTAGCATATATCTTCTCATAAATGTGCCACAGGTGGTCCAACCAAGGAACCCATAGCCTGTCTATCCTTCATTCTTACCACATGACCCATCCATGCACTTTTCCCTTCCACTTTTCCTTGGTGACATCCTTTACGCCATCTCACTTTCATAATTCTTTCTTTATAATGTGTTAACAGTTTGCTCTTGTCCCAGCATGCTTCCATATTGCCCTTTGGGTGATTTTCAATTTCAGTTTTCAGGGTAGAATTGAAACTGAAAATTACTAAAAGAATAACAAATTAAATAATCTGTTTTCATCCTCATTAGAGTGGGACTGGATTTACTCCTATGAGGTTTTTTTTTTTCACCAATGAAGTTAGTTTCTTTTATATGGAAATAGTTGAAAATGGTAATTATTATCCTAAAAAGATGTGTGTGTGTGTGTGTGTGTGTGTGTGTGTGTGTGTGTGTGTGTGTAAAACATACTGACAAGAAGAAAAATTTTCTAGAGGCAGCATTATGTTACTAGTTGTAAAAGTTTTTATTGTTCTCCAAATTTCTTCCTTTATCTCAAGGTCTGTTTGATAAGACTATCTAGATTTTATCTTGGAAATGACTCAGAGAAACTAATCCTGATTGGATACATCTGGCAAAAGAATGTTTATCTCCACATCACTTTTCTGGCCTTGGGGCTCAGAATAAGAATAATATCCTTCTTATATATAGCACCTTTTACACAAAGACCTTAAAACATCTGATAGTTCTGCACCAAGTATCCCCATTCCAAATTTTACTGATGGCAGAAGAATAGAGAGGTTACCTAAACAACAATTGTGAAGCACATCGGGATTTTTTCCTCTACTACCCCTCTGCAGGATTCTTGTATTGATTCTAAGTGAAGGCAGTGTGATTTAAATGAATTGTTATTTCATAAGTATGGATGTAAAAAGATGTATATGTGTTTGTACAAATACGCATACTATATATATGTATGTATATATGTGTATATGTAGTGTATATAGTATGTATGTAGAAATATGCATCTCTGTGTCTAAAGCATGTAGCATGTATGTAGAAAGGCAGTTTGGCATAGTTGATAGAGCTAGCCAGGAAAACTTGCTTTGACACCTACTGGCTGTGGGACCCCAGGGTAAGTCACTTTCAGTGCTCTAGGGCAATTCTCTGAGATACTCAGAGAAAGTGCTAACCTGCCCTGGTAGAGGGAGTTTCTCACCTAGGAGTACCCAATACTAAAGAAAATCACAATGCGCACGATAAAATCTAGTCCCTATCCCTATTTATGTAGCAAAGAGAAGATCGATATTTTATTGTGTATGCTCCACCCTCCATATTATGCCTCACTGTGGTGGAGGAGGTAGTTATGGGTTCTCCACAGAAGATTACAAGCTTTGGTAGGTCCTACCAAGCTGGAAAGACTTTGAGTACAGGCTTTGTGATGTTGTTTGAGGACCAATCAAGCTACGTTTTGGGAGGCTCATTACTTTAAGGCTGGCATGATGTAATGGATTCTTTTGGCTGTGGCAACTAATGAAGACTCTCCTGGATACAAGGAGTTGATTTCAGAGGCTGGAGAAGTGCACAGTCTCTTCTTTCTTTCCCTAACATTTAGCAGTAAATGCTCTCTAGATGAATGGTTATATGTTAAGTGTTATCACCGTACCACTAAAAAGTGAAAACAGAGCCTAATATGTAACTTAGATGTTCAAATGAGATTCACTAGACATAATACTGGGTCACCTGGGTTCCAAGGTGGTAGAGGACTTAAACAAAGCTGCCTCTGATGTTCCTCCTGGGCCTTTGATGAATCTTCATCTCATCAGCTGTCACATCTGTGGAAGACCAGTAGCAGGGCGTCGTCAGCAAAAGACAATTTCTAAGCTATTTTTCTTGCTTATATATAGAAAAAGCCCTGCTTCTGACATGATTTATCAAGAAAGTCTTGTTTTTTGATGTGGCCTTGAAGGTTTGAGGAGTACCAGTTGACCTGGGTATGAATGGCTGAGTTTGTGGACAATCCTTCTGAACTCATGCTTAGTGTTTTGGGCAGCTTGGCCTTGGCACACACTCAATACCATTAGTGGCCTTAGACACAGGTGTCTGTAATCTGAAAAGAAGGCAGTTTCTTATAATTAAGAATGACATGAATGCAGTAACCTTGAGAGGAGTTTCTTATTTTAGTGTAGGAAGCCTCATCAGTGCATATGCTAATAATTATCCTGAGAATGACCTTCAGAGAAGCTACCATTATCTTTGTACCACCCAGCAGCACTTCATTGCCATCTTCCTGCCATGATCCCCCCTCCCCCCTCCCCCCTATCTCTTTACCAGGAAACAGTAATCCAATCAGCACTAGATTGCTGCTTATGGAAAGGCCATGTTAATCTACTGCCTAATGGTTTTACTCACATTCCTGTGACTTCTGGGACCAAAACACTTTTCCCTAATCACCATTTCCCTATATTTACATACATACATGCATGTAGATAGATAGTTGGTAGGGGTGTGTGTGTGTGTGTGTGTGTGTATGTAGATGTATATAGCTATCCACATCTGTGTGTATATATATATATATGCATATATATATATATCATCTGTAGCTATATTTCTTGTTTCTCTTATTAGAATGTAAGCCTCTTAATGGGGAAATCTCTTTTGTATTTGTATCTTTAGTTTTTAGCAAAGGGCCTGGAACAAAGTAAGTATTTAATAAATACTCTTATTTTCATTCATTCATTCATTCATTCACACATTCATCTGTAGTGAATTTCCTGAAAAATGTTACAAGGGATAAGGAATATTAAACTTCTAACAGGCCAGATAGGAGGCTAGAAGTTATTATGATCTACTTCAGGGAAAACTATCAACCCTTGACATACAAGCAAAATAGGATGATATAACATACTGAATTTAATATAAGTATTTCTTCTCTTTAGGAAAAGAATCTTCCAAAATAGAGCTTTCTGTGCCTGTTTCAGTATAGCTAATCCCACATAAGGACTTAGACTTATTTCTCCAGGCAGACATTTATATATCAGTGGTACCTCAAATTGCTGAGGCAAGCAGTGACATAATCCAATGAGAAAAAGGCCACCCAGAGCAAAGACTTATAGAGTGGAGGTGATTGATCCACATTGATGGAGGGAATTTGTGTTTTGATCATGTCTTTCTGGAATGTTGAATGAAATATACTAGTGTTGATGAATGAATAATCTAGTTGGAGAGTAACATTCAATTCAATGATGATTAAGTACCTAGATAATGGGGATACAAGGACAAAAATTAGATAATCTCTGCCTTCAAGGAGGTTACATTTTAGGAAAGGGATATGATGTGTATGTTGAGTGTGTGTGTGTGTGTGTGTGTGTGTGTGTGTGTGTGTGTGTGAGAGAGAGAGAGAGAGAGAGAGAGAGAGAGAGAGAGAGAGAGAGAACGAGAGAATTTAAGGTAATAGGGGATCAGGAAAAGGAAAGGTCTCATTTAGGAATTGGCGATTAAGCTATGCTTTGAGGGAAATGAGGGATTTTATTAGGCAGAGGTGAGGAAGAAGTTTACTCCAGACATGAGTGACCTGGTGCAGAGATATGAATGAGGGAGATGGAATATTGCTTATGGTGAACTGCTAACAGGTCAGTGTGACTGGAATGGAAAGTTCATGAGTGGAGGTAACATGAAATGATTGAAAAGGTCGGACCCTAGGCTCCAGATCTAGAGGGTTTTAAATGCCTGGTTGAAGACTTTGTATTTTCCTTTCCTCCCTTCAAAATCTTCCCCTTGTAATTAACCAGTTCAGATTTACACTGTCCTCTCCCTATGAATCACTCGTCTCCTCATCCTATTATTGTCTTTCTCTTTCCAAACCCCAGCTCTGTATTATTGCCATCATCTTCCTTCTGTGCTTCTGCTTGAAGGCTGTTGAATGGCATGGGGGCAGGGGGGGAGAATCATATGACCATGTGACTGCCTGCACTACAAATTTATGTTATTTAATTTCAACAGTGTGAGAGAAAGACTCACTTCAAAGAACTTTGACTAGGAGGCTGAAAGATTCTTGTGGAGCATGGTGGTAGAGTCGATACCAGGCTGGACTTTGAGTCAGGAAGAGCTATGTTCTAATATTGCCTCAGATACTTAATAGCTGTGAGACCCTGGGATGGTCACTTTATTTCTCTAGGTCTCACCTTCCTTAACTATAAAATTGGGGGGGGGGTGTTGGACTTGACATGTAAGGTTTCTTTTAGCTTTAAATCGATGATCTTATGTCATGAATGATAGGAAAAGAAGATTGCCTAGTTATATATTTTCCTTCTGTGTTATATCCTTCCCTGGCTTAGGCATTAGGACAATATTTGTCCCATAAAAAGGTTCTGGTAAGGTAGTTTCCCCATCCCCCCCTTTTTAAAAATAGCTTGTTAAGTATGGGTACTTTAAAAGTTTGATAAAATTCTCCTATGATTCTATCAGGATGAGGAGTGTTTTTCTTTGGTAGTTCCTTTATAGGTAGTTCAATTTTCTTTTTTGAGACCGACTTTTTAAGATCTGTATCTGGTCTTTTGTTCAGTCCTTCCAGTCATGTCTGATTCTTTGTGACCTTTTACTGGAGTGGTTTGTCATTTCCTCCTCCATCTCATCTTACAGATGAGGAAACTGAGGCAGACAGAGTGAAGTGATTTGCTCAGGGTCACACAGCCAATAAGTGTCTGAGGACAGATTTGAACTCATGAAGATGAGTCTTCCTGATTGGAGGCCTGGCACCTAGCAGTTGAGCAGCTGCTCATTAATATTATTGTTCAGTTGTATCTGACTCTTTGTGACTCCATCAGAGGTTTTCTTAATATTGGAGTAGTTTTACCCTTTCCTTCTCCCCCTTCTTTTTTTTGGAGATGAAGAAACTGAGGCAAACAGAATTAAGTGATTTGCCCAGGGTCACACAGCTAATGTCTGAGGCCAAATTTTAATTCGTGTCTTCTTGACTCCAGGCTGCACCACCAAGCTGGGCAGCTAGATGATTCAGTGAATGGAGTTCCAGGACTCAAGTCAGAAAGTCTTATCTTCCTGAGTTCAAATTTGACCTCAGACATTTACTAGCTGTGTGACTAGGGGCAAGTCACGTAACCTAACTGCCTTAGTTTCCTCATCCATAAAATGAGTTGGAGGAGGAAATGGGCAAACCACACCACTATTTTTGCCAAAAACAAACCCCAAATGGGGTCATGAAGAGTCGAAGATGACTGAACAACAACATCTGATCATTTGGGCATTTCATATTTTCAAAGGTATTCCTACTTTCAAGTTACAATTTTTTCCCTCTTATGCTTTAAACGCAATACTATATCTTTTCAATTGGTCTAGCTTAATCTTTTTTTTTTTAGGGTAGCCTTACTCCTACTGGCTCTTTTGTTCTCACTCTTATTCCCCTCTCCCATTTGTTATCCTGCTGCCTTTAGAGGTGATGGTCCCTCTTTGAAGGCCTTCAAGCAGAGGCAAGGTATTTGAGACTCGATTTTTTTTTTATCCTAGGGCAGTTAGGTGGTGAAGTAGATAGAGTACAGGTGCAAGAAGTCAGGAAGACATCTTCCTGAGTTCATATCTGACCTCAGACACTTGCTAGCTGTGTGACCCTGGGCAAGTCACTTAACTCTGTTTACCTCTTTTTCCTCAGCTGTAAAACAAGCTGGAGAAGGAAGCGGCAAACCGATCCAGTATCTTTGCCAGGAAAATTCCAAATGGAGTCACAAGGAATTGGAAATGACTGAACAATTAACAACATTTTTTATTCTAGAGATCCTTGCAAACATAGATTGGAGTAGATCAGAGGTCAAACATTTGGCACAGGCTGCATGTGACTCACACAATCCTGAATGTGACCTGAACCAGATTAAAATGTAATTGGCAAAAAAAAATCAATTAAGTTCTCATATCCTCAGTTTCCTCAACTAAAAAATGAGGATTAGTAACACCTATCTTATAGGATTGCTGTGAGGATTAAATGACATAAAACTTTGAAAACTTTAAAGTGCTGGATAAATACCAGTTATTATCATCAAATGATTTCTGAGTTATCAGTGAAAAAGATAATATTAATAATATCTAGTATTTATGTAGTGCTTTACATGTTATCTCATGACAACCTTGGAAGGCTGGGACTATTATTATCCTCATTGTACAAATGAGGAAACTGAGAAAGCCAAAATAGAGAAGTTAAGTGATTTATCCAGGATCACATAGCTAGTAAGAGTTGGAAGCAGGATTTGAACTTATTTTTTCTTGTTTCAAGTTCAGTATTCTAGTCACTGTTCCACTTAGCTGTATACTAATTTTCACTTTATAAAGACTTTTAAAGAAATCTCTTCCTACAGGAAAATGAAGTCAAAGTTGTATCTGACCTTACTTATTTATTTTTGGAGACAATCAGGGTTAAGTGACTTGCCCAGGGTCACACAGCTAGTAAGTGTCTGAGGCCAAATTTGAACTTGAGTCTTCCTAATGCCTGGCCCGGGGCTTTATCCACTGCATCACCTAGTCGCTCCTGTATTTGACTTTAAAAAGTAGTGAGAAGTGTATTCATTTGCACTCACCACCAAACCCCTGTCTTTCTCCATGTTCATCTTCAGACACAACCAAAAAGAATTCTAGAGCCTTCCCTCTGCTGATTATTTCCAATTTATCCCATATATATATATGCATATATATGTATATACATATATATATCTTTTTGTACATATTTGTTTGCACATTTTCTTCCCCATTAGACTGTGAGTTCCTTGAGAGCAGGGACTGTCTTTTGCCTTTCTTTACATCCCCAGCATTTAGCATAGTGCCCGGCACATAGAAGGCACTTAATAAGCATTTATAGATTGACTTATTGAAGAAAAGGAGAGGTGGTCTTAGATAACAGGTAATAACCCACTGCAGATAATTAGTAATTTCTATGTCCTAAAAGTGTATTTGAGGGTCCATCCCTCTCTAATTTATGGAGCCTTCTGAGGACGTAAAACTTTACGGTGTATAGAAAACACAGTACTATGCACTACTGGGCAAGTGTTCCCTTCTTCCTTGTCTCACTCCCTTTATGGTTTTGCAAGAGAAAATAATAACTCATGCAACCCATTTTCTGCATGATCCTGATGAGTAATGCTGTCGTTCTTTTCACCTCATTTAGCACTTTCTCACACCAGAATGGTCACTTGTGCCAAATTAGGTCATAGAATTTTTGAGCTGGAAGATGGAGATGATTGTAGTGATTGTTTTATCCAACTCCCTTATTTTACAGTTGAAGAAACTGAGGCTCAGAGAGACTCCATGAATTACAGCTGGTTAGGAGTGCAGTCAGGATTAGATCTGAGTTCTCCAAGGAATCCAGCCATATTGGTATCTTCCTGTATTTGTAGATGACTCAAAGCTAGGAGGGATAGCTAACTCACTGGATTATAGAATCAGGATTAAAAAAAAAAACCAAAAAACAAAACCTTGGGAGGGGCAGAGCCAAGATGGTGGCTGGAAAGCAGGGACTAGTGTGAGCTCCCTGCCAAGTCCCTCCAAAAACCTATAAAAAATGCTCTGAACCAATTCTAGAACCGCAGAACCCACAAAATAGTAGCGGGAAGCAGGGCTCTAACCCAGGACAGCCTGGACAGTCTTTGGGTAAGGTCTATCCAGCACAGAGCTGGGAGTGGAGGGGAGCAGAGCTGAGAGGAGCAGAGCCCAGCGTGGGCGGCATGGACCAACCAGACCGGGAGCCGGGTAGAATGTGCCCTAGCGCCCTGAATCAGTGAGCTGCAGCAGTTACCAGACTTCTCAACCCACAAACACCAAAGACAACAGAGTACATTAGTGGGAAAAGCTGTTGGGGACTGGGTTAGAGTTTGAGGTTCAGCCGCCACCCTGGGGGCAGCAGAGGTGGGGCAGCTACAGAACTACAGCTGCAGT
>CM053622.1:134255837-134296863 GCA_028646595.1 Phalanger gymnotis
ATTGTGGAAGCGTTATACATAATGATACGCATGTGGCCCATGTTGAATTGCTTGACTTCTTAGGGAGGGTGGGCGGGAAGGGAAGAGGGGAGAGAATTTGGAACTCAAAGTTTTAAAAAATAGATGTTCAAAAACAAAAACAAAAAAGTTTTTGCACGCAAGTAGAAAATAAGATACATAGGCAATGAGGTGTAGAAATTTACCTTGCCCTACAAGAAAGGAAGGGAAAAGGGGATGGGAGGGGAGTGAGGTGACAGAAGGGAGGGCTGACTGGGGAACAGGGCAACCAGAATATATGCCATCTTGGAGTGGGGGGGGAGGGTAGAAATGGGGAGAAAATTTGTAATTCCAACTCCTGTGAAAATCAATGCTGAAAACTGAACATATTAAATAAATAAACAAATAAATAAAATAAAAACAAAACCTTGATATTCTAGAAAAGAGTTGTCAAACTTCTAACCTGCAACTAGATTCAAATGAAATTGGGAAATGTTTGACAAAATAAATAAAAATAAACAATAAAAGAAGATTGGGCCAAATCTAATAAAATGAAGTTTAAGATGGAAAAATGTAAAATCTTAACCCTAGGGTTCAAAAAAATTAACCTCAATGCTTCTAGATGAGGGAGGTATGCAGTAGTGTGCTGGTAAATATTTAACAACCTGCTCTCTGGGGCATATGGATGTACACTGGACACACTTTGAAGTTTAATTATTAATATATAAATTTATTTTCTCCATCATTTTCTGAAGTCTAGATAACCAACAAAACAGTAAATCAAGCCCTGATTTGTAGCATTTTCCAATTTCTGAGGTGTGAGTGCTCACACTGAAAATTTAACAATTGGCTCTGGAGTTGATTAGCATTGGTTGCAGCACACCCCTGAAGGTGTACCTTCTTGAAAAAGACTCAGAAGTTTTAATGGGCTGCAACTTCACTGTGAGTTAACAAAGTGTTATCGAAGTTAGAAAAAACTAATTGGATTTTAGGATTTAGGACACATTAAGAGAAGTATAAATCCCTGGGAGGTGATGGTCCCATTGTACTCTGTATTGATCAAACTGTGTTGGGACTATGCTTTCAGTTCAGGGTGCCCTATTTTAGTAAGGATTTTGATAAGTTGGAGAGTACCCAGAGGAGAGCTGTCAGTCAGTGAACATACATGAACCTACTATGTGCCAGGAACTGAGCTAAATGCTGGAGATACAAATCTGAAAACAAAAAATAGTTCTTTCGTCTAAAAGCTTACAGTCAAATGGATGGAAGAAAATACATTGAAGGAAGTTGATGCTACTTCCCTCAGCCTCCTCTCCCATCTTACTGGATGGCTGGAGGGCAGAGTGCCAAATTTCTGCCCATGCTTTCCTTTATAGAGGACAGAACTTGGACCTTATAGCTCACCCCTTTTTGCATCTGCTGCTCTGCCTGGTTTCATTTCCATGGAACAAGATGCACCCATGCTAGCTGGGTACCCTTTGGTGCCTTTTGGCTTTCTCTTAAAACATATTCATTTATTTTTAATATTTAGTATTTTATCTTTCCCTAGTTACATGTAAAGACAATTTTTAACATTTATTTTCAGATCTTTGAGTCTCAAATTCTCTCCCTTCCTTCCTCCCCACCCTCCCTCACTGAGCAGGCAAGTAATACATGTGAAGTCATGCAAAACATATCTATAGTAGTCATGTTGTGAAAGAAAACAGACAAAAAAACCTCAAGAAAAATAAAGTAAAAAAAAAGGTGCTTCAGTCTGGATTCAGAAACCATCAATTCTTTCTCTAGGGATGGATAGTATTTTTTCATCATAAGTCCTTCAGAGTCATTATGGATCATTGTATTGCTGAGAATAGCTAAGTCATTCACAGCTGATTATCTATTAATATTGCTGTTACTTTGTTCATAGTACATTCCACTTTGCATCAGCCCATGCAAGTCTTTCCAGATTTTTCTGAGAACATCTTGCTCATCATTTCTTATAGTATAATAGTATTCCATCATAATCATATACCACAATTTGTTCAGCCATTCCCCAATTGATGGGCATCCCCTCAATTTCTAATTCTTTGCCCCAGAAAAGAGCTGCTATAAGCATTTTTGTACATATAGATCCTTTTCCTTTTTTGTTTTTTGTCTCTTTTGGGATACAGACCTAGTAGTGGTATTGCTGGGTTAAAGGTTATGCATGGTTTTATAACTCTTTGGGCCTAGTTTCAAGCTACTCTACAGAATGGTTGAATCATTCCACTCTACCACATCACGCCACCAACAGTGTGTTAATGTCTCATTTTTCCCACCTCTCCTCTGACATTTCTCATTTTCCTTTTCCATCCTATTAGCCAATCTAAAAGGTATGTGCTAGGACCTCAGAATTGTTTTAATTTGCATTTCTCCAATCAGTAGTGAGTCAGAGTATTTTTTCATATGGCTATCAATAGCGTTGATTACTTCATCTGAAAACTATATCTTTTGATCATTTGTCAATTGAGGAATGGCTCTTATCTGAGGAGGTCCATAGACTTTACCATAAGGCCAAAGGGGTCCTGATACATACAAAAAAAGATTATGAACCCCTTTCTTAGAGGGATCATCATCACTGTCTTCAAGTATTTGAAGAGATATCAGATTAAAGAGGACTGGATTTTTGTCTCCTTGGTTCCAGAAGGGTCAAGCAATGAGTAGAAATTGCAATTAAGTTGCACGTATAGATTTGAGGTAAAGAAAAAAAAACCTCCTAATTATTAGAGCTGTTTGAAAGTGGAATGGATTGCTTTGGGAGGTAGGGTATCTTCATCCTCCCTTACCCACCTTGGAGATCTCCAAGAAAAGTCTTGACAACCATTTGTTGGATATAGAAGAACAGCAACGGCAACAACTAACATCGATATAATGCTTACTATGTGTCACACACTGTACTAAGTGCTTTATAATTTTTATCTTATTTGATCCTCAAAACAATGCTGGGAGGTAGATGCTATTATAATACCCATTTTACACACGAGGAAACTGAGACAAGCAGAGGTGAAGTCAGTTGTCCAGGTTCACACCTAGTAAATTTATGAGGCCAGATTTGAACTCAAATCTTTCTGACTTCAAGCCTGGTGCCTTACCCACTGCACTTTATAGAAAGGTTTCTTTTCCCTCTGCATGGGTTGGACTGAATGGTCGGTGAAGTTCTTTCCAATACTGAAATTCTACGATTCTGTGATAACTAGCCAGTAGAGTATGAGTCACACAGGACTAACCAAATGTTTAAGGGAAGCAATTGGGATATAATGGCAGGCTGGGGTTCATCCCTGGTTCTTCTGATGCCACATACAGTGGTCTCTCCAAGCCCATTCCAGGAGCTCTTCTCAAACATTCTCAGTGCTGTGTCATTGTCTGCCTTTGGCTGAGCCACAATCTCTCTGTGCCTTGGAAACAGTGCTGTCTATGCAATCCAGGCACTCTTAACCTTTTTCATGTCATGGACTCCTTTGGGAGTCTAATTAAGTCTTCTCAAAATGTTTTCAAATATACAAAGTAAAATACATAATAAAATACATAAGATGAGAAAGGAGACCAATTACGTTGAAATAGTTATAAAAATATGAAAAATTCCAAATTAACGGACCCCTGGTCCATTAATTCACAGATCCTTTGGGGGGGGTCCATGAACCCCAAATTAATAACCCCTGGGGTGTTGTGCAGGTAAAATGAGATATTGTGCATAAAGCATAAAGTGCTTTATAAATAGTAAAGTTATATCTATCTATTATTAAGATATTAGAGAGCATGGATGTGAGAATGAGTTTAAAATTATGTTTTTTGGCAATTGATATAAAATGGAGTTACCAAGAATGTGAGAGAGTGAGAAATGTAGTGGCCACTGCCAGGTTTATTCACAACAAAATATAGTAGAGACCTAGTCTCTGAGTTCGAGTCTTGCTTTTGACATTTATTGGCTGAGTGATCCCAAGTGAGACACTTAAACTCAGTGCCTGCAACTCACTAAGATAGGAGTTCTTAACCTCAGGTCTGTGAACTTAAAAAAAATATTTAAAATAGTATTTCAATGCATTTGATTTTCTTTGTCAACCTATGTATTTTATTCTATGTATCTAAAAGCATTATTTTGAGAATGAGTCCATATGGTTCACTAGTGCCAAAGGAGTCCATATTACACACACACACACACACACACACACGCACACACTAAAAACTTCTTCTCTGAGACCACAGGTTGCAGAACAATTCCTAATGTGTACTGACAGAAAAAGCTTTCTCACTGTGACTTCCCTTACATCAATGACATCACATCACAAGTTTGTACCCCTCTCTTCTTCCTCTCCTCCCCATCAAATGGCAGTAATTTTCTCCTTTCTTAGCAGGGAATTTTTTTTCTTATGGGTCCCATTCCATAGCCTGACAGGTTCTTTTTTAGCCTAATTTATGACTGGATGGGAGACCTTGAAAAATGACCTAACTTGGGTTTGGAAATGAGACCCTGATACTGTGACATCAAGATTCTACCAGGGCTATGAGAGTAAGAGAAACAACCATTTAAACACAGAGTGGTATTTTCTTGGTTGTGGTGCCAATAAAATGCTTGTTGGGGAATGAGACTGGGTGTATACCATGGGGAGAGGCTGTTTTGTTTAATATGCTGGAGATCCTAATTATCCCCACAATGTTGCCAAGGTCATTGACTCTACGTGTTATCTGTCATGTAAATGCCAGTCATGTTGCTGACCAGGGACACTTTAACTTGTGTGCTAGGCTTTTCCAAAAACGAGTGTTTTTTTTTAAAGCATACTTGGCACTTGTGAGAAGTGTTGGAGTGACAGGGCTGAAGGCTGAAGTCATCTATTTATCCACAGAACAAGCACAGGATGGGCAAGGATCTGTGTATATGTTAAGGAAGCACAAGCTGAGCATCCACATGTACTTCAGCCTTAATCTGGGAGGGCCTCCGCACAGGGCCAGTTTGCAACTGTGTCCTGACCGCTGTGAAATTCTTGGACAGCTAAGGCTTCCCCTCCCCCCCTCCAAGACTGTGGTCACTGATAAATGTTAAGCAATAAAAATAGCAATGATAGGCATAATGATGACCCTCTCGCCCTCTTTCACCCAAAAGATCATCTTGTTTACATGGTACGGCATAAACTTTCTCTGTTACCTCTCTTCTCCATAACCAACCCCCTGCCCCCATTAGTCTGAGTAATGAAAATAATAATGTAATAGACCGAAGAGGTAGCCATTTTGCACCTGAGTCAAATAGAGTTCAGAACTTTATTTGCAATTGTGAATAACTCCCACAGGTTAAAAGGGAGTGGTCAGGTAGACATCTGATGCTGGTGATAAATGGAAGTTGTTGGTGTAGGGAAAGGAGTGTTGGTGTTGCTTTTTGGAGTGAGTAGGAGTGTGAGTTTGAGAATGACTGGTCAGAGATATGACCCTATGGAAGCAGGGAGAATGTTAGTGTGAGGGAGTGAGAGTCATATTTGGATATAGATAGCAAAGTCTTGTGGTCTGGAAGATGTAGTGACATTCAAGGCAGATGGTAAGAACATGGGACTTCTCCTCCTCCTTCTTTTCCTCCTCTTTCTCCTTTTCCTCCTCTTCCTCTTCTTGCCCATGCCAAAGTGAAATGGTTACTCACAGGTCTGATCCCCACTACTGATCAGCACAGGAGTTTTGATCTGTTTCTTTCATTCTGACCTGGGCTAGTTAGCCTCTGATTAGACAATCTGTTTGTCCTCTGTTCCTGAGGGCTCGCTATACTAATACCAGACTTAGCATAGACACTTAATCATCTCAGGCCATTGATGCTCAGAACTCTGGAGCTCGAGCAGTTGGCCAGCCTCAGCCTCCTTGGGAGAATGGATAAGTGAGAGCCATCATGCCCAGATTGAGCTTTATGTTCTACATATTCAGCATCTGTCTCTTTAATATTATAAGTTCTAGAATGTTATTGGAATAGTTTTTCTCTTTATACCTGCCCTTCCTTTTAAGTTCTCTATTTCTGTTGAAGGCAACACCTTGTCCTAATCAGTCAAATTTGAACCTTCTAGGTTATCTTTGACTTTTGCCCCTCTTTTTCCACATCTAATTCCTTACCAGTTTTTGTTGATTCTACCTCCACAGCATTTCTCTGATTTATCTTCTCTTAATTCACCCTGGCAGGTCAAACTCAGTAACCTATTTTCTGCAGATTCCTTTTCTTTCCTTATTTTCAGAACTAGGACATTTGCCTCTTATTGGTCTTGTGGTATGTCTCCTGTTCACTATGGTCTTTCATAAATCACTGGAAGGAAACAATTAGGATAAAGGAGAATTGGTTAATAATAGAGTGGGGGAGTGGTGCAGTGATTCTAGTGGGCACAGTGAAATGGAAGGTGAGAGGACAGCAATGAGAATCTGAATGGAGGTATCTTGGAAAGAACCTTATTTAGACAGCATTTCTGAATCACCAGAATTGGAGAAACATTGGGCCTAGGAAGTAGCTTGAAGGGAATAACTCACAGAGGAAAAACAGACCAAAGACTCTAATTAGAAGATTAGTGTGAAAGATACTTTGTGGATGGTGCCCCAGGTTCAGTGCTCTCAGCAGCAGGGGAGGGTAATTAGAAACTTTATGGAATTGGGGTGTGGGATCCTGATTTGAAAAAGGCAAATGGCATCTTTTCAGTGGAATTGTCTGTCCCTATATGAGTTTGCCTCATCTCCTGTACTTTGTATCTGGTTCTTTAACTCAAGGGCAGGACTTATTATTTATTTATATTAAATACCATTTAATTAGCTATGGTCCATCAATCTGACCTTCCAAGATTATTTGAAGATCCCAGTCCCATCATCCAATAGATTAGAAATGCCTACAAAGCCTCCTGCTACCTGTAACTATGGGGGTTTTGGTGAACTACAGCCTCAACATAAGTCAACAGTGCATCGTGGAATCTCTTAATTTTTAGTCCTTAATTTTAGGCTTCATTAAGACAGTCAAAGTGACAGAATGGGCATCCAGATATTTTTGCTGGAGTCCTATGTTCAGGAATCATTACCACACTTTCTAAAGGACATTGAGAAACAGGAGCAGGTCTAGAGTGGGGGGGAAGGGAACAAGCATTTATACAGTGCCTTTTATACGGCAGATACTATGCTAAGTTCTTTTCACAAATATTACCTCTTCTGTTCCTCACGACAATCTGGTGAAGCAGTGCTATTATTATTCCCATTTTACAGATGAGGAAAGTGAGGCAAACAGAGGTTAAGTGACTTGCCTGGGATCACACAGCTAGTAAGCATCTGAGGCTAGATTTGAACTCATGTCTTCCTGGCTACAGACCCAGCACGCTATTCAATAGGCCACTCAGCTTCCTCTAGCTGAGGAAAGCAACAATTGTGAGAGGTCTAGAAACTAGAATATTCATGGATTAGCTGGTAAAACTGGAGATGTTTAGCCTAGAGAAAAAAGAAACTGAAGTGGGAGGCCTGAGAGACATTTTTTTTTAAAGCATTTGAAATGCTGTCAAGGGAAAGAAGGAATAAACTTGGTTTTGAAGGGCAGTATTAGAAACAGCAAGCAGAAGAAGGAGAAAAGCAGATTTTTCTTGCTATAAGGAACATTTTCCTGACAAGGCTCTCTAAAGGTGGAATAGGCTGCCTAAAAGACAGAAAATTCTATATTCTTGTAGGATTCAAGGAGAGGGGTACTTGCCTTTTTTGGGGAGAGACTGGATTAGGTGACCTGAACTAAGTCACCTCTGAACTCTCCTTCATCTCTGAGATGGTATAACTGTGAAATTCAATCAGCAAGCTATGTTTTTAATCTATATGATCAATAAAGGTGTTGCATAAGACAGGCTCAGTGACAGAGACCTATGAAACTTTATTAGAAACTTTCCTTGAGGAATATACAGACAGAGGGCACAGGGTGAGTTGAATATGAAGGGATGATATCCAAAAAAATAAAATCAAATTAAGGATGAGAGAGGAATATATTGAGAGAAGGAGAAAGGAAGAGATAGAATGGGGTGAATTACCTCACATAAAAGTGGCAAGAAAAATCAATTCTGTTGGGAGGGAAGAGGGGCAGGTGAGGGGGAATGAGTGAATCTTGCTCTCATTGGATTTGACCTGAGGAGAGAATAACATACACATTCAGTTGGTTATCTTACCCCACAAGAAAGAAGGAGGAAGGAGATAAAAAAGGGGGGACAATAAAAGGGAGGGCAGACGGGGGAGGAGGTAATCAAAAGCAAACACTTTTGAAAAGGGACAGAGTCAAGGGAGAAAACTGGGTAAAGGGGGATAGGATAGGAAGGAGCAAAATATAGTTAGTCTTTCACAACATGAGTATTGTGGAAGGGTTTTGCATAATGATGCACATGTGGCCTATGTTGAATTGCTTGACTTCTTAGGGAGGGTGGGTGGGGAGGGAAGAGGGGAGAGAATGTGGAACTCAAAGTTTTAAAAGAAGATGTTCAAAAAAAAGTTTTTGCATGCAACTAGGAAATAAGATATACAGGCAATGGGGCATAGAAATCTATCTTGCCCTACAAGAAAGTAAAGGAAAAGGGGATGGGGGGAATGGGGTGACAGAAGGGAAGACTGACTGGGGAATGGGACAATCAGAATATATGCCATCTTGGAGTGCGGGGGAGGGTAGAAATGGGGAGAAAGTTTGTAATTCAAACTCTTGTGAAAATTAATGCCGAAAACTTAAAATATTAAATAAATAAATAATGATTTAAAAAAAAGAAACTTTCCTTAAGAGTGACAATGGCATTAATCATAATTTCCTGGGTGTTAACCAGTTCTGAATTCCCAGAACTATGTCATCGTCCAGGCTACATCTGTCCATATTGTCTATGAGACTGGAGTGTGCTGTAAAACTGGCTTGTGGGAGCCAATGGTTAAATTTTCAGTTAGAGCATTTACACATTAGAAACTGGCAAATGCTATAAATGAGGGCTTGCTTTACTGTTTTGTTGATTATCTAGATTTAAGAAAGTTGTCGTTGTTTGCCCTTTGTTCTTGAAGAGGACCATGGCATCAGGAAGCTGATGCCATGACTTGCGAGTGAATTGGATTTAAGTAAGGGAGGGCTGTGCAAAGTCACCAGCCTCACTTTCTCCTCCGGAGCCATCTGGTTCCAGTGGTAAGATACAGATTAGGACAACTAGAGATGGCCCTGGATGCAGTGAGAGACCTTGGCCTTTTAAAACTAATGTGTTTCCCAGGTCTCAGTTTGACTGAGGCAACACCCATTCAGCGATTAAGGCTAGGTAAGAAATGAGGCAAAGAATGGCATCTTTTCCTGAATTAAAAAAAAATCAATCTGGGAGGGAAATATTAATAATTCATAATGAAGTTTAAGTGTGTCATGCATCCATTTTCCACCCGAGAGCTTGTTGTTAAACAATAGGACAGCTGGGTGGTTCAGTACACAGAGCATTGGAACTGGAGTGGAGAAGACTGAAGTTCAAATCTGGTCTTAGATACTTAACCTATTGTGTGACCCTGGACAAGTCATTTAGTCTCTGTTTGCCTCAGATTTTTTAACTGTGAAATGGGGATAATAATAGCACCTATGTCCCAAGGTTCTTGTGAGGATCCAGTGAAATAATAATTGTAAAGCACTTACATGCCATATAAATGGGAGCTCATCATATTAGGTTTATTATTATTTATCAGCATAAGACTACAAATTCTCTGTTGAAATCCAGTTATACAGCCATGTTTGTACTAATTCATTAACCTGTCAAAATAGAAATGCCTCCAGTTTAGTACAACTTGTTCTTAATGAATGCATGCCAACTCATAATGATATTTGCTCCTCTCTCTTAGTGCCCACCAAACATCTCTTTACTAATAACTTCTGGAATTAATTAGAAATCAATATTAAGCCCACTAGCTGATATTCTGAAGAAGTCATTTCTTATGCTATTTCAACATATATGCAACATTTGCCTGCTTCTAGCTATAAAAGTACTGTTTGTCTATCTGGGGCTGTGGGAGTGAACAGTACAAGGATTTGTACTGTAAGGACGACCAGCATGGGGAACTGAGTGATGATAACATGGATATGTGCAAACTTAGAGGCCTTAAATTTCATTTTTCAGAGGTCTTAAATTTGAACAATTTTGGGACAACTGGGACTTGCTCTCTTCATATATGAAAGAGTGGCTGCTGGCCACTGTAGGTATAATTTCAACAGAATGAAGAGAATTGATAAGGATATAGTGTTTTAAAATTTGCAAATCATCTTGCATATGTTAATTCCTTTGGCTCTCACAATCACCCCATGAGGTAAATAAAGTTTTTATTAGTCCCATTTTGCAGATGAGAAAACAAGCTCTGAATACTTAAATGACTTTGTATAGGTCACACTGCTTGTCACTTACTTGTCAGTGATGACATTTGAACTCAAGTCTTCCTGGCTCTAAGATCAGCACTTTTTTCACAGAATTTTAAAAACTATAAATTGCTTTATTTCCTTCTATCAGAAGTATCTATTAAATTTTGTCAACACAAAAGGAGAAAATAGCATATTTGTTTTCTTTTAAATATCCATACCTTTTGGGGGGATTGGAGTTTCAAGAATGTATCATGCCATTGAGTTATTATGACTTCTCAACAATTCGTTTAATTCGATACTTCAGTTTACTACTCTACAAAATGGGCAGAAAGACTCTGACTCTGTGTAGATGCTACGAAAGTTGGATTGTGCATACAGAGTGAAATAAAGATTTGAGACATTTACCCCCATGATTTTATGAGACCAGATGGACAGCTGAGTTGTCTTTAATCCTTGATGCTTCTTTGATGTTACTGATGTTATTTTCTCCTTAATCTTACTAATCTTGGGACTTTCTAATATTTTGCTGCCTTCTCTCTACTATGAACCTCTCTGACTTGGCACTGTAGACGTTGGGAACTAAAACTGAACCTGGAAATGAGCCAAACTTCCTCTTCCCTTTGGATTTTAGAGTTTTCCTGAAAACAAGGTAGCTGGAGCAGTCAACATCAGTGACTACATTCCAAGCAGCGAATGCACCTAGAAATGCTTAGTTTTTCTGACTACGCTTTCCTGTTTCCTCTTTCCTCCAGCACTTCTGCCAGCCTTTGCCTCAGTCCGGTTGTATTAGCTTTTGAGAGACCAAGAAACTTCCAGTAAAATTCTTGTGACTGACTGATTGCTAGAAATGAGAATCTTTTTTTAATCGATAAATTTTGTTTTGATACCTCATTTAAAAAAACCCAATGTACCCTAAACTGAATCTCTAATAAAGAGAAATTCCTGAAAAGTTGCCAAAACAACATAAAAGAGTGATTATGACTGATAGAACATACAACTTCACACTTGAGCAGTTTTCTATTAGTTAAGAGACAGGACCAGTGTGTGTTTGATGCATTCGTACCAATGTTGTTATTTAATGCTTTTACTCTTGCTTTTTATTACTATTTAAAGTTATCTTGACTTGTGCAGTTATATTCATTGTATATATTTTTCTTTTGATTCTGGTTTGTTCACTCCTCATTATTTCATACAAGTCTTCTCACATTTCTTTGAATTTTTTATATTTGTCATTCTATTTGGCATGGTAATATTTTATTATATTCACTTACCACTATTTAATACCAACTATTCCCTCACCCTGAGGATGTGGTTTAATTTTTTGCAATTAAAGTAATATTACTATTAATATTTTCATACAAACAGGTCTTTTCTTGTTTTTAATAACTTCCTTGGCAGTATAAACCTACTAATGGGATCACTGAGACAAAGGATATGAACGATTTTGTAAAATTTCTTCCATAATTCCAAATTGTTCTCCATAATTGTTAGGCTAATCCATAGCTCTATCAGCAATAAATTTATATACTTATTTTTCCACATTCCTGCCAACAATGAATTTCTCCATCTTTTACCTTCTTTTCCAATTTGATGGCCATGAGGTGGTACTTTAGAGTCGCTTTAATTTGGATTTTTTTTGGGCAGCAACCCTTTGGAATACTTTAAAAAGGTATCTAATTATTGTTGGCACTTTCTCTTATGGGAGCTGTTTGGTTATACCTTTTGCCCACTAATCTATTGGAAATGCCTCATAGATTTTAGATGACAGACTTTTTTTTTAGTAGAGAGAATTAATGCAAAGATTTTCCTCAGTCTACATTTTCTTCTTATTCTAGTATATTTTATTTATGCAACAGCTTTTAAACATTACAATCAAAACAATCTATTTTGCCTTTTACAATATTCTTTGCCACAGATTCCTATCCTACCCACAGTAGTGCGACATATAATTATACATTTACTTTCATTTTTTTTGTTATGATTTTCTTTCCTTTTTGGTTTATCATCTGTGTGGAATTTATTGAGGTTATGATATACTATGCTGGTCTACATCTGCTTTCTACCAAACTATTATCCAGCTTTTCTAGTAGTTATTGTTGAATAAAGTGTTCTTCTC
This sequence comes from Phalanger gymnotis, assembly GCA_028646595.1. Classification (NCBI taxonomy): domain Eukaryota; kingdom Metazoa; phylum Chordata; class Mammalia; order Diprotodontia; family Phalangeridae; genus Phalanger; species Phalanger gymnotis. The sequence continues at coordinate 134,268,290 of CM053622.1, forward strand.
CCCTCTAATTTGTGTTCTTGTGTTATGAGACGATATACTTTGATTTGGAGATAAAATTTGTGAATTTCCTCCTTATTTATTCTATTTCACCTATCAACTTTCCTATTTTTTTTTCAGTGACCAGTTTAATGCACTGAGGTGCAGTGGAAAGAGTTTAGTCTTGGAGTCAGGAAGTCCTTTGTTAAAGTATGCCTCTGATGTATTAGCTGTGTGATTATGGGTAAGTCACTTATTTCCTCTGTGTCCAAGACAACTTTCTAAGAATACAAATTGCAGAATTTATCAATCAACATTGGTGGAAGGTATTTAACCCACCTGGAGTTCCATTTAATAATGAAATCACAGGTCCAGAGTAAACCAGTCTTTCTCTGCCCCAACCCTTAAGCCTTCAGGTAATTTTAAAATTAATTTCTGCTTTGTGATATAGTCTGAATTTGTATAATGCCAACCTCCTTACTTCCTACTTTTCTCTCATTGTTTTCCTAACTACCATTGATCTTTTGTTCCTTCATATAAATTTTGTTATTTTATCTAAGCTTATAGTGTTTCCCCTTGGTAATTTTGTGGGTATAAAGCTTCATCTGCAGATTATTTGGCAAAGTATGATCACTTTTACTATATTTGTAAGATAAAGCTGAATATTAAATATTTCCTCACTTATTTGGGCCATATTTTATTTCTGCAAACACTATTTTGTAGTTTCATTTATGTAAGTGTGTGTGTTTTGGTAGATTAATTCCAACATACTTGATGCATTTTTTAGCTTTAAATGATATGTAAATATTTTTCATAGCTTTTTGTTAGTAATATAAATATTGATGATTTTTGTGGATATATTTTGTATTCTGTTACTTTGCTAAATCAATTAAGTTTTTCAGTTATTAGTATTTTTTGTTTATTCTTTTGGGTTTCCTAAGCAAAACATCTTATAATCTATAAATAGTGACAATTTTGCCCCTTCTTTAACAAATCTTATTACATGACTTTCTTTTTCTTGTCTTATGCCTATAGCTAGTACTTTTATTACGCCAAATAATATTTGTGACAGTAAGCAACTTAGTTCACTCCTGATCTTATTAGGAAAAGCTTTCAGAGTTTCCCTATTACAAAGAATAACAGCTCTTAGTTTTAGATATATGCATTTAATAGTATTTTGGAAAGGTCCTGTGATTTTAATTTTTATTACAAATGATTGCAGCATTTTATTGAAAGCCTTTTCTGAATATTCCCATGTTGTTTTCTTATTAGTACAATTTATTATTCTAATGCACCAATGGCTCTGTGACCTCATCAATGTGAATACTCCTTCGGGGATGCTGATCATACCCCATTTATGCCTGCCCAGCCTGCGAAACTCTTGTCTGTGTCCTCTAATAAATTTTCATTGGTATTGATTTGATTTTTTGGGGGCTATCTTTTCATTCCCTTGACATTTGCATGGATGCCAATGGAGCATGCAAAGATTACCAATATTATCCCATGATCCTATTTTCTTGTCATATATTTCTTTGATAACATCCTTTATGTCATTCCTCTCACAATTATTGATTGGTAATATGTTCTACTCCTTTGGCATCTTCTCTTTTAGACACCTTCAGAATTGATCCCTCGATGTTCTCCAAATAGTGGCACCTTCAGCATAGACCTAATCTGTATATGCTTGGTCTAGTTTACTTTTTCGTATATTTGTTTTCTTCAGTGCCATCATGCAGCACATCTGGGACTGTGATTTATCTATTGATTAATTTTGGGATTGACCTGTGCTTTCACTGGTATAAGGAACTGCTGAATGACGAAATTCCCTCTATCAAGGAAGATTGGCACCTGCTCTGTAACTTACAGTCTTAGAGCATTACAAGGGACTTTAGGAAGTTGAGGGATTTGACCAGGATCACACAGCCAGTATGGGTCAGAAGTGAGTCTTGAACTCAGATCTTGCTGACTTGGAGGCCACCTTTCTATTCCTTATGCCATGCTTCTTCTCCTGGGACTGTATTAGGGTCCTAATTTCACTGGTGTTTACTGTCCTTGATAGTAAAATGCGTGTTAAAAAAATCCTTACAGATCTTTTCCATTTTTTATTTGTTTGTTCTCTTCCTTTCAGTTTCATTCTGGAAAGTCATTCTGGATGACTTTGCTTAGTTGAATCTGTTGTCAAGCTTCGCTTAAACTTCCTTTCTCCTCTCTTCCTCCCCCTGGCTTCTTGATTCTTGATCAGGATTTAATATTGCATATAATCTACTACCATCCTTTTCCCATAAAAAAGCTTTTTAAAAAATGAGTTGGTATTCTTAACCAGTGTTGCCCTTGGCTGCCATATCTTTCCTGTTGGCAAGAGGATCTTGTGTTTGCTGGCTTGGTCTCTTTTGTTCTTCTCCTTATGTCAATTAATTAACATTCTTGAGGTTAAACTTCTTAAGCAAATGGTTATAGCCTGTGTCCTTGTCTGTTCCCATTTTTAGGTGTCAACAGTTTATTTAAATATATCAGGATGGAGTTGGCATAATTGCATACCATAGCTTTTTCTCATTTTTATTCTTCAAGTTTGAATTATTTTGATCCTTGCTCTAACAAATTGGTGGTCTGACTGTACACAGAAAGCTGACTCAAGAATCCCACAGCAGTAAAAAGTAATTTCCTGTCTGTTAAAAATATAATCAATTTTATTTTTTGTGTGTGACATTATTTGGTGCTTGCCACATCTAATGCCTGGCAACTTTTTTCTCCAATAAAGTGTTCATTATATATGGATCAGCATTCTGTACAGTCTGTAATATGACAGCTGGTTTCTTTTGTTCTTTGTCCCAGACCATATTTTCTGACATACTTTTGGCGATGTACCCCTACATCTACTTCTGTAACGAAGTCATTGGATAGCAAAGTAGGTGTTGATTAAATTTGGATATCTTAATGAGTTCTTTGTAGAATTTTTCTACCTCTTCATCCTCTGCAACAGATGTTGGTTACATAAGGTACCATCATTTTTATGGGTGGTATTTTTGCTGATACTAATCATGATAATAGCAATATGAAATGATCAAATATCCCATGAAATGATGTTTCTTATTACCTCTAGATGTATGATAAAATCAATACCATGAATTCTTTTGTTTGTCTCTCTGAGAAGGAGCTGTGAGCCATCTCTAAATTTAGATGTAGCTTCTTTTTATCTTCTAATTTGATTTAGAGTGAAAATATCAAGATTGATAGCTTGACTCCTCTAGTAGTCTTTCCACTCACTCACTGAACAACATTTAGAGTTCCAAAAACTACATTAATACTTAAAGATAGTTGAAGAACTGGGTGATTCTTAGCACTTTTTACTTCTTTTCTGCTACTTCGTTGTTGCAAAACTATAATAGGGCAACTCAGGACTGAGACCATTTTTTATTTTTATTTATTTCATGAGCTAAGAGATGGAGGTGGGGCCAGAGCTTCTGGAAGAGACATGTGTAGTGCTAGAGACTCTTTGGGAGAGACACACAGTGGACACTCCAGGAAGGAAAGCCAGCTTTTGGAATCTGCAGACATGTAGGCAAAACCAGCTCTTCAACATGTTCTGGATATCCAGGTTGCCTACCCAGAGATTTTGGTGACTTTTGCCCGGGTGAGGTTGAACTCTCTTTCTTGGTTTGAGCTAAAATTTTGTCTTGCCTCCCCACAAAAGAGTTCACTCTCTCTTGGATATTTTCTTTCATGTTATAATTTACATAACTCCTCCAATTTCCATTTCCTGTTTGCTTGGATAAATGATTTTATTTGCTATTTCCTCTTTTAATTGTCTTTTGCATGACCAACATTTGGTGGGAAGGGGTTAAGTTGTAGTGCATGAACCAAGGGCTCTTCTTCCTCTTAAGAACAGCCAGGGAAGTAGATTTCATTCTGAGCCTGTTGTACTCCTAGACCAGAAATATTTGAAAGGGGAGATAGATATAATTAAGCCCAGTAGCCCTCTTGCTGATAGATGATAGAAGGAGCAAGGGCCAATCTCCTGTCTTCCTTAAGCCAGAAATTACAGTTTCTCTTTGGAGAAGAGTTGGTCAGATTTATTCATTTCACCAGTGAGCAATGTCCATACATTTAGACAACCCATGTGGACATACATAACCTGCATGGACAGCAAAGGGCTGTCCTTTTTTTGTTCTTTGTTTTTCTACATGATAGACTTATTGTTTGTTTTTTCCTGATCTGGTCTCGGAAAGTTATTAGCTGAATGATCACTTAATCACTGTTGCCTCAGTTTACTCAACTACAAAATTGGGATAATGATAATACCTACCTTCCAGCATTGTTGTAAGGATGAAATGAGATAATATTTGCAAAATGTTTAGCATGGTGCCTGGCACATAGTAGGTGCTTAATAAATGTTTGCATCCTCTTCCTTCCTTCAAACAGTTTTCTGATGTCCTTCACACTACTTCTGTGTAATACTCATTTGTATTTGTGTGTTGCATGCTCACTCCCATCATGGCCCTTTGTGTGATCCTCAACTTCAATTCTTTCAGAGACTTTAGTATTTTGTGACTGGTAGTAATACAATGTCACTAGAAGAATAATGGTGTTCAAAAGATGGGTCTTGGTTTCAGGTTTCATCATTTCCAAAGGCAAAGCTGTCTTCTTTCTTCTTATTATTCAATGATCAGCCAAGCTCGTCCATTTGTACTGTCTGTCCACATACTAATGGATGAACTACAGAGGTTGTCATTCAACTACTTATCATAGACATTCTTCATTCACAGGGTTCATTCGGTGTGCTCTTTTAAGAGATTATATACTTCTCATGGGAGATTCTCCAGTGTGCTGGAGCTTGATATAATTAGGACAATGCCACCCTCAAACAGGAGTATCAGGAGGAACTCCTTATCTATAAGGACTCTACTTTCCTTTTTCTCCCTGAAATGCACAGGTGAGTATCAGTAGGCAGTAGCATGTTACTAACCAAGGCTTCCACAAGACATATGGAATAAAGGATCTTATCAGAGAGATGGGTAATGAGAAAAGAAGGAAGACTAGTGATATAATGAGGACAAGGGATGACTGATTGAATGGTTTCCATGTTCTACTAGCATCCATGCAACATCAAGTGATCTGGAGGAAGGCTCACAGCTGGGTGGAAGATTTATACAAAGACATGGATGAAAATTGTAACAGGAAGAGAATTCATGTATGGGCTGCTATCAGCACCATGGGAAAGTGTTTCCTTTGGTGAGACTGCAATTGCAGGTCTGCTTAAATGTCAAAGAAGTATGAAGGCATTTAGTAAAAGAATTTATATTTATATATTATGTATATTATATATATTTACACACACATATATGCACACGTATATACATGTATGCACACATATATGTATATACATATATATGTAGTTAATTAATTAGATAGGTAAATCATTTACTAAATGCTTACTATGTCCTAGGTACTGTGCTGAGCTTTGGGGATACATAGAAGAGCAAACAAGACAAGTTCCTTGCTCTCAAGAACCCTACATCCCAGTGGGGGAAGACAATACAAAAAAGAGGTGCTGAAAAGAGGTGCAAGAGGGAAGAGTGTTGGCTCAGAGATTCGTGGTGAGGTGATTGACCTGGCTGCTGGCCACCTGAGGCATAAAGCTCACTTATTAGAGTCAAGGAGCTGGAGTGCAGTCCTAGTGTCCTATGGGTTGATGATGGTCAGAGAATGCAGCCATGGAGAGGGGAGTGCAAGAGGCAGTAAAAAGATTCTCTTGCAAACAGCTTCCTTGAGGGAATTTCCTCCCATTAGACTGTAGGAGACTTGAGGGCAGGGACTGTCTCTTTTCTTATTTGTGTCCCCATCCCTTAGCATGGCACCTGGCAAATAGTATGTGCTTCATAGTGACTGACCAGATTCTGAACAGATCTCACCATTAAACAAAATGAATCCAGTGAGGCTGTTCCTTCCCCTCAGTGGGTCCTTGCTCTTTGGAGTTCAGCAGTAGCAGCTTCTCAGAGCCCTAGTGAATGACTAGCAGTTACTCAGAGACTTGTCCTACCTGAGACAAAAACATCACTAGGAACCCCTGATTTAAGAATTGGCTGTGCACTTGACCTTAGCCTGGCACCCCCATGCCTATTGAATGAGAACCTGGATATCCTAGCTACTACTGGGGGTTTTGGCTTGGACCCTGAGGGGTAGTAAGTACCACAGCTTTTTCCAGAGTCCTTACTGACTTCCACCATGGAGGAGGAGGTCTCCAGCTGTACATTGTCCATCCCTGATTCCCTAAGGGTGGAAGGGATAGGTGATTGGGCCCCTGCACTTTATTCGAACCCCTTGTAGACTTGCCTTGTAGAGCTGTTGACACCCGCCCTGGAATCTCAGCCCTGTAGATGGGAGCCTTGCCTATCCCTTGAGGCAAGCTGGAGACCATACCACCTACTACCCTGATGAGATTGACATGTGACCTCTCCCAGCAGCTTGAAACCCCACCCACCCCACCAGAGTCCTACAAAGAATATTCACCTGCACTAAATGGGCAGTAAACAAATGTGCAAGTGCCTTCTCTCTACTCATTTTATTCTAAATCTTCATCGATAAAGCAGTATATCTCATATGGACTCAGGAATTTTGTAAAGCATTTTTAAAATCTAATTGTTTATATAGATAGCCCTTCCCCCTCCCCCCAAAAAGTTCCCTTCCTGATCCCCCATGCTAGAGGCTGCCCTGGTGCCATAGTTGTTGAAATTGAATCTCTAACTTTAAAAGCCTTTAAAAATATGATTATTTCTGGGGGAATGAAAGTGGGAAGGGTGGATGTCCTACCTAGGGTCAGGCAAAGGTGAAAAAGTCCTGAGGGAGAGAGGGAAAGGAGTTTTATTTTTTTTTATATAGGCTCAAAAATGATTAAAAAACCTAATTTCTAAATCCAGGGACCGCAAAGGCCATCTTGCTTAATGCTCTCACTTTGTAAATGAAGAAACCAAGGCCACTCTGGTAGTAACGGTCAGAGATGAGATTCAAACCCAGGTCCTCTATTCCAGGAGTTAGGGAATTATTCCACTGTACCACACTGTCTCCTTCTTGTCTTTCTTTTCCTGTGCTCATTAAGAGATTAATGGGGGAAAAAAATCAGGAAACAAGGATTTGTGGGCATTGTGGTTGCTGTGGCCTATAACACAGAGGTACCCTTTCAGAGGCAACTAGATGGCTCAGTGGTAAGAGTGCTGGGCCTGGAGTAAGGAAGGCTCAAATCTAGCCTCAGACATTTACTAATTCTGTAACACTGGGTAAGTCACTGAAAAAAACCAACAACAACCACCTCTGTTTGCCTCAGTTTCCTCATCTGTAAAATGGACCGGAGAAGGAAATGGCAAACCACTCCATGAAAACTCCATGGGCAGTACAGTCCATGAGGTTACGAAGAGTCGGACACGAGTGAACGACTGAACTCTTTTGGAATAAAATGTGAAAAGTGCGTGATGTTCTTTGGTATCGGACAATAGCTGGAAAAAGGAGCCTGGGAGCAATTGAGCTAAGCGGTAGGAGAGTCAAGCAAGAGAGGAATGTTAGTTCCAAACTCATTCATTGCTTATTCACAAGCCACATACATTGCATTCAAAGAATATTGTCATCTTGGGGGAAAATATAACTTTTCTGTTGTGTACTATTAACGCACCATTACCTGAAAGCTTATAATCTGACAGGACTCACAATGTGAGATTTCTTTTAATTAACATTCTCATGAACTTATTATCAGGTTCAATGTGAATTCTTCCCAATATTATACCTACTCTGCTGCCTGAGGCTGCCTACAGGAGGCCATATCCCTGATCTCCTGTAAAAATGACTTCCACATTCCACATCTCAATTACTCTGAAGGGCCTGCCTGAGCTCCCAATAAAATGCTGCTATGGTCTACACTGACTTCTAAACAATATTCTACATGTGTTTCTGATCAAGAAATCTGATTTTCAAAGGTCAGAATGATTTTCCAAGTGGAATTTGAGTAATCATTTAAACCTTTGTGATCCATGTACTCGGTTGAAAAAAGTGAAATTGTGATTTAACCGAACAATTCCCCCAAATTACCATATTCTCAGTGGAAGCAGAAAGTGATAGGGCCTCATTCCCATCTTCCTTAGCCAAGGTCATCCTTTGGTGAAGGAAGGCACACCTGTGACTTTTCTTGTTTGTTTTTCTTATCATTTTTCCTTCCTTTATTTCTGAAGGTCATCCGGAAGGGATCTGAAAGTCTAACCCTTCCATTTTATAGATGAGGAAACTCCATCCCAGAGACATTAATTTATGCAAATCCAGGGTTACACAAGTAGTGTCTGAGACAAGATTTGAATTCAGGTCCTTTGACTCTATGTCTGGAAATCTTATCACTAGATTATCTACCAAGGTGCATGTCTTCTGAGGCAATAATGTGGCAGGATTTGAGGGATGTTTAAAGACCATCTTGACCTTAAATATCTCTCCTACCCAAGTCATCCCTAGACATGACTAATAAAGGTAATTGTCTCAAGCCCCAGTTTTGTGTGTGGGTTTTTTTGTGGTGAATAGTGTGGAGTAGACTATACTACTGGAGGTTGGGTAGTAACGCAGGCAGTCCAATCATCTATTTACAGATGAAGAAACTGAGGCCAAGAGAAATTAAATGGCTTGACCAAGGCTGCACAATGGGATTCCATTCCTAGTGAACAAAATATCCAGCATTCCTTCCACTAGAGTGTACGCTGGAGATTGATAGCGCATCTTCTCATTTTCTTTTGGGTTTCTTGACATTTTGATTCTTCTAATATCAGAGGGCTCTGTGATTAACATCTTTCTCCTATATGCCTTCATTACTCTGAATGTGGAGTGCTCACACTGTCTACGATATAAAGATGGCAACATTTTTGTTTGATTTTTTGAAATAAAAACACTTTGAAAAGATGTTTATGTTCACCTTAGCTGTTGCTTTATCCTTTGACAACCAGCATATAAATCTCTCAATAACTACTAAGGCAAAGTATACATCCATCCCATCCCATCCCATCCCATCCCATCCCATTTCCACTTCCTGACTGTCCCAACTTCTTGTGATTTCTTTTCTTGTTCAAGGTTATTCTTGATTTTTACTTTCATTTTATTTCATTTGGATAAAATTGTTAGACAGAAAGCCTACTCAGGATGTGGGAGTAACCTATAACTGTATGTACTATAAATACAAACCAATGAAACAAAAACAAAAACAAAAGGAAAACATACCATATGATTTAACCTGGAAACTCCTTTCTCCCCCAAGGGTGGATTCATTGCTTTAGGTTTAAATATGGTCCACAAGAATTCCCTTTTTAAGTGCAAATACTTTTGAGAGGGACAATACCATAAAAATCTTATCAGTTATTAGCACCTTAGTGTGAATTAGTTTAACTAGGACTGGCAAGCTACTCCCCCAGAGGAAATAGCTTCTTGGTAGCTTACTATGACAGCAAATGATTCTTGACAGTGCTAAGGTGAATTATTTTTATACTCTTGGCAGCCCAGAAACCCGATTAGTGGGGGATAGGGGTCAAATGGCAACCTTACATCAAAGAAATCAATGCTTTTGGGGAGGGGGCTGAAAGTGAGCTTGAAGCCAATCCTCCTCACCCAAACTCTTAAGGTATCATGTCATTGTTAGAAGTGACTTTGAGAAATCATCTAGTCCAACTCTATTTTTACTGAGAGGGAAACTGAGGTCAAGTGGTTAGCCCAAAGTCATAAAGGCAAGCTCCTTTAGCTGTTGCTGAAATGATGCTAAGCTGAGGTGAAATCAAATGGAGCTATCTTTCTCTTAGAGATAGAATGGATCTTAGACGACCTTGTCTAAGCCTTTCATTTTTTTTCAAGAGGAAACAGAGACCCAGAATTATCATCAGAACAGGAGTTAAGGGCCAGGTTTCCAGTGCCTTTCTTGTCACATTCTTGACATTCAGGCCTCTCTCTGGAGCACTGGAGCCAAGGTCCTTCCAGAGCATTAGTCCATGGTTTTATGACTTAGAAAAGCAAGTAAGCAGGGAGGAAAAGGGTGGCCTTTGGTCCTTCCTCAGACACTTGGCTCACAAACTAATCCAGCCTTGGGCTCCTCTCCACTCCGCTGGAGAGTCTGAGCATCTTGGTAGGCAAAAGTTTTAGGAAAAGGAAAGGTTCTGGGAGGCAGAAATATGGTCAGGAAGGCATGGCTGTCTAGTAAAGGATAAGGGATGGTCTCTCTCTTATGTCTCAGCCTACAAGCAGCAGAGTGGGTCCTGCAGTCAAGACTCAGATACTTCTATTACTTGTGTGACTGTGAGCAAGTCACTTAACCTCTATTTGCCTCAGTTTCCTCAACTGTAGAAAGGGGAAAATGATACTATCTACCCTCCAGGGGTGGGTTATAAGGACTAAATGAGATAATATTTGTGAAGTGTTTAGCACAGTGCTTGGCACATAGTAGGCACTGTAGGGGCTCCTTTCCTCAACTGGGGCCAACTATGCTGAAAGACGACCATGGGTGGTGAATTTGTAGTTCTGGGGAAGCATTCAGCCCCTCCTCTGCCTCTGCAGGGCTCACAAGGATCCAGAAGCCTTTCAGTCCAATCCTTCTGCCCACCCCTTGGCCTCTTGGTTGAAGGTACATCTAAGAAGCTGTGGATGATACGATTTTGAGGGAATGAAAAGGCCCTCAGGTTCCGGGATTTGGAAGCATCCCCAGAAAAGCATAGGCCTGTAGAATGGACTAAGATGCTGTTTCCCTTCCCTTGCCTTTCTCAGCTTCAGTTTCCTCCCCTCTGTGGGCAGAAGATCTGGGAGGGTGGCACAATTTCTGATATGTTGCTGGGCCAGGGACTGATCCGAGGCTGCTCTGCCCGCCCCCCCCCCCCCCCCCCCCCCCCCCCCCCCCCCCCCCCCCCCCCCCCCCCCCGCCCCCGGCCCCTGCCCCTCCCCGCCCCCAGCCATTGTTGGCACTGAAGGGACTAACTTGCTTGCTGAGCCCAGGCCTTCTTCCCAGCTGGACCAAGACTCAGTCTAGGTAGCTTCAGCTTCTGCCCTTCCCCCAATACCCACTTCATCTCCTCCCTACCTTATCAGACTGAAAAGTTGCTCCCCTCAAGGAAACCTGTTTTTCCTGATTTCCTTTGTAATCCTAAGTATTTTATTTTGTGCATTTAAAAACATCATTCTGAGAAGAGTTTCTGCAGACTGCCTAAGGATTCCACAATCCTCATAGGCTCTACCCAATTCAATTTTTTTTCGGAGGGGGGAAGGCAGAGCACTTGGGACCAAGCGACTTGCCCAAAGTCACACAGCTAGTAAGTGTATCAAGTGTCTGAGGTCAGATTTGAACTCAGGTCCTCCTGACTCCAGGGTCTGTGCTCTGCTCACTGTGCCACCTAACTGCCCCTACCCAATTCAATTTGATAAACATTTATTAAGCATCTACTATGTGCCAGGTGGGCAGTTAGGTGTTTCAGTGGATAGAGCACCAGGCCTGGAGTCAGGAAAACCTGAGCTCAAATCCAGCCTCAGATATTTACTGGGCAAGTCACTTAAACCTGTTTGCCTCAGTTTCCTCATCTGTAAAATGAACTGGAGAAGGAAATAGCAAGCCACTCCTTTGTCTTTACCAAAAAAAAAAAAAAGCCCAATGGAGTTATGAAGAGTCAGACAAGACGGAACAACAACAAATGTGGTAGTCACTGTGCTAAGCCAAACAAGGCTCCACTCTGTGGCCCTCCAACCTGGCTCTGTCCCTGCCCACTTTTTTTTTTTGAGGAGTAAAAGGTCAATTGTTCTTTAAATTTCCTACCCTTGGGCAAATCCCTATTCTGGTGCAAAGCCCAGGCCATTCTGGCTCCAACCCGTGCTTTAAACTACATTCTAGCTGTTATTATGTACTTTGCATGTCTTCTCCATGCCTAACACAGTGCCACATATACATCTATTACTTCATAAATGTTTGCTGAATTGACTGAATTCAATTGGAAAGAATGGGGCAAAAGAGAAATTTGATGGATTTAGAGGAGTTCTTAGCCTGGACTTTGTGAATGTAAAAAAAAAAAATTGATAACTGTATTTCAAGATAATTGGTTTCCTTTGTAATCCTAAGTATTTTATTTTATGCATCTAAAAACATTGCTCTGAGAAAGGTTTCTTCAGAGAGAAGAACCTACGGCATGGTACAGTAGAGAAAGAGAGCTGAATTTGGACTCATAGGTCCTGGGTTCAAATCCCAGGCCTGCCGCTTACAACCTGGGGTAGTTCATTATTTATCTCTTCATTTATTTATTTGTTTATTTACTTATTCATTCATTCATTTGTTTGTTTATTTATTGCTTGGGGTAATTTGCTCAGAACTTATTAAGTGTTTTCTATGTGCCAGACACTGTGCTAAGGACTAGGGATAAAAAGAAAGGCAAAAAAAAAATATATTGTCCTTGCTTTAAAAGATCTCCCATTTTAATGGGGGAGATGACATGCAAATATCTAAAGAGAAATGAAAAATTATATATGATATAAATATTATAAATGGCAGGTGGTATTAGAAGGGAAGTCATTAGCAGCTGATGGAGCAGTAAAACTTTTCTTCAAATGGTGGGATTTGAGTTGGTTCTTGAAGGAAAACAGGGAAACTAAACAGTGAAAGTAAGTTGGGAGAACATTCCCAGTATGGGATGTAGTTAAGGCAAAGTCTGGGAGATGGGAGATAGAGTGTCCTAACTGGGCCTCAGTTTCTTTATCTGTAAAATGAAGAGTTTTGACTAGATCAATCAACAAACACCTACTATATGCCAGGTATTGTGCTCGATGCTGAGGGTACCTTTAAGGTCCCTTAATCCTTAAATCTATGATCCCATGAACTCTGAGATGCTGTGACTGATTCTGCAAAAAAACATCACCCTCTACGCTTCTGTTTCCTCAGATGAGGCCTGGCAACTTTCATGCCATGAAGAATGTTTCTTCATTTGTCAGATATTCTGTCTCCCTACTCCAAGGGCAGAGTGGAGATGCCCAGTAGAAAGTCAATCTGTCAGCCCCTTTCAACACGTATATCAATAGGAACAGAGGCTGATAAAATTAACTTTTTGAAGGTCAGAATTATTCCCAAATGGATTATGAATCAGATTTCAAACTTGTTATTTTAGGATCTGGATCACAAAATTAACTTTTTTCCCCTCAAGGGTTAACATCATGACAAAGTAAGACATTCTTGTTTTTAACATTTCTTTTTAAAAATTCTGTTATCGTTATTTTAAAAAAAATGTATTGATACCTTTTGCATTTACACCCCATTCATTTACAAACATATCCCTTCTCACCTCCCCTGCAGAGTGAGCCTTCCTTTGTAACAAAGATTTAAAAAAAATTAAAACCAAGCCCAAGTCTTCAGAACCAACCAACATATTAACATTGTCTGGGATCATAAACAACATTCTAACTCATAGAATCCCACTTCTTAACTGAAAGAATGGAGGTATACTTTCTCAGCTTTCTCTGTGGCCAGGCTTGGTCATAGTGATTTCATGTTCTTGGTTTTTTGTTTTTTTTTTTGATTTGGTTTTTAAGAAAAAACCCTCCAGGTCATGGATGTGGTATCTCCTGGAAGCCCTGAAATATGCCTGGAGAATTTTCCTCATAGCTCCTTATACTACTGGGTATACATTTGTAAGGGGAAAATGATAATTGATAAGAATGTTAAAAAAAGGAAAATATTTTTAAAAGGTACAAAGTCCATAGTATTAAGCAGCAATGGTCTACAGTCTGGTTCCCAACTAGTGGCATGCCTTGTATTGGCTACTCAGGTTAAATTCTTGTAATATAAAACAGCTCACAGCATCCCATCTCCATATTTTCTCCTGCTTACAGTGACTTAACTAGGAAATGTCACTTCAAATCCCCCTCAACAAGAGAGAAAGATGACAGATTCCACAAGCCGCACATTTCAGAGTGAGCGGAAATGGATACTAACCCCAATTTCACCTAGATTTGAAAGGAGAGGGCTTACGTGTACGATGTTATTTGCAATAAATACATTCGATTTAAACCTTAGCCTACAACTAGAGGCCTATCTATCAAATTTAAATGAATGGCAACATGAAATGTGTTCTCATTTCTGGCCCATTAATAATGGTCAGGCCCCAATTAACATTCCAGAACTCAGGTTTAACAAATGTATACACACAATTTGCAGGCTGTACGTGTTTTGGGGCAGCACCTACTTCCCTTATGGATCCTGTCACATCGAAATTTATACCAGTTTTGGCTTTTTTTTTTATCTGGGGTGGGGGTGGAGGGGCAGGTAGGGAAGGAAACTCTAATTTCTCACTTTAATGTTAACCAGGGCCCTAATTATCTCTCAGTCTGAAGATGTTTTTTGTCTGTATTGTAATGTGAGGTGAAAACCCCTGATGAGGGCTGGGAAAGCTCTTATCTGCTGATCTGTAAAGGCTAAAAGGCAAACTGACTTCTACGCTTCACTTCTGCTCCTGATAGAGAGAATAAGTCCCCTTTATCCAGCCCTGTCTGGAAAACACAGCACACTGAACCGTGCCAATACACTACACACACACACACACACACACACACATACACGCACACACACACACTACACTACAATACTACATAAATGTGCACTTATACTATATACACATACCACACACACACGCACTCAGACCATACTTACGCCATATATATGTATATATAAACACACATACACTCTATACATTCTATACATATTAACTATACACGAAACACACACTATATACCCATGCTACACATACACACCACACACTACACACACATTCAAACACAGTACACTATACGGATATACACGTATGCTTAAACTATACACATACTACACATACCACACATACTCATACCATGCACACTTATAAACACACATACTACACAATACAAATATACTACACTATACATTTATGCATGTATACTTATACTATGCACACATACTATACACACCACACACATTCACACTATACACATATATAAACACACATATACTACATAATTCTATGCACAGAAGCTATATACACATACAAATACACAATATACTATATAGACACTATACATATAATACACATGCCACACACATACGAACACCATAGACACATAAATATGCAGTACACTATACATACAAACACACACGTACACATTCATCGCACATGCAAATGCATAATACACTACAGACAATTATACATGTAATATACACCACACATATATTAATACCATTCACATATATAAACACATATATGCTATGCACACATACTATACGTACCGAAACACACATTATATGCACGTACAAACACACACATACACTATACACACACAGACTACACACATATATACTACAGACAGACAGACAGACAGACACACACACACACACACACACCCTTCTAACCTGTTTGGGGCCCACTGCCAGCCACTATCAGGAAAAGCCAGCAGGTTTCTCTCGACTGGCAGCTGGTCCCAAGGTGATAACGTCCAAATGGCTCTGAAGAGAGACATCAAAAGGAGTCTAATACCACATCCAGAAGGAATTGACAGGCAGGGTCATCACACCCAAGCTCTCACGGACCAAACACTATTAGAGAGGCTGTTGAATGCTTGGATTGTGATGAGATATGGATCACGAGAGGCGGGAGCAGCGGAATTCACAGCACCACCAGGCTCTAGACAGTAATCTTCAGGGCAATTTAATAATCACCATTCCACTTCCTTCCCCAAATAGTACGTTTTAAAAACTAGAGGTCAAACTAATTCCTTGTCTTCCTTCCTTCTCACCCAGAATACATCCACATTTATTTTCCTCCAGCTGACAGGATCCAAGTGCTTTTGATTTCAGGACCTACTATGACGTGCTGGCCCACATGGGAGGAATGTTTCCACTCTTTACCTCTTGGTTGAACAAACTTCATTGCCATTGCAGGACCAAGCACTGGTTGCTGTGGTTTCTTTAACCTCTTCTTTTTGGATTTACTTTGGCAGTGTGGTACAGTGGACAGCATGCCGGAGTTAACCTGAAAAGACCAGAGTTCAAATTCTGGCTCTGCTATTAATCACTCACATGAATTTCAGCCAGGCATCTAATTTCTCCGAGCACCAGTTGCCATATCTGCAAGATGACTGCATCATATTGGAATCAAGGATTCTTAGCCTGGTTCCGTGAGCTTTTTTCTAAAAATATATTTGGATAATTTCGATGATTTCAGTAGAATTGTTTCCTTCTATAATTCTATGTATTTTCTTTTATGCATCTAAAAACATTGTTCTGAGAAGGGTGCATAGGCTTCACCAGACTGCCAATGGGGTCCATGACACAAAAAAGGTTAAGAACCCTGGCTCTAGATCATTGTGAAAGTCCCTTCTAACTCTACATCCACGATTGTTCCTTTCATCTGTGGTATCTGTGCAGTCAGTCTGCCTTTTCACGAATTTAGAGAAAATCACAGCAGTGCATACTTTGCCACTGGAAACAAAGGGGTGTTGTCAACCCCACGTGTTTGCCACCAGATCAGTTCTACACGATTTCTTTCTTCAAATCTGAGGAATGTGGAACTCCTCAAAGCCCAGGCAGTTGTTTTGAAGACATTCTAGTGACATGGGAAAGTGACAAGGGACATCTAGCTAATGGGAAAGTGAAACCCCAGGTCAATGATGCAGGTTTTTGACTGAGTTGACCTGTCTTGGGGGGAAAAGGTCAGTTGGTCATGGAAGAGAAATGAAATAAAAATAAAGTAACAAAACTCCAAACTTGGGGATTTGGGGATTGAGTGCTCAATAGCCCCAGGGTCAATGTATTTCTTCTGGTTTGCAAATGAAATAGAAATAGAATAGCAGATGTTAAGCTATTTCCCACCATTATTACTCATTTTGGTTGTAGTCTTCAGTTATCTTATAGGAGTGATACTCTGTGAATGTGTGTATGTGAATGCAAAAATGTGAGTATGATGCCTTTGACTTGTGATCTGGTGCTAGGACAGTAGGGAACAACTTCTAAGCTCTTTTCTGGAGAAAAGTGTTCAATCTCTCTGATCCTCTCCTGTCTCTCTTCATGTGGACTAAGAGTGATTAAAGCTGTTCGAATGCTCAAAGTGCCAGCCTATGTGAGAAGCAGGAACTATGTGAGGATTGGGCTTCAACGGGCCATGACCTCTGAGGGAAGAGGAACATTGTATATTAAGAAATTTGCCTGCCATCCCCTCCAAAAAAATTCAGATCTTTAATTTCAATTTTTTTAAATTTCAATTTTTTTTTTTACCCTTTGATAGCAGCAAACTAAACAAATCTTCAATTTAATTCAACAAGCACTTGTTAAGTGTGGAGCATTTTGTTCAGCTATGATGATACAAAGGCAGAGATGAAACAGTACCCTACTTATCAAGGAGCCTACATTCTCCTTGGAAAGAAGCATATATATGAGAGATAATAATAAAAAAAATATTAACAATAAATAGCATTTCTATAGCACTTTACAGTTTGCAAAGCACTTTATAAATAGTATCTCATTTTATCCTCACAACACTCCATTGGAAGTAGGTGCTATTATTGTCCTCATTTTATAGCTGGGGCAACCCAGGCAGTGAGAGGTTAAGTGATTTGCCCAGGGTCATACAGCTCGGAAGTAGCTGGAACTCGATATGAATTTTCTTGACTCCAGGTGCAGTGCTCCACATACAGTACCACCTACTTGGCAAAAAATAAGTTCAAAGTGAAGGTATACAGTGAAGACATTTAGGTACAAAGTGGTATCTGAAAAGGAAAAAAAAAGAGGATTCTTGCATTTCCCCCCACGTAGACCAGAACTAAGTGAATTGCTGTCCCTAGGGAGTGCGCAGCTAGGTGGCTCAGTGGATACAATGCTGGGCCTTAAGTCAGGAAGACTCATCTTCATGAGTTTAAGCCTGGTCTCAGACACCTACTGGCTGTGTGACTCTGGGAAAGTCACTTAACCCTGTTTGCCTCAGTTTCTTCATCTGTAAAATGAGCTAGAGAAGGAAATGGTAAACCATTCTAGTACCTTTGCCAAGAAAACCCCAAATGGAGTCACAAAGATATGGACATGACTGAAAGCAATTAAACAGCCCTTGAGAAGTTAAGTAAATAATTTTCAGTAGGTAAGGAATTCTACTTTGTTAGAGAGTTTTTTTTTTTTTGAGGAGGGGAGGAGGTAGGGCAATTGGGTTAAGTGACTTGCCCAAGGTCACACAGCTATTAAATGTGTCAAGTGTCTGAGGTTGGATTTGAACTCAAGTCCTCCTGACTCCAGGGCTGGTGCTCTACTCACTGCACCACCTAGCTGCCCCTTTGTTAGAGGGTTTTAAGGGATCTTATGAATCTCTGAAGTGTCTTCTGGGGACCCAAAGTTATGCTAATTCCCTGACTCAATTAGCAAAGCATAGACTTATTAAATTGAAAGTTACTGTGTTAGTTCCCACACATTGATTCGGGATTTCTTTTTCAGCTCTACTAGTTTGCAGTATGACCCTGGTCAAGTGCCTTACTTTTGTTAGTCTCAGTTTCTTCATTTGTAAAATGTGAATTATTGTAGCTATACTACCTACCTGTCACTTTGTCTTGGAAATCAAAAGAGATAATTCATTTAAAGTATTTTGCAAATCAAATCCTAGACAAATGTAAGTTGCTATTATAATGAAGACTAGAAGGAAGCTTAGGAAACATCTCATCTTACCATTTTAATTTACAGATAAAACTCAAGTTCAGAGAACATGAGTGATTTATACTAGGCCATCTGCTCTGGGGCTGAAATCAGCACTTTTTGACTCCCAAGTCTTTCAAGAATACACTGTTATCAGTACATTTGGTTCCACCTAGGTATGAGTTTATGAACAAAGCAGACCAAGGACAGCAGCCTAGAACCTTTCATGGAGTCGGGGTGGGGTGGGTGTAGGTTAACAGGTCATGCTAATAGCAATGAGGGGCCAGGATCCAGGGGAGGATTGTACAAGGTTTAGGGACACCTCCAGGTAACACTTTAGCAGGGTAGTGTGGGCAGGAAAATACATCCAGGATCTAGAAATATGGGTTAGCAATCCAGGAGCATCAGTATCCAAAAGTGGGGTAGAACCAGCAGGCATGGTCTAGGGTCAGGAAAGTGTCTAGGGAACCTGATATCCAAAATGAGGTTGAGCTCATCCAAAATGCATACTTTCCAATTTGACTCATTCAGTTTAGTGATTGTGCCATCACTCTTTTAAGCCCAAGCGTTTGGGGCTAACCCCACCCCCTTGATCTTCTGCCCAAGCTTTAGCTGTTGACAGCTCCCCGCCTCTGCTAGTGCTTCCTGTATTGGAAACAGCTGAGTTCCAGCGGTGCAGACATACACGATGAGGCTTCATTGTGACTTCTAGTTCTGGGGCTTCTTTAGTCTCAGTTCCCCCAAGTCTTTCAAGGGGTCAGTGGCTATTCCTATGATAGGAGCTTTGAAGATGAGGTGGGAGGGGAATCTATAATACTAATTCAGGAAGGCAAGACTTCAAGAGGAAGAAGTTTGCAAGAATGAGGCCAGCATTGGTACCCACACCTCATCTGTATATTCTGATTGGAAGTTAGAGTGGGGAGCTCCTCCTGATGTCTCTATTTAAGGAGTTGTACCCAGGCTAGCCATTTCTTCATTTCCCACCTTGATGCACTGCTTTGGACTTCTCTATCATGCCCTCTCCCTTATCCACTACCCTTTCACTTTCCTTTAGTGGATTATTTTCACCTCATTAGATTGCAAGCTCCTGGAGGGCAGGGATCATTTTTATTTTTTTGTTCTGTGATCCCTCCCATACTGCAGGGGTTAGGGGCATGGTTCTCCCTGTGATCTGGAAAATCTGAGTAAAATTTTTTGGCCCTCTCTTCATACCAGAAAGGAAGTCTGAATTTTTTCTTTTTCTTTTATGGGGTGTTTAAAGTAACTTATTGTAAAATTTGGGTTAAGTATGTGGTCATAGGCTCTGTGTTGTTCGCTGGCCTTTGTGTGTTTGTGGCTTCTGTATAACTTCCCCCAAATTCCCATTTAATTTCTTATGTAAATCTTTGATATATCAAAACTCTGATGGGGAAAGTTGAGATGTGGAAGGGATAACTGCAGTTGTATCCCTAGTGTTCAGCACAATGCCTGGCACATAGTAGGCACTTAATAAATACTTGTTAATTGACTTTCTCCATCTAATCTTCACCAACATTCCTCACTCTGACCATTGTTCTTTCCTTTTTTTCCTACTTTTCTTTGCCTTAGGGAAGAAAAAAGTGTCATAGTACAATAATATCATAAATTTAGAGCTGAAAGAGATCTTAGGGACTTTTGGGCCCAACATACTCATTTTATAGATGAGACATTTGAGACACAGAGAGGTTCAATGACTTGTCTAGAGTCACATGGCTGAGAAGCATCTTAGTCAGGATTTGAATTCAAGTCTTCCTGTCTCCAAGGGCAAATCTCTATCCATTCTTCCACTAGTGTGTAGAGCTCTGTCCAGAACAACCTCAAAGGTCTTTAGTCTGGTGGAACAAGATCCAAGGCCACTCACAGCAGCAGTGAGGAAGGTTAATTTCCAGAGATAGAACTGTTTTCAAGACAATGAAGAATAAAGAGAATCTCCCTGGCTTGGTGTTGCCTGTTCTATGTTGTTCTCTCTTGTCTCTCCCTCCAGATTCTGTTGGGGGCTGGGAAATGAGATAGGGAAGAGGTTGTTTTGACTTGTCAGTGTTGGAAAAAGGCTTGAAGCTCTTACTGATACAGTCAACTCATCAGGCCGCCACCCCAGAATTTCTCCCTTGTCTAACCATTACCATGGCAAAGTGGCTATGTCTGCTTCTTTCTTAATCACAAAGACCCTTCACGATGCTCTGCCATGGTTTCTTTTTCTTTTTGAAGCTTCTCTTGATGTTCATTTTAACAAGATTTCACCTATGTGAGTGGGTTGCAGGATAATTTGGAATGGGGGTGGGAGGGCTAACACATAGTATGGTTTTCCTTGGACCTTAATTTCCTCTCATTTGGTCTAGCTGAGAGCTGTGGAAGCAGAGGATGGAACCAATGCTACACAATAGGGGTATAAGTTTGTGGCCATCACAGGCTGCTGAGGTATAGGTATCCAGCAGCTCTAAGAATACTAACCTCTGGGAGCAGGACAGATTTTAATATTCATTCAACAAGAATTTCTGGAGAGACAGTGTGGCATGCCAGATGGAGGGTTGGACCTGGAAGATTTGGATTTGGATATGCTCTGTGACTCTTAGGAGTTAGGGTGACCATAGGCATGCCATTTAGACTGCTGAGCTTTAAGCAAGTCTCTAAGACTAGCTACTAAGCCATAGGTACATGGAAGTATGGATCTTGAGTTACCATACTTAAATCTCTGAGTATTTCCTTAGGTGATGGGTGATAGGGATACCAAGGTAGCACTCAGGAGCCCCTTACAGATGAGTTCCTAGAAAGCTACCCTAGGGTAAGGAACTTTTTGGATAAGCATCTATTCAACAACAAAAGCTCACACATCCCCCACCAAAATCCCTACTTTTGCTAAGCCAAAGCAGAAGACATATAAGTTCAAAGGAAAAGACATTTAATTACATATCATAAGGCAAAACAAAGGACAAGAAAGATTTGCCCATACACACAGAGGTGCTTTCCAATACAAGATAATGTTACCAATGGAGAAGGGGTTATATTATACATGAGGAACATGTCGTTAGAGAACATGAATGGAGGAATATACATGGGAAATATACTGCCTGGTTCATATGTAGGGCATAAGTACGGCAATGAAACTTGAATGGAGCAATTCACTCCTCATGCTGGTAAGCACTAGCGTCTGCTTATATTTTAAGCCCCTCTCTGGGTTTTTTGCTAGACATCTCTGCCGACCAGTTGCTGCTCTCTGCTGACATCTGCTGGTAATCAGCTGCGATATGGCTTCTTCCTTGCCTAAGGGGAGGAGTCTAGCTTTTCAGCTTGATAATGGGAGGTTATCTTTAGCTCTTTTGTGATGCAAACCCCAGCCAGTGACTCCCATCCAATTAGCTAAAGAAGGTCTTAGCAATTTTTAAGAAGTTGGTCCCTTGAATTCCTTTTGTGTTACTCTTGGGTCTCTCATTCTAAACTTTTGTCTAAGATAATATATGGAAAATAAAAGTTCAACTCCCATCTTATCCTTGAGTCCCTAGCCTGCCACTTTTAAATCATCTTAGAGAGTCCTCTTAAAAAAGTGTAAAGGATTTGGGGAGGAGCTGAGATAGAGGCAATTCCTTTTAATCTCAGTAATGCATTTGGCTTCTATATGTACCAACTCACAAAGAGTAGCAAGACTAGTAATCAAAATTGCCATACCCTAAAGACAAAACAAAAAATTGTCTGAACTTTCAAGGATCTTATATTGGGGGTAGTGTTACAACACTTACTCAGATAAGCAACTTTTTGATAATTTGAGAAGGTATTAGTTGAGGGGAAGATGCCCATATACCTTTTATCTCCTTTTCTTTTGTTTTCCTTTCTTTCCTTCCTTCCTTCCTTCCCTCCTTCCTTTCTTCTTTCTTTCTTTCTTTCTTTCTTTCTTTCTTTCTTTCTTTCTTTCTTTCTTTCATTCATTCTTTCTTTTCTCTCTCTTTCCCTTCCTTCCTTCCTTCCTTCCTTCCTTCCTTCCTTCCTTCCTTCCTTCCTTCCTTCCTTCCTTTCTTCTTTCCTTCCTTCCTTCCTTCCTTCCTTCCTCCCTCCCTCCCTCCCTTCCTTCCTCCCTCCCTTCCTTCCTTCCTCCCTCCCTTCCTTCCTTCCTTCCTTCCTTCCTTCCTTCCTTCCTTCCTTCCTTCCTTCCTTCCTTCCTTCCTTCCTCTCTATCTTTCTTCCTTTTGCATTTCTTAATGGGTAATGACCTTATTATAATCTGAAAGATAGATATGACACTTTCCTCTAAATTTTCTTGTTGTTGTGAATTGTTTCAGCCCTGTCTGACTCTTTGTGACCCCATTTGGGGTTTTCTTGGCAAAGATATTGGAGCTGTTTATTATTTCCTTCTTTAGCTCTTTTTTACAGATAAGGAACTTAGGCAAACAGGGTTGAGTGACTCGTCCAGGGTCACACAGCTAGTAAGTGTCTGAGGCCAGATTTGAACTCAATGAGATGAGTCTTCCTGACTCCAGGCCAGTCATTCTATCCACAGCTGCTCCCATCTAAATAGTACTTTTATAATTAATATTCATGATTATCATGATCTTTACAAATTCAATAAATGCTTATTAATGTTTATTAAATGTTAAGCTTACCACCTACTGGGAAGTACTGGTCTAAGTAGTGTAGATTCAAATATAAAAGGTGACAGTCCCTTCCTTCAAAGGACTCACAAGCTAATAGGAGGAATGTATATCCACAGGTATGATATACAAGGTAAAATACAGAAAGGGCAAAGGTGATATTTGCACTGAGAGGCTCAGGGAAGGTTTCATGACATGAGAACTGAACCCTGAAAGAAGAGAAGGATTTCCAACACGAGGAGATGTAGAGAGAATCTATTCCTGGCATATGAATGGGAGAAATTGTCTATGTGAACGGAAAGAGGAGACAGAAAGAGAGCAGAGTAAGGTCAGAGAGAAGCTAATAGTCCAATTTGACTAGAATGTTAGGTATTTGAATGGAAATAGAATGACATTTGGAAAATTAGGTTAGATCCAGATTTTAGAGGGTGTTAATTACTAGGTTAAAGAGTTTTTATTTTTACTCATCATTTTTATTTTATCCTCATCCTTATACAGTCCACATTTTTTTTGTTTGTTCTGGGGGAGACCTCTCTCTCTCTACATATATATATAGGTATATAAATAATATATATATATACATCTATATCTATCTATCTATCTATCTATCTATCTATCTATCTATCTATCTATATCTATCTATATCTGTGTGTGTGTGTGTGTATACACAAAATGGTCAGACCTATATTTAATAATAATGTTGAATATAGCAAGGTTTTAGGTCCCCAACAAAATGGAATATTTATGCTTCATGTATTGCCCTCGAAGAGTATACAATTTAAGCTAACATTATAGCCTCCTCCACTATATTGCTTCTTCAATGTTTCATCTTCTGGACATCAACCTGGATTTTTGAAGGTTGTGTTAGAGGAGCATAAGTTTTAGGAAGTTCTACCATAGCTAAGTGGTACGGTGGAAGGAATGCTGGACATGGAGTCAGGAAGAGCTGAGTTCAAGTCCTTCCTCAGGCACTTACTAGCCATGTGATATTGGGCATGTCACTTAACCTCTCTGAGCCTAGTTTCCTCATCTGTAAAATGAAGATGATAAGAGCACCAACTCACTGGGTTGTTGTTGGGATCAACTGAGATAACATCCGTAAAGGGCTTTGCAAACCTTAAAGTGCTATATAAATGCTAGTTATCATTATTGTTTTGAAGATGGAAAAGCTTTGAGGTTGGCCCTGGTGATAGACTACCCGAGGACCAGCCTAACTAACTATAGTGAGGCTCACCACTTAAGAGTTGGCCACTAGTGATACATAGCTTCACCATGGCAACCCGTGAGACAAAAAAAAAAATTAGAAATATCACTCAACTCTACACAATGTCCGTCTGATTCTGAAGTGATGGTGGCAATGTTGAAAAGCAGGATTGAAGATAACAAGAATCCTACAATTCTTAGATTACCTATGAATATTATTTTAATTATTCATACTTGATGTAGTCTCTTTGTCCACTGACCAAAAGTTTTCACACGACCAAAAGAAGTAAACCAATCCATACTGACTGACATTTTACTAAGGTTTCATACAAATGAAACTAGAAGACACAAAGAAATTGTAGCAAATTGAAAGGATAGCTTGCAGTCTCCTTGGAGAGGTCAGTAGAGGAAGTAGCAGAACTGATTTTATCATGTATCTAAAGGAAATAGATAAATTCATGGACCAATAGTTGTTAAAGAAAAAAAATAAATTGATGATATCTTCTGAGTCAAATAATATACCTTGATACTCTGACTTCAGTGAGAAGGTAGGCATAAGAGATAACAAAAACTACAGTTTGAGATCAAGAAATGAAAGGCGAGAAAGACTTATAGATTATTCAGAAATTTCATACCTGTTTTTCAGTTGTTTTCAGTCGTGTCTGACTCTTCACGACCCTGTTTGAGGTTTTCTTGGTAAAGATACTGGAATGGCTTGCCATTTCCTTCTCCAGCTCATTTTACAGATGAAGAAACTGAGGCAAACAAGGTCATGTGACTTGCCCAGGGTCACCTAGCTAGTAAGTGTCTGAGGCCAGATTTAAACTCAAGAAGATGAATCTTCCTGACTTCAGGAACAGTGCTCTATCCACTGAGATACCTAGCTGCCCCTTCATATCTGTACATCATGAATATTTTTTCAAGAGGAAAGCTGGAAGGTACTGGGTATGGCAAACACCCAATGATATCACGAAACTGAAATTGGCTATGTCTTAATAGACAGAAAACAATTGATGAGAGATAATAATAATGATGATGACGTAACCCATTTAGATAGCACTTTAAGGTTTGCCAAGTATTATAAATCATTTAGAATCAACCGTCTTGTGGACAGTTAGATTATTAATTAGTTAGAGCAAAGGTCAAAGTAAATAAAAAATTAGAAAAAGAGTAATGATGATGAGACACTGAATGTGATTAAAGCAACTCCAACATGACCTATTTATACAAGTAGTCATCTCTGAAAAGTTGGACGTGATTTCTTATTTTATTTTTAATTTATGGAATAAAACAAGCATTTCTGTAACACTACAATAAAAAGATGATTGCATATGAAACTGCAAATATAATATGCGCAATTTGCTATTCCTTTCAAATATACAGGAAAATTATGATGTAATTTTTTTCTTCTCCTCCCCACTGCCCTAAAGATGGCCACCATTAAACACAAATAGGTGTATATCCACATATGTATATGTATGTATATATATGTATAGATATAGATAGGTATGTAAAATTATTCTATACATGCTTCTATTTATCAATTCTTTCTCTGGATGCAGGTAGCATCTTTCTTCATAGGTCTTTTGTAGTTAATTTGGGAACTTATAATAGTCAAGACTTTTTTGCTCAAAGTTGTTCTTAAAAAAATATTGCTCTTACTGTATACAAATTCTCCTGATTCTGCTTATTTTGCTCTTCATTATTTCATTCAAGTCTTTCCATGTTCTTTCTAAAATTATTGAGTTCATCATTTCTTATAGCACAGTAGCATTCAATAATGATCATATACCACAAATTGTTCAGCCATTTCCCAAGTGACGGGCATGCCTGTGATTTCCAGTTCTTTGCCACCACAAACAGAGATGTCATTTTAGAACATATAGCTTCTTTTCCTTTTTCCTTAATTCTCTTTAGATATAGACCAAGTAAAAAAAAAACAAGCAAACAAACAAACAAAAAGAAATAGAACAAGTAGTGGTGTTGCTGGGTTGAAGGATATGGGTAGTTTAATAATGATCTGGGCATAATTTCAGATTGCACTGCAGAACGGATGTGATTTCTTAAAATATTTTAACTGTTAACAACAAGGAGGCCAAAAGAATTCAGAAGCTGCTTTTGCTATAATTGCTTTGCCTAATGGAAAGCCATGGAAGCCAAAGGCAAAACCAGTGTAGAAAATAAACTAATTTTGGAAAACATTACCAAAGAAAAGGATGAAAATCCTAAACAGTATCATAGAATAATAGTATTTGGAGCTAAAAAGGTGAATCTGGTCCAAACTCTTCATTTTTCAAGAGAGGAAGCTGAGGACCATAGAAGTTGATAATGTGCCCCAGCTTCGCATCAACAGTTAAGTAGGAGAGCTGGAATTTGAAATTAGGTTGTCTGGCTACCAGCTCAGTGCACCATTGTTTCACTAAATAGCCAAAAGCAATCATAGATAAAATGAGTTTATAGAAAGATTGATGTTAGATTTAGTTAAACCAGCCAACCTGAGAATATTTGTAAATGAAAGGAGGAGGAGAGCAAATAAACATAACACAGGTTTCTATGGTCATAGGATCTTGGATGGAGAAGTGTAATGGGCTTCAGAGGCCATATGACCCAAACCCTTTGGGACAGTTAGGTGGCACAGTGGATAGAACGCTGGGCCTTTGAGTCAGGAAGATTCATCTTCCTTGAGTTTAAATCTGGCCTCAGACACTTACTAGCTATGTGACCCCGGGCAAGTCACTTAACCCTGTTTGCCTCAGTTTCTTCATCTGTAAAATTATCTGGAGAAAGAAATGACAAACCACTCAAGTATCTTTGCCAAGAAAATCCCCAAAGGGGTCACAAAGAGTCAGATACGACTGAATAACAACAACAAATTCAAACCCCTTCATTTCACAAAGAAACTGATGCCTTGGGAGATTAAGTAACTTTTCCAAGGGAAGATAGGTAATAAATATCAGAGATGAGATTTAAAATCTAGCTTTTCAGAATCTAGGGACAACATACTTCCGACTATATAGCACTGATTTCCCACAGTGTTTCTAGATTAATTTGCCTTATTGGTGATGAAGGTGAAGTCTGAGTATTTGGACTTTGCCACCTCTGCACCCAAGGCAGGAGGATAGGAAGTGATGATGGCATTTAAAAAGATGAAGCTGATCAAGATTAGAGCTTTTAAGATGGTCCAGAAAATGAACGCATTCTGTTCGCCAGCTCACTGTGGGCTTATACTGACATAACTGGTGATTTGGAAGACTGGAATTCCATTTTTTCCTGTCTTATTCCCCCACCCCACTCTCCATTTGCCTGTAAGGATAGTTATGCCCCAAAAAGGTTCCTTCAGTTATATAAAATTCTGTTTGTGAAATGACATCATTGCCCTATTCATAATTCTTGTCTTGTTAGGGTTCTTCCAGTTGATAGAATGAACTTTCAGAGCTCTTGCTTTAGAAAAGTGGAAGGATTTCAATTTTGGATATTTTCATGTTTTTGTCATTTTATTTTATTTTGTTTTTTGTTGGTTTTTTGTCTTTGTTTTTTTTAAATAAAGCTATATAAAGCTTATGGATTAAACAGAATAAATTTCTTTTTTTAATTTTTTTTAAATTTATTTTTAATATGTTTAGTTTTCAGCATTGATTTTCACAGGCGTTTGAATTACAAATTTTCTCCCCATTTCCACCACCCACCCACTCCAAGATGGCATACACTCTTGTTGCCCTGTTCCGCAGTCTGCCCTCCCCTCCATCACCCCATTCCCCTCCCATCTCCCTTTCCCTTCCTTTCTTGTAGGGCAAGATAAATCTCTGCACCCCATTGCCTGTGCATCTTATTTTCTAGTTTCATGAAAAAAAAAACTTTTTTACTTTTGAATATCTATTTTTTTAAAACCTTGAGTTCCAGATTCTCTCCCCTCTTCCCTTGCCATCCACCCTCCCTAAGAAGTCAAGCAATTCAACATGGGCCACATGCGTAACATTATATATAACCCTTCCACAATACTCATGTTGTGAAAGACTAACTATATTTTGCTTCTTCCTAACCTATCCCCCTTTATTGAATTTTCTCCCTTGACCCTGTCCCTTTTCGAAAGTGTTTGTTTTTGATTATCTTCATCCCCATCTGCCCTCCCTTCC
>CM053622.1:134297363-134318955 GCA_028646595.1 Phalanger gymnotis
CCTTCCTTCCTTCCTTCCTTCCTTCCTTCTTTCTTTCCTTCCTCCCTCCCTCCCTTCCTTCCTTCCTCCCTTCCTCCCTTCCTCTCTCCCTTCCTTCCTTCCTTCCTTCCTTCCTTCCTTCGTTCCTTCCTTCCTTCCTTCCTTTCTCTTTTCTACCTCGACCTAACTAATCTCCCTCAGCAGAATGCAAGACCCTTGAAGATCAATCCTGTTTCATTTTCATTTGTATCCTCAGGGCCCAATGTACTCCTTGGCATGAGTCTTCCCCCTAGACCTGTCTTTTTATATGGGTAGGGAACACCTGGTGAGGAAACACTTTACCAGGGCAGATTGGCAATTCTTCTTTACTGGTATAATCTCAGAGTTAAGGAATTGAGAGGTTAAATGACTTGCTTAGAGTCACAAAGCCAGCCTCTGTTTCCGCCTCTGTCATTACACATGATACCCACCTTCTGACAGAGAGATGATAGACTCAAGATTCAGAGAAACATGCTTGGATATGGCCAATATAGACATTTGTTTTGCTTGATTAACTATGCTTATTTATTACAAGAGTTTCTTTTTTCTTCTTAGTGAAAGGGAGGTTGGAGGGAGAGAAAATAAATGCTTGTTAACTGAAAAAAATAATGTAATTGTAAATAGCACTAAAATTTTGCCAACTATAAATAATTGTCATATGTAGGAGCAATGTTTCCAAATTTTAAAAACTAAAAAATGCCCCACATAGCTTCCTGATACTCTCCTATCACCTACATGACTTTCCCTTGTGAAAATGATACAATTAAGCAAAAGAAACCAACATGTTTATTATTTCTGACATGTGCCTTGATCCAAACCCATAATCCACTATTTCTCCACTGAGTGGCCTTGGATATTTTTTTGATATGGATGAATCCTCTTCATCTGGAAGCCAATGCAGTTTTGAAAAGTGATACTCCATATTTATGGTGTGTGCCCTTAACCTAACTCACCAGCACATGGTATCTAGGGTAAGTTATCACTCTATTTAAGTTGAAGAGCCTCACTGAGACTGTGTGCAAATAGTCTTGATGCAAACTACATTACAGTTTGTTGTCCATAACCCACCACCCTGCACTTCAGAAGGGTTTAGCCCCTAGTTGTCAGGCAAGATGTCAGCCCATCTATCATTGCCTCTCCCACTATTCAAGACTAAATCCTAAACCCGGATGGGTCTTCACTTGTCTTTCCTTTATCATAGGATAGTCAAAAAATGAGTCTAGAACCAAGTGGGATTTTGGTATTCTGGGATGCAAGGGTCTCCGTTCTATTGGTCCCATTCTTTAATTACTGGTGTAGTTTAATGATGTACTTTTCTCATTGCTTTTCTTCTATGCAGTCTTGGCCCTGTCCCTCTTGCAAGAGTCATAAAAATTGCTGATTAAGCTCTTTCTTCTTCCTCATGTAGGCCCAACTGCTTCTAGAAACCTCAGTTAACCTGGCATCTCTGTCCCAGATCTCCTCCCTTCCCTTTATCCTTCCACTTCCTCTCTGGCCCTTCCCCTTACTGCCTTCCTCTCTCCCCTCTCCCCATTCACAACAAACACAGTCAAATTGATATAAATGGGCTCTGCATAGGGAAGAATAAAATGTACAAAGGTCTTGGAGCAGAATGTTTTTTAAAAATATTTTTAACAGTTAACCAGTTTCACTTGGCTAATTTGCTAACCATCATTATCACCATTTAGCCAGTGAGTGAATCATTAGGGAATGTGAATTAAATGCCCATGACTGTCAGATCTTGGCCCAGGTGCTAGAGGAAGGATGATGGAAGACTGAATATTAGTCCCCAAGGAAGGCACACCAGGAAAGAAAACAAGAAACATCATTAATAGAAATAATGATTTTTTTAAATAAAAAGCCTCTTTGTAGGTCAGGTTACACAGGAACTATTTTCCATATTTGATTGACTATGGAAGCATTGCAAAGAAGAAGGGGGAGGAGGAAGAGAACAAGCATTTATTAAGTACCTACCGTGTTCTAGGCACTGTGCTTGCTAAGTGTTTTACAAATATTATCTCATTTGGTCCTCACGATATTCCTGAAAGGCAGGTGCTATTATTATCCTAATTTTAGAGTTGAGGAAACTGAGGCAGAGGTTAAGCCACTTTCCCAGGGTTACACAGCTACCAGGGATCTGAGGCTGTATTTGGACTCAGATCTTCCTGACATCAGGCTCAGCATTCTGCCTACTGCCCGTCAAAGGTATAAATGGAATGAGCCCTGAAAACGAAGAATAATTTAAGGTTTGTAGGTTTTCAGATCTATATGTAGGATCCTAGGATGTTAGAAAATTCTAGCTTCAGAAACCTTTGAAATCCCCTCATCCAAACCATTCATTTTAAAGATGAGGAAACTGAGTCTCAAAGAAGTGACAAGTCCAAAGTTATAACAAGTGGTGGCCAGCAGAGCCAGGATTAACACCCAGTTCTCCTGGTTCTTATTCTAGCAGAATTTCTATTACACCACACTTCTACTCAGGAAGGCCTCCTTCTAAGATAGCCCATGTTAAAAAGATAGGTTATGCCGTGAGTAGTCAAAGTCTGTGCCCTCAAGTAGAACAATTCTATTCGTTGTCTGTTACAACATTGAGAATTCAATTCAATTTGCATAAATTCATTAAAAAACTTATTAAGAAGCACCTACCATGTTCCAGGAACTGTTGTAAACATCAAGGACACAAAGGGGAAAAGTCAAATCCCATGCCCTTAAGAAGCATACATTCCTCAAAAAAAATTATTTTATTTTCAGCCTAATTCTCTTTCTCCTCTTGCATTGAGAAAACGAAACAAAACTTGTTCAAATACAGTAATCAAACAAAACAAATCCCCACGTTAGCTGTGTCCAATAAACAAGCGAATGAATGATTGAATGAAGTCTCAGTTTGACTTCATCACTTCTCTTTGGAGCGTGCTTCATCATGAGTCCTCTGAAATCATGGTTAGTCATTGTTTTGATCAGATCTCTTCTATTTTCCAGAGCTATTAATTTTTATAATGTTGTAGTTTTGAATAAATTGTTCTCCTGGTTCCACTCACTCTACTTTGCATTAGTTCATATAAGTCTTTCCAGATTTCCCCAAAATCAGCCCCTTCATCATTTCTTGCAATACCATAGTCTTCTATCACATTCATATGCTGTAACTTGCTCAGCCATTACCTAATTGATGGGGATCTCATCAGTTTCCAATTCTTTACCACTACAAAAGAGGCAGCCATAAGTACTTTTGTACATATGAGTTCTTTAAGGAGCTTAAATTCTAGGCAAATATTAGTGCTGCCTCCCAACTCCAGCCTTATAAAGGGATTTGGCAATATTTAGAAAACCACCCCAATTCCATAAGTCCCTGTTTTCCCACCCACCAAATGCCTGGAGAGAAGAGTAGTCAACAATGAGAAACATTTGAGGGCTATATTTTTGCATTTTTGGCTGTATTGGCAGAATTATAGACCTGTTGGGTGTGAAATAGAAGTCAAGATAAAACCAGCTATAAAACTAGAATTCTTATCTACCTAAAGTTACTTTGCTTAGGTCAAGGTTCTCTGAAATTTCATATATTTAGAACATGTCAAAGAGTTCTCCAGATCTCCATTCCCAGAATTCCCACTTTTCAGGCTTGGGGGCCATTGAGAAAGTCCATGGGAGAATCTATGAGAAGCAACCAGCAGCTGAGAGTTTTGCTTTCAGCCTGTAGGGCCTTCCAGCATGGCCTGGGAAACAGAAAATGAATTTGGCTGCTGCCGACAATCATACAGTTTTCATGTAATTCAATAATTTATCACAAAGAATATTCATTTGTAAACAATGACTTGTTCTGGAATGATAGCAGCTGTCATTTTGGAGGCCTCATTTCCCTCCACTGGGACATGAGTCTGGACTTACCCATCATTAAATCACGCAGCATTTGCTGGGGTTGGAATCTGAGGCCGAATACACTTTACAATGTGTTTATGTTTTGGTATGTGCATTATTTCATTTTTACTTTGCAGTCATGGAACTCCTGCTGCCAGATGTGGAAAGCTCCTCTGAGCAGCTCCCTTTTGAGGGTTCTTTGGGTGGATGGGGAAAATAATCATTTTCTGAATCAATAGCCAAAAGAACTCTCCTTCTCTACACATGTAAATATGATTGGGCCCAAAAGGAGTATAGCTATACCTATTGTCTACCATCATGGACACCATATTGTTCCCTTTCCACTCAGAAATGACATTTGGGTTTGCTTGGAAATAAATAAATTCCTGAACCTGTTGCCCTTTGGGAAACCTGCTGCCAGAATGAGACACAGATCTGAGAATGGCTATTGTTTCCCTTTGGGTTCTTGGAAAATTCTGTGGTTTGAATCCAATATGAGATCAGTCAAGGAGAGAAGAAGTGTGTGGGGGCCTGGGATAAAGTATCACATGAGTGCCACGTGAGGATGTGCTATTTGTTCAAAACTTCACATCGGAATCACAAATAGCTTATTAAGTGTCAAAGGTCCTTGACTCACATTAAACTCTTTCCCAGGGCTACTTGAGAATGTGAAGAGCTATTATTGAGACAGAGTGCTGCTTACTCATGGGCTAGAGGCTTTCTTCCTTAGATGCTTACAAAGGAAATCTTTATAGTCAGTTACTTCTGTCATCAGTGTGGCTGCATCCATAGACTTAAAGGTACAAGTGACACCTATCATAGACGTAACTCTTGCCATGATTTTTCTTGGATCTACCCACAACTGTTACTTTGACTGTCTGTTGGCATGGAACTGGAAACAAAGATTAGTGAATATGCCAGGGTAGAGGGGAAGAAGGATCAAAGAGGCCATACTCTTGATGTGTGAGGTTTTTGGCTTTGGTAACACTGAGCAGATTTTTTTGGGGGGGGGATGGTGTCTGGACTTGTGATTTTGTCAGCATAAGGAATGCCCAGTGTGGAAACTACTTCCATCAAAACAGATGAATAACGAACTATAAGTTATAATCTTAGAAACACAGACCATGCAAATGGACAATGAGTTTGTCCCTAAATTAAATAGAAGAAGGAGAGCGTTTCTGGATTTCCTTTAGGAAATTGCAAAACTCTTTAGTGACCCAAGGTTTTCCCAACATGTTGCCGAATGTCTGTATGGGAGATAATAGAACACAACAATTTCCAAAGGACTGAAAAAAAAATGGCTATCACTTAGAACGAAGTGGAGAAATGCATTGGGGGGGCGGGGCACTTCTTGTGCTGTCTCTTGGAAAAATACATGACTTATGCAGAGAGCATTGCCAACTTAATGGGGGTTTATGTGGCACCAGGCAGAGGGTGAGAAGTTGAAAAGTGAGTGGTAGGAGAGAAAGCAGAGGCAATGAATGTAGATTACTTTTTATATGTGTTTGGCTGTGGAAAGGAAGGAATTTTTCCTGAGGGAAATTTGAACCTACCCTCTCCTTGAGCTAAATAGGGGATGGTAGATCCAAGGGAAATAACTTATTTACATATTTATTTTATTTTCATTATTTAGAATGAATGGATCTGAGCATGTTTGAAGGCAGTAAAGGAGCCAAGGGATAAGGAGAGGTTGAATATTGGGGAGGGTATAATTGTTGTGACCACATGTGGCCCAGGAGAAGAGTTGAGAAAATGCACATGACAGTGGATGAAGAATATTGCATATATGATTAGGCATGATTGATGTGCTGGTTCATTTTTGCTGAAATGTCTTTTCTCATTCTTTTAAATCTTTGTAACAGAGAATGGGTCTCTCTGTGGTAGTGGTGCAGAGGATTGCACTTGGAAATGAATGTGCCACAAAAATAAACTGTATCAATAAAATAAGATAACCCCCCCGCCAAAAAAAAAAAACAAATCAGAGAATTAGGTAAGGAGGGGATCTTTAGAGGAAAAACTCCTGGTGAGAGAGGGGATTAATGAAACAAGTAGAAGTGCTGGGATTGGCAAGGAGAAGGGATACTTCATCCTGAGATTGAGACAAAGGTGGAGAAGATGCAGAAGGATGCTCCAGCCAAATACATTCTTAACAACCTTTGTTAGGTATACTTCATTCCTGGCCAGGGGCCTGGCACATAGTAAGCACTATATAAATCTTAGCTATTATTATTTTTAGCAAAAAGGGTTCTTTTTTGGCAATCAGGATATTTGCATTAGAATCAACAGGCCCTTTTAAGGGTTAAGTTCCTGTTAACAAGATATGTCTTCCAGACTGATAACTACACACCATTCTTCCATAAGCTCCAGGCATGTGATAAAACGGTGATGATATTCAACTAGCCCCTCTCACTACAATTCTTTCCTGTACATTAAAGATTTTCATTACAGTATTCATCATAACACTCCTCATGTCTGGGATGAATAGTCCATGAAAACCACATGACACAATTATGCATGTAGTAGGTTTTTACCACTGTTTCTCCTCAATTATAAACTCTGAGTCCTGCCTCCCTCCACAATTCCCAAATTACTTGTCTTTATTCAACTTTATTTCAAGACCCTAGGCTGAAATGATTGACTTGGAGTTGTTTGGGTTGGGTGGGAAACAGAGACAGATAGAGACAGCGACAGAGACAGAAATAGAGAGGAGGAGAAGAAGAGTCAGAGGGAAGAGTTTGTAGAAGAATTGAGAAGGAAGAGAAATAAAAGAAAGAGAAGCTGGAGGAAGGCAATATATTTTAAATTTAATGACTGTTCATATTATTGAGCCTCACAGTCAAAAAGCATGGAAGGCTAAAGACACATCTACCTTCCCTCATGCATTTGCACATGTACATTCATAGGTATACCAGAAATACATGAACTAGAGATTACATCACTTCATCTTCATCTCTTTTAGCTTCAGTTTCCTCATATTTAAAATAGGGATAATAGCATTTACTTCACAGGGTTTTTGTGAGGACCAACTGAGATGACATACATAAAGCACTTTGCAAACTTTAAAATTGTGTTACATATATGTATAATTATATATATATGTATGTCCACACACATATGTACACACACATACATACACACACATATGCACACACACACACACACACCCAGAGAGGTATTTCTATATGCTTTGTAGTTGTCTCCATGCCAGTAGAAGTCTCTATAATGAAACACGAGGGCACGCTAAACACTATATTGGAAGGGAGGAGAGAATAATAGACCTAATGCTATCAGGAGTTTAATTTGAAATTTTTGCTTAATATATATGTAGAACTTTTTCATGTTGTTTCTCTTATTAGAATGTTAGTTCCTTGGGGTCAGTGACTATGTTTTTACCTTTATTTGTAGCCCAAGTACTTAACGAAATGGCAGGCATATAGATACTTAAATGTCTATTGACTAGTCAACTACTCCTCAGAAGAAAGATCTTGGGGAGAGGTGGATGGACAAGACGAATAGATGAACATAGTCCCTGTGGACATTCTCTCAAAATTAAAAGAATATTGTTAGCCATCCATGTGAATGTGTTCCTACAGAATTCTAATCTAGCATTTTAGAGTTGAAACCAGTCTAGCCCAACATGAGATTTTGCTCTTAAAAGTGATTTGATGGGAGCATCAACGGACTTGGAGTCTTTTGGAAGGGGTAGAGTAAAGAAGGCTGGGTATATTCAAGGCTGGAAGAAGCCGTAGGATGTCCTGAGATTCTCTTCAGTTGGAGCCTCTGTGGTGAAGTTTAGTGGTTTGTGAGTGTTACTGAGGTGAGTTGGTAGATGAATTACTCTGGAACTCACATGGGGTGAACATAAGGAGTAAATTAACCAAGCTGGGGAAACTCTGAACCAGCTAGTGCCAAGGGATCAATGATAACCATCTTGAGCTTAATTTTTCCTTGGCTTGGAGGGAACTGCTACGTCTATGAATTAATTCCTCAACCTCAGGCCTTTTTTTTTTAAATCCCAAATGTGACTGTGGACAGGGTGCCACTGGAGTTCGATTCCAGAAGGTTGGCTCACACACGCCAAACTGAGGATGACCAACCACTTTGGCGTTTGGAAAGAGTCAAGCCGTGTCATTCATAAATAAATATGCCTGGCTCCCAAGCAGCTGATGATTGAGGAGATGGAAAAAGTATTATGGGCAGGAAAATGTGAGCTGTTTGCCCTCATCCAGTTGGGCAGCCATTCCCATCTACAGAACTGCTAGCCCTTTGTAACGCCGAAAGTGGGAAGTTCACATGCAGGGGATTGGTGCTATTCCTCCAAAAAAGGGAGAATGTGGACTAGGTTGCTTCTCTCCAACAGGCATTGAGGTCTGGATAGCTTTGCCCGCCCAGCTCAGATTCCAGAGAAGTCATCTGTAGGTCAAGAATTGAATTCTATAACATATTTTTTTTTATTTGGGACAAGAGAAGGGAGAATTTCCCACTGCTGGCATTTGATAAAAGTTATTTAGTTGCGGTAGTGTTGGGTACTGCTGGACTGCTAGACTTGAGGCCAGGACACTGGGTTTAAATTACCCCTCTGACTCTTGCTAGGTCTGTGGTCACTGTCAAGTCACTAACCTCTTTGAGCAGAAGCTTTCTCATCTGCGAAGTGGAGATTCTATTTCCTGTGGCACCTAACTCACTGAGTTGTGTTGAACTGTAAGTAAGATAATATGTATATGCAAAGAACTTTGCAAACTTTAAAGTGTTACAAAAATGTTACTTAGTGATATTTACCTGTTAAGTTGGTATATTCTCTTCTATTTAAAAGGTCATGATATGTAAAATGTATATATAATATATATGTATAAAATATATATAAAATTTCAAATGTGAGAAACATAAATGCAATAGAAAATAAAACAGGAGAGAGAAAAGAGGCCAGATAGAGGTTTATTTAGGCAAAGGAAAGGCAGCTATGGCGTTAGATAGCCTTAATTTAAATCCCAACTCCAATACCTGTTACCTACGGGATTTTAAAGTCACTCAACCTCCCCAAACCTCAGTTTCTTCATTTGTAAAATGAAGAAGTTGGACTAGTTGGTCTCTGAGGTCCATTCCATGAGCCCATGATTATGCAAATAAGAAGAGGTTGAAAAAAAAGGTCATGGTAAAACAAATTCAATTAGGTCGATCAATCAATTAATCAACCAGCATTTCTTAAGCACTTGCTAGAGCTTACACTCTACTGAGAAAAAGAATCTCACATATTATATTAAGGGACTCTGGAAGCCATCTTGGAGAGCTAGGTCTTGACATAAGACTTGGAAAAGTTAGTCAACTACAGGGTCATCCCCAGATTTCTTCTCCTGAGGGGTCGTTGCTAATGGATGCAGGAGAGAGGAGGATGTGTTAGAATCTGCTCTTGTCTTGGTGGGTCGCTTTGAAAGATTTGTCTGACTCCAAAAGCATGGCTGCACTGTGGCCTATGCTACAAGGTGACTAGAAATGTACAGTTGAAGTTTATGTACTGGATGAGGAAATTGAACCTAATCAAATTTAATGAAGATTTGTTAAACAGCTGTTATGGGAAAGCCACTTGGGACAAAAACCCAAATAATTCCTTCTCTTTAGGAGGCCACATTCTGCTGAGGGATACAACAATTCATGAAATACTACTTTGTGCTGCCCTAAGAACATTTTGTGATTCTCTGATGTGATTGGATAGATTTCTCAATTTATATTCCAAACAGAAATGTGTGTTCTAGAGTATGCATCTATTTGCGATTCCAAAAGAATGAAAAATTTTAAAAAGAAACTATGAAGTCCTTAATCCCAATGATGGGGAAAAATCTTTGAGTTTTTCCAGGGGTGGGACATAAGTTGCCATGATTTCTCCCCCTGGGACCTACTAGTATATTTGTGAGATAGATGAATGAAGTGATAATTTAGAATGATGGAATAAGATGAAGCTGTCTACATAGGGTTTGATTTCTTGAGCTCTGGCTGACATTTGCCTCATTCTTATCTTAGGCTGGGCTTTGTTTCGCAACCTATTGGGTAAATCAGACTGTGTGGCAGAGATTATTGTGATCTGTGATCCAGTGTGGCTACAAGACTCCATGGCACAGAATTCAATTCATTTCAAAAGCGTTTGTGAAGTGTCTACTATCTGTGAGATGGTAGAGTACAGAAAGCACTAACATTTGAGTCAGGAAGATCTGGGTTCAGGTCCTACCTCTGACACATCCTGGCTCTGTGACCCTGGCCAAGATACTTAACCCCTCAGTGCCCCAGGAAACTCACAAAGAATTTAAGTTCTCAAATGGGTGCAGATTTTCATTGTAGAAGGAGTTCGCTCCCTGGGAGTTCCCTAAAATTGTGACATCACAGTCCTGGCCCCCATGCTCTTGCCTTTCCCACTCCCCTTATCAAAATGTACAGACCACTATGCCAGGTTCTGAGGAAGAGATAAGGATTACATGACATAGGCCTTGTCCTAATGGGGCTTATAGTTCAGTAGGAGGATAAGGCAAATACACCGATAACCTTAGGATATAACTATAGGATAACTATATAACTCTGTGTGTATGTGTGTGTGTGTGTGTGTGTGTGTGTGTGTAAGAGTCAAAAGTACAATGTGAGGTCTGAAACAAGAAAAGATGGACATTATAGATGTAAGAAAGAACTTTCTGACCATTAGAATTGTCCAAAAATAGAAGGAGTTGCATTCTCTGTCTATGGAGGTCTTCCCAAAGATCCTGGACGGCCACTTCTCTGGGATATTAGATTGGAGATTCATGCTTTAGGTCAGGGTGGATTAGGTGACCTTAAGAACTCCATCCTACAAGCTTTGAGATTCTGAGTGCATATTGATGTTTCCTCCCTGAGCTTACTCCAGCATGAGACAAGGCCTAGTAATACAGTTTTGGACACTGAAGCTCAAAACATTCAAACGTCATTTTTCTGAAAGTCATTTAGTTATATGTGAGATCCTATAGGAAAAAATAACCACACAGGACCCCTCTGCGGCATTAACAAGGGTTAGAAAATAACCCACATTTTTGTCACTGATGTAATGAAATCTCTATGATGTACTACCCTGTGGCATTTCTAAGACAAATTGTTTTTCTGATGTAACCTGAATTCTTACTTCTGTGGTTAGCATCACACTTGATGAGAAGCCCTTTCCCCAGGGGCACCAGCACATGATGCCAAGTATCCCAGAGTGCCCCATGAATCCAACTGCATGCCAGATTCCAGGTCTTACTCCGAAGCATGGGAATAAATAGGGAACATCTGAGCCTCTGGTAAGCAGGATTCAACAATTTGTGTCATTACTATGAGCAACAAGAGGTATGGCTCAGGGCTTAGGAGCATTTTAATGTCCTGTTCACAGCATTAGACAGACCATTAATTCCTATTTTTAAACTTACTTATTTCCAGAAAATATTTGAGGCAGGTTATGACTATCAAAGATAACAGGGATATGGATTGTATGTGTGATATCATTCACATAGGGGGACTCCTGTTACAAGGAAATTCCCTACATCAAAGTAAATTGCTATCGTCTTTGTAATTTATGATCTTAAGAAGTTGCCTAGAGTATTGACTTGTTAAGAGACTGGCCTGAGGTCCCAGAGCCAGTATGTGTTAGAGTGGGATATTAGCCAGCTCTGAATTAGTATTAAACCCAAATAGAAATGGGAACCACCAAGCCATACATGAGGATCTCTTGAGGCTGCATATTGACTTAGAAAACCATATATATATTTATATATTTGTTTAAAAAATAATACATTCGTGTATTAAACTGAGATAGGAACTACATTTTAATTGAGCTCAGGTCACACTTGGAGGTATTATGGGATGCATGCTGCCTGAGGACTATGGGTTTGAAATCTCTGCACCATGCTATCGAATGAAAACCAATCAAAAGGGACCCATAAATTGATCCACCTGGCATTTGGCTCCTGGTGTGAGTTAGTTGCTGGAAGCAGACTCTAAATTTAGTTGGGAACTTCCTGATAGCTAAAGCAGAAAGAGAAACTGATTGGGTTTGGTGGGTCTCACCTATCAAAAGGAATCACCTACTATAAGCCCAACTGGACAGAGGTTCTTTTCCTGCTAACTGCTTCTATCGAGGAGTCTGTCTCTAAGATCCTTATATGAACGACATTTGGTCACCAAATAGAAAGCATCTCTAGCTAAAGTTTTTCAAAAGAGAAAAAAACCCTTTTCAAATGAATGTCACAAAATAATGGCTTCAACTAAAGTTTTTGAAAAGACAGAAAACCCTTTTTCAAATAAATGACACAAAGTAGATAATGTCTTCGACTATAGTTTGGCAAAAGACAGTATTTTTTTTCCAGATGAGATTTCTTTGATTAGTCCTTTAGCTAAGGTACTGTAAGGGAGAAAGACAGTCAAAGATATTAGAGTCTGGGCACATCACTTTCTAACTTTATATGGAGGTAAAACTTGGAGAAGCCAGAGGTATGATGACTTAATTACTAGGAACATAGACGTAGAAATGGAAGGGATATAGGAAATTATCCAATCTAACTCCTTTATTTTATATATGAGGGAAGTGGCTTGCCAAGGACACACAGCTAGGCACTTACAAGCAGAGCTGAAATATGAGTTGGCATATCGTATGTCGTAAGTGCTTGATTATAGTCAGTTACATGGTTAAGTTCTTTGATCTACCGATCTATGGAATTTCCATTTTCCTCCACTGGGGACAGTAGGACTCACCACTAGCTACCTACAGGCTTGAGCTCTAGGCCAGGGTGCATCCTGAAAGCAACCTAGAGCCCTCTATTGGCATTCAGGTGCCTTGGAGGGGATCCATGGAGGATCCAGGTGACCTGGTTTGACATGAACATCTGTCCTGACATCATTCAGCTGATGTGATGCCAGCGAGGTGGAAACTCTTTCCCTTTTTCAGCTGCCTCAGATGGGAGCACGTGACCTGCTTGTGGTCATGTTGGCATTTTCTCTTCCACCTGGCTTAAGCCTATGGGAAGGGAGGGAGTGTGGGAACACTGTAGTAACTTAGAGCTGAAATTCTCCCTTTTGGTCTGGGAGCCTGAGATTCCTGCTCACTTCACTCTATTTTATAGGCAGTCATGGCAAAACGTTTATCGAAGGCCACTCATTTTTGTACCGCCAGATCCCTGTCTGTGTGGAGGGAGATGTGCACAGGAGTGAAACCCACAAAAAGTTTGAATTAGTCCCATGAAATAACTTTAACCGCAGGCAAGCTAACACACACACACATATACATGGAGACGCACACTCTAAGAATAACATCTCAATCAAGTGGCCTGTCAGCAGCATGGATGGGAAGAGAGATCTGCCAAGACTGGAACAAGCTTAAAGACTGTGGTTTTGGAATTTGGAGCCCACTGGAACCTTTCTTCTTCAACACCTCTTCCGGTAAGGCCTGGAACATCTTTTTGCCTGGCTATACAGGACTTCTCCTTGCTCAGAGAAGGATTAAAAAATGGCAGCCTATTGTAGGTCTCCTTAGACCTGCTTTAGCCCAACAACAGGAGATTTTGATGAGTTAAGTGTAAATGAATTAGAAACAGATGTATTTAATTTCCACTAAAATACAGAAGGATTTGAAAATTAAACAGGGGAGGGGTTTCAAAAAAAAGTTTTGGTGAAAATGCCTCAGGCCCTGCCGGAACCCAAATGAGCTAGTCAGTGAACCCAGAATGTGAACAGGGTTCAGGCCTTCCTCCTTAACGGATACCATACAGTTGTTAACCCTGCACTAGACATAGAGCAGATATAATCCTAATAAATATGGTCATGCATTGGTAGTATTTTCAACTCGAAATTGGAATAAAATTGCAATGCTTGTGTTAGGTCATCAGGGCTCCAGTGCCACAAGCAAATGGCTGCTCCTCTGGTTTTGAGAGCAGGGTGAAGGTACAAGAACAGTGTGGTACTATTGGAAGAGTGTGGGTTTTTGAGTAAGAAGATTTGGATTTGATGCCTGGCTTTGCCACTCACTTACCTGTGTGATCTTGTTCAGAGGTGGCAGTGGATAGTGTGCTAAGCCTAGAGTTAAGAAGACTCATCTTTGTGAGTTCAAATCTGGCCTCAAACACTTACTAGCTGTGTGACCCTGGGGCACTCATTTAACCTTATTTCCTTCAGTTTTCCCATCTGTAAAATGGACTATAAAAGGAAGTGGCAAACCACTCCGATATCTTTGCCAAGAAAACTGAAAATGGGGTCACAAAAAATCAGACATAACTGGAAAACAACTGAACAAACAACAAAAAAGCCTAGAGTCAGGAAGATCTGAGTTCAAATGTGACCTGAGACACTTACTAGTTATGTAAACCTGGGCAACTCATTTAACTTATGTCTGTTTTAGTTTCCTTAACTGTAAAATGGGAATGATAATTACACTCACCTAAAAGGATTTTTGTGAGGATTAAATGAGATGATATTTGTAAAGTGCTTAGCATAAGGTTTGGCATATAGTGGGTGCTTAATACAAGCTCCTTCCCCCCTCCCTCCCTCCCTTTCTACCTTCTTCCCTCCCTCCCTTCCTCCTTTCCTCCTTTCCTTCCTTCCGTCCTCTCTGCCTTCCTTCCTTCCATTCTCTCTGCCTTCCTTCCTTCCTCTCTCCCTTCATTCCTTCTTTCCTCCCTCCCTCCTTTCCTCTTTTCCTTCCTTCTTTTCTTCCTTCCGTTCTCCCTGCCTTCCATCCTTATTTTCTTTCTCCTTTCCTCTAAGTCTCAGATTTCTCTTCTCTAAAATGAGAGGGCATCTACTAGCTCTTATCTCATTTCCCAGCCATTTCTAGACCATATTGACTCCCTTCCAATTATCTTCTTCAAACCCCTGCCACTAACCCGCTTGGACTATGCTTCTTAGTCCCTAGGCTGTGACACTTGGACTTTTGCCTTATCTTGTCCTGAAATGAAAGCTACATCTCTTTCCCTAGGCACTATTAAGCCATGCTGCCACCCATGAACCCCCTCTCTCCTTTCTAGCTCCTCTTTATGTGTTGTCTTCCCTCAATATAATATAAGCTTCTTGAGGACAGGGATTTGCTTTTATCTGTACCCCGCAGTGATTGGCACAGTGCCTGAAACATAAGAAGCACTTAATATATGATTTCTCATTCATTCATCCATCTATTCATTTTAATTCTTAGTTTACAGAATGATCCCCTATGATCCCCATTACAGAATGATTCCCGTGTTGGTAACCCAAGGGTGCAGCCCTGAAACTGAGCTTCTGTGCAGTAGTGGGTGGTAGGAGATTGGAGAAGTAAGGCTTTTGTTCCTCACTGTCATTTTTTTTAATGTACCACAAACCTTTTTCAAGGTGAACTTTGACAGTGAAAATACCCTCACTATGAAAATATAAGAGAGGCAGTATAGATTAGTGGATAGGGGGTTGACCTTGGAGTCAGGAATACCTGAGTTCAAGTTCTATCCTTGTCACATATTAGCCATGTCAATATACACAAGTCAATTAATATCTTAGTGTCTCTGGGCACCTTTCTAAGATTTTCAACACGACATTCACAAAAGTCCCCTTTTCTTCACCCACTTAAGCACCACTCCATTTCAGACCCCCAGCACCTCTCACTCATACTATTGTAGTAACCTCTGAATTGGTCTCCCTGCCTC
Organism: Phalanger gymnotis; assembly: GCA_028646595.1. Lineage (NCBI taxonomy): Eukaryota > Metazoa > Chordata > Mammalia > Diprotodontia > Phalangeridae > Phalanger > Phalanger gymnotis. Next base: position 134,312,882 of record CM053622.1, read on the forward strand.
AAGTCTATTTCTTTTACAGTCTGTCCTCCACAGCTGTCAAAATGATTTTCTTAAAGTACAGCTTGGACCATGTCACCCTCCTACTCAATAAACCCCAGTGACACCCAGGTACCCCCAGGATTGAATTAAAGCCCTCTGTTTGGCATTTAAGACTCTATAACTTATTCCCTCCCTGTCTTTTACAATTTCTTATGTACTACTCCCACCCATGCACTGTATAGTCAAGCAATACTGGGCAGTTCTATATAGCCATTATTATTATATGAATATACATGTTCCATTTTCCAGCTCTATGCCTTTGTATTGGTTACCCCTCATGCTTGGGATGGTTTACCTTCTCACCCCCACCTCTATAATTCCTGGATTCCTTGGAAACTCAAAAATGCCACCTCCTGTAAGAGACCTTTCCAGGTTTTCTCAGCTGCTAGAGTGTTCGCCTCTCTATCACATCTATTTTCCTGTAGCCGTTATTTTATGTGCATACATTTATATTCACATATACAAATACATATACATATGCACATATTATATATGTATACATGTATATATACATATATATTTATATCTATCTATTTATATTTCGTCCTTTGTTTTTGAAGAGGACCAATGACATCACATTGTGATGTCTTGACCTGCACATGAGTTAGATTTAAGTGAGGCAGAGTTTAACAAAGTTGTCAGCTTCACTCTCTCTTCCACAGTCATTAAAGTCTAGTGGCAAGACAAAAGTCAGGATGACTGATGATGGCCTGAGATGCAATGGATGACCTTGGCATCTTTGATGTCTGACCAAACTCTAAGCACTCCACAGTACCTACTTCAGCTGCCTTCATGACCATTGGAACAAATTGTTCTCATTTGCACATCCTGCTGGTGAAGTCACCATATGCTTGGGGTAGATACCCCACTAACTTAATGATATGTTTGAGGCTTGTCAGTTAGCCTCAAGTAGTTTAGCCTATTTGCTGATACACACATGTGTGTGTATACATATATATACACACATACATATATATACACACATATGTATGTGTATAGGATATATATGTGTGTACATGTATGTGTGTATGTATGTATGTACGTATATATTTATATATAAACTCTGAGGATACTTATCCCAACTCCCATTCTCACAGATGAGTCTCAGATCCCACAGTCTGGTTATATCATTCCCTCAGAGTTTTAGGGATACCCTTAAAGTCAGGGGTGATTCTATAATGCCATCATCTGAAGCCCCTACTGGGGTTCTTCTCCTCAAGGTTAACAGCAATATAGTCAGCCAGGTTAATTTCAGTTAGGGGTATTTATTTATTAATGTGATATGGCAAGGACAGTTAGTATGAAATACCAACTCCTCTCCCACTCCCATACCTCCGGCCAAAGTCTGTGACACACTGTGACATAAGTATATGAACAGTCCAAGGGGAAATGGGCACACGTGATAAAGGGTCACTCATAACTTCTGGTTGCTAGAATTCATTTTCCCCCACTTGTGGAATGCTCAAGATGTTCCCCTTAAGTATGCTGAATCTATGTTCAGTCTTTGTCTCCTAAAGTAGACACTACCATCAAATGAATCAGTGTTGATACTACTAGGATGCTGATGGGAAGAGCAAAAGTACAAAATCTTCCAGACCCTTCAAGGCTCCCAATGTCCTCTTCTGCCTAAAGTGGGAGGAGGAGATCCAAGACTGCAGTGGGAGCCTCTTCTTGCTCCATGCCAGAGAGTTTCTTGTCAGAGGTTTTAGCTAGAACTCCATATTCACATCAGATCCTGGATTTCCCTGATTCTAGCTAACTCAACCAGGGCGTGATGAAATCCCTCAGTCGATTGGAATAGACTTTCTGTCTTGTGCCATTCCATTTCATCAAATGGCTTTCAAAGATTTTTATACTTAGTATAAAGCCTATTAATAAAATTGAGTTGTCATCTTATCACTTACTTTAAATTGGGGTAGAGTGAACTGATTAAAAATCAACTACATGTATGTACATATACATGTATATGTGAGTTTATATCATCATCATTGTCGTTGTCATTGTTGTCATCATCTCCTCCTCAATAGAATGTGAGCTCCTTGAGGGCAGAGGCTGTTTTTGATTTTTCCTTTGTATCTCCATCATTTAGCACAGTGCTGTGTACGTAGTAAATGCTTAGTAAATGCTTGCTGATTACTAAATTAGAGATGAGTGGCTAGCCTGCATCTGTAAATACTGATGAAATCCCATGATCTTTTTTTGGGGCGGGGTGGGGGGGAGGGAGGAAGACAAAAAAAAGATAAGGAGTCATTTTAATAGATTGAGTTATTCGAGTTATATGAGCTAATCATAACCTTGTGACTTAGTTTGATTGCAAATTTATTAACATAAAGAACACAGTATGATATGGCCTTTAAATTCTTTGAAGTCTCAGTGATTGTTTGGAAGGGGAAGCCTTAGAGAGAACTGGCCTTGATGAAACGATCGCTGGCCAGGTTGTGTGTATCCATACTTAAACTTCTCTCTAGGCTTGTTGAAACACAATAGAACCTGGATATATTTGCTCCCTTGGCCTTGAGGCAGCTGCCAATCTTCAATCACTGGCATTCCTGGAAATCATTGCAGGAAAAGAATCATTCCTCTGAGCATTTGTTTTTTGAGCAGTTTAATATGTGGAGGGGTGGAGAGTAGGGGAATGTTTTAATTATCCAAAATTATAGCTACAGGCTATAACATATTAGCAATAAAAATGATGCAAGGGACATATATAAAAATGACAAAGGAGGAAGTGATATTGAGGAAGGCTTTCATGGATAGGTTCATCCATCTATCCACCCATTCATTCATTTAATAAATATTTATTTTATGCCTACCATATGCCAGACACTATGATAGTCACCGGGGATATAAAAATAAACAGAAAGGAAGCTTATATTGTATTGTTGGGGGTATGTATAGGGAAACCTTTATAGAGATAATTGTATTTTAAAACATACACAAAATTAATACTTTTTTCAAGAGGAGAGGGAGAGGACATTGGCAATTGGGAATATCCAGATAGTCCTTGTGAAGTAGGTGGCACTTGAACTGAAGCTTGGAGGGAGCTAGGAATTCTATGGTCTGGAGGTGAGTGAAGAGAGCATTCTAAGTCCACATGTAACAGGAAAACAGGAAGCCACAGTGCTGAAAGGGTGAAATCACTGGAAACCCCCAACCACGATCCCCATTGCAAATGAGTTTTAGGGAAGTATGTGACACTAGTTCATCTATTTCCAAGAACGCTAATAGCCAAAGGCTTCACCTTTGGCTGCCAGATTTCACTAGAGATGGGTCTGCTCTTTCTTTATACCAGAGTAGTTGGGAGGGTAAGAACCTTCCTTTTACATTTTCCTTTTCTTTCTTGCCTCTTCTCTCACTGAACATTTCTTCTATGTTATTATCAAGATTCCCTCAGGTCCCTAGGGCTTGTTGTGGGACCCTGGTGTCCTGGAACCTCAGTGTTAGCAATCTGGTTTTCTGAGTCTGGCCTCCAGAAATACCTTTTCCCACCAAACTACCTTGCATTTCTTCTGTATATTTTGCACATATGTTTATGTTGTTTTCTCCAATAGAATATCAGCTTCTTGAGGACAGGGATCATAATATTGGATCATAGATCATATGATGATAGATGTAGAGCTGGAAGTGACCCCAGAGACCATCAAGTTTAATCCCATTATTGCATAGCTTAGGCAACTTGAGGCCCAAAGAGTTTAAATGACTGACTCGTAAGTATTTAAGGTGAGATTTAAAGCCAGGTCTCCCTTTCTCCTCTGAGGATTGTTTAACTGCATTCAAGAAATTTTGTATGTTATTTCATCATTATCATTTGTTTTCAGATAATTATTGTTTCTATGATTTGTTCTCTGACCTACTCACTATTTAGAATTTTACTGTTAAGTCTCCATTTTGGTCTGTTTCTTTTGTTTGTGGTCTTTGAGCCAAAGACTGTTTTTGTTGCACCGTCATCTGTAAAGTATGTACTTACTATTTCTGCCTTTTTACATTTATTTGAAATATCTTTATACCCTAATAGTCAAATTTTACAAAAGTTCCATATGCTGCTGAGAAATATGCATATTCTTTAGCAGTTTCATTTAGAAGACCCCATAAATCTTTTAGTTCTAGTTTCTCTAGTTACTAGTTCTCTAATCCAATTCTCTATTTTTTTGTTTATCTTACTGGTAGAGAAGGGGACATTTAAGTCTGATGTCACTATTGTATTACTATGTCTTCTTATAGTTAAATTATTTTTTCTCATATGAATTAAGATATTAAAGCATTTGAAGCTTCTAAGTTTAGTATCAATAGTGGCCTATTGTCTATCATTCCTATCAACATATATTTCTCCACTTATGCTTTTCCTGTGGTGAATGCTTGTTTTTCACATTGTATGACAACATGATTGCAATTATTGCTTTTATTTACTTATTTTTTATCTTATGTATAGTAATTTTTTCCAGCCCTTAATTTTTATTCTGTGTATGTCTTTAGTTTGTACATAATATTCTTATAATGAAAAGACTGTGGATTTTTGCTTTTTTATGCAAACTGGCACTCTTTTTTGTTTAATTGTATTGTTTAATCTATTCACACTTATAGTTGCTAGGTTTATGTTTTCCTTTCTTCATCTCTAATATTATTTTTTATTCCAAATTAGGAGGACATCCAGTGAAGGAAAATCTACTTCCAGAGGCAGCCCGTTTCCTCTTCTGGATAGTTCTAATGGTTAAGAAATTTCTCCTTACATCAAGTTGAGACCTGTCTTTTACATATATTCCTTCTAGTTTGGCTCTTTGGAGGCCAATTGGAACAATTACATCTTCTAAATGGCAACATTCCAGGTATTTGAAGAGAACTATCATATACTTTCCCAAATTTTCCCCTTCTCTTGCTTAAACATCCTCATTTCCTTCAAATAACCCAAAAAGCATTGTCTCCAGCCTCTCACATTTTTTGTTAACTTTTCCCAAACTCTATTCAGCTCATCTATGGCAATCTTTCCTTGAATATGGTGCCTAGAACTGAAAGCAATATTTCAGATGTGGTTTGATCATGGAAAAATATACAATTGTTTTTTTAAATTGTTAATGGAAGTTTTATTTCTGTTGCTTTTTCAAATAAATTTGTTTTTTAATTACCAATGATTTATTTTCAATCCCTCTCATATTGAGAAAGACAAAAAAGAAAAAAACTCCCTTGTGACAAATATGTGTAGTCAAGCAAGAACAAATCCCATGCTGGCCATATCCAAAAAATGTGCTTCATTCTTTCAGTCAGTCTATTGCCCAAGTCTATCACTGCAATGGCAGAAAGTAGGTAGCATTTTTCATAATTTGATTTTTGAAATCACAGTTGGCTATTGTGTTGCTCATGTTTCCTAAATCTTTCAATGTTATTTGTCTTTTCATGTTATTTTTTTAAAGATTCTGCAGGTCCTGCATATTTCACTTTACATCAGTTCATATAATTCTTCCCAGATTTCTCTGAACTAGTCCCTTTTGTTATTTCTTTTTTTTTAATTATTTTTTATTCATTTAATATTTTTAGTTTTCAGCACTGATTTTCACAAGAGTTGGAATTACAAATTTTCTCCCCATTTCTACCCTCCCCCCCACTCCAAGATGGCATATATTCTGATTGCCCCATTCTCCAGTCAGCCCTCCCTTCTGTCACCCCACTACACCTCATCCCCTTTTCCTTTACTTTCTTGTAGAGCAAGCTAGATGTTTATGCCCCATTGCCTGTGTATCTTATTTCCTAGTTGCATGCAAAAACTTTTTTTTGAACATCTCCTTTTAAGACTTTGAGTTCCAAATTCTCTCCCCTCTTCCCTCCCCACCCACGCTCCCTAAGAAGGCAAGCAATTCAACATAGGCCACATATGTATCATTATGTAAAACCCTTCCACAATACTCATGTTGTGAAAGACTAACTATATTTTGCTCTCTCCTATCCTATTCCCCTTTGGTTTTTTTTTTTCCTTTATTTTTGACATGTTTGGTTTTCAGCATTGATTTTCACAGGCGTTTGAATTACAAATTTTCTCCCCATTT